>CM050172.1:85382089-85982089 GCA_027410445.1 Discoglossus pictus
GGCTCAGAATATCAAAGCGACTAGGCTAATAGATAATCCTGTTTCAGATAAGAAAAGTCGATTGTATAAACTGTTTTCATTCTCAGATAAGAACAAAGAGGGCTGATTTAATCATTGTCTGATTATATCAAGGAGCCTCAGGGAGGGGTGGCTCACCTATTGTCCTATATGTGTATTGTGTGGGGGATATGTGCAATGTCTGTGTGTTATGTGTAAAAACATACTTTTACTAACTTTTGAACCCCTGGTCTGATTCATGCCATTTTTGTATATGTTGTTCCCCTGGGTGAGAGATATTGAATGGTGCGGGACTTAAAGGTGTACCCCCTGTATTTGGGGTACATCCAGAATGTGGTTAAAATTGTGTTTGTTTTAATTGTGTTACCTGTTATCTGAGGGGAGGAGACGTGGGGGTTGAACCATGTAGATAATTGGCTGTTGTGATAATTATGTGGGTGTAGCCCTTCAGAGGGCAACATTGCATAAAAGGAGATTCCCTGTCATTAAAATATAGTTCTACTTGACCCTTCAAAACGTAGTCTCATCTCGTTATTGAGGGGATCGCGATATACTGGGGATTGCTATGCTTTTGCATACTCCCTTGAGCTGTAACTACTAAACGCTTGTTCCTGTCGTACTATCCTTGGAGTCTGTGGTGGTTTTGGTGTCCGGTGCAGTGCTTGTAGGCCTCGACGCAAGCTAGGACGCGTCTATCAACGGAGGTACCCGGTCGGGGTGCCAGTAGATCCGTTACATTGGCTGGCAGCGGTGGGATGGCGTCCTAGTAAGAGGAAAAGCAGCCCGGAGACACTGGTAACGTTTGGAGTTACAAATTGAGGGCAACGCTAGTATCTGTACAGCGCCCCTGGCTACAGCAGGATGGAACCGGCTAGTTTTCGAACAGCGTTCCATGATGAGGATGAGGAGGAGGCCGCGGACTACAGGGATGCAGACAGAAAGGAACTCTGGTATGATGCCCTGGAAGATGCCCAATGGCGGCGAGGTGAGAGTCTCCCCAGTGATGAGCAGCGGCTACAGAAGCGTGTGGCGATGCGGATGTATCTATTGGGAGAGCAGCCCCTGGATGAGTGGGTGACAAGACTAGAGACCCTGGTACGGCGAGAGATCTGGCTAGACAACGCATACCAGGCCCTCTGGTGGCATACCATTCGACTTACCCCCTGGACGGCTGAACACAACTTACCGGAGGGAGATGACTATGATGGCCCGGGATTATTATGGGATGCCTTGGAGGACGACATTGATCTTGGCAGCACGGAGGAGTCTAGGTTTTGGGACATCTACGACTACCGGATGGGCATGTATGTCTGGGATGACGAAGGCGAGGTGAGCAAAGACATGACCCACCTGGTAACAATAGAGTGGGAGCTGGAGCAGGACTACCAACACCTGCTCAGCTTCGTGCAGCCCCAACCTACTCGACAAGCAGAACCAGACTTCATTGACTGGTCCTGGGATGACCTCCAGATGGCAGGTAGAGATGGGACCAAGGTCTCTCTACCGGCCCTACAGGGGGCAGAAGGTGTCGTCCTTCCCCCCCAGCGGCAGTGTGAACCCCAGGGGGCAGAAGGTGTCATCCTTCCCCTCCAGCGGCAGTGTGAACCCCAGGGGGCAGAAGGTGTCGTCCTTCCCCCCCAGCGGCAGTGTGAACCCCAGGGGGCAGAAGTTGTAGTCCTTCCCCCCCAGCGGCAGTGTGAACCACAGGGGGCAGAAGGTGTCGTCCTTCCGCCCAAGCGACAGTTTACCCTGACAAGGGGAGACACCAATCTCCCAGACGGCGCAGATGGGACCGTGGTCTCTGCGCCCACAGCCTGTCCAGATCCCCAACTACCCTCACTGGGACAACCGGAGGAGGGGGTAAGTACAAATTCCCTTCCCCAGCTAACTTCTAATGTGGCCCCAGGGTTAACAGAGGAAATGTTAACCCCCACTGACTGCCACGTTTCCCTGGCTACTGAGCCGGAATATGTCCCAAGTACCCCAGCAGAAGAGCTGGCATCAGGGCAGAGTGCCGCTGGCCTCTGCCCCTCAAGTCCCCTCAGTGTGTTGCCCCATCACCACAGCGAAATATCCAGGTGCCGTAACTGTTTGTTGTGGGTGGGCTGCTCTTGCACTTTGTTGTTGTGGGGGGGCTGCTCTAGCACTGGTTTATTGTGGGTTGGTGGATCGTCTAACGGAGGCACGGACCGGCAGAAGGTCAGGTGCCTGGTTAGACTTCCCCCCAAAGGGGAGATGTGTGACGAAGTGCCCTTCGCCACTTTGGCTTGGAGAGGACTGTTGGCCAGCCTCCTGCCCTGCGACTATGGCCCTGGTACATGTTGCCCTGTAAACACAGTATTCGGCCATACCAGAGTGTATGTCACTCATTCTGGCCCTTTACATACAGGGGGGTCATTCGGTACTTGCCCTGTGTGAACCATGATACCACAGAAAGCTATGCCATGGAGCCCATTCATATAATGAAAGACTATGGGAAAGACTTTAGCTCCATGGCAATTGAACTGTGTGAAAAGGATCTGAGCGCTATTCGGTAGTTTTATGCGCTCAGACCCCAGCTGTAACGGAACTCATCACTGTTTTACCCTGTTTTATGATTATTTAATTCTTGGTTAAAATATGATCACATTGCTGTACTGTAGAAATGTTGTTTTATGTTCTACAGAGTATATTGGCTCAGAATATCAAAGCGACTAGGCTAATAGATAATCCTGTTTCAGATAAGAAAAGTCGATTGTATAAACTGTTTTCATTCTCAGATAAGAACAAAGAGGGCTGATTTAATCATTGTCTGATTATATCAAGGAGCCTCAGGGAGGGGTGGCTCACCTATTGTCCTATATGTGTATTGTGTGGGGGATATGTGCAATGTCTGTGTGTTATGTGTAAAAAACATACTTTTACTAACTTTTGAACCCCTGGTCTGATTCATGCCATTTTTGTATATGTTGTTCCCCTGGGTGAGAGATATTGAATGGTGCGGGACTTAAAGGTGTACCCCCTGTATTTGGGGTACATCCAGAATGTGGTTAAAATTGTGTTTGTTTTAATTGTGTTACCTGTTATCTGAGGGGAGGAGACGTGGGGGTTGAACCATGTAGATAATTGGCTGTTGTGATAATTATGTGGGTGTAGCCCTTCAGAGGGCAACATTGCATAAAAGGAGATTCCCTGTCATTAAAATATAGTTCTACTTGACCCTTCAAAACGTAGTCTCATCTCGTTATTGAGGGGATCGCGATATACTGGGGATTGCTATGCTTTTGCATACTCCCTTGAGCTGTAACTACTAAACGCTTGTTCCTGTCGTACTATCCTTGGAGTCTGTGGTGGTTTTGGTGTCCGGTGCAGTGCTTGTAGGCCTCGACGCAAGCTAGGACGCGTCTATCAACGGAGGTACCCGGTCGGGGTGCCAGTAGATCCGTTACATCATCCTCCCTCCTCAACCCCCCCTCAACCTCACTCCTCAATCCCCCATCCTCATCCTCAACCCCCTCATCCTCATCCTCAACCCCCTCATCCTCATCCTCAAACCCCCATCCTCATCCCTCCCCTCAACCTCAACACCCCTCCTCAACCTCCCTCCTCCTCCTCATCAACCCCCACCTCACCCCCCCTCAACCTCAACCTCCCTCCTCCTCATCAACCCTCTCCTCACCCCCCCTCAACCTCAACCCCACCCCTCAACCTCCCTCCTCCTCCTCATCAACCCCCTTCTCACCCACCCCCCCCCCCTCAACCTCAACCCCCCTCCTCCTCATCAACCCCCTCCTCACTTTCTTGAGGAGGGGGTTGATGAGGAGGAGAGACACGGGGGGGGGGGTTAGAGAGACACTAGGGGGAGTGGCTCGAGTATAAGCTGAGGGGGCCCTTTTTAGCCTTAAAAAAAAGGGCTGCAAAACTCGGCTTATACTCGAGTATATACGGTAATTTACACAAACACAACATTAATTATTCCTTACTTTTGGTTTTGTTTATATTGCAGTCCGTGTGGGTTAAAAATGGAACCTTACAGTGGTGGAGAGATTTAAAACCCTACAAATGGGTGGATGTACGTGTGGCTCTGGAGCAGTTTATAGGGAACGATGGGACCCGAGACAGCATACTTTTCATATACTACACACACTACGAGGAGAAGAAGGTACCAGGTTTGAACTTAAGAATAGGGGTAGATGTTTTAATTAGACATTGGTCATTAATATAGTTCATATCCAACTATTTAAAAAAAAAAAGTCTCAAGTTCATCTGTTTATCTCCACCCCATGAGGTCATTAGGAGATTGTAGAGGCTCATTCGGGTAAGCAATGAAAATGCCCAGACACAAGCTTGTGTCTATGTAGGAGCTGATGCTCTTTATTGGCTGAAGATTTTCTGTTATAAAGGTCTCCCGTGTTAGCTCTGACTGGGAGGCAGTGACGAGCCTAGACACAAGCTTGTTTCTAACCATATAGCACTTCCTCACAGCTAGTGCAACTGCCATTAATTGATGACCTTAAATGTGGTATAGACAACGGTTCGACTGAAGACTTAGAAGCCGATGGTTGAAAGTAAATTTAATATTGATTATTGTTTTTTTTTCACTGAATAGATATTTAATTAATAGGTTTTACCAAGGCCTTGACTATCTACATTTTTTAGGGCATTACGGTGGTCCTTTGAATAAAGATGTTTACTGAGGTCATAAATGTATAATCACTAAACACACATAAAGTGGTGAATCTTTTATTCATTGGTGTTTTAGGTGATTTTTATTTTATTTTTGATATTTTCCGATTACATCTAATCATTAGATAAAAAAAAATGTTTGTATGTATATGTGTGTGTGTATGTATATATGTATGTACATACACATATATATGTATATATATCTATGTGTGTGTGTATATATGTATGTATGTGTGTATATATATATATATATATATATATATATATGTATATATGTATATATATATATATATATATATATATATATATATATATGTATATATGTATATGTGTGTATATATATATATATATATATATATATATATATATATACACATATACATATACATACAAAGAATAATGGTCTTACTAGGAACTGGGCATCAATATGACTTGATATCTAATATTAAATTTACTTTTAAAGATTTGAGCTATTGTCTCCTCCTGATTAAAGCCATCAATAGGTGAAATGGTTGGCAGACACATTATTCACTTTTCAAAATTGTTTCCAATGGTAACCACTTTAACACAGCAATATTCCAGCAAATAAAGATCTTACTGCTGATACACTCTTGTGCCAGAGAATTAAGCACTTCCAGCCATCCAGAGCCGCCTCCTTTTTTGACCTTATATTGAACAGAGACCAAATTTTATCTTTGAAAGTAGGTTTTATATAAAATTGGGTTGTTGTTGTTTGTTTTTTTTTCTTCATTTTCTTTGAATGAATATGAATTGTATTGATCAATTTTTATTTAAGAAACTATCCCGTGTTTTTTTGTTTTTTTTAATATACACAAGTCCCTTAACTTTTAATTGACCTATAACATTCAACTGAAATTTGTTCTGACTTGCTTTACAAGGTGTATTTGTTGATCCTCTGATTGGGAGACGGCAAATGAAAAACACAATAAATAATAATAATAATTATTATTATTATTATTTTATTTTATAAAACAATTTTTTTCTCCCAGTCTAGACCCAAGCTTGTTTCACACCTACTCCTTTTAAAACTTAATGCTTAAATCTATATTGTAACAAACCCTTCTACCGATCTATCATAAACCTGCAAACAACATTCTCATAAGCCATCCAACAGCTGAAAACACTTTGGATAAAAGAGCTATATAAATGTAAATAAATAAATACATAAATATGTAAATCCTTTAATACTAATGTGTTATTTTCCAGTACATTCACGTGTTTCTCAATGAAGTGACAATCCTTGTTCCAGTTCTCAATGAGGCCAAACACTCTTTCGCCATTTACACTCCTGAGAAAACCAAACAAAGATGGCCTGTTCGCCTCGCAGCTGCTACTGAGCAAGAGATGTATGACTGGGTATGTAAGATTGTATACACCTTCTGTAGATGGGCCATGATATGCAACATTTCCACTATGTATGTTGAATCATGTTTTGAACACTATAATATTTTCTCTCATGAAAAATTAGTCTGTAGTTCCAAAAAACTTTCCAGCCTCTGTTTTTTTACTTATTTACTAAAAGACATGTTTTGCCCAGCCAATCCCAGCCTGTACCTGTGTATCTGTGCACGTCCAAAAGAATGTACAGAATTAGTGCAGCTGACATTTAATGTTTTAGGCTACAGCAAATATGCTGTTCTCCACCCCCTACCAGGGATCCACAATGTGATAGAAGATTAGTCCAAATGGGATTCATGATAGTAGTGTTTGTTTGTCTGCCTCCTTCCCTGCATTGGGTATTGTAGGCAAACCTACATCAGTCAGAAAATAAAGTGAGGACACTACTAAGCAGATACCTTTCATTACTTCAACCTAATAGGGGGTGGAGACAAGCACATCTCCTAGGTGGAACAATGCTAAAGTCTGATAAAGTCTCTAAAACGCTAAATGCCAAATGTAAATATTGGTTTTGTTGCTAATCCGTAACTATATAAACAAATGAAACCCTATTATATGAGCATTGTCATACTTATAACTTGGAGTACAAGATAGCTGCCTAGGGGTGCCTCTTAGGAGGGGATTTGCATAAGAATACATTTAAATTTGAGTGTATGTTTCACACAGACACCCTGCCTTCTCTAGACAGGTGCCATGTGCATGTCCTTTTGTGGGAGAGGAGGAGAAGGTGGGTTTGCAGTGTGCTGCACAATAGTAAAATACACACGAGTGCATAAGGGCAAGTTTACAGTGTCTGTACCATCCTGCTCCTCCTTTCACACTGACGTGCAGGAAGTATCTATAGGAGGAATTATGATTTATATTATGAGTTAAATAAGCAGGTCTGAGTTTGTTATATGTTATGATGTTTTGTTGGTGCTTGTATCTAACCGAGTATCTCATTCTCCTGTTACCAGCCCACATTTCTTTCTCCATCAGAGAGAGGGTACTTTAAGAGAATTATTTATATACTAGTGACTTGCCCATCAAAAATGATGGCAATAAAATTTTAAGCCTGGCAATGCTGTTTTCCACACAATATGAGCACCTTCAGAGCTCATCGCGAGCCCCCCGTTGAGCGCCTCCCCCTGTCTACGCGTTGCTTGCAAAGAATGCCATTGCTTGCGTTGTTCGGTTAAGTTACTGGCTTCGGCCTCAATTTCATCCTGTTATGTTTTCTAGTGCGCCATTTTCTTTTCTTGCCAAATATGCCTCAAATTAACTTGCAAAGTCACCCTCAGGCTCCCTGGCTCTCCCCCTGCTGTGTGTAATTATTTAATTATTTGTCATTTTTAGGTGGTCTTTCAACAGTTTAAAATTGTAAAGTGCGTGCCTCGTGATCAGCGGCAAATTGCTATGGGTTTCGGCGGAGATCGCAGCCATCGACATGAGCACCTTTTGTGCAACTGTCTAGGCTATTTTAAAGTCCTGCGGGTCTTGCAATGAGCAAACCCCACAATTTTTAACATTGCGTGACTACAACTTACAATTACGACAACTATAATGTGTGATGTACCTGTATTAGTTAGTGCAGTTGCTGGTGGAGGGGGTGGCTAAGGAGTTTATGCCTATGGACGCTAGATATGTGTGACAATCTGAGGTTAGGGGCTATACAAGCCCAGGGCCACCTGCTATAGACTACAGGTTAACTACCCACAAGCACCGATTTAGAATAGCTGCCCACCTATGCTCGTCTGTGGCAATCTGTTGCCTTCGCCGCTCCAGCATACTGATGATCAGGCTCCATTTCTCCCTGATCACCGCTGCTCTGCAGGCCTCCATGTGGTCCCTAATCCCATCTATCCATTGCTGGCCTTCCTTCAACTTGGATCAGGATTTGAAGGTTTGGCAAAATCTCTGAATGGTTTCTGCTTCCCCGCCAAGCCTCCAAAAGTACTGTACTTCAAACCTGCAAAGATCACCATATCCCATCCTTGCTGCTGGTTCTTGCACAGAGATCCCAGCACTGCCAACCAGTTGTGACCATCCATGTTTAACCTACCCCAGCAGGATCCTACAGAGTCTCCCAGTACCTCCCTGCAGTCATCCAGGAGACCAGGAGCCAATAGGAGACATACAATTTCTATATGCCTTAAAAGTGAACTGCTTTATTTTGAAAAGTCAAACAATATTTATAGCAATTAGATACAGAGGGGGAATACCCAATGTAACAATGAGAGGGTGTGGCAGACCCCCCACATGGGGTCTAGCAGTACCTTGATAGCTGGAATCTGAGAACAATAAGGCTAGCTTCTAATACACATCCTGCTGTCTCTGTATCTGAGTGGTCCAGACCTTCGATAGAGTACATGGCAGATGCGATTAACTTAATTTGCTAACAATGGGCCAGAGCAGATTACAATGCAATGTGGTGGCTGGAACCAAGCCGTCTGTCCTTTAATGGGCTAAGATCCAGGAAATGGAAAAAGGGGTCCTTGACAATATGTGAATCTGGACCTGTGTATCCGCACTACAGCAACCTTTTATGCAAGCCTTAGATTGGATGTACCCTTTTTGGTTCATACTATTGAGGTGCAATCTCTTGAATTCACGATTTTAGAAATGTCTGAATTTGAGGATTTTCTTTCTGAAATTGTCTGTTAAAAGGGCCACTTTGATCACTTATTTAAATAATTTTAAAACATAACCTGTTATACTATATCTTCCTTTTTATATTCAGTTATGCTGCTGTAGGATCTTTTACATTGAAAACACGCTACTTGTAGTATGATAAAAACTGACTAGCTGATTTTTTTTTATTTATTTATTTATTTTTTTACCAAAATAACTGATTTATATACTAACATATGTATATACTCCCCCTAGTGGATGATCTAATGTAAAAAAAAAAAAAAAAGTATTCATTATACTCAGTAGCTTTTCTTTTCATAGCACCTTACAATCATGCGCTAAAGTCATAAGATCATTTTTCATCCTTGATTTACCAACCTTGCAGGATTTTTACAGGGTTACTTTTTCAGATCATTTAAGATATTGCATCATATTTCATTTATCACTTTTAAAGGCACATGAAAATATATTTTTCTTTGTTGCATCAGAACGAGGGTAATGTGATAATGTTTTTCAAATAAATGTCTCGGAGCACAAAAACATACTTAGATGTGCTCTCTGCATTTCCTGTTAGTTTCAATATAGTTCAAGCATGTTTTACTTAATATTTTTTCATGCATAAAACAACTTTTTAAGAATATTTAAAACTTGCTCTTGTAAATTCTTGGAAAAAGAAATTGTGTTCCATGTCGCTTTAAGATTGCTGTAATTGGATTTATTTTCAGCTCAACCTGTTAAGCGCTTGCTGCTGTGAGAGTAGAAAGTTACAGGGTCCCCCAACCCATCAAGCCATCTGGTCTGTTACCTGTAAAGGCGACATTTTTGTATGTGAACCACCAGCCGATCTGGAGTCTTCAACTCACGCAAGGCCGTGTGACCAAATGTAAGTGTTTGAATGTATGGGATGGACAGAACCTATGTTGTGATTTCTACTGGTCTGCTTTTGTGAGCTATGGAAACCACAGACGGGAAGGGCTTCACACTACGTGTCCTGGTGTTAGAACAAGCACACAGTGACATGTTGTGTATTAATGTGTATTAGAAGCTGCAAAAACACAAAATGGACAGGATCAGTTTATGCACTTAAGAGCAAAGCACAGAAGAACCAGCAACCCCCAGAAATATGTTTAACTTTTAGTGGTGGGAAGCTACTGATCTCCCTAGACACAGAGAGCTAGGGGCCCGAGTTTGGGTTTCAATTGATCCTTTATGGAGACCCATTGGGATTTGCATAGAATGTAAACTAAAACAAAGCTGTTGGATGTCAGAATAGAGGAGCATGAATTTGTTACCTGTAATGGATATATAGAAAACTGTACGAAGAACAGGAAATATTTGTATTTAATTTTCAAAACCCGCCAATATAAAATACTGTATACAAAAACAGGAGCACCTCATCTGCCAACATAAACTACACACATGGCCTTATGATCCTCAAAGGGATGCCTTCTATCTGGGAGGTTACACCTTCTTGTCCACTCTAAATCTTGCTAATATCGCTACTATCTGTAAAGAGGATAACTGAGGCTGAGCGCTAGCTGCCTAATATTGACATTTGAGGTACACTTCCATTAGAATTATTTTGTAAAAAAAAAAAATTGTGGATTAATAAAAAAATGGGATATTAAATTATTTCCACTAAATGAGTTTCCGGTACACTCTCTTCATTTCCAGCGAATATTTAAAACCGACCTCCGCCGCCAATAGTTAGTTCCAATTTTTGATCTAAGTCTTTGAAAAAGCCATTCTAAAGGCGATATGGGTGTCAGGTTTTATTTGGTGGTAGATTAGCCCTAAGGAAGACAATATAACCCATCCTATTATTTATTTTTTTTAACAAAATAATTCTAATGGAGGTTTACCTCAATTGTCAATATTTGGCAGCTAGCTTAATATTTCATGTTCTTCATATTCTCTATTTTTTATATATATAAACACAATAAAAACATATACAATACACATTTTATATCCACACATGCCACACACAAGCTAATCAGCTCATTCACAATGTATATCACACTGTAATGCTGCATCTAGCCACTAGATGGCACTGTTTAAGGCAGGAGAAAAGACACACGGATTAGAAATGCTTGTTCCAATTAGATTGCATTACTACACTGCTTGTGAATTATACATTTGTATTTTATAGCTTCTTATTGTGTTACACATATATATAAGGGCACTTTGTGCCATGATTTTCATTGATTTCCATTCCAGTTCAATATACCTGTGATCCTGTGTTAAATCGGAAAAATGCAATTGCACATTGCGACTAAGTAATAAGTGATGTGATCACAAGGATATTGAGCTGGAATGGAAATCAGTGAAATCATGATAGAAAGTGCTTTAAATATATGTATAACACAATAAAAGCTTATAAAATACACATTTCTATGCACACTTGCAGTTTAATGCAATCTATTTGGAACCAATGCATTTCCAAATGTGTGTCCTTTCTCCTGAGAGAAACATGGGGGGAGATAGGGAGGGGGAGAGCAGGAGAGGGGGGAGAGTGAAGGAGGGAGGAAAAGAGAGGGAGGGAGGGAGAAAGAGAGAATGGAAGGGGTGAGAGGGAAAGGAGATACAGAGAGAGAGCGTGCACAAATAGACACAATTTTTAAGACCATATCATAATGTCATAATTTATATATAATTATTTGTTTTAATTACACTCCTCCTTCACTCTCCATCTCATAACCCAAAGATTTCAATACCTGTCTAACCTCCTAACATTTAAGAAAAAAAAACCATTTTTAATATCTATCACAAGCTGTTTTTTTAATGGATGTTTTTATTTTCATACAATAAAACCGTTTTATACACATACGACCATCCAGAAGATTTATTAAGCCAAGATTTTTAGGTAAATAGAATAGGCAGGATAAAAGACAATATTGGTTCTTATCGGTCATGAAATCTATGTTCCTGTGCTTGTTTGGTGCAGGTTTTGGCGTCAGGTAGGAGGACATCTCAGGATGGTGGAGAGTAGCAGCAGTGGAGTAACGTGGGGTATTGGCTATGATCACACTCCTTGGGTCTATACGGGTGCCAATGGAGGAGGATTCTTGCAAGGTAAGAAATTACATATATATAGTTGCAAGCAAAAGTATGTGAACCCTTTGGAATGATATGGATTTCTGCACAAATTGGTCATAAAATGTGATCTGATCTTCATCTAAGTCACAACAATAGTCAATCACACTCTGCTTAAACTAATAACACACAAAGAATTAAATGTTACCATGTTGTTATTGAACACACCATGTAAACATTCACAGTGCAGGTGGAAAAAGTATGTGAACCCCTAGACTAATGACATCTCCAAAAGCTAATTGGAGTGAGGTGTCAGCCAACTGGAGTCCAATCAATGAGATGAGATTGGAGGTGTTGGTTACAGCTGCCCTGTCCTATAAAAAACACACACCAGTTCTGGGTTTGCATTTCACAAGAAGCATTGCCTGATGTAAATGATGCCTCACACAAAAGAGCTCTCAGAAGACCTACGATTAAGAATTGTTGACTTGCATAAAGCTGGAAAGGGTTATAAAAGTATCTCCAAAAGCCTTGCTGTTCATCAGTCCACAGTAAGACAAATTGTCTATAAATGGAGAAAGTTCAGCACTGCTGCTACTCTCCCTAGGAGTGGCCGTCCTGTAAAGATGACTGCAAGAGCACAGCGCAGACTGCTCAATGAGGTGAAGAAGAATCCTAGAGTGTCAGCTAAAGACTTACAAAAGTCTCTGGCATATGCTAACATCCCTGTTAGCGAATCTACGATATGTAAAACACTAAACAAGAATGGATTTCATGGGAGGATACCACAGAGGAAGCCACTGCTATCCAAGCAAAACATTGCTGCATGTTTACAGTTTGCACAAGAGCACCTGGATGTTCCACAGCAGTACTGGCAAAATATTCTGTGGACAGATGAAACTAAAGTTGAGTTGTTTGGAAGAAACACACAACACTATGTGTGGAGAAAGAGGCACAGCACACCAACATCAAAACCTCATGCCAACTGTGAAGTACGGTGGTGGGGGCATCATGGTTTGGGGCTGCTTTGCGGTGTCAGTGCCTGGACGGATTGCTATCATTGAAGGAAAAATGAATTGCCAAGTTTATGAAGACATTTTGCAGGAGAACTTAAGGCCATCTTTCCACCAGCTGAAGCTCCACAGAAGATGGGTGTTGCAACAGGACAACGACCCAAAGCATAGAAGTAAATCAACAACAGAATGGCTTAAACAGAAGAAAATACGCCTTCTGAAGTGGCCCAGTCAGAGTCCTGACCTCAACCCGATTGAGATGTTGTGGCATGACCTCAAGAAAGCGATTCACACCAGACATCCCAAGAATATTGCTGAACTGAAACAGTTCTGTAAAGAGGAATGGTCAAGAATTACTCCTGACCGTTGTGCACATCTGATCTGCAACTACAGGAAACGTTTGGTTGTAGTTATTGCTGCCAAAGGAGGTTCAACCAGTTATTAAATCTAAGAGTTCACATACTTTTTCCACCTGCACTGTGAATGTTTACATGGTGTGTTGAATAAAAACATGGCAACATTTTAATACTTTGTGTGTTTATTTGTTTAAGCAGACTGTGATTGTCTATTGTTGTGACTTAGATGAAGATCAGATCACATTTTATGACCAATTTGTGCAGAAATCCATATCATTTCAAAGGGTTCACATACTTTTGCTTGCAAAAGGACTACTGTAAAGCCCTGAGCTAGATGTTTTAATTAGGCATTGTTCATTGATAAATTTCATATTCAATGATTTAAGAAAAAAACATTAAATATTAAACTTAAATACACTTGTATGTTAAGAAAAATAATTCTTATAAAAATAGCTGTTTTAATTATGCTCTTAGTCAGACTCAAAGTTTTCAAACCTAGATTTATGTTTTCATTGTGAAATGGTCCTTTAAAGCCCTTTACACATGACCCCCAGCCAGTCGCCTTTCTCCCCATAATGGTGGAGGCAAAACTCAGCTGGAGAATAACTCTCCGATCTATTAAAAGTATTTTAATATTGCTATTACAGATTATGAAATACAAATTTTATGAGTGATCAATGCATACTGTAAAATAACTAACTTTTTACTAGGACATTGCAAAGGTCCCTTAAATTTTTTTAAATTATTTCAATTGCTGTGCACCATCAGGTAGAAGCTTCAAAATCACATCGGATTGTTTTTAACTTTTTAAATTTTAACTTTTTATTTTCAGTTTTATTTTTATAGCCACAGAAGGCCACCTATAGGTTCCTTTAATATACAATATCCTATGAGTTTGTTTTGTTGTTACCATTGCCTTCCTGTATAGCTTTTTATTTGTTTGTCAATGATGTTGCAGAAATATTTTTTGCATACTTTGCAATAAGAAACATTAGTGAAATTATGTATTTTTTGTTTCAGATTTGTCCAGCAACAAAGATAAAGCACTGACTCAGACGGATGCAAAAAGCGTATATATTTATGAGAATCAGCGCTGGAATCCTATCACTGGTTACAGTGGCACGTATGTATATATAAATGTATGGTATAAACTAAGGATTCTGGGTGTTGCTGTTTAGTTTTTCAATTGAGTCCGAGTCTCCCTATGGACCTTAGCACACTTGTCAACCACTGCTCCTCTGAGCTTCCTCATCTTCATTGCTTCAAATACTTCATTTTTTCATCTCTGTCGTCTCCTTCTTATGCCTTCAATCTTTCCCAGCATCAGAGTCTTGTCAAGGGAATCCTGTCTTCTTATGATATAGCCAAAATATTTGAGCTTTAGCCTCATGATCATACCTTCCAATGAACAGTTTGTCTTGTAGTATTGATGGATTGGATCTTCTTACAGTCCAAGGGCATTCAAAGGCATTAATTCTATGTTGCTCTTAGTTATTTTTGGTCCAGCTCTCACATCCGTATGTTACTATTGGGCATACCATAGTTCTAACCATGCAGACCTTTGTTGCTTGTGTAATTTCTACCTTTTGAATAGCTTGTCCAGAATTGCCATAGCTCTCCTCTCCAGAAGCAAACAACTTTTAATTTCATGGGTAGTAACGTGCAAATAAGGCTCAAAATGTACCACCTATGGCCTCCAGGCCACTTATCTATGGGATCCATTCAGGAGTATGGGCCCTGGTCTCATGCAGCTTTCAGAACATAGCTTGGATTATGGTACAGTGCCACAAACCCATCCACAGACTGCAGTTTCACCCCTATATGGGGCTCATCAGAGTGAGGTTGGTTATGCTATTATTATTATTATATACAAGAATAATAAATGAATATACTTCACCTATTTTGAAGTAATATATGCAGGAAGCATTGTGCAGAAGAGCTGACAATCTGTTTTGATGTTGCTGCAGCATACAATGTGTGTTTTCTGTGCTGTGTAGCTGCTGTGTAAGTGTCAGCAATGTGTGTAGTGTAAATAGTGTGCGTGCGCGAGTAAAATCCGTTAGGGTAGCTGTGTACTTCCTGATTGTGTAAGTTAGTGTTGTAAAATGTCGCCTAATGTGTGGTACGCGGCTGTGGCTGATTTTGCGTCCTTGTTCTTGGACCTCGTCCGGCTTTTTCGGAAAATCTGTATGTGTTTGGTGCTGTTTTGCGTCCTTAGAGTCCTGTAACCTCGTTTTCGTTTTTTTCGGCGGCCATTTTTTCTCTCGCTTAGGAGATTTTCTGGTGTCTAAACTCTTGTATTTCGACTTAAATTGAGGTGTAACTTCAGTTTCTGAGGTCCCGGGTGCCGCCCTTGCCGTGAGTAAGCTTTTTGTGTATTTATTGCGTGTATTTCTTGTGTTTTTAATGTTTTCATGTTTGCTGGTTTCAGGCGGTAAGGTCGTATAATGGTGGAGGTCGTAATGTTTTTTTTTTTCTAAGTTCTGCGTCTCGTATTTGTTTCTCGTAAGTCCGTAAATTTTGCAAGGTCCGCAGTTGCTGGCAAGGAGCGCCTTTCTTTTTTTTTTTTTTTTCTCCACCTAAAAGATTTCAGTTTGTTTTTCAATTGAGTTGTACAGTTTATAGGTCACATTAAAAATGGAAAAAGTTAATTTTTTTGCAGACTTTTTATATCCACTGTACATTGGTACATGATGGGATGAGGGCTCTGCTAAGTGGTGGAGCTACTGCTAATGTGTCAAGTTTGGGTCTGATTTTGACAGTGTAAATATGATTTAAACTGAGCACTAAGCTGCAATATGGCTTATGAATTGGCTATTGTGCATTTGACCCAATTGGATGACTCTGCTCAAAATGCTAAGTGTCCGTGATAGAAATGAATGGATTTTAGCTTCAGATAGTGGTTGACTCTCTCCTCAAACATAGCGCAGTAACCATCAAGATAGACAAGTTTAATAACTTTTACATAAATAGTTAATATTATTAAGGTGTGTTCCTTAATATAAAATAATCTTCAGATTGAACTTGCCCTTTGATGATCAATTTTGAAGATTCTAGCACACTTGCTGTAATAGTAACGTATTGCGACAACTCTGATTTATATATTTCCTACCACTGGGAAATAGAGTGAGTAATCCCTGAATCCATGCCACAGATATATTAACTCTCATTTCCCTCTCTTCTTAAATTTTCCCTCTTTTCCATCCAATTTAGTCCCCGTATCCATCTCCTTTATCCCTTCTCCTCAACAGTCTCTTTCTCACTTTTTCTATTTCCTTGTTTTTCCCTGCCCTATGTTCTCCCATTCCCACCTCTCTAGTACTCACCTTGTCCAAACAGTACCCCAGATTTGATCCCTTGTTTCTATGTATTAACACCCCCTCCTGTCCCCTATTTTTGCCTTTCTGCCATCACTGTTCTTTGTACCCATATTTTTAGATGATATTGACGCAATCAATAACTGCTATTTGTTTGATTCCAGGGGACTTCTGACAGACAGATATATGTGGAGCGATGCTACGGGATTACAGGAATGTACAAAGGCGAACACAAAGCCTCCCTCCCCACAGTGGTCCTGGGTAAGAGTTAAAACAATATATTAAAAAAGTTTCCCACTACAAACAAATGTATATATCATTAATTATTAATTTTAAGTAATTTAATTTTTTGGTGGTTAGCAAGCATGGGTGTACTAGAACACCAATAAAAAAATAAAAAAAGGGAATAGTTCACCTCCACGTAAAAGTATTGATACATGGTTTTATATAATACTAGCGAATTGCCCGTCAAAAATGACGGCAATGAAATTGTAAGGTAGCTAATGCTGTTTAGTGTGTAATAATGAAATATATAATACATTAATAAATGAATATACTTTACGTATCTTGAAGCATTGTGTTGAAGAGCTGGCAATCTGTGTTGATGTTGCAGCAGCATTAGTGGTGTGGAGCTGCTGTGTAAGCGTGGTGAATGTGTGCAGTGTAATAGTGTGCGTGCGCGTGACCAAACCGTTAGCGTAGTTGTGTACTTCCGCATTGGCGTAAAATGGCGGGTAATTTGTGGTATGCGTCTTAGCGGAATATCCGTAGGTGTTTTGTGGTGTTTTGCGAGTTTCTTGTGGTGTTTTACGTGTTGACAGTGCTGTAGCCTCGTTTTCGTTTTGTTCGGCGGCCATTTTTTCTCTCGCTTAGATAATTTTCGAGTGTCTAAAGTGTTTTATTTTTAGTTAAATGAAGGTGTAAGTTGTTTTTTTAAGGTCCTGGATGCTCCCTCTTGCTGTAGGTAAGTTTTTTATATATGTGCTGTGTGTATTTATTGTGTCTTGAATTTGTTCATGGTCGCAGGTTGTGGGCGATTTGTGTGAGGTCGTAATGAGTGATAACGTGTCTCGTATGTTGTTTGCGTTGCGAGGTAAAGTTTGCGAGGGTCGCAGTTTCTGTTTCGTGTTGTGTGTGTGTGTGTGTGTGTGTGTATATATATATATATATATATATATATATATATATATATATATATATATATATATATATATATATATATATATATATATATATATATATACACACACACACACACATACACACACATACACACACACACATACACACACACATACACACACACACACACACACACACACATACATACATACATACATACATACATATATATATATATATATATATATATATATATATATATATATATATATATATATATATATATATATATATATATAAAGATACCATAATAATATGTTGGGTATGTGTTTAAATTGCTTCCAGTAGGTAAGGCTTTTGCATTGCCGGGTTACACCTGTTGTACATTTCTTGGACACAGGGTGATAGGAGAGTATATGGCCGGTGTGCAACTGAGGCCCTCGCTTCGCGTGCAATGCACGGGCCAGCTCACCTGGTGCTGTCCGGGCACTGCAGCATCATATGAGGCCGGGACGGGGGCACCGACAGCGGCCGATCAGACACGCAGTGACCTGGAAGAGGCTCGGAGCGCCGCCTCCTAACACTGGGCCTTGGACACAGGGTGATGGGAGGGTAGCGGGCTCACTCAGTTGCCGGTGCACGACGGGCCAGCTCGCCAGGTGCTGTCCGGGCACTGCAGCATCATATGAGGCCGGGACGGGGGCACCGAGAGGGGCCGATCAGACATGCAGTGACCCGGAAGAGGCTCGGAGTGCCGCCTCCTAACACTGGGCCTTGGACACAGGGTGATGGGAGGGTAGCAGGCCCACAGCCCTATAGACAGACACACATACACACACATATGGGGCGCTGCTCGAGGGCCGCAAGCGTGACCAATGGCTCTGGCTGGCTCGCCTGCTCCATCCCAGCAACTGAGGCACTGGCCCGCAGCCCTCGCTATGCGAGCCCGCAAGCGTGAGCAACGGCCCGTACGCTCACAACTATATATGTGACTAGCGACTTGCCCGTCAAAAATGACGGGGCAATAACATTTCAAGGCATGGGAATGTAAACCGTTTTGGACTGTGAGGACCTTCGGCGCTCATTGCGAGCCTCTCCTGTCGTGTACTTTTGGTCCTCTGAGAGAGATATATATTTCTATGTATATGTAGTTAAGTAGTAATTAATGATTTATTAAATAAATGAATCTACTTTAATTATTTTATAATTCATATATGCAGCGAGCAATAGGCTGAAGAGCTAACAATCTATTTGTATTTTCCGACAGCATAGAATATACATTTTGAGTGTTGGTGCCCTGCTTATAAAGTGTAATGAATGTTTGAAGTGTGCATTCTAAATAGGCTGCGTGCGCGAGGTAAAGCCGTTGGCTTATTGTGTAAAGCGGCATTGTATAGTCGTAATGTTATTTTGTTACGCGGCTCGTGAGCATTTTCCAGGTTTTGTAATAGTGTATCTTGTAGTTAGTAGTGTGATGGGTAAAGTGCTATGCATTTTCCAGGTTTTGTAATAGTGTATCCTGTAGTTAGTAGTGTGATTGGTAAAGTGCTATGCATTTAGCAGTGTTTTGCGCGGTCCGTGGTCGTGTAGCCTCGTTTTCAATTTTTTCGGAGGCCATTTTTTTCCTTGCTTAGGCGATTTTCAAGTGTCGAAAATCGTCTAAATCGAGTTACATTTGCGTTCCACCTCACTCCCAGACGTCCTCGCTGTTGCCCCGTGCTGTCTGTGATGTTTTTGTAATTTTTTGTGGTGTATTTAGTGTGTTTTTATTGTTTTGTTTTTTTATTATTATTTTCGTTGCGCTTAATTTTTTGCATCTCGTATCTCATATTTTTTTTTTTCTAAGTCCTGTGGTTGTGAACCGCTTGCACGCCAAGGCGATCCCGAGTTTAGGAAGTGTTTTTCGGCTAAGTCCAGCTCTTTGTAGTGGCTTAACGGCTCGCCTCGATACGCGAGGCTCGCAGGCAATGAGCACCTTTGGCGCTCATCGCCCAACTGCTATGTGTTAACGGCTTGCTTCGCTTTCGCTAGGCTTGCGCCTTTGGGGATACCCTTCTTTGAGCACTACCTGATCACTCCTTCCCCTGCTCAAAACCCACTCCCCTACCCCAACCCCCCCATATCTACATAACCATGGGGGTCTCAATGCACCTAAAATGTTAACCCCCATGCATTGGGATGCCTGTCGGACCCTCATGACACGTAAAATCAATCCTGATGCATTTAATAATCGGTTTGTTAATTAATCCACCAAGGACCCCCACGACACCGAATTAATTATCCCCATATCATGGTACTCATATTAACCCCCTACCTACCATGGTAAATTAAACTTAAAACATTAAGTGCCATGGCCGTCCACAAGGACCCCCAACGACCCTTAGGTAAAAACACTACACTAATCTACACTATAATAACCCTGCCCCCAATAAACAACTAAAAATCAAAAAACACTAATTTATACAAAATAAAAGCACCAAAAGTAATAAAATATTACCAAAAATAAAATATTATAAATAAGAATTACATTAAAATAAAAAATAAATACCATAATATAATAAAACCTGTAAATTAAAAGAAACGAAAGATACTTACCTAGCCCAAGTGATCAGCGACACCCTAGTCCTCAATCTTCTGCCCTGGACTAGGAGGGCTATCCATGTTGATTGAAGAGTTTCAGGTCATCTTCATTCTTGCTTGAAGACCATGATCCTCTCTTCTGGGCCAGGAATGGGATAATTTAACCACTTAATTCAGCGGTTCTCAAGCTGTGGGTCACGACCCCATCAGGGGTGGAATGATGATTTTCATACTAGTATGCTCGGGACACCTAGGGCATTATTTTAAAAGTTTATTACACAATGACACCATTTGTTTTGTTAATAATATGAAATGTGAAAGAAATAATTTATTTCTTACTAGTTTTTATTAGATCTTTGTTCCCACGTGACATATAATTCCAAAACAGGGACACCAATAACAAGCTGGAAAAATATTGTTTTATTATGCACACGGAAACATGTTCATAGGAATCGTGGTAAAAGAAACAAAACTGTTAAAAATATCCAAAAAAGTCTACAGACCCCTGGTAGACCACTAGCACTCCATAGGGTAGACCACTAGCACTCCATAAGGTAGACCACTAGCACTCCATAGGGTAGACCCCTAGCACTCCATAGGGTAGACCACTAGCACTCCATAGGGTAGACCACTAGCACTCCATAGGGTAGACCACTAGCACTCCATAAGGTAGATCACTAGCACTCCATATGGTAGACCACTAGCACTCCATAAGGTAGACCACTAGCACTCCATAGGGTAGACCACTAGCACTCCATAGGGTAGACCACTAGCACTCCATAGGGTAGACCACTAGCACTCCATAGGGTAGACCACTAGCACTCCATAGGGTAGACCACTAGCACTCCATAGGGTAGACCACTAGCACTCCATAGGGTAGACCACTAGCACTCCATAAGGTAGACCACTAGCACTCCATAGGGTAGACCACTAGCACTCCATAGGGTAGACCTCTGGCACCCATAGGGTTCCACATGTGACCACAATAGTCCAGGGATCCTACTCTGCAGGTACCTTGCTCTATTCTGAACTAGATAACAACCAGGTCAAAAATATTATATTTCTGCTCTAAACTTTGTGATATGTTTGTTGTTCCAGTACATCTATGTATCATAGCTATGTGTACTTAATGGGAGTGTTTGCGCAAATAGATAATTAAAAATGATTGCATCAATTGGAGCAGGAAATGGAGTGTGACATTTAAAAGTGCAACTTGGAAAAGCCGGTTATTGCCGTAAGTGTGTAAGACACCTGCAAGAGATACCGCTGGAGGGGAAGTGTCATCTCTCAAAGAGTTACTAAGAGTAGTAACTACTAGCCGCAGTTTTTTTGCATTATATTTTTCTGAAGTGTAGGGGCCCTCCTGGGAAGACCTCCGACCCCTATTATTTCTAACCCGCAACTTAAGTCTCTCAGCCCCCATACGGAAACCATGCCTTCGTAAGTAAGATTTCAGGGGGCGTGATTATATGAACTGGCAATATTTTTAACAAAGCTCGCAATTTACTTCGTATGACACAGCCAATAGAAAATGAGAACGTCATCATGATGTCAATAAATAATAGAATATAGATGTAACCTGTGACTGGAGACAAAGCATTAATGAGAGCCAATAAGTAATGTTTGCCCATCGGGCTAGCACTCTAGACAACACATCTAGTTTAGTCCATGCGGGTTTCATGATATGTATTAACCCCTTGAGTACCGGGATCGATATTACTCAGAAATAACATTTAAAAATTATATTTTTGAATTGCTTATTGGTGGGTTTGCGACTGTTCTGCAATTATTTCTAATGCCTTCCCATGCTTTTTAAGTGCAGTAGTGTGTGTTTAATTGCTGCTACAGCTATCAGAATTGGCGTGTTTAAAACCCTTTGCAAGTCCTTTTTACATCTCATAATATTTTTGTCCAAAATTTAAAATTTTCTTTAGTTGCGGGTCTGGCTTCATTTGCGAGCTAGACTAATAGATTATGGATTTGGTGTAACCTTAAGTATGTGTGTATGTATATGTGTGTGTGTGTGTGTGTGTATATATATATATATATATATATATATATATATATATATATATATATATATATATTTGACATAACCCTGTTGTGTTATTTTCGGTTGCAGATCTCTGACTGGTTTGTAGACTTTCACGTTGCTGGTGGAACTGATCGCGAGGGCTGGCAGTATGCAGCAGACTTTCCTACGTATGTATGAATATGTCTTTAAGGGGGTTCGGGATTAATCTGAGCATTGAAAAACAAAATACATTTTTTTTTTTTTTTTACTTTAATTATGCACATTACACGATTTTATAAAAGTTTTTGTATAAACGGGTTATTCCTCCAGCTGCTCTCCATTACTGCTATCTGCAGTTTGTTGTCTCTGCAGGTTTTAAAAGGATCAAAATTACGCTATTTGCTGCAAGAAAAATCTGATTTTCTTGGGTTTCTCCAGACATTTGAAAACTAAAGCGATAATAACTTAAATATATTATTGCAGTGGCGAGAGTATATAAGCATTGAGCTACCTGAGATTTTCTAGCCTTTTTCACCTCAAAAGCTTGGTATATTGGCCAGTGCAGCTAAACAAAAGATATTACCAAGGTAATTACAATTCTTTGATTGTAAGTTTTGTAATTTTTCAGTCTTGTAAGGTGCTTTGGAAACTAACACTATGTACAGTGCCTTGCAAAAGTATTCACCCCCCTTGGCATTTTTGCCTCACAACCTGGAATTAACATGGATTGTTTGAGAATTTGCATCATTTAATTTACAGAACATGCCCACAACTTTAAAGATGTTTTTTTTTTTTATTATTGTGAAGCAAACCACAAATAGAACAAAATAACAGAAAAAGTCAATGTGCATAACTATTCACCCCCCTACAGTCAATACTTTGTAGAGCCACCTTTTGCAGCAATCACAGCTCCAAGTCACTTTGGATAAGTCTCTATGAGCTTGCCACATCTTACCACTGGGATTTTTGCCCATTCCTCCTTGCAAAACTGCTCCAGGTCCTTCAAGTTGGATGGTTTGCGCTTGTGAACAGCAATCTTTAAGTCTGACCACAGATTTTCTATTGGATTGAGGTCTAGGCTGTGACTAGGCCATTCCAACATATTTACATGTTTCCACTTAAACCTCTCAAGTGTTGCTTTAGCAGTGTGTTTGGGGTCATTGTCCTGCTGGAAGGTGAACCTCCGTCCTAGCCTCAAATCCCGCACAGAGTGGTACAGGTTTTGCTCAAGAATATCCCTGTATTTAGCACCATCCATCTTTCCCTCAACTCTGACCAGTTTCCCAATCCTAGCTGCCGAAAAACATCCCCACAGTATGATGCTGCCACCACCATGTTTCACTGTGGGGGTGGCGTTCTTTGGGTAATGTGATGTGTTGGGTTTGCGCCAGACATAGCGTTTTCTTTGATGGCCGAAAAGTACAATTTTAGTCTCATCAGACCCGAGCACCTTCCTCCATACATTGTGGAAGTCTCCCACATGCCTTTCCACAAACTCAAAACGTGCCATTTTGTTTTTGCTGAAAGTAATGGCTTTCTTCTGGCCACTCTGCCATAAAGCCCAACGCTATGGAGCGTACGGCTTATTGTCGCCCTATGTACAGATACTCCAGTCTCTGCTGTGGAACTCTGCAGCTCCTCCAGGGTTACCTTAGGTCTCTGTGCTGCCTCTCTTATTAATGCCCTACTTGCCCGGTCCATGGGTTTTGGTGGTGGTCCGTCTCTTGGAAGGTTTGCTGTTGTGCCATGTTCGTTCCATTTGGTTATGATAGATTTGATGGTGCTCCTGAGGATCATCAAAGATGTGGATATTTTTTTCTAACCTAACCTTGACTTGTACTTCTCAACAACATTGTCCCTTACTTGTTTAGAGAGTTCTTTGGTCTTCATGGCAGTGTTAGGTTAGTGGTGCCTCTTGCTTAGGTATTGCAGCCTCTGGGGCCTTTTAAAAAAGGTGTGTATATGTAATGACAGATCATGTGACACTTAGAATGCACACAGGTGGACATAATTTCACTTATTATGTTACTTCTGAAGGTAATTGGTTGCACCAGAGCTTTGTATGGGCTTCATAACAAAGGGGGTGAATACATACGCACATGCCAATTTTCTGTTTTCTATTCCTAAAAAATAGTTTTATGTATATATTTTTCTAATTTCACTTCACTAACTTAGACTATTGTGATCTGATCCATCACATAAAATTCAGATTAACAAAACATTGAACTTACGGCTGTAATGTAACAAAATAGGTAAAAAGTCAAGCAAGGTGAATACGTTTACAAGGCACTGTACGTTTGATTTTAAGCTCAAAGCCAAGGTCACTTTTCAATTCTTCTTCTTTTAGATCTCTCTGCTGCCTTTGACACTGTTGACCATCTTCTTCTACTCCATATCCTCTTCTCCCTCGGTATTCGAGACACTGCTCTCTCGTGGTTCTCATCATACCTACAAAATCGATCATTCAGTATCTCCTTCTCCAACACCTCTTCTTCTCCTCACCCCCGGTCTGTTGGTGTACTCCAAGGATCAGTCCTAGGCCCCCTCCTCTTCTCCATCTACACTTCCTCACTTGGTACCCTTAAACTCTTTTGGGCTTCATTATCATCTCTATGCTGATGACACCCAAATATACCTCTCCACACCAGATCTATCACCCTCTCTTCTAACACATGTCTCCAACTGCCTCTAGTATATCCTCTTGAATGTCCACCCACCATCTCAAACTCAACATGTCTAAAACTGAACTCCTAATCTTCCCTCCCTCTCCCACAGCGTCAATTCCTCACATCTCTCTCACTGTCAATAACGACATCATCACCCCCTCCTCCCAAGCCCGTTGTCTTGGAGTTCTACTGGACCCCACTCTTTCTTTCATCCCTCACATACAATCACTAACTAAGTCTTGTCTTCTCCATCTAAAAAACATCTCCAGAATTCGACACAACTAAAATCCTTATACACTCTCTCATCATTTCTCGACTAGACTACTGCAACTCGCTTCTTGTTGGCCTACCCACCACCCGACTTTCTCCACTTCAACCCATTATGAATGCCTCTGCTAGACTCCTCTTCCGTACACAACGTTCAGTGTCGGCATCACCTCTCTGTCAATCACTCCACTGGCTTCCCTTAGCCTCAAGAATACAATTTAAATCCTTTCCCTAACTTACAAAGCCCTCAACAATAACGCTCCCCCTTACATTTCTGCTCTCATCTCCAAATACTCCCCCACCCACCCTCTTCGTTCTGCTAATGACCTTCTTCTTTCTACAACTCTTGTCACCTCCTCTCACTCCCGCCTCCAGGACATTTCATGTGCTGCCCCTAGTCTCTGGAACTCCTTGCCTCACTCTACCAGATTATCCTCTTGCCTCAAAACATTTAAAACATCACTTAAAACGCATCTCTTTAAAGAAGCGTATCACCTTCCACCCTAACACGCTTATCACCTCTCTCTCCCTCTTTTACCACTCACTATACCTTAGATTGTAAGTTTGCGAGTTTCTATCCTAAGTACTTTGGGAATTCACCATGGACATTGGATTCCTAGCTCAGACAGGGCCTCCTTGCTTTGCTATATGTTAATTTGTATTTATCTTTGTCTGAACTTAATTTATGTACAGCGCTACTGAATATGTCCACGCGTTATAAATTAACTATTATAATAATAGTGTATGCAAACATTTATTGGGATGAAAAAATACCAAAATACACATTTAAACACTTACATTGAAGTTAGCAATACCCCCTCCAAACCCAGGCTAAATTTGCATTAATTTCATAATTTGTTTTGGCCAGTCAGGTTAGCCTAAAACATTTGATTCAAACTCTGGGGTTCCTTTTTGTGATGCAAAGCAGTCTGGGATATGTAGTGTGGCACTATGTCAGGTGCTGTGGCAGCAGTACAGCACAGACTTGAAGCAGCAGGGAGTCATATCCCAGCAGTGACTTGGGGCTGACATCACTGCTCTCTTATTGGCTGAGGAATAAATAGCAGGGGAATAATGGGTTAAATTGACCCCCTAATGCTGCATATGGACACTGGGGGTGTCCACATAATTATTAGAGGGATTTTTAGATATTAATAAAAATTAAATTGTTTTATGAGATGTGCTGCATACACATAAACTGCTTTGTACCTATAGAGTGCAGAAATGTCTTAATCCACGAAACTTGGATATGCCTTTAATATTGTTTTTGGCTTGTACTTAACCCCTGTATAGTGCTGCGGAATATGTTTCTGTGTTTCAAATAAAGGATAATAATTAGACAATTTTAGGGTTTTTAAAAGTGCAAACTACAATATTTAAAACCGCTATAAAATTTCCGCACTTGATTTTGACTGATCTACAGGATG
The DNA here is from genome assembly GCA_027410445.1 of Discoglossus pictus. Taxonomy (NCBI): domain Eukaryota; kingdom Metazoa; phylum Chordata; class Amphibia; order Anura; family Alytidae; genus Discoglossus; species Discoglossus pictus. The sequence goes on from CM050172.1 coordinate 85,408,597, forward strand.
TGGAGCAGAATCTATAAGATTGGAGTCTGTTTAGTTACTCAAGTATGAGACCGCCATCTTGGAGCATATTCAGTTCATATGGACGCATAGTATTTCCTTCTAGAATTATTGATATTTAAACACTCAGAACAAGACTTAAAGTAATATGCAAGTTTTCGGGATGTTACTATGTATATAATATCCCTGTGTATCTATTTACTTTTATGTACTTTTATTTTATTAAAAGTGTTTTTACTATCTAATAACAAACAAAAAGTACATGCTTGGGTCTGCTCACTGCAGCTCGTGAAGACACTGACTCTGTAATACTGCTCACTGCAGCTAATGAATACAGTGACTCTGTAATACTGCTCACTGCAGCTAATGAAGACAGTGACTCTGTAATACTGCTCACTGAAGCTCATGAAGACCCTGACTTTGTAGTACTGGGTGTACAGTGTATAATACTAACCAATCAGTGACCATCTCTCAGCAACATGCTGAGATATGTGGTCCCCGATAGGCCAGGACACTACACATTCAGCCCTACAGAGTCTTCATGAGCTGCAGATGGCAGACGCAAGCAGGTAATATATGTTTGATTTCAGGCAGTATGAGAATTTTTTCATCTATCAAGTCACTTCTAAAACAGCATATTATAAAAATGTAATTTTTATATATATATATATATATATATATATATATATATATATATATATATATTATAACATTTCCAAAAGTTCATTAACAAGACATAACCCTGCGTCCTTAGATTGTCAAAGTAAATGTTAGAGTTACTATCTAGAAGTTAACCTGAGCTCTGCCACTCGGAAACCTAAATGTCACTGCAAAGTACAGGGTGTTTGTTTAAATTGGCACCAGCAATGTTAAAGAAACCGACCGTTCTGTCAACAGAGCACAATGCAGAGTGCTTTATAAATCTAACAATACTGGGAATATCACAGTATAGATAAATAGAAGATTAGACAATTTGTAATTCTCCACATTTTGATGCTATCATTGTATGGGATTCTAACTTTAACTTTATTATTAAAACCTTAATAATGGGTATCCACTTAAAATTAATGAATGCAAATGTAGGGTTGAAGAGGCCCCAGTAATACAGTGCCTTGCAAAAGTATTCACCCCCTTTGGCATTTTTCGTGTTTTGTTGCCTCACAACCTGGAATTAACATGGATTGTTTGACGATTTGCATCATTTCATTTACAGAACATGCCCACAACTTTTTTTGTTTTGTTTTATTGTGAAGCAAATAGGACAATAACAAAAAAAGTCAATGTGCATAACTATTCACCCCCCTAAAGTCAATACTTTGTAGAGCCACCTTTTGCGGCAATCACAGCTCCAAGTCGCTTTGGATAAGTCTCTATGAGCTTGCCACATCTTTCCATTCCATCACATTTACATGTTTCCCCTTAAACCACTCAAGTGTTGCTTTAGCAGTGTGTTTGGGGTCATTGTCCTGCTGGAAGGTGAACCTCCGTCCTAGCCTCAAATCTCGCACCGAGTGCTACAGGTTTTAGTCAAGAGTATCCCTGTATTTAGCACCATCCATCTTTCCCTCAACTCTGACCAGTTTCCCAGTCCCGGCTGCTGAAAAACCTCATGATGCTGCCACCACCATGTTTCACTGTGGGGATGGTGTTCTTTGGGTGATATGATGCGTTGGGTTTGCGCCAGACATAGCGTTTTCTTTGATGGCCGAAAAGTTAAATCTTAGTCTCATGAGACCAGAGCACCTTCCTCCATACATTTTGGGAGACTCCCACGTGCTTTTTCGCAAACTCAAAACGACCCATGTTGTTTTTTGCTGAAAGTAATGGCTTTCTTCTGGCCACTCTGCCATAAAGCCCAACTCTACTGAGCGTACGGCTTATTGTCGTCCTATGTACAGATACTCCAGTCTCTGCTGTGGAACTCTGCAGCTCCTCCAGGGTTACCTTAGGTCTCTGTGCTGCCTCTCTGATTAATGCCCTCCTTGCCCGGTCTGTGAGTTTTGGTGGGCTGCCGTCTCTTGGCAGATTTGCTGTTGTTTCATGATCTTTCCATTTTGGTTATGATAGATTTGATGGTGCTCCTGGGGATCATCAAAGATTTGGATATTTTTTTATAACCTAACCCTGACTTGTACTTCTCAACAACATTGTCCCTTACTTGTTTGGAGAGTTCCTTGGTCTTCGTGGCAGTGTTTGGTTAGTGGTGCCTCTTGCATAGGTGTTGCAGCCTCTGGGGCCTTTAAAAAGGTGTGTATATGTAATGACAGATCATGTGACACTTAGAGTGCACACAGGTGGACATCATTTACCTAATTAAGTGACTTCTGAAGGTAATTGGTTGCGCCATTTTTCTGTTTTCTATTTCTAAAAATGAGTTTTATGTCTATATTTTTCTCATTTCCCTTCACCAACTTAGACTATTGTGTTCTGATCCATCACATAAAATTTAGATTAACAAAACATTGAACGTAAGGCTGTAATGTAACAAAATAGGTAAAAAGTCAAGGGGGGTGAATACTTTTGGAAGGCACTGTAACTCCTCCTTTCCGCTTGATAAATCCCAAATCATAGGTATGCGTGTGTGTCTATACAATGTATATGTGTGTATCTTTTGCCCACCATATATTACATGACCTACTCAAAATATCCACTATCATATCATAGGATCCCACCCCACGCTGATGATAGGCCGTAACCTTGAAACGGCTGTACATGGGTAGGATTCCTGACTTATGTATAATCCAACCCTAGCTTTGCTTAAAGTTGTCTTATACATCCCTGCCAAGGTTATAACAACTGTATTTCTCGGAATTCTGGGCATGAAACAATTTTTTTAACTTGTTTTAGACATTCAAATGTGTATATATATATATATATATATATATATATATATATATATATATATATATATAGTGTATTGTGGGTAATACAATACAGCGTGTGGTATGCAGTAAATGGTAACAATACTGTATGTATATTTATTTAGTAACGCAATAATATCATATCAATCATTTTACTTGGCTTTCAGATCCTATCATGGAAATAAAACCATGAAAGATTTTGTCAGACGTAGGCGCTGGGCAAGGTAAGGAATTCATTTCTAATACAATAAAGCATCGAACATGTTAATGAATGGGAGAGGGAGAAGGTTTTTGGATTTCAATCGTAATATAATATACCTGTGCATCTATTTTTTTTACTTTTATTTTATTAAGAAATGCTTAAAATCATAATGTGTGTTTGGGTCTGCCCTATGTTGCTCATGAATATGCAGACTGTGAATCGGCCTGTCAGTGACCTCTCTTAAATAGCATGTTGCCACTGATTCGTTACTATTAGGCTGTCCATCCCCTATACGGAAGACGTCTGCAGACAGGAGAACCAGTTAGGAACTACAGTGTGGGGGGGGAGTATTTGATCCCCTGCTGATTTTGAATGTTTGTCCACTGACAAAGAAATGATCAGTCTATAATTTTAATGGCAGGTGTATTTTAACAGTGAGAGACAGAATAACAAAAAAACAAGAAAAACGCATGTCAAAAAGTTATAAATTGATTTGCAGGTTAATGAGGGAAATAAGTATTTGATCCCCTATCAATCAGCAAGATTTCTGGCTCTCAGGTGTTTTTTATACAGGCAACAAGCTGAGATTAGGAGCAGTCTCTTAAAGGGAGTGCTCTTAATCTCAGCTCGTTACTTGTATAAAAGACACCTGTCCACAGAAGCAATCAATCAATCAATCAGATTCCAAACTGTCCACCATGGCCAAGACCAAAGAGCTGTCCAAGGATGTCAGGGACAAGATTGTAGACCTACACAAGGCTGGAATGGGCTACAAGACCATCACCAAGAGGCTTGGGGAGAAAGTGACAACAGTTGGTGCGATTATTCACAAATGGAAGAAACACAAAATAACTGTCAGTCTCCCTCGGTCTGATGCTCCATGCAAGATCTCACCTCGTGGAGTTTCAATGATCATGAGAATAGTGAGGAATCAGACCAGAACTACACAGGAGGATCTTGTTAATGATCTCAAGGCAGCTGGGACCATAGTCACCAAGAAAACAATTGGTAACACACTATGCCGTGACGGACAGAAATCCTGCAGCGCCTGCAAGGTCCCCCTGCTCAAGAAAGTTCATGTACAGGCCCGTCTGAAGTTTGCCAATGAACATCTGAATGATTCAGAGGAGAACTGGGTGAAAGTGTTTTGGTCAGATGAGACCAAAATCGAGCTCTTTGGCATCAACTCAACTGAATGCTGCCTATGACCCCAAGAACCCCAGCCCCACCGTCAAACATGGAGGAGGAAACATTATGCTTTGGGGGTGTCTTTTCTCTCAGCCAGGGCATTGAAAATGGGTCGTGGATGGGTATTCCAGCATGACCATAACCCAAAACACACAGCCAGGGCAACAAAGGAGTGTCTCAAGAAGAAGCACATTAAGGTCCTGGAGTGGCCTCGCCAGTCTACAGACCTTAATCCCATAGAAAATCTGTGGAGGGAGCTGAAGGTTCGAGTTGCCAAACATCAGCCTTAATGACTTGGAGAGGATCTACAATGAGGAGTGGGTCAAAATCCCTCCTGAGATGTGTGCAAACAAGAAACATCTGACCTCTGTGATTGCCAAAAAAGGTTTTACCACCAAGTTATAAGTTGAAGGGGTCAAATACTTATTTCCCTCCAAACTGTTTTTGGAACAAAGTCAGGACCACCTTCTGACTGACTCCAATTAGTGTGTGTCAGTGCACTGCACCCGCTGAGTTATGGAGCTTTAGGAAAAACAAATCAGTTACTCAATCTAGTGGCCTCTTGCAACCAAAAAATATACAGCTAAAAAATTCAGCACAATATCTTGTCTTTGCCCCAAAAGCAGTTTGTACTGGGGTTAAACGAATGTATTTTAACACTTGCAGCACTCGTTTTCATGTAAAGAAAAACATATACATTTTTGTTAAATATATAATTATTTTTGAATTTGACACCGACCTCCTAGCTGCCATACATGCTCAGAAGCAGGAATCTTACAACAGTAACTGCAAGCCCTGCCAGTGCAGAAATGTAAAAGTCCCTCTCACACACTCAGCCATCACCAAAGTATTATGGTTGCCTTCAGGGACCAGCACAGACATATTTATTTATGGCTCCACTCTTAATTATGCTTTTAGACTCAAACTTTTCAAAAATATGTTCTTTAATTGTACAGTGGCCCTTTAATCTCCTGCAATATACACACACAGCTTCCACCAATGTATCATGGATCCCTCCATTTCGTTCTACTTGAACTTGATGTATGACTTTTTTTCTGGTTAAATATGTTGAGTCAAAGTCTAAAAAAATAGTTTTCATTCTGTGGTGGTCCTTTAAAACATCTTTTTTTTATATGTATCCCTTTATTTTTTAGAAAATGTAAAATTGTTACAAATGGCCCCTGGCTGGAGGTTCCTCCGATCTCCTTGTGGGATGTGTCCATATCTCTGAGCAGGGGGTGTGACGGCGATGGGTCAATATCTCTATGGGCAATTAGCAACAAGGGTGATGTGCTGTGCCGGCTCGGGGTCACCAAGGACTGCCCTGAGGTAAGAATAGAGCTCTAACTCAATTCTGTGATAACGTCATCCAATCAGATACAGCTATTAATCCTTCCTGCATCAGCTGTGTCTTGTGTTTGTTTAAAAAAAGAAAAACAATGGGAGGTCCTGCACTCTTAAGGCTTGTGTTAATGATGTTGTCAGTGACCCTTTAATGCCCTTTTAAAGGGACATGGAACTTATGGAAATCAAGTAGTCAAGCTTCCACATTTGAAGCTTGTTTCACCATTTTTATAATTGTAAATGCTGCAGTGTTTGCATACCTTGGGTATTATCTGTAGTTCAGCTGCTCTATTTTTTAATATTAATAATTGGTGTTTCCACTGAATATTAATGAATGCCAATGTAGATCAATGCTAAGGTGGGTTGAAGAGGCCCCAGTTATAACTCCTTCTTCCCCCTTGATAATTCTAGCATGAGTTTATGGTGAGAACGCGCTAGACAGGACCATATGTGATGCACATACACATTCGTATTCACTGCAATAATATATTTCAACCTTTTTTTTCATTGTGGTTGGAGATACCAAATGGATTTGTTGTAGCAAAGTGCAGAATTACTTGCTGGGAAATTGATTTTTGGTCCTTTCAGATCCTGCAGACACAAACCCTTTGCATGCCATGGTCCTGGAGGATTAACTGGGTTATATAAAACTCTTATTAATATTATGTTGTTTTAGCACTTTGTAGAGCAGCATTGATTAATTTAAAGGGGCATGGAGATATTTATTTGTTTGCATCAGAATATTTAATAATGTCACAATGTTCTTTTTTCAAATAAAGATCTCTGAGCATAAAAACATATTCGGAATATTAACCACTTGCCCTCTGCCAACCAATACCATGTCCAATCCATGTTCCTTTAAAGATGTTCAATGCAGACCCAACCAACATGACCAAGCCATGTCCCTTTAATGATATTCAATACATGCATGCAGGCACAACCAACATGACCAAGCCATGTCCCTTTAATGATATTCAATACATGCTTGCAGGCACAGCCAACATGACCAAGCCATATCCCTTTAATGATATTCAATACATGCATGCATGCAAGCACAGCCAACATAACCAAGCCATGTCCCTTTAATGATGTTCAATGCATGCATGCAGACACAACCAACATAGCCTAGCCATGTCCCTTTAATGATATTCAATGCATGCAGGCACAGCCAACATGACCAAGCCATGTCCCTTTAATGATATTCAATACATGCTTGCAGGCACAGCCAACATGACCAAGCCATGTCCCTTTAATTCTATTCAATACATGCATGCAGGCACAGCCAACATGACCAAGCCATGTCCCTTTAATGATATTCAATACATGCATGCAGGCACAGCCAACATGACCAAGCCATGTCCCTTTAATTATATTCAATACATGCATGCAGGCACAACCAACATGACCAAGCCATGTCCCTTTAATGATATTCAATACATGCATGCAGGCACAACCAACATTACCAAGCCATGTCCCTTTAATGATATTCAATACATGCATGCAGGCACAGCCAACATGACCAAGCCATGTCCCTTTAATGATATTCAATACATGCTTGCAGGCACAGCCAACATGACCAAGCCATATCCCTTTAATGATATTCAATACATGCATGCATGCAAGCACAGCCAACATAACCAAGCCATGTCCCTTTAATGATGTTCAATGCATGCATGCAGACACAACCAACATAGCCTAGCCATGTCCCTTTAATGATATTCAATGCATGCAGGCACAGCCAACATGACCAAGCCATGTCCCTTTAATGATATTCAATACATGCATGCAGGCACAGCCAACATGACCAAGCCATGTCCCTTTAATTATATTCAATACATGCATGCAGGCACAACCAACATGACCAAGCCATGTCCCTTTAATGATATTCAATACATGCATGCAGGCACAACCAACATTACCAAGCCATGTCCCTTTAATGATATTCAATACATGCATGCAGGCACAGCCAACATGACCAAGCCATGTCCCTTTAATGATATTCAATACATGCATGCAGGCACAGCCAACATGACCAAGCCATGTCCCGTTAATTATATTCAATACATGCATGCAGGCACAACCAACATGACCAAGCCATGTCCCTTTAATTATATTCAATACATGCATGCAGGCACAACCAACATGACCAAGCCATGTCCCTTTAATGATATTCAATACATGCATGCAGGCACAGCCAACATGACCAAGCCATGTCCCTTTAATGATATTCAATACATGCATGCAGGCACAACCAACATGACCAAGCCATGTCCCTTTAATGATATTCAATACATGCATGCAGGCACAGCCAACATGACCAAGCCATGTCCCTTTAATGATATTCAATACATGCATGCAGGCACAGCCAACATGACCAAGCAATGTCCATTTAATGATATTCAATACATGCATGCAGGCACAGCCAACATGGCCTGGCCACTAACTATCCATGTCTGTATACTGTAAGCGCTGGTTACCCTAAAGATTGGCCTGCTAGTAGTTAACATGGACTGGAGTTGATGTAATTAAAGTATAATTGCCATCCTATTAAAGGTTTCTGGATTTCACTAGGAATATAATATCCCGGTGTAACTATTTATTTACTTTTATGTACTTTATATTAAGAAGTGCTTATAAGCTCTTTTTGTTTCTGCCAAAATCATGTGTACCTGTTTGGGTCTGTCCTCTATAGCTCATGAATATACAGTCTGTGAATGGCAGTGTTTCAAATAAGCCTGTCAGTGACCGCTCTCAAGCAGCATATTTCCACTGATTGGTTAATATGAGGCACTGCACACCCTGTACTTTGAAATACAGTGTTTTTATGAGCTGCAGAGGGGAAAAACTAGTTAGGAACTATTTGTTGTATTTTCGGCAGCAAAACAGAGCTTTTAAGCACCTTTAATAAAAGTAAGTACACAATAGTAAACAGATACATAGGCATGTGTTATATGCCTAGTGTAATTCAGAAACCGTCCATGTCCCTTTAAGAGATAACCACATAAGATCTTCTAATTCCTTTGTCATTCCAGGAGCCTCTTCAACTTGAAAAAGATTGGAAATGACATAGGAGCTAATGACACATTGAATATACCAGTGTATAATTCCATATCCTAATATAACATTTCTGTATTCGGTCATATAGGGTACCTCTTGGCTCCACGTTGGAACAGACCAGCCCTTCATTTCCGTGTCAGTAGGAGGATGTTTCCAGGTGTGGACCATAGCTCGAGATGGATCTGCCTTCTATCGAGGTTCAGTGTCCTCCTCTCAGCCAGCAGGTTAGTGTTATGGAAGATATCCAGATTTTGCATAGATTGATCTGTAAGAGATGGATTGTCGTTGTTGTTGTTGTTTAGTCGTTCAGTAGTGTCTGACTCTCCGTGACCCTATGGATCGCAACGCGTCATGCCAAGCACATCTTCTTTCTGGTCGTGCTCATCCTTAAGGTGTTCTTGACAAATATACTGGAGTGGGTTGCCATTTTTTTTCTCCAGTGACCATGATTGGTCTCACCTCTCTGCTATGACATGCCCAGCTTGGGTGACCCTACATGGTATAGCTCACAGCTTCATTGAAGTACACAAGCCCCTTCACCACGACTAGAAACGGATACAGCACAATAGGCTACAATAAAATTGAGGAACTCTGACCACGGAGCTCTAGAGATAATGACTTAAAACTTCTTACTAGATTCAAATTTTAAAGGTATTTTGCAGCCTTTTAGAAAAAAAATTATATTGGTGAAAAATATTTTCGCAAGCTGATTTGTGAGCCATTGATCAAAATAAGTGTTTCTGCATGACAAAATAAACATTCTAAAACTTACCCTAAAGTTTGCTAAATCTCTTGAGTTTGCTAGCCGTTAATACACTGGAAAACCCTGCTAAAATTAGCATAACATTCATAATTCGTTTTAGCCAATCACAGACAGCTATCACATTTTTTTCAATCTGTGATGGCAGTTTATGCAGCAATGCATCATGGAATGTGTAGTCTTGTTTTAACCCTGCACATGGAGGAGCCCAGACATTGCTATGTGAATTTCTGTATGGTGTGCTGCTGTTGGCTTGAAGGTTAGTATTGAGTTAAATCCGTACCCGAATGCATTGTTTCTATTAGTAGGTACCAGGTGCCTATGTAAGCAGCTCTGGGGGTGTGGAAAACTAATTTTATTTTTAAATAAAATAAATCTGTTTGCGTATAGAATGACTCAATGTAATGTGTGTGTTTGATATAAGCAGTAGGTGTTAGATTAAAAACAGGTAAGAACAGGAAACTTCCAAATGCCTTTAAGGGAAGAAATAGTTTGAGCAGTGGCGGAGCTAGTGGATGGAGGTCCTTGGTGCAAAAAACTTGGGCCCCCCATCCACACGCAAGAGAAGGGGTAGAGATGGAGGCAAAGAAAACTGATGGGGAGAGAGTATAGGGAGAGAAGAGAGGGAAGAAGAATCAGAAAGTGAAGGAAGAGAGAGAAGAGTAAAAGAAATAGAGAGGAGTGGAATACATAAGTCCATATAATTGTAATAAATAAGATGCTGTACTGTTTTTTTATTCTAAATACATTTCAAGTGTAGTTCTCCACATAGCACTACAGTGGCCCTTGAAGCAAAAAAACTGTATTTATTGGGACTGAGACCTTTACTGAATGGCAACCTAGATATATAAAATGTAGACAAATTATCCAAATCTGCTGCTCCAGAGAGCCAACGGTTTCCAGATTGAAGTTTTTCTACTCTCTTCGTAGAAAAGATATACTGTATTTACTTAAAGTGCATCAGCACGACAGTCTAAATGTCATGTACACCGGAATGGTACGTCTGTTCTTCTTGGCAGCCCCGAGGTCACGTGATAGAATATTCTGTACATGGTAAGGAATTAAGTAAATAGCAGATTCATATCAGAGGTGACCTTCTAACGGCATTAATTGGAAGGTAAATATGTACATAAAAAAATGGTAAACAATCAGAGAGGGATATTCTGCCGACACTTTGAAACTGATAATCTTGATTTAAAAAAAAAAGTAAAGATTAATGAATGCTTTGTTTCCAGCCTGATCTGGTCGCTGTTATGTACCGTCTTTTTAAGAAGTGCAAACTGCTGTGTTTGCTTTAAGGGATCACTGTACAATGACAAACATAAAGCTATTTTTTTATTTGGGGGGGGGGGGGGAAAGTTAAATCCTCTTCTGGTTCCTGGAAGCACCCACAATATTTTGGTCAGGGGGCGGTGAAATGCACCGGGCCCTGGTCTGGAGGGGCTCAGTGCCGTAAATATGTTTTTTTTTGTTTTGTTTTATATATTTCATTTTGTTCTTAAATACCCCAAGGAGGAAAAAATAAAAAAACAGTTTTACTTCTTTGTGAAGCTGAACTGTTTTAGGCCTCCTACCATTTACTTACAACTGCAAAGGTCATCATGATCTGCAATTTGTAGGCAAGATCATAAATTATAAGAGGCTGGATTAATTAGGGAGAATTTTGGCCAAACCGAGCACCCAAGATGAGGAGAGAGAGAGAGGTTCAATATTTTAAATGTATTTTAAGTGTTAATCTGAATATGCTAGCTGTGTATATACAGGGTCACCCCAATATAACATGATTGGAGCCAAAATGTAAGATTTATTTTACAAACTATTACATAAAGATACAAGTTTTAAATTGCTTAAATACATTTGATATCTTTCCCTTCTGTGTGGTAGAGACAAATATGGGTGTTGTAATGCTTTTACAATAATTTAATTAATAATAATGTAATATTTAATCATTTCATTTAAGAAAGTGTTACATTTCCAATATTAGCTCTGTATTAGTTATGTTGTTGTTTTTCACCTACTGCAAAACATGTAGAGACATCAGCTTGCAGTAAAATAAGCTATGAAATGTTAGCAGTGATTTTTAATCCTATCCTCTCCTTTCCCCACTAATAATATTTATGTTGCTTACAAGGTAAAACAGCACGCATGTTGTAATGCTTTTAAAATAGTTACTAAACTAAATAAAATCTATCGGTGTTAAAAAATGAAGTGGTGAGATTTGAACTTGCGACATACCGTTTTAAATGGATATGGAAGGTTGCCTGTGTTTAAAAATAAAATAAACTACCTAAGCGTGTATTTGCATATCTAAAGATCAGTTTATGAACAAGTGCTTGAAATCTGCAAAATAGTCCCAACAAAGGTTTACCCCCAGCAGCTCATTCACACTGTGTCTTTGTAGTACTGGATGTACTAGCCAATCACAAATTGTCACAGCCTTAATGTCATCCATGCAATTTCTTGTGTGTTTTGCTTCAGGGCGATAAATCAGTAACTAAAAATCGCAAACTCCAAGTACATTTTTATCAGTTTAAAAAAGTTTAAATAACTTTCCAACATGAATTTCCTTCCTCTATCTGATTGTGCAGAGCACTTATGGTGACTCTGTGCCCCTTTAAGCTTTTACTTAAAGTAAAATGTGGATTGCAAATCATCCTTGCTTGAAAACTTGGCTGTATCAGACAGATGGATTTTGTATGTGGTTATTAAGACAACTGATGTTTAATGTTTAGACCTCCTGCTCTCTGATGCCACAACAGTAACCCAAAAATATAATCCCCCATATTGTTCCTTACATGATCCCTGACTGCTCCCATACAGGTGACTGCTGGTACCACATCCCATCACCTCAAAAGCAGAAACTACAACAGGTCTCCGTGGGACAGACATCTGTTTTTGCCGTGGATGAGAATGGTAAGCAGTGGACAGGGAACAAAATATACTCATGGAGTACTTGCTACATACATAATATTCATTACCTTATACCTCTAAATCCGTATTATCAGTATTTGATACAATTGTAATCTCAAAAAAACTTTTATTAGAAATTCTTAAAAATACACACAATAAAGACCCTCAAAGGTGCCAACAACTGGATTGCTCAATCAAGAAATACATATATGGTACAGAAACCAAGAAGAAAAAAAAAAAAATATATATATACTATACTAAGTAGCCTTTGAAAAAGCCAATGTGGTGAAACGGAGCAGCAACCCGTCAGGCAGCTATTTCTGTCTATCAGTGTTGATATATTTCGCAGTTTCTTTACCAATAAGGAAGTTATATGATGGGTATATGGTTATACCCACATTGCACTGACAGATCATGTTTTTGTTCAAATGTGGCTCATAATAGGCTAAAGTTTTTTTTTTGTTTTTTTTAAACTTGAACACTTCTAGTTTGGTATGTGATCAGATATATCTAGCCTATACTTCTCTATTGTAGGGAAAATAACCAGCTTTTTTGGGGGGGGGGGCATCATAGCCCCTCAAATAGGAGGTCTCTGTAATGAGACACAGGGTTTGTTTTGTATAGATTTTTTTTTCTTGGATTCTGTACCATATCTTTATTTCTTGATTGACCAATCCAGTTGTTGGCACCTTTGAGGGTCTTTATTGTGTGTATTTTTAAGAATTTCTAATAAAAGTTCCTGTTTTTTAATGTTTTTTTTATTATTCTAATGTTGGTCAGTGTCAAGCACTGGAACGATAGTAAGGCTTCTTCTTCTATTGTTATATTTTTGCCGCAATGTAGCCTGGTAACCAAACTCATTACATAAGTTAACGATCCGTCCGACACCGATGGGTAACACTAGGATGAAACAGTGCTGTCTGTTCTGTTCTCTAACTCATGAATGTCCAACCCATGCTGTGTGGTCAGCATTGACTACCTGAAGTGGTTGTGATCGTGTAGTTTACTAGCAAGCAGCCTAATAACTAGAGTCATGGCATGAGTGAGTGGCCAGTCGGATACGGACGAGCCCCACTAGGACAAAACAATGCTAACTTGTGAAGGCTAACTAATGTATGCACATAAAGGCAGGTAATGGGAACCGTTTGTATTTTATGATTGAAGAAGCTGTGTGAATCTCATTTGCATGCCGATATTTAATGTATTGCAGTCTAGTTCTTTGGTACAGTACTTCTGTTTGCTTACTGAAAATAAAATAAGCTTCAGCTTAATTGATCTTGAGATTAACCTAAAGCATGCTTGAGTTCCTTCACTGATGATCATATAATCCTTTCAGGTAATTTATGGTTTCGCCAAGGCATTACCCCAGGCTACCCTCAAGGATCCAAGTGGGAACATGTGTCAAACAACATCCGTAAGGTGTCTGTCGGACCCCTCGACCAGGTATGTGAATGGATCGTTGAGGCCCGGTGCTAGAGTTTCACATTATATTGGTATTGTTTAAGTTGGAAACACAGTTGTAATTAAATAACATGTCAGATTATTGTTTATTTCTAAGAAATAAGGTATTATTAATATTTGTACATAGTCTTTGATTGCACATATAAAGAGCAACTGGCGTTAAAATGCCCAGTGCAGTTCAAGAAAAAAGACACGTTTGTCAAGTATGTACAAACTAACAATATTAGTAGCTGTGTAAGTCATGGACATTTTGGAAAAAATATACATTTTGAAGACCAATTATATGAGTACAGGATTCAATTCTGTGTTAGTTACATTACATTCTGAGAATTGGATCATGAGGGTGTGTTTCTCTTAGGTTTTAGTAGAGGGGAGTGTGGGTGAGGAGGAAAGACGATAACCCTGAAAATGAGATCCCCACACCTTGCCCCCCCCTCACAGGCCCAGAAACAGAAAGTTGCATCTATATATGCAACCACAGCTCTCTGGTAAAGCACGGGCATCAACATTTATTTATTTAATTTTTCCTGATTAAGAACAAGCTTTATCACATTTTGTCAACCTTAATAAGGCTATATAAATATATATATATATATTGGCACATTTGCATGTCCCTGCCCAGGTTCCCAGAATGCAGTGTAATAACTGTATTTCTTAGAATTCTGAGCAGGAAACAATTTTTTTTAACTACTGTATGGTGGAGGCTTCTATCGCTCTTTTGCCCACCAGAAATAAAATATGGAGGCTTCTATCGCTCTTTTGCCCACCAGAAATTAAATAATTGTTGTGGCGAACTACCTCCTTATAAAATCTACTACACAAGGAAAGAACCACCCCACACAGAAGAAAGGCAATAACCTTGAAACATCTGTATGTGGGTAGGATTCCTGGCTTGTGTATAATTCGTCCTGAGCTTTGCAAAAAAACTGTGTAATACAGTTGGCATATGCTCAAAGGAAGCCATGTTTAAATTGGTCATGGATTGCAAAAGCAAAGCCTTTGTGGGCACATTTGCATGCCCCTGCCAAGTGCAGTGTAATAACTGTGTATTTCTCAGAATACTGAGCAGGAAAGTTTTTTTTTTTTTTTTTTTTGTTCTTAGACATTCAAATGTGAACACAATATTACTATTTATTTATTTATTTATTTTTCTTCCCTCCACCTAAAAGATTTCAGTTTGTTTTCCAATTGAGTTGTACAGTTTATAGGTCACATCATTGGTGGAAAAAGTTCTGAAATGATTTATCTTTGTCTCGTTTTTTTACAGCACAGAAACCTGACATTTTAATAGGGGTGTGTAGACTTTTTATATTCACTGTACATACAATACAGTAGACTCTCAGTTATCCGGCACCCATGGTGATTGGTAGATGCCGGATAAATGTGGTTTCTGGTTGCTTGAGAGTTACCATTAAGAAGCGTAGATAAGCTGCACATAGGATGCTTTGCTCAGTAAATTTGTCAGTGAGGGCAGCAGCTTTCACTCCTCACTTACACACAGGTACATTCGACTTGAGGGTGCAGTGGTGAACCTGGGGAATGTAACCCCAACACTGCACTGGCTCAGTCACTCATGCCCTGGGAATGTAACCCCAACACTGCCTTGGCTCAGTCACTCATGCCCAGGGAATGTAACCCCAACACTGCCCTGGCTCAGTCACTCATGCCCAGGGAATGTAACCCCAACACTGCCCTGGCTCAGTCACTCATGCCCAGGGAATGTAACCTAACACTGCACTGGCTCAGTCACTCATGCCCGGGGAATGTAACACCAACACTGCCCTGGCTCAGTCACTCATGTCTGGGGAATTTAACCCCAACACTGCACTGGCTCAGTCACTCATGTCTGGGGAATTTAACCCCAACACTGCCCTGGCTCAGTCACTCATGCCCAGGGAATGTAACCCAACACTGCACTGGCTCAGTCACTCATGCCCGGGGAATGTAACACCAACACTGCCCTGGCTCAGTCACTCATGTCTGGGGAATTTAACCCCAACACTGCACTGGCTCAGTCACTCATGCCCGGGGAATGTAACCCCAACACTGCACTGGCTCAGTCACTCATGCCCGGGGAATGTAACCCCAACACTGCGCTGGCTCAGTCACTCATGCCTGTCTGCTTCCAGGTAACACTGAATTACAGAGACATACAGTGGATGTAATCTAGGTGCCTGTAAGCATTTTGTGGCACGACAACTGGCTCCTGGCATATGTTGAGCCCTGTAAAAAAAAATAAAAAATTAAAAGTACAGTATTTACATTTTTTGTTCTAGTTGCTTGAGTTCGGGTTAACGGAGTCTACAGTATATACATAATTATAATATAAAATCATTGTACAGTGGTCATTTAACGTGAAGTACTCTGTTTTCAGATCCTGATTACAAAACATCCTAGGATTAGGTTGTTAATTATTTGAAAGTAACAATAAAATGATCAATGCAAGCTAGGAAAAATGTCATAGTTTAGCTTATTCTGCTACTGTTTAGGGACTGATATGACAACAATCCTTTCTGACCACTGGAAGAGGAACGGATCTCATATGGAATCCCCTAAATAAAATAAAAATATGCCAAAATGAAATATTTTTCTTAAAAATGCTTTTATGCTCATGGTTACACAGCAGCTACTTTTGTTAGTTTATAACATTCTACACAATTCATTTCATTTAACGCAAAGGTCTTTCATAAATTTAAAAGGTTACAATTTTAAGAACGTACAATTAGGAGAATATGACATTTATGTGCAGAATGTAATTTTGTAAGCAAGAAGAGGTAATAATAAATGTAGATTTAGGAAGTCAGGATGAACCCTTGCCACCCATTTTATTCAGATTATATTGGTTGGAGAATGTCTTTTTATGTTGGTATTTCATACATGTTTTAAGGTTAGTACCTAGCTTTGTCTTGTGGGGGGGTTAGGGTTACAGTTGCAGACAAGTGGTTACTCCATAGATTTTTTTGTGTGGCTTCCATAGATCTGGGTGATTGCAGATAAAGTCCAAGGCAGCCATAGCCTGAGTTGTGGTACAGTCTGCCATCGCGTGGGAGTGCAGCCAATGGAACTGAAGGGACAATCCTGGGACTATGGAATCGGGGTGAGTAGTCATCAATAGAGGGTTGCTCATTTATCCATCAGAACATCATAAACAAAATGAATGTGTTATAGATAGAACAAAACACCTTTGAGGTGCAAGAAAGAGTCTTTTAAACATTTTTGAACGTTTTTTTTTTTTTATGAAATTAAATAAATATTTTACGTGTAATGCCTTTGCAATCTGCATTTGCAACAATGTTAACTTTTTGTTATGGAAACAAATTCTAATTTGGGTGTGTGATGGAGTTATGGAGCTTTGTGGAGAAACCGGTTACTCTATATACTGTCTGGCTACACCAGAAACAACTATTGTAGAATTTGTCAGATAAGGGTCCTCTCAAAACTACACTTACAGTTATTTTTTTTTTAAACTTTGCAGCACTTTTTTTAGCAATATTTAAAGTGATTTTTTTGAATGCATGCAAGGCAAATATGTGGATTTGCTTTTTATAATTACTGCTAAGTTAATTAAGCTTTTTAAGCAATAAAAGATGATTCTAACCGTCCCCTGCATCGACCAGTGAGCCACATTAAATTACCCTAACATGTAAAACCCAACCGTAGCTCGTAACGTAGCCCGCAAGACTTACAGCTAATAAAGTGGCCTAGTAAAGCAACCCGCCGAAGACTTGCAGGGTAGGGGCGAGAAAACCCTACGGGACGAGATAATTTGTCTTGCGTGCCTGCAAATCCTTTGATCTGTCAAGCCCGTAATGGTTACATTCCCAAATCATACTATTAAATCGCAACAAATTCACTGGCGTTCGAGCCCGTAACCCGCAAATGGAGCCAAGAAGCCAACGAGTGCTAGAGAGGACTGGCAAGGGGGATAAAGTCTAATCCGTAGCACTTTAAATGCACATATACAAACACTACTGTACTTTTATAAAAAGTGAAAGTGATGTTCGGTCTTAGAATTAATAGCACAACATTCTCAAGCCCGCAAATCGGCCCCAAAAATACATAATTTCATGTTTAATTCCTCTGTTATATCAATCCCAGCAATCAATGTGTTAATACATATAATATTTATGGCTTTATCAATATTACATTATATCTGAAATGTGGGTGCTATCGTAACTCGTAATTGAACCCTGTAGGACTTTGAAATCCAACCTCCATTTTTTTTGTGACTCGATAATGATCTCTGTTTCCATTGGCTCCATCTAAACCCGTAACTACAGGTTTGACTAATTGATCATGTTTACAGACTCCCATCCAACCTTCAACAAATGGTTTACGGCTTTGTTTCTCAAGAGCATAACTTGCAGCATGTTCTATTTGAATAGCTCTGTAACTCGGACAAATTTCCAGCCCGCAGCAGTTTCGGGTCTCGCGTTGCACATACGGTCTTGGAATTTAATGTGGCTCCAGTGCCGTAGTTAGAACAAGTTGTGCAGATAACGTAGTGTTACATTTCCAACATTACCTCCATATTGGATATATTCTTCCTTTTGACTGATCTCAAATCATTTAGAATATTATCTAGCAGGCAAAAGCAAATGACCATGAAATGTAAGATTTGTATTTGAATCTCCTCGCTGCCTTTTTATAAATAGTGATTTTTATTTTGCCTGCAAGAAAAAACAGAAACTGAAAAAAAAAAAAAAAAAAAAATATATATATATATATATATATATATATATATGTATATAACTTTTAAAATAATTATCTAAATTTAAATCAAATTACTAATAATACAAATAAAGATTTGAACCCACACCATGTGGTTCTAAAGTAGCTGATTTTACCAACTCTGCCAGGTGTCTGTATGATATGCAATGAGTATAAAAATCAATACGGCTAAAGTATAATTAGTGTGACAGTCTCATTCTAAGTCCTCATTATCTAAGCAATTTTTGTGAGGGCTTTAAGGGCTACATAAACAATAAATACAAATAACTATCTATGTCAATTCTTCAATTCTAATTAAAAAAGAATATAAAATATTTTCTATATGATGGTTCCAGGGCACATATAGTAGATGCAGTACCCATTTAAAGGACCAAAAAAGTCACTGTATGTATTCTGTACCATCAGTTAGAGGGTTGAAAATCATGTAGAAAATTTATTGACATTTTTAAAATTGCCCAATAATTGACATGGATATTGTCATTTTAGTTTAGCCCTTTAAGCCGTCCCCACAATAATTTGCATAAATATTAAGGCTGGAGTCTGTAACTCTTATACACTGTATTATAGATTCACACTGCATTTGAGAGCAGAGTGTGGTGGTGCAGTGGTAAGTAATTTGTTTTACGTTTTAAAACTTTTTTCATTGTTTTTTTTTTTTTTTTTTTTGACTAATGTATTTTTCAACAAAAATATGATATATATATATATATATATATATATATATATATATATATATATATATTAAACAAAAAAACAAGTGTAAGACCAATGACTTACTAATTAAACCATTTTACGAAACCACTACACCAACACACTCTGCTTTTAAAAAGTAGGTATAAAAGTTAGACTGATTATTTGAACTATATATAATGAATACTTAGGTAAATTAGTTATTTAATTAAAAAAAATATATATATATATATATTTTTTTTTTTCTATTCATTAGTTCACAATAACACTAGTTTCAAAGGTAAATTTTAAATGTAAAATATTTAATTATGATCACGTTCATGTTATTAATCAAAATAATGTACTTACTAATGTACTGTGCAAGAGGGACCTGGTTTTCTATTCCTGGTAACAGAATGGGGCCACCTCAAGAAGCATTTGGTTGTTTAATTTGGCCCCAGGGACACACATTGCTCTTCAGTGGATTAAAGGGACACCTACACTTGATTTTTAGTGGGTAAACAGAAAAAAGTAAATATGAAATAGTTTCCTGTGTTTATTGCCTGGAGCTGCTCTAGCAGATCCAAATCCTGTTGTTTGAACTTCGCAAGGTACATTCCATTGTCATATAGTCTTGCAGAATCCAAATTTACCCCACCCTATAAGACTTTTCCAGAGATTCATAACAGGCTTGGAGGGTTTGTGCAATCCAACAGTACCTAACTTAGCAGGATGTTGGGGTGTATTCGTGCCCAAGTCTGCTAGGCCCAGTGTACGAGGGATTTTGGAGGGGTAACCACTAGTTGAGCATTGTCATCCTATTCTTTAGAGTAAAGCAAGTGTTTTGAAACTATCTTACATTGTATAAAGTCATTTCTCAGTTGGCATTGTGTTGAAAAAAATATGAAACATCTAGAAAAGTTTAAATGCAGCTATATGGGATGAATAACTTCCCTCCCTGATGTGTCAGTCATGAGCAACATAATGTGGTACAGTTCCAAATATTGTATAAATAAAATGATAGGTAATAACATGTACTTTATCAGTTATTTTTTATTAAATTATATATACTTGTAAACTAAAATTGAATTTTGGCTTTTTTGTCAGCATTTCTGATCTACAAACAAAGATTCATGTATTTTGTAAATAAGATGTCATTGTCCTTAATTGCTGGTGAGGCATCAGGTCCAATGTCTTGAACTGCAGACTAGGCATGCCCAATGTGCAGGTGACTGACTGCAAGTCAAGACAAGCGACCCAGTGCCTCCTGGACTTGTCAGCACTTGGTTGCAATGATCTTTCATTAACAAAAGATATTAGTGTTGGTTTGTGGATGGGTCAGAAAGTCTGGTTGACAATTTGAAATGGCAAATAATGTTATATTTATTCTGTAGCACAGCTCCACTTTCCCTCATATTGATATATTTACGGTATGTTTCATTTTGACCTGGCAGTCATGATCTGTGTACGTTTCGGTAAGGCAAACCAGTTGTGCATAGTATAAAAAATAATGTGGTTATAGTTCAGATTATTCATTTTTGATTTATATGTGGCACTATGTGATGATGTCATTATTTGGCTCTGTTTCAGGGAGGGTGGGAGTACATCACTGTGCGAGGACATTCAGTGGAAGCCTGTAAAGCTGAATATAACTCATCACAAACCTTAAGTCTACTGGAAGGAGATGAGAAAGGAAAACCATCCTCGCCAAAACCAAGCCACTCCAACCCTGGCTCTCAAGATGCAAATGATGTTGGAGCATTGTAGTCAATATCTATTTATTTATTGTTTGGAAAGTAGGTCAGCAAAACAGAGGACACTGTATTATTTATGTAAAAAAAACAGTACAAAAGCAAGATTTGATGAATTTTGTGTTGAAACGCCACAATATCTTCATCAATGACCCGTATTCTCCCTAACAACTTAGATTTGTGTTCTTACTATGCGTTCCGTAGAAGTGGACGTTCCATTTTGTGTCATTAACGAATACGCAAATGATTCTGCACTCTGGAGTAGGAAGTTCATATCTGGGGTCGTAGGCCAGTCGATTTTATAAAATAGTGGCCTGGTCAAGAAGAATCCATTGGCTCCTACTTTACTTGCTCTCTCTATTGGATAGATGCTTGTGACAAATGAGAAACATACTCTCATTGGGCACTGGTCCGGTAGACCATTGAGTCTCTTTCAATTCCTTTATCAGCTATGCCCAAACTTCAGATCGGCTACATCCTACCCAATCTTGGTGCCCCAGTAGAACATCTGGATTGCCCGACTCAAAGATCAGTCATGCTGTGTAGTAGTTTGTAAAGTATTGGGGTTCAATAGATTGGATTTGAAGAAAGTTTGTAGGTTCTTGATGAGTGGTTTAGAGCCCGGATATCCCCGTTGGGCACTAGTTTAGTAAATATTCTAAGAGCCTTAAAAGTGTTCCATGACTTGATTAATTTGTGAAACACTATAAAATATATGATCTTCTGAGATTTCAAGATGTTTTACAATTAAAAAATGCAGAATGTAATATATTTACGATTACATGAAGTTATGCTGTAGTGGGAGCCACCATTGTCGTTATCATGCTCTACAAGTTTGAATTTGGATAAATATTCCATTGTTTATGCCGAAAAATGGCATTTCTTATGGCGAACAGGTGGATAGAAATATTATCAGACCTCCTCCATGTTGAGAAAGCAGGTAAACTTGTAAAGCAGAACACATACATATAGTTACAAATGTAAAGTCTATATTTATCTTTTTTCTTTTTTAGAAACATTAGCCCATTAGCTAAATTGATTCTGTAAATGGACATAATGTAAATATGGTACAAGAGGGGTAAATTGCACCTTAAAGTAGATTTCTCACCCGAATATAATATCTCTATAAAAACCTTCCAAATAGTCTGTAATTAGCCATTTAAATCATCCATGAGATATTTCATTGTTCTTTGTAGGGTAGCATGTAACATCTCATCAGTTTTATTGGGAAGGTCTTGTGTAAACATAGACTCTTGAAATTGCTCATTGCACGGATTGGCAATTAAACTCTGTAAAAATACTTAGTGTTTATCATCTTTCCCTAGTATAAAATGTAGAATATTTAATTTTATTATTTAATAGTTACATGTTGGAGTAACTAAATTACAGTGTATGGTTTTCTACAATTGTAGATTGGAAACTCTTTTGGCCAGTTATTTTGTGTCATACTATAGTCTTCCTGATTTTTATATACATTTTTTTTTCTTTGTTGTACAGTGCTGTGGAATATATTGGTGATTTGTTTTTAATATAATATACTGTATATACTAGAGTAAAAGCCGTCCCGAGTATAAGCCGGGGCACCCATTTCACCACAAAATACTGGGTAAAATGAGTGACTCGAGTATAAGCCGAGGGTGGGAAATGTGCTGTCCCCTCTTGTGCCCTCTGTGTCCCCCCTCTCTCTCCCGTGTCTCTTCTCCCCTCTCCCTTTCCTGTGTCTCTTCCCCCCTCCCTTATCACCCTCCTCAACCCCCCTCCTCATTCTCAACCTCCCTCCTTAACCCCACTCCTCATCCTCAACCTCCCTCCTCATCCTCCCTCCTCATTCTCATCCTCCCTCCTCATTCTCATCCTCCCTCCTCATTCTCATCCTCCCTCCTCATTCTCAACCTCCCTCCTCATACTCAACCCCCCCATCCTCAACCTCATCCTCAACCCCCCATCCTCAACCTCCCTCCTCAACCTCAACCCCAACCCACCTCCTCAACACCCCTCAACCCCCCTCCTCCACCTAAACTCCCCTCATTTACCTGCTTGTGCTCCGGCCTCCGCTCCTTGACCCGGCGCCGGCGCGCATGTGACGTGCACCCGGTATATGCTAATGACGCGGCACGCATGTGACGTCACATACGCGCCGGCGCCGGGTCAAGAAGCGGAGGCCGGCGCACAAGCAGGTAAGTGAGGGGAGAGGGGGGAGGTATTTAGGGGGGTTTATGCTGAGGAGGGGGGTTTATGCTGAGGAGGGGGGTTTATGCTGAGGAGGGGGGCTGAGGCTGAGGAGGGGGAGGGAAAGAGACACACGGGGGGGTAGAGAGACACACGGGGGGGTTAGAGACACACGGGGGGGTTAGAGACACACGGGGGGGTTAGAGAGACTATTGGGGGAGAGTGACTCGAGTATAAGCCGAGGGGGGCCCTTTTTTGCCTTAAAAAAAGGGCTGAAAAACTCGGCTTATACTCTAGTATATACAGTACTAATAATATATATTATCCAAGCCCAAAGAACAAAATATGTTATCCAAATTGCATTTATATTTAACTTCCTAGGGTTTGTATAAAATTTACAATGTTCATATTCTGGGTATGTATTTTATATACTATATCCATTGTGTAAATGCACACAAAAATCTAAAAATGTGAGATAAAAAAAACTCAAATTTATATGCAAGTGAGCTGGGTTATGAATGCATGTGATAGAGGAGAATTAGTAGTGTATGAAAATGTGTTATATAAGTTCAGTTTACTTACAAAGTTATTTGCACAAAAGTCAAATCCAGTGGTTCACACCGACAGGACGCCTTCATAAGCAGGGTACACACAGGAAATACAGCACTGTACCCACAGGAAATACAGCAAGATACATATTTTGACCTTTCTGGTACAGATCACATGAAGTAACTGTTGCAGTTCCAGAAGCCACTGAGGTGAAGAATGATACAATGTATTATTCTGAATTTGAATGTTTCTAGGGGTATACACAATAAAATGCCAAAAAAAATAGGACATTTTGCTAACTTCAAGGTAAGCCAATTAATTATTTTTTTTTGCATGAAAACATCCCAAAATATACGTTTTCCTACACTACTAATTCTGCTCTATCAGATGCATTCATAACCCAGCTCACTTGCATATACTTTTAACGTTAGTGTTAAAGTTCTTTCATTATAATAATTTAGATTAAAAAAACAAAGAAAGGAATTTAAAAAGCTCCTTCCTCACTGAATATCATAAAGTATTTACAACTGGTATCCAGCCAATCTTTGTCTACTCCAGTAGTGATAGAGGATTAGATGGACTAAAGGGCAAAAACTTGACAAAATACTTTTGTATTCAGTAAGAAAAGGTATAAATTAGCTGAAAATATAAATAAATTGTTCGGAAGCCTGGTGTGAAATTGAGATTCTAATTTTCTGGTTAACTTGAGTAATGAAATAGGAATTGCTAAAATATTAAGAAATAAAAATTGTTTTTAACCAAGTTTTATCTGAATTTATATATTTGTCGATTTTATAATTTGCAAATTCTGTGTCCCTTTTAAGATGAAGAGTTATTTTACCTTATGAAAAATTATAAAGCAAAAAAGTGCATATATTCTTTATAGTACATTTTAATATTTATTATCCACATCCTATAATATAAAGCACTTTAACTAGGAAAGCCAAAAAAAATCCATAATGTGAATTTGTGACCTGGACCTTACTGATTTGCTTACATTTTTTTTATCAATTTTGTTGTATCTTATTAATATTAGTGTGAATTGTCTTTTGTTATGTAGAACAGAAAACGCCCATCACAGCATCCGTTGTTTGGAAGAATTGTTTATTACAGTAGTTTTTCCAGGATAGAAATGTATTGTGTAACTTATAGTCAATTATTAAAAAAATAATAATATTTGATGTCCAAAGTTTGAATATATATATTACACTAATTAATTCCCATTAAGACACATAATAACAAAATATGTTGCTGATATCCAACACAAGGTGAAAATGGTGATTCGATAGTTTTTTCCAAATAAGGGGTTGATCATACTAGTAAATATGCCGTTAAAAAAACACCCGAAAAAGTGTAGTTTTCTCAGATATGCTGCATACCGTTGATAACGCTAGCAAGATTTACAGTCTACTAGCTTAACATTCCTACCAAAAGTCTTTAATGGGTGATTTTTCCCTTGACATTGCACATTATTTAGCTAAGTCTCTGAGCATGTGTTAGCCCATTGCTATCTATGGACATTAATAAATATCTTATGGAAGTGCTGAGAATGTTGTTGACCTACTTGGTGTTGCTAGGGAAATGAGACAAGCGGTCTGCTTCTTTTTTTCTTTTGTTGTTCTTATTGTTTATTTCCCTTACTGTTTGACTTTGGCTGTAGATCTTAATGTCATCAAGCCTTGGTAATTATTTAGTTTGTAATAAAGAAGTATTATTGTGAAGCTGCAATAAATGCAACTTTTTTTTTAAATTGGGAGATACCATTTTTAGGTTTGTTTTATGTTGTGTAAAAAAACCTACATTGGAAACCATATATATAATAAGGATGGCATTAGTAAAAATGGATTTTGAGATGTAGCTTCACTGGTCATATGCCTCATTAATTAAGAATTTGTGGTGTGTCAGAATAATGCAATAGTTAATTATACATTAATACCAGTGTTTTTTACTGTATAATACAACATTGGAACTTGTATACTTGAATTGCGCCTCTACAACATTTGCTTAAATATAGTGGAAAAACAAGTCATGGCACTTTTAAAATAAGTTGCATATAGCATAATGGAAGTCATACTAGTCCTATTGTATAGTCAAATGGGCGTAGCAGCCCGAATAAATATGGGCGGGATAGTTCAACTCTACTTCCAGGTCACTTTTTTTTATTTCTTTGTTTAAATTCTCAATGCCCCTGCCCCCCAATATAATAAAAAATTATATATATATATATATATATATATATATATAATTATGGGTCAAAGCTTAATCTGGTTGAGGATTTGCACCACCCCATCCCATACAGTTCCTACACCCCTGGCTGGCCACATTGCATGCATTGTAAGATGCATTATGGAGATCCATAACTTAATATAATTGCACAGTTACATTTTTAATTATGCTAGATGCAGCTTTTTAAGTGCTATGTCTTATTTTACACTTTCAGTGTCCCTTTAACACAATGTTATATGTAGCAGGTTTTTCAGGATCATTGTGCATACTTTTTTCCTAAAAAAACTTAATTTTGTTTTATGACTATATACATGTACTGGTGAAGCAAAAATGGCTATTACTGCTGATTATAGTTAATATACTGTGATATGATTGTTTATGGCCAGGAAAAAAAGTTACTACTAACAAATGAATATACGTATTAATTTGTTTTACTTGATATAATAATATGAATAGATATTATTATTCTTATTATTTTTCTAAAATTCACTCCATGATAATGAAACAGATTTTTATTATTTTGTGAATGTTTTTATTTTTTTTATTTTTTATTTAAATGTGTTTGTATGGTGGACAAGAAGTAATGCAAAGACTTTAGAATTAATTAACAATTATTATTTGTTAATGATTCCTCTATATTTACTTTTGGTAACCGCCTAAAATATAAAGATGGATTGTTGAAAACCTGAAACTGACTTGGCTTTTTATTTCTTATTTGTAGTAGTTCTATACCTCTCCCCACCTTGTGTGTCTTCCTCTAATACAACTGGTGAGTGAGACATGTAATGATCAGCTATTTAAAGGATTAGTCAAGTTGATGTTCCAGAGGTTCTACACCAGGGATTTCCAATGGTCCTCAAGGACCTCCAGACAGATCATGATTTAGGTTTAATACAGAAGGCAAGGTGAGCTAATTAATATTCATATAATTGCCTCACCTGTATTCCCAATCTGCTCCACATGAAATCCCACTGCATACAGTGTTAAATCTAAACCATGGCCTGTCTGGAAGTTCATGAAGAGAAGTTTGGGAATTGGTGGTCTATAATTTTGTGTAACGGAGAACATTTCACTATAGTTTTATGTTCAAAGAGATTTAATCAAACTCTAAATATATTTTGTACTGTTATGCAAATGTTTTCCGGCATAGGAAAATGTAACCTACTTTATGATGCCTACAGAAGTAGGACGGTTTTAATGGTTTATTAATATTATTTTAATGTGATAATGTATATATATATATATATATATATATATATATATATATAAAATATAATGTGATAATGTATAATCTAAAATATTTTTCAGCCTGTATTTGAATTATAAATATAAATTTGCACTAAGTATAGTATGTTGAGGACAGTTTCTTATGTACAATGGTACTTTGGTATGTACCGGTTCAACAACAATTGTTCTGTAAGTGCATCTATGGGAACAGAAGATCACACTTCCCAACAGCAATAACTGCTATCAATTCAATAAGTATGAGAGTGTGATGTATAAACCAATATTGTACAGATTAACCTGATCAATAATATAATGACCAGACCATGAGACCTTCATTACAGAGACCTCCTAACTAATGGGCTATGGTGTGTCCCACAATCTGGCTAAAGATCCTTGTATATAATAGGGAATATGGATTACACAGTAAGGAGCCTATGTCTCATTTTGAGACCTCCTATCTGAGGGATATGGTGTGCCCCACAATCTAACAAAAATATGAATCTCACAATGCAGGATCAGCCACTAAATTATATCAAGTGAATAGTACCAAAATTGAAATAAGGTCAATGATTAAAACCAAAAACAACATTCAAACAGCTAAAATGTGAATACATTTCTAGCTGAATAATCCATAATAGGAAAATGTATTAAACCACCCCACAATAATCGAATAGCCACTTAGTATATTTGAACTTTTGGGGATCCAATCCCAATATATAAGCGCTCGTAAGGGGGGCAAATGTTCAAAATCATCAATAGGATGGACCTGACGGATCAAAAAGGACCGTTTCGCCACAAACTGGCTTTATCAAAGGCTAAATGTTACAAAAAAACACAGCGCAACTACAGGGTTTAAATACACTATTTCTGGGCAAGTGTCCTGTAATGTGATGGCTGAGACGTCCATGTCAGGGAGTCACGCATGCGTATAACTAAACATGATTCCGTGCACATCGTGTAGTGAAGAGTATAATTGCGCATTAAGTACTGTAAAGTCGCGCATGCACATTACAACATAATATCGCGCAGGAATCCGTACTCATCATGAAAGTTCATACCGGGAATTCAAAAACAAAACAACTGATTCTAAAAAATGTGTCAGCCTGAACAGAGACCCACAAAGGATATATCTCCTAGTTCAACCAGTCATTAATTCTAATTTAATATTAATAATTTGTGAATGGCATTAATAAAAAAAACATATATGTAGTCTGCTTTTATGACAGTACCATAATGAAGCTGTGTTTTACTTGTGATGCATAAGCGATAAGGCTGTAAAATAAGTAAATGCTTTATAAACAATACAATGAAAATAATACTTAAATATTATAATATGTCAATAACTAATAAATAAACAATACTAGTGATGAATTGTGAAAATCCTGTGAACACCCTTACTATATAAAAGCGTGTAAAAAAATTACAAGGTGATTAATTGTATATGAGTGAAAGACAGTAATAATAATTATCAACCCTCTAAGGGGTATAAAGATATGAAAAAGTGGCTGGAGTAAATATTGAAAAGGAAAAAAGGTAAAATATTGTAACTATTAATGTAATAAAGGGACTGTGATGATCATGTAATTAAATGTAAATTTAAGGTTACTAAAAACAATAATAATAATACTAATGATAATAGTGAATAACCATTTGTCAAAGGGGATACAATGCCTTGCAAAAGTATTTACCCCCCTTGACTTTTTACCTATTTTGTTACATTACAGCCTTAAGTTCAATGTTTTGTTAATCTGAATTTTATGTGATAGACTATTGTGTTCTGACCCAAGTTGGTGAAGTGAAATGAGAAAAATATATACATAAAACTATTTTTTAGAAATAGAAAACAGAAAATTGGCATGTGCGTATGTATTCACCCCCTTTGTTATGAAGCCCATAAAAAGCTCTGGTGCAACCAATTACTTTCAGAATTCACATAGATTGCACACAGGTGGACATGATTTCACTAACTGTCACATGATCTGTCATTGCCTTTTACAGTGCCTTGCAAAAGTATTCACCTCCTTGGCATTTTCATATTTTGTTGCCTCACAACCTGGAATTAACATAGATTGTTTGAGTATTTACATCATTTAATGCCCTGGGGATCATCAAATATTTGGATATTTTTGTATAACCTAACCCTGACTTGTACTTCTCAACAACATTATCCCTTACTTGTTTGGAGAGTTCCTTGGTCTTCATGGCAGTGTTTGGTTAGTGGTGCCTCTTGCTTTGGGGCCTTTCAAAAAAGGTGTGTATATGTAATGACAGATCATGTGACACTTAGATTGCACACAGGTGGACATCATTTCACTAATTATGTGACTTCTGAAGGTAATTGGTTGCACCAGAGCTTTTTATGGGCTTCATAACAAAGGGGGTGAATACATACGCACATGCCAATTTTCTGTTTTCTATTTCTAAAAAAATGTTTTATATATATATATATATATTTCTCATTTCACTTCACCAACTTAGACTATTGTGTTCTGATCCATCACATAAAATTCAGATTAACAAAACATTGAACTTATGGCTGTAATGTAACAAAATAGGTAAAGAGTCAATGGGGGTGAATACTTTTGCAAGGCACTGTACACACCTTATTTGAAAGGCCTCAGAGGCTGCAACACCTAAGCAACAGGCGCTACTAACCAAACACTGCCATTAAGACCAAGGAACTCTCCAAACAAGTAAGGGACAATGTTGTTCAGAAGTACAAGTCAGGGTTAGGTTATAAAAAAAAAAATATCCAAATCTTTGATGATCCGCAGGAGCACCATCAAATCTATCATAACAAAATGGAAAGAACATGGCACAATAGCAAACTTGCTAAGAGACGGCCGCCCACAAAAACTCACGGACCGGGCAAGGAGGGCATTAATCAGAGAGGCAGGACAGAGACCTAAGGTAACCCTGGAGGAGCTGCAGAGTTCCACAGCAGAGCCTGGAGTATCTGTACATAGGATGACAATAAGCCGTACGCTCCATAGAGTTGGGCTTTATGGCAGAGTGGCCAGAAGAAAGCCATTACTTTCAGCAAAAAACAAAATGGCACGTTTTTAGTTTGCGAAAAGGCATGTGGGAGACTCTCAAAATTTATGGAGGAAGGTGCTCTGGTCTGATGAGACTAAAATTGAACTTTTTGGCCATCAAAGAAAACGCTATGTCTGGCGCAAACCCAACACATCCCATCACCCAAAGAACACCATCCCCACAGTGAAACATGGTGGTGGCAGCATCATGTTGTGGGGATGTTTTTCAGCAGCCAGGACTGGGAAACTGGTCAGAGTTGAGGGAAAGATGGATGGTGCTAAATACAGGGATATTCTTGAGCAAAACCTGTACCACTCTGTGCGTGATTTG
The DNA here is from genome assembly GCA_027410445.1 of Discoglossus pictus. Lineage (NCBI taxonomy): Eukaryota > Metazoa > Chordata > Amphibia > Anura > Alytidae > Discoglossus > Discoglossus pictus. Next base: position 85,439,065 of record CM050172.1, read on the forward strand.
AGGCTAGGACGGAGGTTCACCTTCCAGCAAGACAATGACCCCAAACACACTGCTAAAGCAACACTTGAGTGGTTTAGGGGGAAACATGTAAATGTAATGGAATGGCCTAGTCAAAACCCAGACCTCAATCCAGTAGAAAATCTGTGGTCAGACTTAAAGATTGCTGTTCACAAGCAAAAACCATCCAACTTGAAGGAGCTGGAGCAGTTTTTCAAGGAGGAATGGGCATAAATCCCAGTGGTAAGATGTGGCAAGCTCATAGAGACTTATCCAAAGCAACTTGGAGCTGTGATTGCCGCAAAAGGTGGCTCAACAAAGTATTGACTAGGGGGGTGAATAGTTATGCAATTATTAAATTATATCAATTTAGTGTTAAGCTCTTTAACCAATTATAGGCCTATTTTTAGGTGTTTGGTTATTGTTTTTTCTAAGGCAAGTGATGTTCAAGGCATAAGGGAGTAAAAAAAAAAAAAAAAAAAATGAGCAGAATTTGTCTACGCTATAACCCATAATCATACATTTAAAACTACAGTATATTTTTGCATAAAGAGAAGTTATTTTAAATTTAGATGAACCACAAAGCAAAGTAGTAATAGTCTCATTTCAAAATGGTTAGCCTAATCATTTTCATTTAAAAATACTTTTTAAAGTAGCTTTCACAAGTGTTTCTTAAAGGCATATAGAAGTTTCATGTATTATGAATGCATCTGCTAGATGCTCCATACAGAGATCCAAACAAAAAAAAAATTGAACCCTTACCATATCTATCTATGCAGGCATGGAATACGGATACTACCCTAAAAAGGGAAAGCTATTGGTTAGCTAGTTAGTGCAGTGTAACCTTGGTCTATGGGGAAGATCTGCTATCAATCACAGCCTTCCCCACAACAAACACTGGACTTGGCACTCTGTTAATTACTCACGCAACAGGCAGTGGGTAGAATAGATTGTACGTAAATAAAGACTTAAAACGTTGGATTTTTTATCTGTTATTAGTGCAATTATAAACAATAGATTATTTTAACATGCAATCTTGTGCTCTTTCACACTATGAGTTCAGTGGCCATTTAAGAAAATCCAGACTTTATTTTTTATTTTTTTTTCATATAAGTTTTTTTTTACTTTTTTTTTAGAAATAACGATATAGATTGCGGGTAGGCAAGTTCGGTCCTGGAGAGCTAAACACTGGCCTGGACTGAACTTGCCGACCCCTGGTATAAATTATTGTGAATTACTTGGTCAGAGTTATACAAATTGCATTATTTTAACAGGATGAAACTCCCAATGTTTAGAACATTAAAAAAAAAAAAATCATGAAAAAATTAAAGATCTGTTGTTGGGATAATTTTTATATAATTTGCAGCGCTAGCAGCTTCACTCAGTATGAGAAATTGGTTTAATTTTCTCCAGCCAATCAGGATTTATACAAAACCAATCCAACCAATCAAGAGGCAAACCTTTTTTTCTAAGCTTGCAGAGGGGAGGAGCAATAAAGGAGCAATTTTTGGTGCAAAATTAATCTCTAGACCTTTGCACAACAACTAACATATTCTCTTAAATACAGGTCAGACATCTTGAGAGTTTAATGTTCTTTTATAGATGAGTAATGAGGCCATTATTATTTCACTTACCTGAAATACCCCGTCTTCAAATCACACAAGGTTAAGTACATGGTGATATTATTTGTGCCGCATGATAAAAAAAAAGTATATTTCCCCATTGCAGGTTGTAAGTTTTTACATTTATTAAAAGTTGTTTGCACAGTAAAATGTAACTAAAACCTGTTTTTGTTCCAAAAATAAATAAATATCCAAAATGTAAAAAGATGTAATAGATGTCATTATTTTGTGTTCAAAGGATGAGACATTTCCTGTTTTCTGCCTGCCAGCATCAATTTCCTAGGGTAATGATTAGATTTAGGGGTTAAGGTTAGATTTAGGGTTGGGATTAGGGTTAGATTTAGGGATAGGGTTAGATTTAGGGTTAGAGTTAGATTTAGGATTAGGTTTAGGGGTTATATTTAGGGGTCAGCATTAGACTTAGGGTGACATTTAGGGGTTAGCATTAGATTTTGGAGTAAGCATTAGATTTAGGGTTAGATGTAGGGTTAGGCTTAGATTTATGGTTAGGTTTAGGGGTTAGATATATTGGTTCAGGTTAGATTTAGGGGTTAGCAGTAGATTTTGGGGTTATGGTTAGATTTAGGGATTAGGGTTAGATTTAGGATTAGGTTTAGGGGTTATATTTAGGGGTCAGCATTAGACGTAGGGTTACATTTAGGGGTTAGCATTAGATTTTGGAGTAAGCATTAGATTTAGGGTTAGATGTAGGGTTAGGCTTAGATTTATGGTTAGGTTTAGGGGTTAGATATATGGGTTCAGGTTAGATTTAGGGGTTAGCTGTAGATTTTGGGGTTAGGGTTAGATTTAGGGGCGTCTTCAGTCGTAATTTAGAAATATATTGTACCTCACCTTTCTATATCTCACTCGTACGCTTAGACTGTAAGTTTGTGAGTTTTCAGTCTTGTTGGGTGCTTTAGAGAAAACACTTTGTACGTTTGATTTTAAACTCAATAACAGGGTCCTCCATTCATTTACAATTTGTTATGTTTGTTTTTTACTTGGATCTACCCTGTTTAGCGCTACAGAATATTTAGGCACATTACAAATAAAGGCTAATAATAATAGGGTTAGATTTAGGGGTTACGGTAGTGTCAGATAAAAAGATCTACTGCACCACCCAGTGGCCGTTGGCCTCCACTGCTGTCGGGCAGAAAACAGGAAAGTTCCAAAGGATGTTTAAATTAAAAAAATAATAATTATAGGTCCACTGCGCTCATATTGTCTCTTTTGAAGAACTTCAAGTTTTTGAACGTCAAAAAAGTAACGAAGCCTCTAATTTATTACCTTTTCATATGTATTTATGCAGCTGTGGAATCTACCACGTGTTTTCAACATATTAACTTCCTGATAGTGGAGGAGACTTTGAATATACAGGAAGTTTTTATCTGCACAATAAAATGTAGCATCTACAACTGCCAATGCATTTGATAGGTCTAATGAAATGTTCTTCTTGAAAAAAATAAGATGATAAAAGAAAATGGATCCTTGCAGTAATGAATATTTGCGTTTATAAGACAAAATTTCAAAGGTTGTAATATATATATATATTTTTTATTTTTATTTAATTGTATTTATTTATTGCTTTCTAATGGCCGTTATCAAGCTTAATTATTCAGAAACCTCCTATGGATCTTCCAGAAGGGGCTTCCGCGTGATGTGCGTTACATACCTCATTCTGTGGGGTCCTACAATGTGAGTGTACTGACTTGTTACTGTATATATTATCTACCGACATACTGTCATTTACCTGCACTAGGAGGTGGTGCGCGATCTTCTTCTCCCTTCTTCTCCCTTCTTCTCCATGTTCTCTATAGGCTTGACGAACAGTGTTCTCAGAAGAAGCTGCAACCCTCCAACACTGTGCGGTGAACCATCATCTTGGAGATTGGTTATACATCCAGTGATCCTAAACCAGGTTTGGTTCCAACTAAGAGGATAGGACTCCCCGGATTTGTCTGGGGTATTCCCCACATTTCTTTGTCAATTGGACTGTTCTATAGACTATTTATTTAATAGTGACACCTTATCCATTTGGATTTATATTTCCCTTATGGCACAAGTATTATCTGTGGTTATGATCGTTTTTTTTCTTGCTTGCTCGTACTACTAGATTATTGTTATTATGGATCCACTTATTTCTTTAAAGGGATATTGAAGTTTCCTATGAATGCATCTGATAGAGGAGAATTAATAGTATATGAAAAAAAATGTTTGGATGAAAAAATACCAAAATAAACATTTAAACACTTACCTTGAGTTTAGCAAAATCTATTGTAATTTCTGACCGTTTAAAATTAAGGTTAACACCACCTCCATAATTTGTTTTGGCCAATCCGGTTGGCCGGATGAAAGATTTAAGACATAGCACTATGTTAGTTGCTATGGCAACAGCACACAGCATAGACAGGAAGCAGGGATGAGTCATATCTCAGCAGTGAATGGGAGGCTGACAACCCTGCTCTACTATTGGCTGAGCAAGCAAGAGCAGGTAAATAGTGGGTTAATATTGCTCCCCGGATGCTGAATGCTGATTGGTTGGGGATCAGGAAGTTATGTAGACATCCCTGGGGTAGATATTAATAAAAATAAAATGTTTTATGAGATGTGCTGTATACAAATAGGCTGCTTTTTGCCTATAGGGTGCAGAAATGTATTAATCCAGCAAACTTAGATATCCCTTTAAGCGTTACGATATGAGTACATATACCTGCGGTATAGCACATTGTTTACACATTAATCACTAGTTGCATTTAATTCAAGAGGATGGCTGCCTGACTGGTCTCATGATGTTACACCGTGCGCTGTAGAATGGTCTGTCCAATCAGAATCTGCATCAGGGGATGTATGACCACAGAATGAAGACCCCAAGTAAAAAAAAAAAAAAAAAGCACAAATGTATTTGGGAATTGTATACAAATTAACATTGTTAGCCATGGGTATAAAATAATTATAGAGAATATCTTCATTTTGTTTGTGTATAGAAGGTTGGATCTGATGTGTAATAAAGCTCTACAGAGAATGGAACTGGGGTTAGTTGAATGCCGGCACCAGGTATATGCTAATGACGTGAATGACACATGCGCGCCACGTCATTAGCATTGGCCGGAAGGAGCGGCGGCCGGAGCAGAAGCTTCAGATGCAGGTAAGTGAGGGGAAAGGGAGAGGGGGGGGGGGGTAGTTAGAGGGGTAAAGTGAGGAGGGGGGGTTTAGAAGGATGAGGAGTGGGGGGTTGAGGATGAGGAGTGGGGGGTTGAGGATGAGGAGTGGGGGGTTGAGGATGAGGAGTGGGGGGTTGAGGATGAGGAGTGGGGGGTTGAGGATGAGGAGTGGGGGGTTGAGGATGAGGAGTGGGGGTTGAGGATGAGGAGGGGGGAGGGAAAGAGACATGGGGGGGTAGAGAGACACGGGGGGGTAGAGAGACATGGGGGGGGAGTGACTCGAGTAAAAGCCGAGGGGCCCTTTTTAGCCTTAAAAAAAGGGCTGAAAAACTCGGCTTATACTCTAGTATATACGGTAGATCTGGAAAACAAGTGGCCAGGAGTCTATTTTGGGAGCACTATGATCTAATTAAATATTTCACAGATTCTTCTGCTAAAAATAGCAAATATTATGACCTACTTAAAGTGACTTTCACTAACAATGCAATAATTCAATATATTCACGTTTACCACTTCTTCGGATTCTTATTATAAGCATGGTTTGATATCTGATTTGCAACATTGTATGCGTTAAAAACACTGTTTTCTGACTCCTCCCACAAAAACATCCAGAACCGAAACGACCCGACAAGAACTGGGGAGCGTGACCCACAGCAAAAACATGGAAGACTTTAGAGGACCACTGTTGGCTTAATCAACAGAAATAAATTATTGATGGGGTGGTAAAAAAGGTCACCATTTGAACTATAGCATTGACATTTTTTTAGTATTGAAGAGTTTCTTCACTACTATCAGGTGTCTAGGAGTTGGGTGAGAATCCACCCAGGAGGATGTCAAACATATTTATTAGGACAGTCTGCAGGTAAACTGAAACTAGTTTGATATTTTTATAGGACAGCCACCTGGGCAGATCATGGTGCAACCAGAGTCCCTTTAATCATTATATCCAGCTGTGGCTGGGGCACACTTTACATTTCACATGAAACATATTTCTGTGAGTATTTTGTCAGTCATTGCACTTCTAGCCTCAGACATGAGCTGCTACCCAGAATCCTTAGTTGCGTTGCGTTGTGTAATCCTGCGGGAAAGTTGGTTTTGTCTCCCATAGTTGTGGTTCAATAATTTATTTCTTATCTTCTGGAACCTCCCCCTTTCTTCCTGTTTTCCCTCTTATAGCAGACATAGGGCCATATTCAATTTGAAACCCTCAACTCGAACGCAGACAGCCGAATGTCTGCGAGTGAGTTGCGGGCTCCCGTTCGTCTCCGATTAAGATGCTATTCAATTGCCCAAGCCCGCAAGTTATGGGCCCAAGCCAAAACCGTAAACCACGCACTGGTTTGTAGCAGTTCAGGGCGGGAACATGATCAATTCAGCAAGCCTGTAACCGCCCATTTCAAATCAGCCAATAGAAAATGAGATTGTCATTATTACGGTAGTAAAACATGGAGGTTACATGTCAATCAATTAGGTTTGGGGTCCGATATGCGATCAGACTCGCAAAACCACAAAATAAAGAATTATGAAAATTAATGCCAATACTGTTCTAGTCCATGTGGGTGGCCTGATATGTATTAACTCATTGATACCTAAGATTGATTGAACCCCGAAATGAAACATAAAAATAAATCTTATTTACTGCCGATTTGCGGGCTTGAGACTGTTGTGCAATTAATTCTAATGTCTATCATCGCTTTCCCTGTTACTTACAGAGAAAGTAGTGATTTTTTTATTTGCATTTACAGTGCTACGATCAGGTGTTTAACCCCTTGCGGGTCCTGTCTAGCACTCATAGGATTTTCTCCTTCTTTTGCCATTTACAGGTGTGAAAACATTTGCGGGCTTGGGGAAACTAAGCAACTGAATAGCGCTTAGCGATTAGCGATTTTAGCCTTGCGAAAGTGAGAGATCAAAGGCCTCTGGAGGCTGCAAGGTACTAGTTTTCCCAGCCCGTAACTCAGAAGCCGTTCCGAGCCCACAAAAAGACACCAATTGAAAAAGAAACTAGCTTGCGACCTCACTTACGGGCTTACGGATTTCATGAAAACTCAATTGAATATGGCCCATATTTCACAGCTCTGCTATTATAATGGAGAACAGAAAGAAAGGAGCGTGTTCCAGAAGGTAAGTATTTGTCTGGGGACTTCTTAAAAGTAACCTAAGTGTCAATCTTATAATCACAATTGCATTGTGGTGGATACAGTTAATGAATGAATCTAGTGAAAACATTATTAGATAATAAAAAGTTTGTATATTTTTTGTTCATTACCTAATATGGATTCTACTTTTTCAAACTGTTTCACGCTTCTTTGGTTGCTTCAAATATAGTATGAATTACCATGAGATTACTTTCTTCAACCGGTGTTCCAACCATATAATTAGTAGTAGTATTAATTTTATTATTATTAATTATTATTATTTTATTTAAAAAGTGGCAACAAAGTTCGTAGAGTCAAAAAACAATATGGAAGGGAGGAGTGGGATAGTAATTAAAAAGAAAATGTATTTCACGTAAGCTATAAAGCAAAATGAATGTAAAAACCTCAGTTGTATAACAGGTCTTTTGTCTTCTTCTTAATGAAAATATTTTAATAAAAGCTTACAGTTAAGGCTGAAGATGCTCAGCTACCAGAAACAGACTTAAAAAAAGAACATTTAATTATGATACTTTGCCAAAATGTCTCAGCTACTGTTTGTCTTTCAAGACGTCAACGAACGCTTGTCCTCCAATTAAATACCAAGAGAAGGAAATACAGATTGATCAAATAATAATTCTTCATAAGCTATAAGCCAGAGGACAAACAGTCATTTTTATTTAACTGTACACCTGAACATGCACGCAAGCTACCTGCACATATAGACATTTATAGGACTTGGCACAAAACACGTTCCTTGTAGGCCCCCTGGCAATTAGATGTTCTTACTGGTGACAGTTCTCTGAACCACTTAAAGGTGTATTTATAAGTTTCCTTGGTTTAAAATGTTTAGTAAGAATCAGGCAGTGATTATCAGAAAAATATGTGTTATATAGATAAGTTCAGTGTACTTACAAAGTTATAGGAAGGAAAGTAAAATCCAGCTTTGCACACCGACAGGGAGCTTACATAACCAAGTACACGAAAGAAAGGCATCCAGGTACAGAGTTTGGTTGGGTGAGGTCTCAGCTCACAGCTGAATCAGACCACAAGGATAGAGAGAGAGAGAGAGAGACTACATATCCCAGGCTGCTTTGTCACACAGGAACCCCAGAAAATAGTTACATGCTTTCTCCCGATTGGCCAAAACAAATTATAGATTTTATGCTAAACGTAGCAGTTATTTTCAGGGGTGTCAACTAACAAAAGCCTCAGCTTGCAAACTGAAAAGGTTTAGCAAACATTAGGGTGAGTTTGTAATTGTTTATTTTTGTATTTTTTCATGCAAATAATATTTGCATACACTACTGATTCTCCTGTATCAGATGCATTCATAATCCAGAAAATTTAGATATGCCTTTAAGTATGAAATCATAATAACATATATGAATTTTTTTTATTGAATTCCCCTTCTGGATTGCTACCTTGTCATTGTGAAGGAGCTTGTGTGAAGCTGTGAACTTTACCATGTATGGTCACCTAAGATGGTCATATGAGAAAGGTCAGGCAAATCACGATCTAGAAGAAACTGGCCACCCCACTCAAGTATCTTTGCCAAGATAATCCTATGCATAAGCACAACCAGAGACATAACGATTGTGCCTATGGTCTATGGTCTATAGCAGGGCTTGGCAAGTTAGGTCCTGGAGGACCACACACAAACCTGGATTTCTGTGCAATCAGGATGACTGAAGAAGTGATTGACTCACCTGTGCGCAGCAGGGATATCCTCAAATCCATGTGTGTCGCCCTCCATGACTCAACTTGTCCCCACTGGTCTATAGGGTCGTGTACAATTGGAGACAACACAACGACTAGACAACCCCAACAATTTATTGAATCCATGAAAACTACTTAAAAACAAACATATTTGATTATAATTAAACAATCCAATTGGAAGTGCCTTATAATTGAAATAAAAGTTATGTTATCTATTTATTAAATTAAATCTCCATCCTTTGATCTAATGGCTTAATCATCAGCAATTAATGAAGATTATCGGTGGAGGTGGTAAAGAAGGTCACCATGTAAAACGTCAATTTGAACTACAGTATTGAAGACTTTTTTTTTAGTATTGAACATTTTTTCACCACTCAGATGTCTAGGGGTTGGATGAGAATATATCCAGGAGGCTTTCCTGATAGGAGTCTTTATTTGTCTCACTGCAGTCTACAGAAAAAAGCCAAACTGATATTTTTTCGTAGGACAGCCACCTGGGCAGATCATGTCCCAACACTGGAGACCTAATAGGGAGTGGAGACAAGCAGCTCTTCTAGTCAAACAAAAAAAAACATTTGTCTAAAGAGTCCCTTTAGGATCATTATATCGAGCCGGGTATTTAATTGTTAGGTCTGTGTCATTATACATAATTATACCAACTAATTAATTACAACCAGTTGCTATTATGTTTATTTTATAAGTAAATTTTGATTTAGTCGATAAAATTGGGCATTTTCTGTGTCAGATTGAAAAACTGGATCTATTCCAAAGTTCACTTACAAAAATCTTGATTAATATCCAACTCTGTTGTATAACAAAAAAACACACAAGAATACGTGATTTATAGTTAAAACATAAATTTTATTTTCAATCATCAACATGTAAAATAAAAGAGGAATCCGTTTATAATATATATTAAACATTTTTTTTATGGTGAAGCACTATATATGGTGCTTTTTTGCCCAGACAGTTCTCCTTTAATGTTAGAATTCTGTGCTGGCTTCTCAGCCAATAGCAGGTGACATCCTGGGATGTCATTTCTCCATTAATCCCCAGAAAAGGCGCCATATATTCAGTGCTTCGTTATGTGTCAGTTTCACAGTAAGTTTGAATATATTACATTTTAGAAAAGTATTCTTGACTATTGAATGAATGGGTTCCCTGGTGGTCCAGTGGTTAGGATTTGGTGCTTTCACCACTGTGACCTGGGTTTGATTCCAGTCAGGGAATTCACTCCTTGAAGCCAACTAACTTTGCAGAATGCCATATTTTTCTCAATAAATCCCTAGAGATTTTCCTGTTTTTAACTAAAATGAATTGCTAAAATACTTATTAAATTCATTAATGTGCTGAGAAAATTAAATTCCAAACAAAACTTACTGTTGTAACTAGATTGGACACGTTTTTCAGTGCGTTTGACTTGTTGATTAGCAGGAAACAACATGGCAGCTACAATAATGCTTTGTTTCTAGAGTTGTTTAAAGGGCCACCAAAGAGATCCCAATTGGGATAGTAAATTACCAATACATATAGGAGTATTTCCAAAATATAATTTAGTAATACAAAAATAACTTTTAATTTATTTGCTCAAGAGATTGTCTAATTATATTTTCTATTACTAAATTACATTTTTTAATACAGTTCAATTACAAATATTCATCTTTTATTGGCACTTTACTTTCATACCATAATTCGGACCTCTTTAATTTATCAAGAATATATCAAAGTAATGTTCAATGAATCACTCTTCTTTGTACATAATCTTATAATTTAAGCAAATTGTCACCTTAATTTATTTTTTTTGCGATCTTCCTTGTGCTATGAGGATATAATATAATTAATTAATTTAATAAAAATAAATAAATGGCCATAAAATAAAACCAACATATTCCACCTAGTATATATTAATACGATTACTCCCTGCCCTGATATTTATTTTCACCTGATTTATATTTTATTAAATCCCCATTTATTTCACCATAATTTAATTAAAGTAAAAAAAATATTATAAAAATGGCTGACTAAATCCTATTTAATTCTAACAACAACCTTTTAGTTGCCAGTCTAAACAGCTACATTGCTACATACATAGTAATACAACGACATGAGCAAAATGGAGATTAAAGTCAACTGTAGTTTGGGGGAAAAAAATTCTTTTTTGTCAAGTATGCAACAAATTAACAGTTTAACTAGCTGTGTAAGCCATGACCAGAAACCAGTGGTGCAATGCACCTGGACATTCCTTTGGGGTGGGGGGCAGTGTGTTTTGTTTTTTGTATGTAGGTTTGTTCTGTAGTGTAGGGTCCCCTCACCCCGCCCCAACCTACCAAGGGCCCCATGGACCCGCCTAGGCCTCCTTGGTGGCACAAATTGACTGGACATAGGTCTGTCCCTGTTGGGGTGGATGCTAAGAGGGAGTGGATGCTATGTAGAGATAGTATATGTATATGTACAGGTGGTAAGGGAAGAGAAGCAAGTATGGGAAAGGGTCTTGTGGGGGAGTAGTTACGGGGGGAGGGGCAATATTCATTTTATTGCACTAGGACCCTCTATTCTCTAACTACACTGGGAGTAGATATGGAGATTTGTTGGTTCAGATAAACGTTTTACATTTATACCTTCCACCCTCCCACTGAGGATGCTCAGTAGAAGTTAACTGGCTATTACACTTGCTTGATCTTCATGCCCTGCTCTGTAGCTTGAAGATCAAACAAGTATACTAGCAAGCTGCCTTGTTATGGTAGCTTCCATGGTCATTGCTTACACAGTGGTTTTAGTTTATTGCTTCTGTCACAAACATATGAAGATTTTCCTACAGTGACTCTTTAAAAGAGATTTTCGAGTCTCAAGACTACTTGACTTCAAGTCAAGGGGATGATCAATTCTTCGGCTCTGGTTAAAACAATAAAAAAATGGGGAAAATTCATCCCATTGGGTCTATCGATCATCACTTGGAAGGTTGGTCAGTTTATGAAGAATATTGGCTAAGTTGGAGTTTCCAATTAGGGTGAGAAAAAGATTCAAGACCCATAGCAATATCAATTTCAGTGTAAAGCCAAGTAGTTTTAAGGTATTAGTCTTCAATCATCTTCTTGTCAACTACCTTGTCTAAAGCTGTGAATTTGTGTTGAGTACTTTTTAAAATGTTCCTCATTGTCCTCCTCGCCATGTTGCTGCTGGTAATGTTGGTAAAGTTTACCACCAACCTTTGAGCCTGTAGGTGTGCCCGTGGGCAAGCATCCGCTAGACATATTAAGAATGGTAGAGGTTAGAGTGTTTATATAATTCTTGGCCAAGGTTAGCGTCTCAATCTTGGACAACTTCTTCTCAGCTCGAACATGTGGGATGACCTCTCTGAGTGCTTGAAATGCGTTGTTGAGTTTATGCATCCTTTGGCGCTCTCGTTCGTTGCTCTCCAGTCTTCGAATGCTGTGCTCCTTCCCACTACCTGACTTTTTCTTTTTGTTAGTTTTTTTAAGACCTTCTTGGTTTTTCCCTTTGCTATTATCTTTGTAATCTGTGTCCTCCTCACTGGAGGTAAGCTCCTCTTGGTAATCTTCTTCGGTTTCAATGGGCAACCGACGTCTCGCCGCTCTGGGTTTTGTCTTCATAGTTCAACCGATGTGGTAAAAAGTTCAAACAAGTGTATACCCCCAAAACTTTCCTCCGGTTTTAATCATTAAAAGACTGTGGAAATACAACAGAGAATTAGAAACCAACACGTTCAACGCACAAAATGTCAGTGTATGCGATTAAAGGACATTGTGTTAGATATTACAGTGGTAGATATTTGTTAATTACTCCAAATGAACGTGCATATGGGTAATGTACGAATTAGACATAGCCAGGAGGAGGTAACTGGGGTGTGGGGGCACACATCATAAAAACTCAATGTACATTCACTTGTTTCAATCATTTGGAGCATGTGTAAACTCTAAAGCAGTAATTAGCAATGATTTGGATTTCAACCTTAAATACTATGGGCCTCATTCAATTGTGATTTGGCCAATTGAATAGGGCTCTATATAAGCACATAGCCGGGTCAAGGAGCGGAGGCCGGAGCAGAAGGAGGTAAGTGAGGGGAGAGGGGGAGGTATTTAGGGGGGTTTAGGTTGAGGAGGGGGGTTGAGGGGGGGTTTAGGTTGAGGAGGGGGGTTGAGGGGGATTGAGGTTGAGGGGGATTGAGGTTGAGGAGGGGGGAGGGAAAGAGACACGGGGGGGTTGAGAGACACGGGGGGGTAAGAGAGACACGGGGGGTTTTCCCTTCTCCAATCTCACATAATTGCCAACAATACACAAAACTCTGCTGTCCAGTCCTTGTTTGCCTCTATGATGATGTCTTCTAAACTTCAGATCACTTAGAATGGCTTTAAACATTTCCCTTTGAATGCACAATTGAACATTTGGGTATTTAATCTCGCTTTAATACAACTAGCTTAGATTGTATTCTATGGTAGGGTTTGTATGAAGTTTTAAAATTAACTTAATTAATCAGAACAACAGTTGAGGTCTTGAATTACTCCCAGCTTGGCAGAAACTGAAAGAAGCTTCCGTTCCAAGAAAGAGCACATAGAATCATATATTAAAAGATGCTGTTGTGTGGTTCTAAGATTATATTCAAAAACATTTTTTACACAAAATTACCACAGGCCATAGGTAATCATTTGGTTTACCCAGTTGGTAGCTGTAGCTCTCTGTTCCTGCTGTGTTTCCTGATGAGATAGCTTTGAAACATGGTGATGCTAATGTTAGTGTTGGCAATAGCAAGGTAACAAGGTAGTAGTAATCACTAAATCAATGTTTCTTTGAGTTTCATGAAGAAGCCTTGTATTGTGTGAAACGCGTAGCGACAACTTTATTTCTGTGATGTCTCTTGCCTCGTTTCCTTGCTAACCACAACTCTAACATCATCAAGTTGTAACACTACCTCATCTAGAACCACAGATTAAATAATTAAAATATTGCACTAAACATGGTTTGAAACATCAGACAAGTAATAAGATCGTGATGACCAAATCAGAAATGGTGTCCACCAGGTAATATGGTCTTTTAATGAATTAAACTTGGTAATGGACGCAATTATTTTTGAAAGCAAAGTCAAAGTCAATCTGTGTTCTTTTTTTACATTTTAAATGCATTTACGTCAATTTTCAAGTATAGTTCTTCGAAAGGCGATCTGTAGATATAAGACCACAGTGCTCCTTTAAATGTAATGCACCTGTTTGTAACAGTACTGACAGTTTCATATCTAACCACAACTGAAGATAGCAGAATATGAGGTTTACCTTCATATAAGTAAAGATTTATATAATGAAAACTGGATACAATGAAACTAAATTTTAACAGAAAATATAACTTGTTATTTGTTGAGTACTAAAATGGTGCAGCGTCTAAAATACAATAAAAAATGTAAATGTGTAACAATTGTGTTCATTTATTTTTACTTCCTAAAAACATCTAGTCCGTTTATAAAGATGAGTTATTGTTTAGTTTAATTAGATTGAAAGCTCTTTCAAGAGCAGTGCATCTTCTCATGTACCAATAAGGATGGCCTCCATTAAATCAGGTGCTTTAAGTTAGGGCACTGTTGTAAATTGGCTGCGGGAACTTTTTTCTTAACATCTACGCTAATGTAAATCTTTTGCTCCCCCAGGTTAGGACACTTAGCGCACAGTTGTAAATCCTGCCTTAGCCGCAACAGATTTCTGTGCAGGGAGCAGCCAAACCAAGCTTTACGGATGAGACATGGCTCTAGGAGCCAATAGGAAATGTGAACGTCATAAATCTTATAATGTAACATGTGCCGTAAGTACTGCAGCAAGGAAACATTATATATATATATATATATATATATATATATATATATATATATAATGTAATCGTTTTTTATTTATTAATATATTTTGATATTAAAAAGATGTGACAATTGTATTTATAGCTGCAATCAATAAAGATGTGTTTATTTTGTGTTAAAATATTATATGTTTGTAGATAATGCATTAAAGCATTTGTTCCTAGGTTTTGTGATGTGTACTAACATCTTGAGTACTGAGTTGTGTGTTACCCTGGATTTTGTATAATAAAATGGGCTTAATACTAACATATCATATTTTGTAATTACACATACGTTGATATTGGATTGTTAAGTGTCAAATAATGCTGAAATGTCATCATTTTGTAGCGCTTTGTGTGCTATACTGTCACTTTAAATGCTTCTTGGGGACTCAGCAAGGGTTTGAATGTTACATATGAGGGTTTGGGAGTCAGAGTGTCAGGGAGTAACTCGTAATTTATTGTCAGTGTAAAAACAAATGGAGATTTATGCCTTTCTTTTCTGCTGTGTTGTGAAGTTAACTCGTAGCAGTTCTCTCACAATGTTTTAGGGATGGGGGATTAACATAGAGAGGTAGAATTTACTGTGCTGCTATGGCACTCGTAATTGCTTTTGCCGGGATTAGCATAGGGGCCTATGTATGTATGGATGTAAATAATTTATATTCATTGTTTATTGTACCATAGAGCTGGCATTCTAAAATATGGATATAATAGTAATAATTCAGAACGCCATATAGCAATTATCACAGGGTCCTTTAAGATAAGAGAGCATTGTGTAACTGGACAAAAAACAGCAGTCTTACACTAATCTTTACAGAAAAGAAGGGATGAAAGAATCAATAGTAAACTGAATACAAAAACACAAGGAAATGCCAATAAAACTAACTATATAACATGTCTCGGATAGGGGAGTAGGTGTAATATTATAGCCCAAACCTAAACTAATTTCCAAATAAAGTTTCCCCTTTAAACATATCCGGCTGAACACAAACACTATCCGAGCTTCCTGTAGAACTGCACCGTTCAGTTTTATAAATGACTTGTCAGGGGTTTATTTGCTTAAAGGAGGAAGATCTCCTTGAGACTTTAAGCTGCTCCGTCTTGTGCCAAGTGATCATGAGAACACCAAGGTAGAGCTGTTGTTTGACTTACAGCCATAGCAGGGTAACATAGACATATTTAACCTTTTTTCCACTAGAGTATTAGTATTAAAGTATATTTAACCCATTAAAGCCAAATGAGGGATTTAACCTCCCCAAGATAAATGTATACAACTTGGTAATAATAAATCACTATTTTATAATAAAGTCATAACATTATGTATCCGATTTGTTCTTGTGCCCCCTTCTTGCAAGAATTGCATTTGTTGATTTTGGAAACATGCACATATTGAACTCACTATATTTCCAGTGTATCCAGAATATTTCTATGATATATATATATTCACATATATAGTTGTCAGTGTCCGGAACGCTTACGATGTTGGTCACACTTTGCGGCGAAGCGAGTTATTGCGGCCCGTAACCACGAGGCCCGCAGGACTTTACCTGGTTCCTGCCAGTGGAGGACTCCCGATGAGCGCCAGTGGTCTGTCCTCGCATCATTCTATCCCAAGCACGTACCTGGATGCGACCCTGCCAGCAGCGCCGCACTCCGTCTTCTGCTCTGTGGCTCCCGTCCTCCGGCCGGAACTCATTTCTGGATCAAGCCGCGCAATGTGTGGCTTGATCCAGAAAGTAGTTACGGCTGGAGGACGGGAACAGCAATGGAGGTGAGTGTGGTGCTACTGGCAGGATTCAATCTAGGTACGAGCGAAAGGGGGGAAAAGGGAGGGAAAGGAGACATGGGAGGGAAAGGGGAGGGAAGGGAAACCAGGGAGGAAGAGGAGGAGGGGAAGGAGACAAGGGAGGGAAGGTGGGGGGAAAGGAGTTAAGATAGAGGGGGATGAGGTGAAACAAAGACACAAGGCAGGGAGAGGGGGAAAGGAGACACAAGGGGGGAAAGGGGGAGTGGGAAAGGAGACACAGGGAAAGGGACGGGGAAAGGAGGGAGAGAGGGGGGAAGGAGGGAGAGAGGGGAAAGGAGGGAGGGAGAGGGGGAAAGGTGGCACAGGGGAGAGAGGGTGGAGGAAGGAGACACAGGAGAAAGAGGGGGGAAGGAGACATGAGGAGGGGGGAGACACAAGGGGGAGGACACACAGGGGAGGGAGGGGGGGGGGGGAACTTATTCCCATCATATGTAATGGGCAATTAGCTAGTATGTGTGTATATACAGTATAATATATATATATATATATATATATATATATATATATATATATATATATATATATATATATATATATATATATATATATATATATATATATATATATATATATAAAGATGCAGGTCATTGTATGGCATTTTTAAACTAGAAACAGTCTTATATGATCAACTGGCAGATGATGCACTGGCCACGATATACTAAAGGAAGATGTTAAGATGTTACATCCACACCTAAATTAAGAGCAACACACAGGTCCCGTTCCCTTACCATGAACATCATTAACACATAAGGTAATAAATATGCCGACCTTCTAGTGGAAGTGTTAGAGGTCACATTATCTACATAATGACGACAAGTACAACAGATAAGAGATCTCTCATTAGTGTAAACATGTTGAATCATGAAAAGGGACCTATAATGACCAGGTTTATCAATAGAAAGAGACAGTTGCCTAAGAAGCTTCATTTACCGTATATAGATTCCTGCCTATTATCAAGTCTAGTTCTTCAAAACAGTGTATGTAAAAAAACATTGAACACACCACTATTTCTGGTTAGTTGAGCATGTACAAGGGTGTGCTGTCACCACTTAATTTACATTGTTTAAAAAATTAAATTACACAGCACTGGGCCCAACCAAAGAAGGGTCAAGGTATATCAACCAAAGTCAAATGGGGACTTTAATATATATGACAGATGTAGTTCATCCACAAAGGATCCCTCTTTTACTCCTATTATGCCAAAAAACTAAATAAAATGGACTATAAGACATTTGCTCCAACGTTGGGAATATAAAGGTGCGACAAGTCACCACTCCCACAATTAGAATATAACACACTTGATACCAATATCAAGTATCCTTCAACCATTATCCAGTTCAGCTCTATACTGACCGTTCTTCCCACTAAAAGATGAGTATACTTTCATGACTTGCTCTGTAGACTTCTCCAGAAGAGCGCAGGTTCTTGATGAATTAGCCAAGCCATGAACATTGGACAACAAATGTAAAGTTACCTATGAGTCTGACCTTCTGCACAATCTTTTTTTAATAAAACTACCATTTTACTACCATTTTACATTGGCCAGTGGCAGACAACTAGACACGGTTTCGGAGTACTCAACCCCTGGCCTCAGTTTCTGTGGGCCATTTGCCTATACTACTATAAGGTCTACCTCCAAATCACTACGAGAATTTCCATATTGAAGGAAGCCAGCAAAGAATTGTGTGGATGGGACGCTCATACTGAATAAAATAAAAATCAGTTCCAGTTGGATCATTGAAGGATGAATTGGCTAAGGTGCACCCTTCTCACTCAATAGACGAGTTAACATTGCTGATCATTCAGATAGAAAGATGACTGAATGACTGGATGACTAGACTTAATTTTTATCTGGGGTGGATAAATTAACTTTACTCCCAGGACAGGAAGCAGGGGAGGATCTACCGTCAGTGCAATGCACCATAGCCCTGCTCTGGGGGGACCCCATTGCTGCAGTGCCCCTCAGAAACTTTTTAATTTCTCTGTTTAAATTCTAAATGCCCCTTGCCCCCCAGTATAATAAACAATATATACACACATAGATATATAAGTTTAATTTTGCTATTTTTTGTGTCCCCTGTTCATTTAATCTGGGGAAAATGTTTTTCCCCCCCAAGTTCTTACGTCCCTAGTGGGAAGGTGTCTGTATAGAATGAAAATGGACAGTTTATGATTAAGGCCTGTTGGCATATTGGTCTTTATTTGTATTTAACTTCGCACTTAGATTAGAACAGAAGGGGATTTCCAGGAAAATCCTATTTTTTTTTTAGTTCTTGACTTGGGAAGACTTGAAGAGCATGGGTGATATATGTTTAGGAGATCATCTATCGTTGTGATATTTCTATCTTCCCAAAATTGAGAGTGGATGTCTTCCCGGCCACTTTTGAACTTTAGGACAAGGCACAATGGGAAGAAGAGAGAGAGAGCCAGACTTGTAGTGGATGATGGATGTAAAAAACAAGGAACCGTATGCAGGGCGACGATATAGACAAAAAATAAAAATGTTGAAGTCCTACATTCTAAAGCCAAATAAACTGTAATAAATACACTTCCAGAACACAAAGATGATAAGACATCTGTATTCTTCATGAAAATGTGATCTTACATCATCTTCTAATGGGATATTCAATGACAAACTACAGTCCCCTAAGACGCCCACACAAGTGATCAAGACCTTCCATAAGGTTGAATATCACAAAGCCGTATCTGCAAAAGTTAGCACGTAAACTTATTAATTAGGTCTAATAATGTACTATTTAGTTGTGTATTGTTTTGTTGTAGTTTCCAGATAATTGTTTAAAGAATAATTTTATAACTTTTTTGCAAAAATAAAGGATAATAATATGTTTGAGTTCAAGGAACCATTAATAAAATAAATGGCTTTATATATCTCCCACGGCAGGTTCTAGTCCAGTGGTAGTCAACCTGGTCCCTACTTCCCAATAGTGGGTGATTCATGGTGGGCAGCGAGATAATGTCTAGGTGGCGTTGCTGATGAGTAAAATAACACACCATGACCCGCAGCGCCACGCTTGGCTGGTTGGTTCCAGTCAGAGAACCAAGAGGTCACACTACCCTGAAGCCATGCAGGGTTGGGCCTGGTCAGTACTTGGATGGGAGACCACCTAGGAATATCAGGAGATGTATATTGTGGCCCACTGGAGAAGGAACTGGCAACCCATTACAGTATCTCTGCCAGGAAAACCAAGTGGATCAGCATGACCATGGGTCCTATCCTGTTATAGTTACGGCAACAGTCTGCCAGCAGTGCCAGTAGCAGCAACCAACCGATAGATGGTGCTGCTGATATTTCAGGGCTGATGTCATAGCGTTAGGCTTAGGTAAACTGTTAGGGTTAGTTTAAGGGTTAGGGTAACATTCTAAGTTAGAACTTCTCTCCAATATCGGCAGCGCTGTAAAATATCAGCATCACCATCCAGCAGCTCCTTGCTGCAACTGCTGCCGTAACTATAACAGGATAGATTCTCACCATGGACATAAAGATGTGCCCGGTGTGTTATGGTCCATGAGGTCATGGATAGTTGGACATGACTGAACAATGCAGAAATGCAAACACATACTGGAAGATTTAGATGCTCACAGGCATGGGTGTAGGAACTGGGGGGGAGAAGGTGGGGACAAAAAACCTCAGATTTTTCTATGCTTGTATGTATGTATGTATAAGCTATTTTATGGCCTGTGTATAGAAGTATTCTGTATCCCCCCCAGAATTATTCTGGTTCCTACAATCCGGCTAACAAGTCCGGGGTAAAAATGCACCCGCTCCTGAGCACACAGATACATGAGACAGATTCACTAAGTTTCACACGGACTGTAAAGTCCAGAAATAGACACAAATAGAAGCTTAGTAGATCTGGGGGTTTGCATCTTCACTATGTAGCTATACAGATTTTTTTAAAGGGCCAGTGTAAGTTCTTTTCAAGATAAATCTATTTTTTAGTTCAACATTAAATATCATTACAAATAAAAATTATTATAATTGTGTTAAATATGCAGATTACCTCGACTATGGTCTGTAGGATAAGGGGGCTATGGCCCCCTATGCAACTTCTAGTATCACCACATGGGGTCAATAAAAAATGCCAAAAATATATGTAGACTAGCTACTTGCCCGTCGAGAATAACATTTTAAGGCTGTGAATGCAGCACCTTCAGTGCTCATTGCTAGCCTCTCCCTCCACCTTTGGCGCTCATCGCGAGCCCCGCAATGAGCGGCTTTGCGTTTTTTCTGCTCCATTATTTTCCTCGCTTAGCTGATTTCCAATCGACAAAAAACGCCAAATAGTGCTCAAATTGGCTTGCAACCTCACTCCCAGGCTTCCTGGCTCCCCTCTGTGCTGTGTGTGAGCGTGTTATTATTTATTTTTATTATTTGGCTGTTTTGGGGGTCTTTCGAGTTACACGCTTGAAACTATTTTGGCTGTTAAATTAGTACACTGCGTGCCTCGCCATCAGTGGCAAAGTGCTATGTTTTTCGGCGGCTATCACGGCCATCAACATTAGCGCCTTCTGTGCTCATGTCTAGGCTGTTTGAAAGTCTGGCAGGCCTGCAATGAGCGCGTGCCTCAACTGCTTGCCTCGCTTCTCGAGGGCCGCAACGTTACAAACGTGTCAAACACCGACAACTATATATGTGATAGTCATATCACCTCTCTTTAAAATAATTATGTGCCATGCTCATCAAATAAATGAACTGCCAGTATCAAGGAGGCCCTACCCTATTGTGGGCCCTACTGCTTTGCACCTGCTGTACCTTCAGTAGCTCAACCTCTGACCCCAGTTCCCCAAAGTGAGCACACTCCAGGCTACCTTCCCTGCATACATAATGCAGTCTATTATAATGTGTACACAAGAGATTATATTATATCATGTTTATTATATTACTAGCGACTTGCCCGTCAAAAATGACGGGGCAATAAAATTGTAAGGCAGGTAATGCTGTTTGCCACAGACATTATTTTTTTTGGGTGGTCTCTGAGCCTTCGGCGCTCATTGCGAGCCTCTTGGTTGTTATATTTTTTGTTATCAGTGGCGCTTTTGCTGTCATTGTAAGGTTGGCACTGATCTGCTTTTTGCGCTTATTGCAAGGCTGTCCCCTGGTGTAGTTTGTGTGCTATGAGCAGCGTTGGCGCTCGTTGTGAGGCGCCCGGTGAATGGCTTTTGCAAAAAAAAATTTGTGTATATGTTGTTTTTTATGCTAATGAAATAAGTAATAAATGAATAAATGAATATACTTTACCTATTTGTAAGTAATATATGCAGGAAGCATTGTGCTGAAGAGCTGACAATCTGTTTTGATGTTGCTGCAGCATACATTGTAGGTTTGCACTGTTCTGGAGCGGAGGTGTAAGTGTCAGCAATGTGTGCAGTGTGTAGTGTAAATAGGCTGCGTGCGCGAGGGGAAGCCGTTAGTGTAGCTGTGTACTTCCGCATTGTGTAAGTTAGTGTTGTAAAATGGCGGTAAATGTGTATGTGGTACGCGGGTGTGGATGATTTTGCATCCTTGGTAAGAGTGTATCTTGTACCTCGTACGGCTTTTTTGAAAATCCATAGGTGTTTGGAGGTGTTTTGCGTCTTTAGTGGTCGTGTAGCCTCGTTTTCGTTTTTTTCGTCAGCCATTTTTTCTCTCGCTTAGGGGATTTTCGAGTGTGTAAACTCGGTAAATTGGATTTAAATTGAGGTGTAACTTCACTTGCAGAGGTCCTGGGTGCCCCCCCCCCCCTTACTGTGGGTAAGCTTTGTATGTCATTTTTGTGTGTATTTATAGTTTTTTTTAATACTTTCTGCTGCGCGCGGTTCGGCCATTAAGGTCGTATTTTTGCGAGTTCGTAATGTTTTTTTTTCTAAGTCCCGCGGCTCATATTTTGTTGTGTAAGTCCGTATTAAGTCATTGTGTGTTAGATGTTTTTTTTTCCAAGTCCCGCTTCTGTGGGTGTTTGTAACCGCTTGCGAGGCGCCGTAGAGCCTCCGCAAATGCGGCTTTTCGCTACGCGAGGATCCGTATTTGCGGACCAAACTGCGTCCCTTGCTTTGCGAGCTCGCAAAGCATGACGACATTTCGTAGTTTGCCAACTATTATATGTGATATGTATATTATATATTATATTTTAGCATGTTATATTAAATCATGTTTATTATAATATATGTTTATTATATCATATTATATCATATCATGTTATTTCATATCGTTATATTATACTATATTATATTATATTATATGTTCTTGCTATAAATTGGCATTGCTGCTCTTGGCACACATTTTAATATTTATTAATGGCGAACAAACAAAAATGATTTACCTTGAAAAATGCTCACATCAGCTGTATAATCACATTTCATTTAAACTTAATTAAAACTACAGCAAGATTAATACACATTTTTTTAACTCCATAAAAAAAAAACCTAAATAACAAAGTTATATTTAAGTTAAATTATTTTTTTTAATTTTTTTTACAAAATAGTTTTCATTGTTGTTGTTTGCACACAATGCAAGAGCCATTGTCCCTGTACACAATAGTAACTACAGCAAAGCTTAGTTGATCTGGGCCTGATAACAGCTGCCATAATCAGGATGTGGGGGGGCAGATATGTGAAACCCCCCGTTATGTCCTATGTTTTATTTATAGACTTCTGAAAGATCTCCACCTCAGCGCTGGCGCCTGAGGGGTTAACCACGCCACAAGCATTGTTTGTTTGTTAAAGGGATATGGGATGTTCCTGGTTAGGTATATGATATACCTGTGCATCTATTTACTTTTCTGCACTCTCTATTATTAAGAAGTGCTTATAAGCTCTGTTTTAAAATCATACAAATAGTCCCTGTATGGGTCTGCCCTCTGCAGCTCACGAAGACACATACTTACTGTGATGTCTAATACTAACCAATAAGTGACTCTCTGTGACATGCTGCGGAGACACGATCCCTGATAGGCTAGGACACTACACTGCACATCCAGCCCTACAGAGTCTGTATCTGCATACGCTGCAGTGGGCAGACCCATACGGGGACTATTTGTTTGATTTTAAGCAGTACAAATAAAGTGGGTTTAATAAAACATAACTTTTATTCAGTTTGTGCTTTTAAACATTTAAAAGGGACTATATAATAATTTGCTCAGCAAAAACATCTAAAATAATATAGGAATAAGTATACTAAAGAAAAAGCAAATTGTCTTTGATGGGCAACATAAAGATGACTTTTACAATACTTGAAGCAGTTGAGGTGCAGCCGGTGCAAAGAACCAGGGCCCACAACTGGGTAGGGTTCCTCTGGTTCCAGTAACAGGGGCCCTACAGGGGGACTGTTAATTTATTGAGGTAAAAGGGCAGATAATTATTCTTATAGAAAGGTGACCACCTACAAATATGTTTGGCTTTGTATTGACCCCTACGGGCACCTTCCTTGTATAGTGACATTGGAGGGTGCCCCCAAAATATTTTGCTCCGGGTCCCTCCAGCCATTTATCTGAACATATTTTTTATTTAGTACAGTGGTTTCTCTATTTTGGGATGTTTGGAGAAAGAAAATCATCACAGAGTTCATTAAATTGCTCGGAGCTGCTGTCATTTCCCACGAGATTTCAGCAACTACGTTAATGTTTGTTGCAAAATAACTAATCTTGTGGGATATTCTATTTATTTGCCTCAGTGTAGATAACCAGCCCCTTCTTGATTGCTACATTGTCGTGGTGAAGGGACCTATGTACTTCAGTGAAGCTGTGAGCTATACTATGTCGGGTCACCCAAGATAGGCAGGTCATAGCAGAGAGGTCAGACAAATTGTGGTCCACTGTAGAAGGAATTGCCAACCCACTCCAGTATCTTGCCAAAAAAACCTTATGGACAAGTACAACCAGACAAATGATGTGCCTGGCCTGCTGTGGTCCATTTGGTCACGGAGAGTTGGACACGACTAAACAACTAAACAAACCCAGATAACCAGACTTCTATCAGGACAAATAACCTGGCCACTGCAGGAAAACCGGTCTGAAACTAGATTTAGAACAAGTACTTAAGCAGATCCACTCTCATCACCTTGATACCTTATTGGGAGTGGAGCTCCTCTAGACCCTGAACACAAATACGCTACATTTTATTTATTTTTTAAAGTTTTTGAACCCCTATTGTATGAGAGCTACAGTGGGGCTATAATTTATATATTGCTTTTCTCCCAGCTGCTCTTGCAAAACAAATTGGAGGAAGGCACAAAGTAGGTTCCCCAGCTTCACATTAAAAAAGACCCATTAGCAGACTCATTTGCAGGACTTTACAACATTTCTATTTAGAGCTAGAGGCAGTCAGTAAGGATAAGAAATGTAACATGATAAGAATAATTAGGCTGTAACACAGAGTAGGTAACTGAAGTTCTCTGAGAACAATAATTATCCAGTGAGAGCTATCCATTGATACTCATAGGATAATAGATAGTCTGAGCTCTATATAAAGTAACCTATCTAATAAGACCCATATACAGTATATGAAGCTGAGAGCCTCTAATTGCTATTATTTCCTACCAGGTTATCGACCGTTAGATCACCACTTAAGTATTTTAGTAGGACAAATGTGAAGCTACTAGTTAGAAAGAACATAAAGCTTGTGTTTTTTAGTATTTGCCCCCTAAGAGAGTCAAAAGAGGAGAACTTAGAAGGGCATCAGTCAGAAAGACTTCCACTTTGTAGCATATCCACTTAGAAGTATTTCACTTAGTAGGGCATCCACCACTTAGTAGGGCATCCACCACTTAGTAGGGCATTCACCACTTAGTAGGGCATCCACCACTTAGTAGGACACTACTTAGTAGAATACTCCAGCAGTTAGTAGGATGCCCACTTATTACTAAGACACTTACCAAAGAGTAAGACATTAACTTAGTAGGACACTCACCAATTAGTAGGAAATGCACCACTTAGTAGGACATCATTGAGATGAGATGTTCTCAACCAAAGAGATTAAACATTAATAGCTTGAAACCCAATCAAAGTGCTATGTATCCATCCACACCCCCACTTATAGAATCACTTAATCTTGTTAGAACTTTTAAACAACATAGTTTTGAAGTCAGTTATTTGGAGTTCACACCAACATATTACCCCAAATGGGCAGAGGCAGCAAATACCTGAACTGTAGTAGATTGGCCACCACCATATTTGACTATATTAGTTCCAGGGAATGATACCCAAAATGTAGGTTAAGATCAAGTTAAAAAAAAAAAAAAACACTTGGTTTTAAAGTGACAGCTTTTCTTGGTTCTTAGTTCGGTCACTCTGCACCTACTTATATAGCAGCGTCAAGGAGTCATTATGAATCAAGGAACTGAGTCAACAAGTACTTGGTATAGAAACCGCAAACCACTCGGAGAGAAAATAGACTGACCCAAATCCAAATAAACTGCATGTTCCCCAACACTGACAACAACAACAATTCCAAATATACTAGCTGTACCCCAACAACACTGACCCCCAACAACTTCAAATACACTAGCTGTACCCCAACAACACTACCCCCAAAAACAACTCCAAATACACTATCTGTACCCCAACACTGACCCCAGCAACAACTCCAAATAAACTATCTGTACCTCAACAACCTCAACCCCAGCAACAACTCCAAATACACTAGCTGTACCCCAACAACACTACACCCCCAAACAAGTCCAAATACACTAGCTGTACGCCAACAACACTAACACCAACAGCAACTCCAAATACACTAGCTGTACCCCAACAACCTCAGCAACAACTCCAAATACACTAGCTGTACCTCAACAACACTACCCCCCAAAACAACTCCAAATACACTATCTCTACCCCAACACTGACCCCAGCAACAACTCCAAATAAACTAGCTGTACCCTAACAACACTGACCACAATCTCCACCAGCGACTGGTTTGTATTCTACACTTGACTGCCGTGTCATGGACTCCTTGGGTTAATAACATGTCATTGTTTGAGTTTGTCTATGGACAGTATGAGGTTTGGGGTACAGCTAGTGTATTTGCAATTTTGGGGTACATTGTTCTCTCTCTCCCCTCCCCTATGCTTCTCCCTTTTTCTCTCCACTTCTTTTCCTCTCTCATCCTCTTTTTCTCCCCACTTTTCTTCCCGCAATTTACTCCCTCCATTGTCATCTCACGCTCTCTTTCTTTTCCTCTCCCTTTTACATGCTCTCTATCCTCCTCTTACTCTCCTCACAATACAAGCAATAAGAGGCCACTTGGGAGCATTAACAAATATCAGTGAATGCAGAGAATCCCACAGTTTTAGGTGATAACGTCAATACTATCTGTACCCCAACAACAACTCCAAATACACTAGCTGTACCCCAAGAACACTGACACCAACAGCAACTCCAAATACACTAGCTGTACCCCAACAACACTGACACCAACAAGACCAGATACACTAGCTGTACCCCAACAACACAGACACCAACAGCAACTCCAAATACACTAGCTGTACCCCAACAACACTGACACCAACAACTCCAAATACACTAGCTGTACCCCAACAACACTGACATCAACAAGACCAAATGCACTAGCTGTACCCCAAGAACACTGACACCAACAGCAACTCCAAATACACTAGCTGTACCCCAACAACACTGACACCAACAAGACCAGATACACTAGCTTTACCCCAACAACACTGACACCAACAACTCCAAATACACTAGCTGTACCCCAACAACACTGACACCAACAAGACCAAATGCACTAGCTGTACCCCAACAACACTGACACCAACAACTCCAAATACACTAGCTGTACCCCAACAACACTGACACCAACAACTCCAAATACAGTAGCTGGACCCCAACAATACTGACACCAACAACACCAAATACACTAGCTGTACCCGAGCAACACTGACACCAACAGCAACAACTCCAAATACACTAGCTGTACCCCATCAACACAGACACCAACAACACCAAATACACTAGCTGTACCCCAACAACACTGACACCAACAAGACCAAATACACTAGCTGTACCCCAACACTGACACCAACAACTCCAAATACACTAGCTGGACCCCAACAGCACTGACACCAACAACACCAAATACACTAGCTGTACCCCAACAACACTGACACCAACAAGACCAAATACACTAGCTGTACCCCAGCAACACTGACACCAACAACTCCAAATACACTAGCTGGACCCCAACAGCACTGACACCAACAACACCAAATACACTAGCTGTACCCCAACACTGACCCCCAACAACTGCAAATACATTATCCGTACACCAACAACACTGACACCAACAACACCAAATACACTAGCTGTACCCCAACAACACTGACACCAACAACTCTAAATATGCTATCTGTACCCCAGCGCTGACCCCCAACAACTGCAAATACATTATCCGTACACCAACAACACTGACTTTACTAACAACTCCAAATACACTATCTGTACCCCAACAACAGTGCCCCCAATAACAACTCCAAATATACTTTCTGTACCCTAACAATACTGACTCCAATAACAACTCCAAATAAACTATCTGTACCTCAACCCCAGCAACAACTCCAAATACACTAGATGTACCCCAACAACTCCAAATACACTATCCGTAAACCAACAACAACGACCCCACTAACAACTCCAAGTACACTTTCTGTACCCCAACAATAGTGCCCCTAATAACAACTCCAAATATACTATCTGTACCCTAACAACACTGATCCCAATAACTCCAAATATACTCTCTGTACCTCAACAACCTTGACCCCAGCAACAACTCCAAATACACCATCTGTACCCCAACACTGACCCCAGCAACAACTCCAAATACACTATCTGTACCCCAACACTGACCCCAGCAAGAACTCCAAATACACTATCTGTACCCCAACACTGACCCCAGCAACAACTCCAAATACACTATCTGTACCCCAACACTGACCCAGCAAGAACTACAAATACACTATCTGTATCCCAACACTGACCCTAGCAACAACTCCAAATACACCATCTGTACCCCAACACTGACCCCAGCAACAACTCCAAATACACCATCTGTACCCCAACACTGACCCCAGCAAGAACTACAAATACACTATCTGTACCCCAACACTGACCCCAGCAACAACTCCAAATACACTATCTGTACCCCAACACTGACCCCAGCAAGAACTCCAAATACACTATCTGTACCCCAACACTGACCCCAGCAACAACTCCAAATACACTATCTGTACCCCAACACTGACCCCAGCAAGAACTCCAAATACACTATCTGTACCCCAACACTGACCCCAGCAAGAACTCCAAATACACTATCTGTCCCCCAAACCTCATACTGTCCATATAAAAACCCAAACAATGACTGGTTATTGACCCAAGGATTCCATGACACGGCAGTCCAGTGTAGAATACAAGTCTCTGGTTTAGATTCTTCTCGGTGTCCCACACAACACATCTTCATGATCTGCCACAGAACAACTGAAGAAGACTCTCTGGACATCCTTTCTGGCGTCTCTATTGAAATCTGATCTGGCCCATGAAAAGACAGAAGTAACTAAGCTAGGATATGCAGCCAAGTTAAGTAGTTAAGGTAATAAGTCCTCTTCTTCTTATTTTATTCTACTTAGCGCATTTGATTGCTAGGTCACATAGATTAACATAGGAAAATAAGATATAAATGGCAATAAACACCAGATATTGGATCATACCAATAAAATATAGTTCATTTTTAGATTTAAAAGTGCTCAGTAGTTTAGTAACAAGCCAGGTTTAGTTGAAGGCTTTCACCAGGTACCCTAACCCTGAGTGCCTGTTGGTGGGAGCCATTGTCTGCAGTGCGAGTGCCATAGTTGTACAGTACCTGCAGGCTCTTGAGTGGGTCTCACAGGATGGAGCCCTCCAGGCTGGGACAGGTGCAGCTCTGATAGAGAGTGCTCGCAGGTTGCTGCAGTGCCCAGGATAGTACACGTAGCTTTAGTGCACAGTTAGGGAGGAGGAGGAGGGGTCTGGCAGCATCTCACATGCAAAACCAAACAGGCAGCTGTGGGCAGAAATCCACAGGGCTCCATCTACTAAATAACTGTGACATGAAATCTGCTCAGCTTCATTATTTATCAAAGTTATACGTGTTCTTCCCATATTATTCTATGGAGCATATTTAGAAAATAATAGTTTTATATTCCAATGAAGCTGTGAGCTATATCATGTACGGTCACCCAAGATGGGCAGATCATAGCAGGGGGATTAGACAAATCACGGTCCATTGGAGAAAGAATTGGCAACCCCTTCCAGTATCTTTGCCAAGAACCTATGGATACGCACAAACCAGACAGTCGATGTGCTCCAGGTATGGTCACGGAAAGTCAGACACGACTGAACGACTACAGTTTTTATATTTGAATATACCAAACATCATAAGAATATTTTTATTATGGGGTAGATATAATAAGATTTGTAAATTCTCCCATGGGCAAAAACTACACCTCAGTCTCTCAGCATCTCTCCTTTTTCTTGTATCTCTTCCTTCCCTGACCTCCCATTCCCTCTATGTCTTTTTGTTGCCCCACACTTTCTTTTCTCTCTCCTACTCTCTCTTTTCCCCATCTCTTGGCCCTAAGTCTCTCTCTCTCTTTTCTCCTCACCAGGTCTCACCTGTCCCTTCATCTCTCTCCCTTTCCCCCTCTATTATTCTGCTCTTACTTTCATTCTGCCTTCCCCCCCATCTCTCTCCCCCTCTATCACTCTTTCATCTCTCCCTCCTCTTCTCTCCCTCCTAATACTTTTTCTCTGCCAAACTTTTCCTATCTCTCTTCCCCTATTTCTCATCCTCCAACTTTCTTTAGCACTATTTTCTTATTTCTCTCCATCTCTCTCCTTTTCCCCCTAACTCTCCTCCTTTTGCTTCTCTTTCTCATCCCTAATTCTCTTCCTCCATTTAGCTCTCTCCGTCTTTCTCTCCCTTACCCTATGTTTCTTCCTTCTTCTTTCCATTTCCATTCCTCTCTCACCCCTCTATATCTCAATCTTTTTTCTCTCTATTTCTCCTGCTCCCTCTCCCCATTTAGCTCTTTCTCTTTCCCCCGTGTTTCTCCTTTCTTCTCTCTTTTCTTTTCTTCTTCCCCCCTCTTTTCCTCCCTCCATCGTCGCCTCACTCTCTCTCCCTTTTACACACTCTCTATCCTCCTCTTTCTCTCCCTCTCACTACTTCTCTTACTCTCCGCACAATACAAGCAATAAGAGGCCATCTGAAAACATTGACAAATATCGGTGAATGCAGAGAATCCCACAATAGGAACTTGTGGATCGCCACAGTTTGAGTTAATAAAGTCAGTATTAACTTTTATTTACAAAAATGTTTATTTAATTACTTAAATATTTAAATAACATTACTTTCTGTTTCTCTATGAAACATATTTAACTTTGAGCAGCATTAGACACTTTGACAGATGACATAGAATATCAAATTAAATGTAGTTATTAACTAAGCCAAAATAACCACACAAAAATACAAATGTGAAGGACGCTCACCTGAGAACATAACCACTTGGAAGCAGTGTTGGACTCTTCCCAAGGGGGGCTGTAATTGTTTTTTGCCCTGAGCCCGCACCTTGGTACCAACTCACTCAGTGCCCCTCCTAAATACCCCTTCCCCTAGCTCCCCTCCCTAATACGCTTTCATACAGCACCACTACCAAAGACCCTTTCCCATAACTGCAGCCCACCAAGACCCATTTCCATAGATGGCCCCCCCTCAGAGGAGGGCCCTGGTGCATTGCACTACCTGCACTACTGGTATCTCACCCCCTGCTTAAAAGCATTCTCTGTGGGATGATGCTCACTAAGGGTGCAGCCTCGAGTGTTATTAAAGAGTAGAAATCTTCTGAAGCTTATTAGACGGTACCCGCCACTAATGACAGGCTAGCACCAAAATGCCAGGCGTATATACCCTGCATAGGTGAGCCAGCAACTCCCAGATGTCCAGAAGAATATTAGTCTCTACAGGTCTCCCTAAGCGATAGAGGATAACTCAGCTTTGGACCCCAGAAGATTCCCACTAATGGAAAACCAATTATGGCTGCAATGCAATGTCTGGCATTTTGGTTCTGGCCTGTCTTAGGCGCAGGTATTGACACTTCAGCAGATTTCTTCTCTGTAATTGCACAAGCAAAAAGTAACTTGAAGATTTGCACCCCGAATAGCCACAACCCCCAGGGAACACTATTAAGTTGTGTTTATTCTCAGGTGTGTAATTGTTTTTCAAATAACAACAATAAACAATGGCTACACAAAGAAAAAAATAATCACATAAATTAGATAATAAATCAAAATCTGTATTTATTTTTGTTTTCTAGATTTTTTTCACATTTTCCAGTCCAGTGCTTTAACACACATAATGTAAATAGAGGACTATAGTGGCCCCTTAATAAATGATATCATATATGTTGATTATGAATTATGAAAGAATACATTATTTACTCATAACAACAAGTATTGACAATAATGACACCTCCTGATGGATTTATCATTTCCAGTTTTAGGAAGGACAGCATCAGGTTGCTTTTCTATAAAACAGAAATATTCTGTAGCAGCTTAACCGCACCAACAAGGACACTCCAGACCCTAAATACCAGGCTAGTGTCCATATACACGAGAAATAGCAAACCCCATATAATAACATTAGCCATTATTATACCTTTTCAGTTCAGTTGTGTCTGACTCTCCATGACCTCATGGACACTATGCTGATCCACTTGGTATTCATGGCAGAGATACTGGAGTGTGTTGGGCCATGGCATACAGCTCCTGGTAATCTTAGCTGGTCTCCCATCCAAGTACTGACTAGGCCTAATTCTGCTCGGCTTCAGGGTGGTGTGACCTCTTGGTTCCCTGACTGGAATCAAACCCAGGTTTCATCGGTGAAAGCACCAAATCCTAACCACTGGACCACCAGGGAACCTTAGACACAGTGAGCAAGAGTCCGCCTATAAACCCCCCAGAATAATTTGCATACATCCACAGAGACTGATAAACTGCCAAAATCAGACAGTCTCTATTACTTTGCCTTTCTATCCTTAGCTGGAGATCTTTATTCTGTCTTGATATATGCAAATAAACTTTGGTTTCGACTTCGATGTCAAACAAATAACACCCCGAGGCTTCATGTGTCCTCAAACCTCCTACACTGCAGCCCTACGTCTTGCTTCACACTCACACCCTTCTTGAAGTGGGACCCCAACTTTCACTTGTCATTAAACTGGGGGTCTATAATCCAGCCTGGCATCTCCTTGCTATAAAGAAATGGGCAAGTGCCAGCGGCCTAAACAGAGGGTCAAAGGCGCCATAACTTATCTATATGATCTTTCCAATACCTATACTTGATAATGGTAAAGAGTCTTAGAAAGCAAATAAATACATAATCCCAACGTTTCATGTTACATCATTCCTCACGGCAGGTTCCATTTACTTTACCGGGCTGCTTCTTGCTTCTAGTTCACGTAGGCATGTCCTTGTATACTAATATTAATTCAGTTTTAGCTGCCACATTTCATGTGCATTCCTAATTAATTTATCTTTAAGGGACCACATAATAAAGTACGATGAGGAGCTAGCAGTTTCAATTATCCATCGATAGTTACTAAAACTCAATAATTTATAAAAGCGATATATATATATATTAATATTATATATATAATCTAAATATATAATCTAAATATAAAAATGAAATTGTAAATATCTGAAATTAACTCTCCTCTCAACGTGGCTCTAACTCACCTTCCTCCTAACGAACCGACAGCGCCCAGACTCTGTCGTTCCCAAATCCCACATCCATTATGGACTCCTTTCACCCTGTAGCTGCGGATAAGGTTTCTACTCTATTATCATCCTCTCACCTTACAAATTGTCAACATCAAATATGACCCCTCCCCTCTCTCATCCCAACTCTTACACATCTATTCATCCTTTCCCTAAATGCTGGCAAATTTCCATCATCTTTAAAACATGCCATAATTACACCCATTCTTAAGAAACCTCATCTGCATCTAATATCACTCAATCTCTCAACTTCCCCTGGCTTCCTACTGCTTGAGCGACTTGCTTATAATCACCTTACCCAATGTATTCCCTCCTTCCTTGACCCTTGCAATCTGGCTTCCAACCCCAACACTCTACTGAGATAGCTCTCACAAAAGTCACTAATGACTTGCTAACTGCCAAGTCAAAGGGTCACTTTTCTATTCTAATTCTGCTGCATATCTCTGTTGCATTTGACACAGTTGACCACCCTCTTCTTATCCATATGCTCTTGGCATCCAGGATATTGCTCTCTCATGGTTCACATCACACCTAGAAGATCAAACATTTAGTGTCCCCTTCTCTGGCAACTCTTCTTAACCTCTTCCTTTGACTGTTGGCGTACCCCAAGGTTCAGTCCTTGGTACTCTAATAAAATCATTTGGATTTTGCTATCAGTCTTCAAGCAAAAACTGCTAACTGTCTCTCTATCATATCCTCCGGGATGTCTGCCCATCAACTCAAACTCAACATGTCAAAGACTGAGCTCCTAATCTTCCCACCCTCTACCACAGCTTCCACTCGTCAAATATCTCACTGCTGACAGTGCCATCATCACTCCCACCTCCCAGGCTTGTTGTCTTGGGGTTTTA
Source organism: Discoglossus pictus (assembly GCA_027410445.1). Lineage (NCBI taxonomy): Eukaryota > Metazoa > Chordata > Amphibia > Anura > Alytidae > Discoglossus > Discoglossus pictus. The sequence goes on from CM050172.1 coordinate 85,473,009, forward strand.
CTGGACCCTGCCCTCTCATATTCCTCACGTACAATCAATAACAAAATCTTGTCATTTACACCTAAAAACATCTCCAAAATATGTCACTATCTTACACAATACACAAATAAAATTCTAATCTATTCTCTCATCATCTCTCGCTTTGGCTACTCACCGCTCCTCATCACCCTTCTGTCTCCAATCCATATTGAATCCATCAGCAAGACTCATCTGCCATACTCATCACTCCTCTCTGAAAGTCACTCCACTTGCTTCCCATAGCCTCCAGAATAAAATATAAAATGATGACGCTAGCATAAAAATACCTCAACATCAGTGCACCCCCTTATATCTCTGCTCTTGTCTCAAAATACTCCCCCAAACGCCTTCTTCATTCTGCTAATGACCTTCTTCTATTCACCTCTCGTATCTCCTCTTACTCTCGCCTTCAGGACTTTTCTCGTGCTGCCACTATTCTCTAGAACTCATTGCCTGGCTCCACTAGATTATCTTCCTGCCTGAAAACTGCACAAAAAAAAAATCACTAAAAACATCTGTTTAAAGAAGCTCATCACCTTCAGCCTTAAAATGCACAGTGCATCTATCACCCTACTGGACCACACCCAAGCCTTTAGATTGTACGTTAGCGAGTTTTCAGCCTTCTAAGGTGCTTTAGGAAAACAATGTGTACGTTAGATTCTAAGCTCAACGACGGGTCCTTCATTCTATTGCAATGTGTTAAAATAGTTTTTGCGTCTACTTAACCCTTGCATGGCGTCACGGGCACAAGATGAATGATAGCTAAACAGAAATGCCAAATTCAAAACAGTCTCTGTGGCCCTCGCGAAGCGGCCAGGCAAGAAGCGCCAAAGGAGCGCCCTACGACCCCGTACAACTTAGGAAGGGAGCGCCCAAGGCGCTAACTGCGCTGGTGGAGATGAGCGCCGTAGGCGCTCATTCCTATGACCTTGCACAACTTTAGCATCATACGTACGACCCGTGGGACTACAGAAAACTCAAATACACAATAAAAAAAATAAAAAAACATCCAAAAAAACATTGCACACAGCCAGGATGTCTGGGATTGAGGTTGCACACGAATTTAAGTCGAATTTGCAGAGTTTCGCCACTCGAAAATCGCCCAAGCAAAAAAAAAAACTGACCACCCAAAAAAAGCTAAAACAAGGCTACACGACCCCTAAGCACACAAAACCCAGCCAGGACCATACTACTTTTACCCAGCATCGTACGAGGTACAAAATACACTATGAGGTAGGACGGAAAATGCTCGAGACCTGCGTAGCACATAGACAATCGACGCCATTTTACAACACTAACTTGAAACTAATAACATTACCATTCTAAAATGGCGCTTTACACAACTAAACACTCGGTTTGCCCTCGCGCACGCAGCCTATTCACACTGCACACTGCACACATTGCTGACACTTACACCTCAGGTCGGCAACATTCCAAATGTACATTGTATGCTGCAGGAAAATCTAAAGAGATTGTTAGCTCTTCTGGATATTGATTGCTGGATATATTAATTACATATAGGTAAAGTATATTAATTTATTATTTAATTAATTATTATTATTAAAGTAAATAAATATATAAAAAATAAAAATACCGGAGGAGAGGCCGACAATGAGCGCTGCGCCAAAGGCGCTCAGCGTGGGGATCACAATGAATGCACAGGGTGCTCACAGAACCAAAAGTACACCAGGGGAGAGCCTCGCAATGAGCGCCAAAGGTACTCAGAGGACCAAAAGCCTTACATTGTGTGGCAAACAGCATTGCCTGGCTTACAATTTTATTGCCGTCATCTTTTGACAGGCAATTCGCTAGTAATATTAATAATAAGAACATATCAGTATAGTGTTACATGTCAGCTAACTTACAGTGAACGACTTTGGGTACAAATTTAGGATTTCACTCTACCACATCTCAGATTAATGGTAAATTTTAAAATGAGTATCAGTTATTATAATTGGTGGTATCAAAACCAACTCAAAAACAAGGCCTAACAAAGACATATGCATGCAAATAAGATGTGACTAGCATTTTTGTGCTGGATTGTCCTTCAGATTTAAGAGTCAGACATATCTGCAGCAGACAGGAAGTGAGATAAGTGGGGGTGGCTTAAAGACTGCATCATATAACCAGCAAAACCCTCAAACCTTAATCTCCATTCGCCTTGAACATAGAAAAGAGACGGTGCCCCAATTCTTGCCTCACCCTACCGTCCAGCACCAGCTCCCACTTTAGCATCCATGATGATACACAATACATCACAGTTAGCATTTACACAAATCAGTTCAGTCTTATTTATAATCTTTGTGTGTTTTCTTTGTAATTGAGGTGTAGGAAACACTCACCCTTTATTACGTTGCCAGCTTTTAATGTCTTGTGTAATGTAGGATGAAAACCGCAGCACCCTGCGAGAATAAGTCGCTTTATACCTCTGTATTTGAGCATGAAATTTAATCATGTAGATCTGCTGCAGTGACCTTATCAAACAGCAAAGTGATAAACCTCTTACACAAAGAACAGGGCTGGGGCAGGAAAGACCGTATAGAGATAGACAGAGCGGGAGACATGGACAGGATGTATCAGAGATACTACGGCCCAGAGTAATCAGATTAACCCGCTGATAGTTATAAAGCCAAATGTTTTTATAGACCACGTAGGAATACCAGGAGCTGTATGCTGTGGCCCACTGGAGAAAGAACTGGCAACCCACTCCAGTATCTCTGCCATGAATACCAAGTGGATCAGCATGGTGTGCTGCGGTCATGGAGGTTCAGGCACAACTGAGCGACGCAAATACACGTCTAATGGATCCACGTATAATGTGATTTTGGATTATACAATGAAAATACATATATATACTAGCGACTTGCCTGTCAAGAAATGACGGTCATAAAATTGTAAGGCAGGTGATGCTGTGTGGCACACAAAGTAAGGCTTTTGTTGGTCTGAGTACGTTCGGCGCTCATTGCGAGGCTCTGGGTTGGTGTATTTTTGGTCATGTGAGCCCGTTTGGCGCTCAATGCAAGGGCCGCACTGAGAGCCTTTGGCGCTGAATGCGAGCCTCTCCCCTGGTGTACTGTTGCTCCTCTGAGAACTCTCGGCGCTCAGTGTAAGGGGGATGAACGCCTTCGGCGTTTATTGCGATCCTCTTGCCTGTTTTTTTTCTCTGTAGATGTATTTTTTAATAATTAATTAATAAAATCATAGATTAATATACTTTACCTATTTGTAATTAATATATGCAGGAAGCAATATCCTGAAGAGCTAACAATCTGTTTTGATGTTCCTGCAGCATACAATGTACATTTGCACTCTTAATTCAGCATTTTGGAATAGTAATGTTATTAGTTTCAAGTTAGTGTTGTAAAATGGCGGCGATTGTGTATGTGTTACGCGGGTGTGGACATTTTGCGGCCTACATTTTTTTTTTGTATCTTAGGCAATTTTCGGGTCCCCCCGTGCTGTATTTTTGTATTTTTGGTAATTTTGGTTATTGTTGTTTTTTTATGTGCGCGGTTCGGCTGTTAACTTCGTATCTTTTGAAACTCGTATTTTTTTTTTACTAAGTGCCAAAAGTGTGTTTTTTTGTTTTTTTTCTAAGTGCCAAAAGTGTCTTTTTTTTTTTTCTAAGTGCCAAAAGTGTTGTTTTTTTTTTTTTTCTAAGTGCCAAAAGTGTCGTATTTTATTTTTTGTGTGTGTCTCGCTTTCCTTTTTGCTAAGTGTTATGGGCCGCAGTTTTTTCAAAGTGCCACGGGTCTCACATTCTGAATTGTGTAACTGAGTTTTGTGTTGATGTGTAGTTCTGCGGGTTGTAGGGATGAGCGCCTATGGCGCTCATCTCCACCAGCACAGTAAGCGCCTTTGGAGGGTCATAGGGATGAAATCATAGGCGCTCATCACCACCAGCGAAGTGAGCGCCTTTGGCGCTCCCTGCCTAAGTCGTACGGGGTCGTAGGGATGAGCGCCTAGAGCTCACAACTGTATATGCGATATATATATATATCCCCTGTATAGCGCTTCAGAATGTGTTGGCACATTACAAATAAAGAATCCTGCAAATGTACACACAAATGGATCGCAAGAGCGAAACCTATTTCAAACATGGCTTCCCTTAAGAATATGCCTGTGTATAATCCCACTTTAACTTTGCTCAAAGCTGTGTGATACAGGCATATACTTAAGGAAAGTCATGTTTGAAACGGTAATGGATTGCAAGAGCGAAACCCTTGTGGGCACATTTGCACATCCCTGCCCAGGCTCCCAGAATGCAGTGTAATAACTGTTCTCTAATTTCTCTGAATTCTGGGCATGAAACAAGTTTTTTTTAATTTGTTTTAGACATTCAAATGTGAACACAAATGTACTATTTACTTACTATATATATATATATTTATATATATATATGCACACACTTCTAATATACAGCAATACAGCCTCTGAAGCTCTATCAACCTCAAAAATGTTTTTTTATAAGCACATAAAATGCCAAAACAGAATTATTAATCATATCCCATAACTCACCCTTTTTTGTACATTTGACTTGCTCTGCCTCTTGTGTATATGACTTTAAATCATTTTGCTCGCATTATGTAAAAGCGTGACACTCTTCCTGCTTCCCCAGCCATGCAATATCCTTGTATTTTAATTCAGTTGGATCATGTTGGAACAAGGTAAATATATCCGTCAGAGGAGCCTGGAATATATCACTGATATTAACCTAATTTATACTGAAATAATATAAAGTCAAAAGTATCTACTATCTCAAGAGAAATTATTAGAATATCTGGAATAGCCATGTTTAATGGACGGTTCATCCCCCAAATTAAAAGGTTGCAGAAAAAGACATTTAAAATAAGCTACAATTTATATTTTTTTAATTAAAAAACTAAAAACTAAATAAATACAGGTTTATTAATTTACTTTACAGATACAGCTCTTTTTTTTTTGTGTTCAATGGTTTCTTATCTAAAGTTTACAAAACCAGCCATTAGTTATCCTGGAGTTCAGACACGAACAAGGTTTTGCTTAGATAAAACAAATTGTTTTTTAAATTATTAATACTAAAATATATTTTTTTCCTGTATTTTTATGGATATCCAGTAAAGCTTTAGATTTAGCCCACTTATCCATGGGTTATATACCCCTGAAAGTGAACTATCAGCTCTCTATACTATAAATGTCACTGAAATGTCGACATTTTTAGTTTTTCCATTTCCTTTTTTTTTTTTTGCGTCACACAGTCATTTTCAACTTTCCGTGACCTCATGGACAGCAACAAATCAGGCACATCTTTATGTCCATGGTCATGTTGATCCACTTGGTATTCATGGCAGAGATACTGGAGTGGGTTACCAGTTCCTTCTCTAGTGGGCCACAGGATACAGCTCCTGGTATTCCTAGGTGGACTCCCATCCAATACCAACCAGGCCCAACCCTGCAACTGTGAAAGCACTGAATCCTAACCACTGGACCACCAGGGATACTTGTCAGTATTTCATATTTTAAAATACGAAAAATATCCGCCATACAATGGTATCAAATTTATGGAACCCACATTGATGCTAGTACACTCCTCAATGAAATTACAACTCAGCAAAAAATGCTGATCCAATGTATGTTTTTCTAGAGATTTTGGGTGACCAGATGGTGTTGCCCATGGAAAATATGTATGTCCACCTATTCTAAAAATGGTCCAATAGTTAGTTGATCACAACTCCTTTACCGATCTCCTGAGAGCAAATAACCACCACTAGGACAAATATGAGGCGCCAAATATCTGCTTAAAATTCTTGTGAAATCTCAGGCATGCTTGTCTTCTTTCAGTGTTTGTTCTTACCACTTCTGCTAAAAAGGACAACCCTTTAATTTGAGAAGGTGTGATTAAACAAGGGATTTAATGTCCATTTTTGGTGTAAGATCAGGTAGCCTTCAGAAACCTTCTACTAGATCTTAGAAATATAATCCCAATTTGTGGGAATTACCATTTTATAATGAAAACATGGAACATACAGGGAGTGCAGAATTATTAGGCAAATGAGTATTTTGACCACATCATCCTCTTTATGCATGTTGTCTTACTCCAAGCTGTATAGGCTCGAAAGCCTACTACCAATTAAGCATATTAGGTGATGTGCATCTCTGTAATGAGAAGGGGTGTGGTCTAATGACATCAACACCCTATATCAGGTGTGCATAATTATTAGGCAACTTCCTTTCCTTTGGCAAAATGGGTCAAAAGAAGGACTTGACAGGCTCAGAAAAGTCAAAAATAGTGAGATATCTTGCAGAGGGATGCAGCACTCTTAAAATTGCAAAGCTTCTGAAGCGTGATCATCGAACAATAAAGCGTTTCATTCAAAATAGTCAACAGGGTCGCAAGAAGCGTGTGGAAAAACCAAGGCGCAAAATAACTGCCCATGAACTGAGAAAAGTCAAGCGGGCAGCTGCCACGATGCCACTTGCCACCAGTTTGGCCATATTTCAGAGCTGCAACATCACTGGAGTGCCCAAAAGCACAAGGTGTGCAATACTCAGAGACATGGCCAAGGTAAGAAAGGCTGAAAGACGACCACCACTGAACAAGAGACACAAGCTGAAACGTCAAGACTGGGCCAAGAAATATCTCAAGACTGATTTTTCTAAGGTTTTATGGACTGATGAAATGAGAGTGAGTCTTGATGGGCCAGATGGATGGGCCCGTGGCTGGATTGGTAAAGGGCAGAGAGCTCCAGTCCGACACAGACGCCAGCAAGGTGGAGGTGGAGTACTGGTTTGGGCTGGTATCATCAAAGATGAGCTTGTGGGGCCTTTTCGGGTTGAGGATGGAGTCAAGCTCAACTCCCAGTCCTACTGCCAGTTCCTGGAAGACACCTTCTTCAAGCAGTGGTACAGGAAGAAGTCTGCATCCTTCAAGAAAAACATGATTTTCATGCAGGACAATGCTCCAGTACACGCGTCCAAGTACTCCACAGCGTGGCTGGCAAGAAAGGGTATAAAAGAAGAAAATCTAATGACATGGCCTCCTTGTTCACCTGATCTGAACCCCATTGAGAACCTGTGGTCCATCATCAAATGTGAGATTTACAAGGAGGGAAAACAGTACACCTCTCTGAACAGTGTCTGGGAGGCTGTGGTTGCTGCTGCACGCAATGTTGATGGTGAACAGATCAAAACACTGACAGAATCCATGGATGGCAGGCTTTTGAGTGTCCTTGCAAAGAAAGGTGGCTATATTGGTCACTGATTTGTTTTTGTTTTTGAATGTCAGAAATGTATATTTGTGAATGTTGAGATGTTATATTGGTTTCACTGGTAAAAATAAATAATTGAAATGGGTATATATTTGTTTTTGTTAAGTTGCCTAATAATTATGCACAGTAATAGTCACCTGCACACACAGATATCCCCCTAAAATAGCTACAACTAAAAACAAACTAAAAACTACTTCCAAAAATATTCAGCTTTGATATTAATGAGTTTTTTGGGTTCATTGAGAACATGGTTGTTGTTCAATAATAAAATTAATCCTCAAAAATACAACTTGCCTAATAATTCTGCACTCCCTGTATATACACAACACACATTGGAGATGTCTTTTCTTACTATTAAGGATAATAGGAATGGAGAGGGACTTCAAGAGCTAACTTATTAATACATCGGACTCCCTGATCCTTACAGGAGCACAGACCACACATTTATCCGTAGTCCCGGTCTCTCCTCCCTTCAATCATAAATGAACTCTATGCACTCCAGAGAGCATTGGTCGGGTAATTATTGTTGTGCCCTAGACAGAGAGACCAAGGGCAAAGTAACTGTTGGCCATGGTACTTCTTATCAGACCTGGAATACTGTCAGTTGTCCAGTGTTATCTTAATGCTGGAATGCATATAATATGCTGCCAAATTATCTAGAAGTGTGGTATGGAAATTTGCTATTATAAGCACAGAGTAACAATTGGATAAACTTTACACATTAAATTAAAATTCAATAGATTGAGGAAACCAGAGTTTGTTTTAGATTCCTATGGATCGGTCAATACTTCTGAAGCCCAAATAGGATTTATTGGCTGAAATACTTTTGAAAGCACACTAATACATTTTAATGGACCATTACTCAAACTATGCTATTCCCAGTAGTAACATACAGATGTGAAAGCTGGACAATAAAGTCCGAGCGCCATAGAATTGACTCCTTTGAATTGTGGTGTTGGAGAAGACTGCTTAGAGTCCCTTGGACTGCAAGACCATCCGATAAATCAATACTTCAGGAAATCAAGACAAACTGTTCACTAGAAGGTATGATCATGGGGCTGAAGCTTAAATATTTTGGCCATATAATGAGAAGGCAGGATTCCCTCGAAAAGACTCTGATGCTGGGAAAGATTGAAGGCACAAGAAGGGGACAGGGGCAGAGATGGATAGATGAGGTCACTGAAGCAATGAACATGATGGAGCTCAGAAGGACAGTGACAGATGCACCTGGCGTGCTGTGGCCCAGAGTCAAGGACAGTCAGACGCAACTGAAAAACTAAACAACAACAATGGCCCAGCAATGGGTGCTAAATGTTTTCACTAAGCATTGAGCTGTAATAAAATTCTTATTCAATGATTTAGAATAAGGACCATCAATGTTAAACCACTTCTAAACCTCCAGTAGAGCTTCTCATCTCCACCACTTATGAGATCATCAAGGAGTGGGAGCAACTCTGAATGGGAGGCAGTCCAAAACAGGCACAAGATTGTGCCCAGGCAAACTAATGTCTCCAGTCAATGAAGAGAATCTGCTTCAGTCTATACATATGTTATATAGGAGGACTGGCCACAGTCAGGAGATGCTCCCACCCCTTGATGACCTCAGAAGATGTGGAGACCAGGAGCTCAGCTGGTGGTTAGAAGTTTATGCTTGAAAGTAAATTTAGCATTGAATATTACTTTTGTAACTTAGAAATATGAATTTAATTAACTATGTCAAATATCTAGCTAATTCGGGCATTACAGTGGTGCTTTGATCATTTGTGAATGGAAGGGTCTCACCTCAATGATCTAATAACGAACATGACCAACATAAATCAGTGGTTCTCAAATGCCTCCTCAAGATCTAGCAGACAGGCCATTAATTACCGTATATACTCTAGTATAAGCCGAGTTTTTCAGACCTTTTTTTAAGGCTAAAAAGGGCCCCCTCGGCTTATACTCGAGTCTACCCCCCCCCCCCCCCCCCCCCTCCCTAGTGTCTCTCTAACCCCCAGTGTCCCCCCCCACACACACACACACACACACTTACCTGCTCCGGCCTCCGCTCCTTCCCGGTCTTGATGTGGCGTGCATGTGACATCACACCAGGGGGCAGCACATTTCCCACCCTCGGCTTATACACGAGTCACTCATTTTACCCAGTATTTAGTGGTAAAAAAGGGGCCTCAGCTTATACTCGGGTATATACGGTAGGTCAAAAACTGAACAAAAGTGAGGGAACTAATATTCAACAGCCTGTGGAGCCCCAGATTGCTTCACCTGTTTATTCAGTGTTTGACCTAAATTATGGTCCGTCTGGTGGATCTTGGAGGGGTTTGGGAACCACTACTGGAGGAGGCATACTGTAGCACGGGTTTCATCCCATGTACTGTGATACACAGTAGATCAGATTGTATGTGCTAAAAAGGGACATATGCACAAAAAACATTGCATCAGGTTACATTAATTTATAACATGTAATTGCTGGACTATTGTGTGTGGCGAGCACGTTTTGCACTAACCACTCTACTGTTTCAGATAATATCTATAGCAGAAGACACCCAGTCTTGGACGCAAAGCACATCATGAAATGCCCTTTTTTAAAGCATCGCTGCAGGTAACTGTGAGTTTCAAAGAATATGGGGAAAAAGTGTTTTCCTTTTTAAATTTGCAGAAAATTTGAAGCTGTAGATAGGCAGATGCAGAGACAGCGCAGTGACGGAAGGTTGCGATTTCAGATCACAATTCCATCACCCTGTTTTTTAAATATTATTTAGGTTACAGGATATAGCTTAGGTACGAGACAAACATGAGTGTTGTAATGCTTATTAAAAAAAAGGCACAACTGGGGTTTTAACGCAAATCATCAAAAGGCAATAAAACGCTTACCGGTCCGTCATCTCAGCAGGAGTATTCAAATCAATAATCTCCAGCATCTTGTGGGAAAGCTTCAAGGTCTATACAAGCAAGAACTAAAAATGACAATATCCATGTATATTTTTAATAAAACTTTTTGTAGCCTCGTTTGACAATACACAGCAGTCCATAAACTACATATACCTTTAATGCTCAGCTCAATAGCAGGTCAACCAATATATTGGTAGGATGCTATAATGAGAAGCAATTCAGATTATATCAGTTTATTGGTACTCATTTATAAAGCAACAACATACCTCTATAGAAACAGAAAGCCTTTCTTGTTTAGAGTGGACTAGTCTATAATTGTTGTTTAGTTGTTCAGTCATGTAAGACCCTCCACGCCAGACATCTGGTTGTGCTCATCCATAAGGTGTTTTGTTGGCAAATAATCTGCAGTGGGTTGCCAGTTCCTTCACCAGTGGATCGCAATTAGTATGACTTATTTGGTATTCCCTGCCCATCCTGGGTGACCCTACATGGTTTCCCTCATTGATGTGCACAAGCACCACAACATGGTATTGATTCAGAATGGGAGACCATAATAGTCTACTTTATTTGTCAAATCCACTGTTCTCAATCACCACCTGCATTATGGGAAGCTATAATGTGTGTGCTTATATTATATTAAGCTTACTGGCTATCATCAGCATGGAGCAGGATCTCAGCTTGTGTTGTGGATCTTATGATTTATATTATTAATTATATTATTTTATAGTAGATCTCAGTACGGAAAATAAAGGAGAGATAAAACACGCCAGTTATAAATATATAACTTTTATTCTGGATATTAAATAGTGTTTTAAATTACAAGCAGTTTGAATCACACTATGCATGATAATCAAATGTACAGTAAAAATTTTACAAATTAAAAAAATGTACACCTTTTAAAGACCATTAGACCTGGAATTTCATTTAATATGATATTGCCATACACCTCATATACCTGTATTAAATTATAAAGAATAACCCCTATCTACCACTGATTCTCATTTATGAGATTTAAACATTATATACACATCACTACATAACTGTGCAAGGCAAAACAATCCGATAAGCAATATTTTAATTCAAGTTTGCTTTAATTTTTAAAAATTGCAGGTTGCTGGCATTTTATAGATTTGCTACCACATTTACAGAACCTTTTGTGTTTGTTAATCTTACAAAAACAAACCCACCTTTTTGGAAAAGAAAAATTGTGTTCAATTTTAATTTAAGGCAAGTTTCATAAGGCTACAAAGCCATCAAGCCTTTACTCCATGCCCGGCAATATATACACATATTAAAGAGCAATATGTATGCATACTTTCCATTGAATAAATTATAGTTTTTAGGAGATCTATATGTATTATTGTACAACTTGACGTGCCTTACACACTCTTTAAATACAAGATAATACAGATTTATTTAGTGAAATACTGACAAATTGCATCTTATTGGTGCTTATTAATATGCAGCTCAGATTTAATGAATAGAGCAAGATGCAAAATAGTGAAAATAAACAATTTTTTCCCCCATTTCTGGAACAAACTCATAACCCTATACTCACTTGCAAGGTCTGCGAAGCAGATCGTTGAAGATAGAAGTGTATTTCCTATGTGGAAAATCTTGAGAGGCCACGTGAATCTTAGTGAATATACCTCCGTCTCATATTCAATAAAGCATTTGGTGGAGTGCATTAAAAGATGATGTCAATGATTTATCATTTCTTATGGAGAGTTGAGAATCTGATAATTTGATTTTAAATATCTGAGGGCTGCAAGCCATTATGTGAGGAGCTTTTCCTTTGCATGACTAAATAAGAAACGAGAAATAAGAATCTGTCAAGATTTCAACCCAGTCTCAGAGCATTTGCAAACTAGGTTTCAGTGGTTAACGGACACTGGAAATGATGATTTTTGTTATCTTCACTTCTCGTACTTGAAAATGGAACAATGTTCTGGGTCCTTAAAAAAAAACAACTCCATTTTGGACAAAGAAGAGGGTCATCACCCCCCACAAAATATTTTTTTGCAACATTATGTCCCTTGCACAAAAAAGTATTTGATCTGTGGGATATTAATTTTCGAGCACCATATATATGTGTAGTAATCTCAAAGATGCAGTGCATATGCGATCCAGAATATGAAGAATTAGACAAAGTAACCAATGACCCAAACACATAAGAAATTGGCTTCTCTTCTGCATCTCAGGAGTGGAAAATGGTGCAATGTAATCAGAATTGTACAACCACAAGTTTCAAAAGGGAACATATATAAAAACAGACCAGTTCAGCAGTGTGATTGCACCATCACACCGAGGATTTGATTCTCACAAGACGCTGGACAACCCAGCAAAAAGCTGCAGATGAAATATATACAAATCTCACAAAAAAAAAAAAAAAACCTATAGCAGCAGGAAATAGACCATTTCAAATCACAAAAAAGTCCCAGTCAAGTTCAGGAAGAAACATGGTGGTGCATTTAGACAAAATAAAAAAGTGTAACCATGATGGAAAAATGTAGTGCTAATTCTTTAAGACTCAGACAGGTCTGTATATAGAAATCTGTTGCAGTCCCATCCAGAATTTAGTTAGAACGGACATAATCAGAAAAGATCTAGACAACCATTTAAAATGTCAATTTACACACACAAAAATATCGGCAATTTCTGCTAAACCGCTGCGTAGGAGTGAAAATACACAATAAAGGAGGGGTAAAGGTAATTCCAAAACCTCAACGAACAAGGGAATATTGCTCCTTGCAAAAGCAAGACATTAACTAAAATTGGTACAGCATATCAGAAATTGAGATTGTACAAAATCTCAGGAGCAGCTTATTTCACGACGTACAATGCAAGCACGAGGAGATCAACAATGATACAGATAAAATTCATGTCAAGCAGTGCTTTTTTTTTCTCCATTAAGAGTTAAAAATTTCTGTACAGGTATAGATACGCATGAAAACTTACACAGTGCAATAATAAGCAATACATAGAGTTTAACCATCATTGAATACACATTATGTTTCATTACAGTAGTACGAGCACAATAAAGATATATACAGAATTATTTTAGAGACTACAGGGAAAAAAAAAGAAAAATGTAAAATTTACAACCCCCCAACCTGTACGGATTTAGCGCTTTACATCTTTAAATACACACGTAGCTGATCGTGCTTCGAATACCATGAAGCAGAGTAGCAGAAATATTCTGTAGATGAGAAAGCGGATTGCACTGAAGTACATTAAGAAATTACAACATAGCATCTGTAAATTCTTCTTCTGTCACAGTTTTCATGCTTAACATGTCCAATCAGAGTAAAACATCACTTGTTTGAATTCTCCATTTATGAATCAGAGGTCCTCAGGAGCTTACGTACAGATGTTCAATCCTTTTCGCCATCTTCACTGCTTCCTAATATATTAGAAAACAAAGAAAGTTTAGGAGGAGAGGGGAGACATACTACAACATTTATTAAAAGCGAAAAAGCTAGATGAACTGAGAAATTTGACAAATACACATATGGCAATTATATACATATAAGAGGGAAGAAAGGAAACTATTATAGGAGTGGTGGTTTAGTCGTTCAGTCATGTCAGACTCTCCATGACCCTATGGACCACAGCACACCAGACACATCTACTGTTATGTCTCTGGTCGTGCTTATCCATAAGGTTATCTTAGCAAAGATACTGGAGTGGGTTGACACTTCCTTTTCCAATTAATGTAATTTGTCTGACCTCTCTACTATGACCAGTCTATCTTGGGTAACCCTACATGGTATAGCTTGCAGATTCATTAAAGTACACAAGCCCCATCACGACAAATGTAGCGATAGTAGTAGAGCACCAATAGGACTACAACAAGGAGAATTATCTGCAGAAATGGTAATCACCAGTCAATACCTTAGTCTTAAAGATCCACCCATTTAGACAAGTATGTATCATACTAACATTAGTTGATGTGTAAGCAATGAACATGAAATATTTCCATCTTGTCTGACTTTGTGATAGGAATTGTCCCAAGTCTCAAAGCTATCAGCCAGTGGAGGAAGTGCAGAGGCATTAATCTCACACACACAACCCTCACTAAAGTATCATGGATGTGTCCACCATCCAGCAGTGGCATTAAAACACTTTCATAATTAAAAAACATGTCCTACCTAATTATGCTTAAATATATACTTTTTTTCCCTTCATCTTACAATAGTCATTTAAAGGACAAGCAGTGGAAGGTCCAAGTTCAATGCATATGGTATTTCTGCTCCACCCACCTATTCTAATAATTTTCACCAATTAGTTCAAAAATAAATTTCAACCTTTCCCAGAAATACCTAACAATTATACAAATTGTATAAAATAGCTGATCGACTGGATTTGCTTCATGTTTTTCTTTCACTATTAGCAGTACAGATTAAATATTAACTGCAGCGACAAGCTACACCTGCTCTTCTCTCATACCTGCACACATCTGTTCATTTCCAGATTAGTTGTTAAGTGACATTGAACGAGTGTAAGGCTCTGTACACACACACAAAAATCCTCAACTACAGTGAAATTTACCTTATCACTTGTCAACATACATAATACAAGTGCAAACAAATGTTTCTTATACAGACACAAAGAGACTTGCTCCTGCAAACATCTGATTAACACTTTCCATGATAGAGGCCAGAACATAGGGTGCAAAAATGTACTCGACACTTGTGTTTTCTTTAGAGAACTAAAACTGGCTATATACATAGCACTAGCTTTTTTTATGCATAATTAATGGACCAATGAAAAGAAAATTATGTTTGAAAATAAATTTCATTATTCTGTAGTTGTGTATGAGTGGGAAGTTTACATTTCTGGAGCGCAATACTTGCATTTCCTGATGCAAGGTACGCAATGCAATGTATTTTTATTAATGTTTTAAGTAAACAAATATGATTCTCATTTATTGCACTGCTTCTCAGGTTTGTTTTGATTCAAATGGCTGGCTAAGACAGACCAACCAAATTACTTGTAATCTGTTGCAGTGCTGCCTTATTGATATAAATAATTACATATAAACTGGCCTTTCAAGGAGTCCTGAAGCACACACTGCTTTATCCGAATGGCTCACGTTTGCTTGATCGTTGTCCTAACTGTATGTGCCATAAACAAACTAGTACAATATGGCACTGAAAAAGTGGGCATTGCTTAAAAAGTTAGTTTAGAGAAAGGAAAATAAAGTGACAAAGAAGTCCCTTAGCAGTGTGTATGTTTACAGAAGGTAAGCATGCCCAGTTGAGAAAATTGTAATAGCAGCTGACATTTATCAATGTAACAAATACATGTAATTGTCTCACTATTACTGCTTTTTGTCAACTGGACATGCTCTTATTTATTGCTCAACTTCTAATGTTAATTGCGGTTGATAACGCCATTAACTCATGTCTATGATCTCATACATAAAATAACGTCTTTATCAATTTTAAAGCCCTTCCTCAAAGAATCTTTAATAGCAAGCAAGTGCAATTCTGTTTAATTTTATGGGTGCTTTTCATTTCTACAATAACTGAGACCTTCTCGGTCACTCTAATTATATATACAAGAATCCATAACACCAGAAGTATAAAAAAATAAAAAAATAAATAAAAAGATTCCTTTGGCAGTGAATCCAATAATTCTTATCATAATCGATAACTTGATTCTGACCAAGAGTTCAACTCTTTTGAGCCAGATATTTTCATTTTATTTGGCTTTTGAATCACAACTTTCCCAGGATTTTTACCATAAAAAAGGGGTAAAAAAGCTAATATTTATTCCATAAATTGATATGTTACTCTTTATAAACAAAGTGCAAGTTACTGGTTCATTGAAGCCCTTTTTCTTACCTCCTTGTTCTATATCGGAGTCTGTCAGGTGAGTCAGAGAGAAACTTGCTATATTCGCAGGTGAAATTGAGAATCGCGAGTAGGATGATGAATGCGTCCAGTTCTGATCAGGACTTCGGGAAGGAGGTGGAGGGGAGAAGTATTTTGAAGGATTTATAGAGAGTTTTGAATTGATGAGGTTTGCCGCTGGTTTGGTTAAAAATGAAGGCTCTGAAGAACTGAAGTCATCGTCCCACTCAAAGCCACCACCTGTAAAGCATGAACACGAAGGTTTAGTTGGCACAGGATTAAACTTTTTCCCTCAATTTATCTTATTTAAATGACCACTAAAGTGTCCTATTTATAGTATGCATTAGTACTTGTTAATGATAATTCCTCTTTAGTCTGACAGGCAGACTAGCTATCTAAGAGTCTCCTAGAGTTCTTTTTTATATAAAAATGCTACAACCCATATAAAGAAAGAATGCAATAATTAAAAAGGACCAGTGTTACAGATTTTAAAGCTAAATCTATATATTCTTTTAAAATACATTTGCCACTAATAATGGCCACTGCAGCCCTCTTCTCCCAGCAAACAACTTGTTCTGGAAACTATTGTCCAAAGACAAAAACACAATTCTCACAGACAGCATGGATTATGCAGGTAAGGTTTCCTCAAGCAGCGATTCCCAAATCCACTCCTTAAGGATCATCCAACAATTTTAGGCATACTCCTGCTTGGACACAGGTGAGCTGCTCACTTTGAAGAGGTAGGATTATGGGATTGCACCCATAGCTCCCATCTTTATAGAGTATGCCACAAGTAATCTGGCATGCATAAATCAATGCAATCCATGAGAAGTATGTTTGTCATCTGGACAGGACATGGAGGTATGTGTTTGGGATGGAATGGGGCATCGACCAACCAGATTCATTTTCATTCTAAATCTTTTCTTTTTTGCCGTATGCACATGTATTCTGAATGTCATTGTGAACCGAAAAACAGATTTAAGTTGAAATGTTTACACACTTTATTTTGTGGCAGACTCATTCCTGTAGAGCTGCAGTTATGACCCACACCCCATGTACAGCAGAGGTAGACAATGCCCATCCTACAGTATCCAACAGCGAAACAGAGGTAAGAATCAATATTCACATAATGCACAGCACACAAATCCTGCAATCACAACTGGCGTTAGGCCATCCAAGAAACAAAGCTCAGTTCCTAAAGCAAGGAATGGTTTTATTTATTTTTGCTATGTTTCTGTATATGGCCTGGACCAGGTATAAATAATCCCAACGGATTTGAGTTTAGAATTAATTCTAGTACTTTGCCAGCGTTAAGAAACATTTTACTATCAAGATCAACAGAAGATTTCCTAGCCCCATTCCAGTTGTGACAGAAAAAAAAAAAAATATTCCATCTTATGAGTGATGGGCAACTCTGTACTATGAAGGCTGCCAACATGCAAACATTTACGGGTAACTGCTTGTTTTTTGGGATTTATTTAATTCCAACAGTGCATAAGCAGAGATAAATTGAAGGGCCGTGTAGGTCAGAGTTACCCACAGCCATCTTATGGGCTACATGACACCAACTACAAAGAAATGTATTTCCAGTGTTCTTGGAAAACCAATATGTGCACGTTCCGTATAGTCTCCTAAGGTCATAGCGAGAAATAAAGGGACTTCTTGTTTTATATAAAATGTTAAGTTTAATTTAACGGATCCTCTTCAATGTAATTTTCATATACAGTTTATACTTACTTGTAAAGAAACCCACACAGTAACTTGCCCTGTTCTCTCCTGCAGGCTGTCCTGTTGCTCCATTGTCATTTGCAGCACTGCATATTGCGAGGTAAAGGCACTCCCTTTGGAAGAAGAACCACACTAACCGGTGTCATGCTGTCAGACACCAGTGAGGCAATGACATGCTGTATGCTAAAAGCTTTAAAACACTAAACGGTCAGGATTTTCAGTTACACAGCTCCTTCCTGCATGCTATTCCAGCAAGGTGTTATAAATTATCACATACAAGTCAAAATCCTGCCAGCTAAGTGTTTTTAAAGCTTCTAACGCACAACATGGAATTGTCTGCTGTCTGCCTAAGAGCACAAAACAGATGGTGTGAATGAGGAACTTTTGGGTCTCTTACAAGGGAGTGAACATTTTATATGAAATTGCATTGAGGAGGATCAACTTAAACCTAGTTGAAACATATTCTATAAAACAATCCCTATAAACAGTGGTAATTTATGTACTTTACCTTCTTCATCAGTGGACATACCTTCTTCATCAGTGGAGCTTTCAGAGTTTGTAAACCTGTAACTTGGAGTAGACGGAGAAACAGGGCTGCTGCTGCTTGAAACTCTGTTGGAATCCACTGCACGAGAACCAAGATCTTTAGTTGGAGTTTCCTATGAGAGAAAAATTGCAGTCGTGACCATTTAAGTTCAAAAAAGGGAAATCACATAGCTCTTAACACATCAATATAATGAAGGCTCAGTAAACGTAAAACTGTACTGTTTTTAAAAGACAGCAGAAATCATAATATACAGTAAACTCCTGATTATCCAGAACTCAAGCATTCAGAAACTCTCAAACCCCTGGCAACTGACCCTGTAGGAGCCCATCGGAATACTCTGCCTGAAAGTGCCAATCTGCAGCATCGCACTGTCAGAGCCAATCTGCAGCATCGCACTGTCAGAGCCAATCTGCAGCATCGCACTGTCAGAGCCAATCTGCAGCATCGCACTGTCAGAGCCAATCTGCAGCATCGCACTGTCAGAGCCAATCTGCAGCATCGCACTGTCAGAGCCAATCTGCAGCATCGCACTGTCAGAGCCAATCTGCAGCATCGCACTGTCAGAGCCAATCTGCAGCATCGCACTGTCAGAGCCAATCTGCAGCATCGCACTGTCAGAGCCAATCTGATGTATGTAATGTATAATAAAATGCTTTTTTTAAATGAACAGTGTTTTTTTTTAGCTTTTAATGAATGTATTTAATCATCAATAGCAATTAAATACATGGTGTATGGTTTGATAATATTAGTTAGGCCTATTTTTATAGTGACTCAAGCAACCAGAAACTACAGTTATCAGGCATATGGCAATCCCTGTGGGTGCTGGATAACAAAGTTTAATATATACACACATAAATAAAAAAACAAGCGGAAGGCATTGAATTAGGACCAAAGACAATGGAATAAATATTTAAGACCATACATTTACCACTACAGAAACATACTATGCCTCCTAGATATATTAACTTTTATACATGATTTGAACAGGCTATGTACAGAACAACAGAACATATAAACAATGCTAGAGTCTGTAACCATGTAGATATCTGTATGTGAAAACTTCAATGTTGGTTTACTCTAGCGTTTGATTGTCACTTAAAAAAATAAAATACTCATTACCTGTAGTTTTAAAAATTACTCTTTAAATAAATGCTTGAATTGTTTAAACTACCTCAAAACAAAAACCCCATCTAAGGTCCTTTATATAGGACCATTGATGGCACTGGGGGGTTGTAAGGAAGAAGAGGATGCTCAGCTGGTATAAAAATTATAATTACACCATCTTAAAA
The DNA here is from genome assembly GCA_027410445.1 of Discoglossus pictus. Lineage (NCBI taxonomy): Eukaryota > Metazoa > Chordata > Amphibia > Anura > Alytidae > Discoglossus > Discoglossus pictus. Next base: position 85,492,585 of record CM050172.1, read on the forward strand.
GTTTCTGTAACTATTTATCAAAATGACCACTGTGGAGGTTAATTAAATCATGAGACTGGAAGTTAATAGTAGAGATAAAGTAAAACTGAACTGCTGTATGATGACAAATCTTCTACTGCAGCATACCTTTTACTTTGATATCATTTTCAGTTTTTTTTATATTGGGACAATGCATTAAGATATTTAGTTTTAAAAAATATAATTTTCTTCCTTCGTGAAGCAAGCAATTGGCCATTTTTTTAAATTAATGGCAAGTTTAACTTTCTGCCTTTTATAACATATGCCTGCTTTTGATCACAGCACTTCTTGATATGAATGAGTCAAGTAACCTACCCACAAACACACAATACTGTTTCAATCTAATTACTTGAGTAATCAATCTGTATTCGATTATGACTAGTGGCATTAATAAACCCCCCATCATATTTAAATACATATAGTAAAGTGGACATTTATTTTTATTATTAAAAAAAAAAAAAACACTATCTGGCACTTTAAAACTTGTATTGCAGGGGCAGGGAAATCACAGATTGTTGAGGATTGTCATGATGATCAGACCTTCCCTGCATAGTGTCCACTCTTACACCCAATTTTCCTACTGGTTTCAGCACCTGGAAGTTCAAAGGCTTGCCCAGCATGCCCCTATAGGGATCCAACCCTCTAGTGCAAGTGTCATCCTAGACGTCATAAGTGACATGTGGAGAAAACTCCTACATGTGAAAACGTTGGATATCAAAGTCTTTCGGTTATTTTCAGACCGATCACAGCTTACAGAACCCGCCCTGACTTCACTGCTGCAGACTATTAGCGCCTAACAGCACCAGCTGATTCAGTGAAGATGTGCAGTCTGCAGGGGTGATCAGAGCTTTGGAGAGTTCTGTCACTAGGTATAGAGCAATCTATAAATGTACATAAAAATGGAAGAAAAGCACAATAGGAGTGAAAGGAGTGGGGGGGAGATAGAGAAACACACAAATATGGATCTTCAAGAGTACAAGGGAACAAGAGAAGAAAGAAATTGAGACTGGTGAAGAATTAAATAGTATAAGAATAGAGAGAGTTAACAACTAAGCTATGTGCAGAAAAAGGAGATTGGGGAAGAGATGAGGAAGAGAGAGGACAAATGAGTGGGACTCAGGAGATAAGAGGTAAAAAAGGAATGGTGGCTTAAAACAATAAGGAGGCAAGTAGAAAAGGTTAACTGTGTACAAAAAAAAAAAAAACGAAAAATGTTTTAACACGAAAACGGCTTACAATGGCCCTTTAAGAAGATGCGGAAACAAGACGCGGAAGGGTGCAAGGAGTCGAGAGATTTAGAAAAAAAAAAAGTGGCAAGAAGGGGTAGACAGGGTTCAACGGGTGTAAAAAAAAAAAAAGAGAGTCATGGGAGGCAGAGTGAAAAAGGATGGAGGCATAGATGACCACCGAACATATGGAAACAGACAGCTGAACCGAGTAGGTAAAAACACATTATGAGAAAAGGTTTTTTTTTTTTAAGTTCCTATGTTCAGAATGGACATGAAGGTGAGTGGTTCAAAGGAAAGAAGATGGGAGGATGAAGTGTTAAGGAGGAGGATGACAGACGGAGGAAGGAAGGTCATACAAGTATGAAGCCTGTATTTATAATTCAGATGTTAGTGTACACATCTGATCTGCAAGTTCACAGGAGATTTGAAGCATTTACATTTAGTTAATATTTTATTGTTCATGTCAAGAAATAAAAAAAAATAAAAAAACATTTAAAAAAAATGTTTTGGGGTATGAAAACTTATCAACTTATTCCAGTGTGAGACGTATGTTAGTCCGACATTAAAGTGCACGTTTGATATTATTTTCAGGTGGTAGGAGGCATTACTGTTTAATAAATTTAATTGTTTTTGGTTTCATTTTGAGGGAAACTAAACTTTAAATGTTTTCATTTTTGTACAGCTTTCAAAACGCACAATTTATGATGAAAATTCCTGGTTAACTTAATTTGTATAGCAAGACATATCGAACAGTTTTCAATGCTTTGGAGTGTCTTTACAGAATAATATTGCTTGTGGGATTATGCCCATTTTCAAGATAGATGCAAAAATGTCACATGAAGATAGCAAAAATACGAGGTTAATGGCCGAACTGTGAAAATCAAAAACACCACCCACATGGGGGAACAGCCAGGACGTCTGGGTGTGAGGTGGAACGTGAATTGAAGGCTATTTTGACGACATACGCCACACGAAAATCGCCTAAGCAAGAAAAAAAATGCACCCCCCCCCCAAAAAAAACACAAAACACTGCTAAACGTAGAATTTTCACAAAGGAACAAACTATAAAATACACTATTACAAATGACGGAAAATGCTTGCGAGCCGCGTAACACATTAATAATGTTACACAACTACACCAACTAATTTCCCTCGCGCACACAGCCTATTTCTAATGCACAGTTGGGACATTCATTACACTTTATCATCAGGGCACCAACACTCAAACTGTACATTGTATGCCGACGGAAAATATAAACAGATTGTTAGCTCTTCAGGCTCTTGATTGCTGGATATATTACAAATAGGTAAAGTAGTTTAATTTATTATTGCTTAACTAAATATAGATAAATATATATTTATTTTTATAATGAGTGACGAAGGTGCTCAGAGGAGCAAAAGTAGCCTAATACATTTAATCTAGGAATAGTTGTTAAAATAAGCACTTTAATACGAACTATAAAAAAAAAAAAACACGTGGCATGTTTAGAGAGTAAAAGCACAACATGCATTGAGAATACACACTGCAGGTCGTATTTATGATTTTTTTCTTAATAAAAAAAAATCTTATATGCCAAACAATTCAGTAGTGCAGTTGTTTAATGAATACCTTTAAGTAAAAACTCACCTGGTCAAACATATACACTGTAACATCATCGAAGAAGCTCACTGCCTTCCGGGCCTTCTTGTCGCTGCTCAAAAGTTTGTTGGATGAACCAAATTTTGTTGCTTTAATCAGGCTTTTCAAGTTCTTCCCATCATCTTTCTCTATATGAACAACTGGAACTGGATGTATGACTTCATCGTCACTATCAGAGCTAAAACTATGAAGATTGAAAGCCCTTATATCATCATCTGAATCATCACTGTTTTCATCCTCTTCATCTGCATCCATCCCATCCTCTGATAAGTCTAGCAAACCTGAAGAATCAAGCTTCCCAAGGTATTTCCCTTCCATATCAGGTTCCTTCAACTTTTGCCCTTCATTATGGCTCATGAAAGGGATCTCTTTGATTGTATCTTTTGAACAGAATACTTCTGATGGTCCAAATGGATTTATAATTTCCTCTTCATCATCCAACAAAACTAAATCTGCATCTTTTTCCGGTGCTCTGTTGTCAATTGGCCCATCAGTAGGTGAATGGTCATTGATTTCTTCATCATTCTCGGAGCTCTGAGAATTTGTCTCATTCCATTGTGTGGAATTGTGTTCCTTTGGATCCAATGGACTAGTAGGTACATCATCCTCCTCCTTACAGGGACTGTGTGTGAAGTTGGTATCTTCCATATCAACCAAATTGTTTTCATTTATTTTTTCAGCATTCTCAAAACTCTTTTCTGAAAGAATATCCTTTTCAGGAGACTTGGGAGTAGGGTCAATTGTTGAAAGTGAAGTTGGCAATATGGACATGTCTTTAAGGAATTCTAACTTCTTTTCTGGTTCAGAATCATTATCTGAGAAATAAGCAGAGTCCCGGTAAGAGTTCTGATTTCCATTTGTAGACTTCTGTGTGTTCATTTCACAATCGTCACTGACCCCCAAGTCTTCTTCACCAACTTCTGATATTATGATAACTGGCATGGTCAACACTGGAGCAGCTTTGTCAGCAGTCTCTGTTAAGGTGTTACTTGATGGACTATTTGTATGAGACGTCCATTCAGGAGATTCCAGGTTCTCTGTCTCATAGCCACTGTCAGCAGGTTTATCTGATTGCACAAAGGTGTGAGGGCCCTCTGTCTCCAAGGACTCCAAGACATTCTGAACATCTAAAGAATCTAGAGAGTCTGGAGTTCCTATGGAAGGAATCAAAGACTGGGTAAAGTTTGATAAAGTATCATCCAAAAGGCTATCTTGACTTGCTGAATCTGAATTAGCAGTTACAATAACTTGATCTGAAGGAAGTTCACGGTTGAAACCAATTGAAGGCCTTTCTGGGTCAACCACCGAAAACTTGTCTGTAGAAACAGGATACTCTCTTTGATTTTGTGCCCTATCAATTATTTCCTTGTGTTGTACAATATTAACTTCACTATCAAAAGCTCTATATAGATCAATGCTTTCATCCACAGAAATATGGCTCACTGAATTAACAGATCTGTCTTTCATGCCATCTTCTCCTACTTGGCCTTTATTTTTAGTATTGATGTCTGAGAGGTTTTCAGATACCTTGTCATTTGCGGGCACATCACTGGTGACAGGTAAATGCTTAAAAGGATCAAGAACATGGTCTTCTACAAGAGTGGGTGATGAAAAAGTCTGTGATAACCCAAACATATCAATGTTTTTTTCATACTCTGTTAGCTGGTCAACTGAACTTGAAGACTTTACATGGAAAGATGAATTTAGCTCTGCTAATTTGAGTTCATATTCCAAACTATTTCTATGTGATTTTGCAAACATATTTTCAGACTTTGCTTTATCTTCAGTTGGTTGCTCATAAAGGTTGTCTTTGTTAAACAGACTGTCTGATAATAAATTCTTCTCTTTTAAAAACAAGAAGTTTTCAGAAAGTTCATCCAAACTTGGTATTCCAACAGATTCTGGAAGGTTTCCCAAAATAAAATTCTCAGTTCCAAAACTGTGCTTTAAACCCTCTTCAAAAGGATGACCATTTGAATGGGTCTCACAAGAATCAAGTCCAGCAAATAAGACACAATGTTCGTGTTCAGCAGGGATACCACTTTTCCCAGAAAAGTCATTAAGAGATTTTCCAGAAGGCAGGTTATCAGAGTGGTCAAAATTAACTGCACTATGGAATGGAAAATCTGCATGACTGGAGACATGCAAGTACTCTGGAGTAGTAATGTATTCAGGCTCTCCTAGACCAAAATATTTTTCTTTTATGGGACCAGTGGGCTTAAGATCACTGAGAGCAATAAATTGAAAATTTCCATTTTTTGGTTCTCTATGTTTATCCATACCGTGATCAAAGTCCAACCTACTTTCGCCTTGCTCCTCCAATTGAATATAATATTCATTAGCAACAGCAACATTATGAGCATCAAAAACTGGCACAACCTCTGGGACAGAAAGAGCATCATCTCTACTATGTTCCTGCTGCCCTTGTCCAAGTTCAGACTTTTGAAAAACATTTATAGGCACAGGGAAAAATATACTATTATAGTTCACTGCAGTGTCTGAGTCTGTATGACTCCGCTCTTCAAAGTGATCTTCTTTGGCTGCCTCCCACACATACTCAAAGCTGAGTCCCTGGCTAGTTTCTGTTACAGTAAGAACTTCATCCATTTCCCGGCTTATTTCATCTCCATTAAAGTGCTCCAAGATCGGGAATGCTAGGTTATTGGCTGATGCTTGTCTATTACTAGTGTTTGGTTTAAGAGAATTCCAGCGTTGTTCAAAGTCAACTTCGCTTTCTCTTTGGCTTTGCATACGGAGGTATGTCAGCAGTCTATGGACTTCTTCTGCAGTAAGCCTTTTGTCTGGAGGTAGCCAACAGAACTGCAAAACTTCAAACCTATATATATAAAAAAAAAAAAATATCAAAATTAAAAAAAACTCACATCTTGCGATTTACTACAACTACCAAATATAAGAACAAAATGGAAAGTGATGCACAGGTTGCCATGATAACCAACTTGTATAAATCCTTATGTTGAAACTCGTACAGTTATAGAATTAAAAGTTTGTCGAATAGTCAAATGATCTGGTCCAGTTTGGTAAGCATGTGGGCTTTTACAAAATAAAATAAAAATAGATTACGGATTAAAAGATAAATAAAGTTTGCCTTTCTTGCTATTGATAATATATGTAAATGTAGCTTTATAAAATGACCTCCCTTAAAAAGAAAAGGTTGGCAGTCATAATTTTTCTAAAACCACAACTACTATGACAAGTGTGACATTTCTATCACCTCTGAGCTATCTTATCTGAATTGTAGAACAGATTTCAAGCCTTGTTCAAAGTATTTTGGTCCTGGAATCCTGCTTTCAAAGATATACACTTTTTTACCTTTGTGGGAATTTTATGAGCATAAAACAAACTAAAAGATTAGGATCACATATTATAATTGTCTAACTGCGATTCGTCGTCACGCTTCAGACGAATCGCAGTTAGACAATTATAAAGTGCTGCGCATTGCGCAGAGCGCGGCGCGAGCCGCGCTCTGCGCCCGAGCCGCGCTTGCGCGGCCCGACACCAGGTAAAAGAGTGGGGAAGGGGGGGGGGGGGGGGGTGGGGGCACAGAGGGAGAGTGGGGAAGAGGGGGGGGGAGAGTCACAGAGGGAGAGGGGGGGAGAGTCACAGAGGGAGAGGGGGGGAGAGTCACAGAGGGAGAGGGGGGGGAGAGTCACAGAGGGAGAGGGGGGGAGAGTCACAGAGGGAGAGGGGGGGGAGAGTCACAGAGGGAGAGGGGGGGAGAGTCACAGAGGGAGAGTGGGGAAGAGGGAGAGTGGGGAAGATGGGGGGGAGAGGCACGGCACAGAGGGAGAGTGGGGAAGAGGCACAGAGGGAGAGTGGGGAAGAGACACAGAGGGAGGGGGGAGAGACACAGAGGGATAGGTGGGAAAGAGACACAGGGGAGGTAGAGGAGGGGGAAAAGACACAGGGGAGGTAGAGGAGAGGGAAAAGACACACGGGAGGGAGAACATGGGGAAGATACACATGGGAGGGAAATGGGGGGGGGGGGGAGAGGGGAACAGACACAGGGGGAAGGGGGAAAGAGACACAGGCCAGGGGGGAACAGGCATAGAGGGAGAGGGGGGAAGAAGCACAGAGGGAGAGGGGGGAAGAGACACAGGGGGTGAGGGAGGAAGAGACACAGAGGGAAGGGGGGGAAGAGGTACAGAGAGAGGGGGAAAGAGGCACAGAGGGGGGGGAACAGAGGAAGGGGTGAAGAGACACAGTGGCGAGACACACAGAGAGAGGCGGGGGAAGAGGCACAGAGGGAGAGGGTGGAAGACACAGAGTGGGGAGAGACACAGAGGGTGAGGGGGAAGAGACAGGGAGGAAGAGGCACAGAAAGAGGAGGGGGAAGAGACACAGGGGAGTAAGAGGAGGGGGAAGAGACACAGGGGAGAGAGTGCAGGGGGGAAGATACACAAGGGAGGGAAATGGAGACACGAGGAAGGCCGTAACAGACACAGGGCTGAGGGGGAAAGAGACACAGGGCTGAGGGGGAAAGAGACACAGGGCTGAGGGGGAAAGAGACACAGGGCTGAGGGGGAAAGAGACACAGGGCTGAGGGGGAAAGAGACACAGGGGAGGGTTGGGGAAAGAGACACAGGGGAGGGTTGGGGAAAGAGACACAGGGGAGGGTTGGGGGAGACACAGGGGAGGGTTGGGGGAGACACAGGGGAGGGATGGGGGAGACACAGGGGGGGGGAGAGCATAGGAGGGAGAAGGGGGAAAGAGACACAGGGGAGGGGTTTAGAGACACGGGAGGGAGAGGGAGGTAAAAACACAGGGGGGCAGGAGCTACAAAGGAGGTAGACGAGGTGGAAGGAGACACAAGGGAGGGAGAGGAGGGGGGAAATAAGACACGAGGGAGGAAGTAGACAGAGGGAGAGACTCGCAATGAGCTCCAAAGGGGCTCATTGCAAGGCCTGTGATGAGCGCCAAAGGCGCTCATCACAAGGCCAGTAAAGTAGAGGGGGAGAGGCTTACATTGTGTGGCAAACAGCATTGCCAGGCTTCAGTTTTTATTGCCGTCATTTTTGACGGGCAAGTCACTAGTAATAATATAATTACCATCTGTCTGAATATGGTTGCTCTAATTGTGGTTTAGGGAGTTTAACTTCTTTTTCTTTGATGACATGAATTAAGACTTCTCCATCGGAAAGCTCCTCATAGGGTGTGGATGAAGTGTCAAGAAGCTCCCAAAGAGTAACTCCTAGCGACCTAAAACGTAAACACAACAAATCGTCAATTACAAATGAGATGTACTCACAGATACTAACAGGAATTAAAAAAGATATTAAAAAGGTTTAAAAGAAATTCTGCTACACCAAAATGTGTCAATCTCAGACATCCTAATGAATAAATTGTACAGATGCCCTCCCACAACATTGTCATGGAGTAGCAGTTGCTTTAAATGTAGAGTACACAACTTGTCTATATTACAGAAAATTTCAAAATGGTAATATGCATAACCCTAGATATCTTGGTCCGCCCCCAGAAAAAAGCCAAACATTATTATACACAAATAATTCAAAAGCATTTTAACATACATACCCTAATACAGGCTAAAGACACTAAAATATGTAAAATGAAGGAAGCAATACTAGAGATTTCACAGAACATATGTAGGAAGACTGAAGTGTCAGGTTTAAGGCATGCCCTTCAGAAGAACCTCATTTGTTAATGGTCATTATTCTGTTATATCTTCCATGCTCTAATGAGTACACTGATGTGTCCTATTTATCGTTTGCTTCTTTGAAGAACTTAAAAGGGCCATTTACCTCACTATAAGTGCTCTTCATGGTGTGAAAGAGCACAAGCTTTTATGTTAAAATTATCAATTGTTTTTTTTGTTGTTTTTAATTACACCAATAAAACCTAAAAATCTACAGCCTTAGGTCCGTTTACAAACAAACTCCTGACTGTTCTATGGTTAACAGCATCTGCGACACCTATTGGCGAAGGCTCCCTCAAAGATTTATAGTTTCTCCCTGAACTTCAGGAATGTAGCAGCAGATGTTAACCCCCAACTGAATATATTTTTAGCAGATGAATTTGTGAGGGGTGAACTCTTTCTGCTTATGTGCTCTGCATGCAGCTGTTGTGGGTTTGTCTGGGAGCTTGTCAGTCTCATTTAAACAGACAATTTAAAAATGTATCTGTAAAAAGAATGTATATAAAAAATGTTAAAAGTATTTCAACATGGTTTTATGAGAATTTTACAGTGGGTGTGCTTCAAGTTGAATTGAATTAACAAGCCCTTTAACTTGACAATGTGCACATTTTTTTCATAGGGTTTACAAAAAATAACATTGATTTTAACTTTGTTACCAGAAGGATTACAAACCTGGGATGAATGATGGAATTAGATGAGATCTGTATTCACTTATTTTAAAAACATCTACTCTAAAAGCACACTTGACAATATAACTTAAAGGGCCATTTACCTCACTAGAAGTGCTCTTCATGGTGTGAAAGAGCACAAGATTCTAGGTATAAAAAAATAAAACAATCATTTTATTACAGTAAAAGCTAAAAATCTGTAATCTTAGATCTGTTTACAAACACACTCCTTACTGTTCCATTATTAAAAACACATGCCAAACACAAAGATTTATGGTTTTCTTTTGAACTTAAGGAATGGAGAGGGAGATTTTAACTGAATTTTAAATGAATTTGTGAAGGGTTAACTCTTTCTCTGCTTAAGCTCTCTGCACGCAGCTGTTGTGGCTTTGTCTGGGTCTCATGTAAACAAGAGATTTTATTTATACATTTCTCTACCAAAAAAGAATGTATTTCTAAAGTTCAAAAGGTATTTTAACATGGTATTATGAGTTTAGTGGTGTGCGTTAAGTTGTACTGAATTAACTGGCCCTTTAACGGCTCCCATAGCCTGCTAGTCTGTCAGTAGCTTGAGAGGGATGGCTATTCTAACATGGAAACCGTCTTGGATTCCTGCTATCATTGCAATTTTATTGCACATTTCACAAGCAAGTGATGTTTATACAAAAAACAAACAGAATCCCTTTCATAAAGACGATCAGTGTTTTATGTTAATCTGATTTGTCACTTGTGAGACTTGGATGCAGAGAAAAGGACAACACTGAGCTCTACTGAAAGTGCTTGCTATCTGAAGTGTACAGCGTCCCAGGTTCTCTCCAAACTGGTAGAGAATCAAACACTGCAAGGAATAAAATAGCTTTAAAAAAAAAAAAAAAAAAATTATATATATATATATATATATATATATATATATATATATATATATATATATATATATATATATATATATATATATATATATATATATATATATATATATTAAAAACGATATATAAATATGACACCCATGGTAATTTGAGAAAAAAAAAAAGTCCCAGGACAATACATTTAAATGTACTCACCAAATATTACTAGGCCTATTCTGATCTGCAACCATTAGTCTATCTTGGTAAGCAGTCACCAACTCTGGAGCAGTCCATCTAATAGGAATATACTTTTGTTCAGTGGTTTCCATATAATCCTCCTAAAAACAGAAGAACAGAAAATGAAACTGTTTAATAAATGAGAAATTGTTACTCTAATACCCAGTTCTCTACTTTCAACTACAAAGAATGTCTTTATATACAGAGCTTAAAAAGTATTGTTTGCACATAGTCAAAAATCTATACTAGACTGGGGATGTTCCAGGTTAAAGTTTGCCTAATTTCAAGCAGTTACAATTATGGAAAAATAAAATCTGATTAAATGGGGTTATACTTTTTTTTTAACCAAATGTATCTTATCAATATATTAAGCAAAGACGACAATCTTTTTGTAAGGTAAACCAATAATGCTTATTGCAGACCACTCAGAATACCTCAATAAGATTCAACTTACCAAACAAAAATATAATCCATACAACTCATTTTATGGAAGCTCAGTTAACACTTCAATACAAGCCTTTTAGAGCACTAATATAATCCTTTGTTAAGTCTGTTAGTATGCTGTAATATTGTAATTGAATAGAAAAATACAAACATAGCAACTTACCTTATACCTACTGAATCCTATTCCATAATCTCCTATTTTTACGGTTAAATCAGACGTAACAAAGCAGTTTCGTAAAGCCAGGTCACTGCAAAACAAAGAACAAGTTACCAGTATTGCGGAGATAGGAAATGGACATACCTATATTTTCAGTCAACCAATAAATAATCTGGCTGTTACAATTGCATTTAGATCATCCGCTGTTAAGCACAGGAAGACTTAAGGAATACAGATACTGTGCCAGACATTGGAATTTCTCAACCTACAGATAACAAGTACTTTATAAATGGAATGTTATTTAAATATAACGACTGTAAATTTACATTGAAGCTTGTGATTTACATATGGTAGTGGGTCAGCCATTCGAATGGCCCTGTCATACTAATTGCCTGGAGTCTACATATGTTTTGTATCATATGGCTTTAGACTGAAAACAATGCAGACAGACCCCCAGAGTGTCATTAGCAATTATAGCAAAAAAAATGTATTTTACAACCTTCAGTAGTAAAATACACCATATGGAACCTCAGTGTCCCTTTAAAGAATAAATAAAAAAATTGTCTCCTAAATATTTACTAAAGCAGCTTATTTACACATGGCAGTCAGGTAAGCCCTGTGTTATGTTAAAAGAAAAAAGTATGTGGTACAAACACGGTTTGCTAAAAATATTTGTGCTTCGTGCATTACACCTGCTAATTTGTTACATACTTCAAACACATAAAATGTTTCTTCAAACTACAGAGGTCCTTTAAAACAATAGAGGTTTCTGTCACTTCGTACATGTTTTTATTTTTTGACGATACAGCTGTGCTCAAAAGTTTGTATACTCGGGAAGAAATTGTGAAATTTTGCCATTTATTTAGAAAATATGACTGATCAGGCAGAAAAATATGATAGTGATCATATGAAGCCATTTATTATCACATAGTTGCTTAGCTCCTTTTTAAAATCATAACAGAAATCACCCAAATGGCCCTGGTCAACAGTTTACATACCCTTGAATGCTTGGTCTTGTTACAGACACACAAGGTGACACACACAGGTTACAATGGCAATTAAAGGTTAATGTCTCACACCTGTGGCTTTTTAAATTGCAGTTAGAGTGTATTACTAGTCAATGAGTTTGTTAGCTCTCACATGGATGCACTGGGCAGGCTAGATACTGAGCCATGGGGAGCAGAAAAGAACTGTCAAAAGATCTGCGTAACAAGGTAATGGAACAAGATATCAAAAAATATCGAAAGCCTTGAAAATGCCAGTCAGTACTGTTCAAAATCGCTTATTAAGAAAATAAAAATTTGGAGATCTCTTGATACCAAGCCAAGGTCCGGTAGACCAAGAAAGATTTCAGCCACAACTGCCAGAAGAATTGTTCAGAACACAAAGAAAAAACCCACAGGTAAACCTCAGGAGAAATACAGGCTGCTCTGGAAAAATACGCTGTGGCGGTTTCAAGGAGCACAATACTTGAACGAAAATGAACTGCATGATCTTGATGCCAGAAAGAAGCCTTTACTGCGCCAATGCAACAAATAGCCCAGTTACAATATGCCCGACAACACCTTCACACACCTCACAGCTTCTGGCACACTGTAATTTGGAGTGACAAGACCAAAATAGAGCTTTATGGTCACAAATATAAGCGCTATGTTTGCAGAGGGGTCAACAAGGCCAAGAGGAGGAGCGCTAATGGCACAGGGAATATTGTAAAAAAAAAAAAAAAAAAAAATCTATGACAAGATGAATGGAGCATGTTATCAGAAAATACTGGCAGACAATTTGCATTCTGCAGGAAGGCTTCGCATGGGACGCTCTTGGACTTACCAGCACAAGGCCAAGTTAACCCGCCAGTGGTTACAGCAGAAAAAAGGTGAAGGTTGTAGAGTGGCCATCACAATCTCCTGACTGTAATATCATGGAGTCACTCTGGGGATCTCAAACGTGCGGTTCATGCAAGACAACCAAATACTTGGCAAAATTTCCTCCAGGTCATGCAAAGACAAATGGGAAGCTATACCACCTGCAAGAATTAGGGGCCTCAGACAACTATTACAAAAGACTTCACGCTGTCATTGATGCTAAAGGCTTCAATACGAAGTATTAAGAACTAAGGGTATGCAAACTTTTAAAAAGGGTAATTTCATTTTTTTCTTTTTCTTTGTGACCATTTTTGTTTTAGGATTGTACCATTCGGTTATAAACCTACAGTTTAATATGAATCCCATAAGAAATAGAAGAAATGTATTTTGCTACTGATGTATTTTTTTTTAAATGGTACATATATTACCAATTTGCCAAGGGTATGCAAACTTGATCACAACTGTATATCTAAGTTACCCTGTTCTTACCTTTCTCTAATCTAACATGCTGCTTATATCTGACACACGCATTACACCGACACACATTCTATACACATAACAGATTTATTTTATTTAAAAATAAAGCTGACTCCCACCCCCTTCCACAAGCTGCTTACATGGGCACAGTGAGCCTCCCAATAGAAACACTGCATTTGGGTACAGATATTAAACCTTTAATAAACTTAAAGCCAGCAGCAGCTCAATACAGAGATCTACAGATCAGCATCTGGCTCCTCCTACTTCTTTCTGCAAGGGGATTACACATCCCATGATTGCTTTCTGCACAAACTGCAATCAATGATTGTTACAATGTATTAAAATGTATTAGCTGCCTGTGATTGGCCAAAACTAATTATACACGTTATGCTAATTTTAGCAGAAATATCCAGCGGTGTTAACGAACAAAAGCAACTACTTGCAAAATCAAAAGATTAAGCAAACATCAGGGTTAGTTTGTTGATGTTATTTTGGCATGTTCATGCAAAAGAATGTTTTCATACACTACTGATTCTCCTGTCAAACGCATTCATAATCCAGGAAACTTATATGCGTTTACGTTTTCAGATAACTATTTTTTTGTGTAATAAATAAAAAAAGTTAAATAATATTTGTATAGATATGACAAAGCTTGCTTCTTAAAGGAAAAAAGCAAACATCAGTTTGACAGAACTAACCTGTAAATTTATATTTAAAGTAGTATTTGCTCAGACTTAGAGTTAGACAAGTTAAGTATAAAACAAATATACAAATTCTGCAGAGCGTTCAGCTGTGAGTTCTAACCTTTTAAACATTTCTAGAAAATGTTTTAAAATAGACAAACAGGAAACATTATATTAGTCAGCTCTAGTAAAATGAGTTTCAATGCATGCTCGGCAGTACTTTTTCAAGACCAAACAAGGTTATAGTGACAGAAAAGAACAAATTGCTGAGAATTAACTTAACCTCCAAATCAGAAACTTTGATCAAGGCAACTCAGTGGATGTAGTCTTTTTGGATTATGCAAAGGCTTTTGATACAGTGCCACATGGAAGACTGATGGGCAAACTAAGGGATGCAGGAACTGTAGTAAATATATGAACATGGATTGAGAGCTGGCTAATAAGACAGGAAGCAAAGGGTTGTTGTAAATGGAACATACGCCGATTGGACTAATGTGGTAAGTGGGGTTCCTCAGGGTTCAGGATTAGGTCCTCTCCTTTAACATATTTATTAATGACTTTGAAATAGAATTGGAATGTAGTGTCTCCATTTTTGCTTATGACACTAAGTTGTGCAAGGTAATTAAATTGGATAATGATGTACTTTCCATCCAAGGGGATTTGCATAAATTAGAGAAATGGGCGGCTAAATGGCAGATGAGATTTAATATGAATAAAATGTAGTTATACAATTTATATTCTTAATGGAATAATATCAGATATTGAAAGTGATTTGGGAGTACTTGTGGACAACCACCTAGGTAACAGTGCTCAATGTCAAGCAGCATCTGCAAAGGCAAGTAAAATATAAGCATGGATTAAGAAGAGTCTAGAAGCAAGGAAAGAAAATATAATTCTGTCACTGTACAAATCCCAAGTACTCCCTCATTTGGAATATGGAGTGCAATTTTGGGCAGCCCTACATAAAAACAGACATTTTAGAGCTGGAAAATGTACAGAGAAGGGCAAAAAAAACTAATAAGGGGAATGGAGGGTCTGAGTTATGAAGAAAGACCAACCAAATTAAACTTATTTTCTATAAAACAAAAAAAAAGGGATCTAAGAGGGGATAGGATTACCTTCTATAAATATATCCAGGGTAAATACAAGGCTTTGTCAAGTGATCTTCTTGTGCCAAGAGGTTTTCAACTGACACAAGGACATCTTTTTGGGGTTAGAAGTAAAAAGATTTCACCTTAAAAAAAAAAAAAAAAGGGATCTTCACAGTAAGTGTGGTTAATCTGTGGAATTCTCTACCAAAGGAGGTGGTGACAGCGGATTCGATAGATAACTTTAAAAAGTCCCATCCTATAAGTATACTATTGAGAAAGGCCTTTGCAGGCGAAAATGCGTTCGGTTTTACTTGTTACAGTATTTCATCTGCTTTATTTTTGTTAGGGTAGTATTGTAACCCTATTTTATTTATATTTTTATTTACATTTTCTTACAGAGTTAAGTTCATTGCAGTGGGGTTAGCCTACCCCAGAAGCATAATTCTATACCATCCGAGTGTGACCCTATATTGAGGACCAGATTATCAGCATTATAGTAGCCCGTTTTCCCTGTGTAGTGCTCCCTATAGTTGATTTACCATGTTCCCCATGTGAGGTACATATTCCCCAAGGAGGGATCTCCAATGTTACTCTTAGCCATATTTGGAGAGACATAACCCTGCGAGGAGAACGTCTACAGGACCGATCCACATGGGTGTGTCAAAGCGCAATACGTTTTTGATTTTATACATGTGAGTGCATTGGATTTAGTTTCATGTTAATAAATTATTCCTTGATATACTACACCATTGTGCTTTTGCACTTCTCTACCCCACACCCTTCTTTTTTTTTTGGGAACTATAAAAAGGGATAGGATATATTTTTAAATAAAAGGGCACTCAGGGTTATCCTGGATAATTAGCGGGAGGGGGCGCTTTAAAGTATTGATCCAGGGAGGAGTCTGATCGCCAGGAAGGAATTTTATTTTTCCCCGTTTGAGATAATTTGGCAAAGTTTCACTGGGGTTTGCCTTTGTTTGATCAATTAACAATGAATCCGCATATTGCGGATCATAGTAGATCTAAAAAAGGTTGAACTGTATGGACTAAAAAAAAATTTTCAACCTCAATATGGAACATGCAGGACCAAAAATTAATATTAGACAAACCCGGATGGTTCACGCAACAGATTTGTAATTTATTTCACGCTGTGCACGCTGAAATCTATGACAAGGTGAGTATACAGAACTTAAGGACATGGAAAACAACTTTTTTTCAAGACCACGTTTTAAAGTGGTTTTCTGAATGAAAATATTTTATGTAAAACCTATTTAAACTTCATTGATACCAACAGGAAAAGGAGGGCATACTTTAGTCTGTAGATGTCATTGGCTGATGGAGGGCAAATCCCCAAGAGCAGTCACACTTCTGAATAAGTGTTTGTGTTCTGATATTTTTATTTGAAACAAGAAAACACACTAACATTATCAAATAACCTCTCTATTATGCAACAAAGAAACATATTTCCAAGTCCCTTTAAATATAGACTTGTGTGTACATGCCAGGGCCCTTGTAAGTGGTGAGACCACCAGAGAATTTTTTTTTGACAACATTGAGTTTGGCGACTAGGTAAGGGGTGTAAGAGAACCAAACCCAGAGAGATAGAATCACAAATATTCCAGCAGAGGTGCTCCATAATTCAAAGATAGCTAAGGCTGCAAAATGTATATTTATAATCTGTACAAGCTAAATATCTATTTAGCACAAATTTGCATTTAAACAAAAAATAATAATAATAAAACCAGACTAACATGATATGGAAACCTAATTAAAAAAAAAAAAAAAAAAAAAAAAAAGAATTCATATTTTTCAGGCTTAGAGGAAGATTACTGGGATTGGCAAATAGGTTTTTAGAATTGCTTTTTACACATGCAAACCAATTTTTTAGAGGCGCTCAATCCAAGAGGATTATCATGTCCATAGAAATAACCTACCGAGGTTAATTTGTTTTCTAAGAGCAACCACTTCTCTCACGTATGCCCTTCAAAGGGAGAAATATCCTGCAGTATACCAGTCTGGTCTCACTCAGCAGAGTGATCAAGCTCCGAAAAACCAGACAATACTACCCTTAACAGGAGAAAACAGCAAATCCCAAATTTCAGCTTTAGCTGGGCCTGGTCAACAGGGCAAAATTCCTATAGCACAGTGAGCAAGGAGTTCACATCTGGTATTTCTAGAGGATATGTCTCCCTGTAAAGGGCCCAAGTGAGCCAAGATAGTAGGTGACCAGACCTATAGAACAAACCTACTTAGGTATTGTTCGTTCTCAGTTCAAGCACCTCTGACTTTGTTGTTGCAATTGCTTTTTCCCTGGCCTTACATTGTGTGGTATAGGACAGACAGAAAAATACAACCATGAACTTCCAGTGCTGAAGATGGGCGATTGCCGAAAAGATAGTCATTTTAGAAGAGAGAAAGTCTGAAGAAAAGTAGCCGAGTTGCTTTTATTTACCACCAACAACAAAATCACTGATGCTGGAGCTTTAGCGCACACTCAGACAGCATCAGGATATTGTTCCCAGAAGTAAACACATCACATTGGAGGCTTAGGGTCCCCTCAGCAAAGGGTTCCCCGGCCATCAAAATGTTAAAAAAGGAAGAAGAAAAAAAAGAAAAGAAAATGTAGACAGTCATCTGCAAATAATTGAAGTCAGACTTTTAACTACACTTTGCACCCCCACTCAAATACGAATGAATGCTCTTGTGCTTCTTCCTTTTATATTGATAAGTCATAACCATGTGAACACACAGTAGATGTCCAAGCCTCCCTACCTCTGTCATGAAACAGAAAAAGAAATTACCCTTGTGTACATTTTATATTATAAGCTGCTTGTTTTTTATAGGGAAAACAAAAAGTAATGTTGTATAAAAAAGACAGTTTATTGTTTTAATGCTTGACAGCAGTATGTCCCTTAAGGGTAATGCATGTTTACATTTATAGGATATAAATGAGCATTTTTTAAGGGAGAAAACATGTAACCCATTATACGCAGTGCTGGGCACCTTACTTGATACCTTGCAAGTTCTCATGTGTATTTATCAGTTGAAGGAAACTGAGTATGGAAATAAACAACTACATTAATGTATTGTAATAGGGAATGCATGTACATTTCTATAACAGATTTAAAAGGAATTTAAATGAGCCTCACATTTTAAAATAAAAATATCTGTATCTATTTACTTTTTTGTGCTTTATTCATTCTGCCCGCCTAAAATCAGACAAAACTCTGCTGCTGAAATCTAAGTGGCAAGAATAGCTCACAATGCAGAAATAGGTCACTAGCCACTTAAAGGGACATGAAAAGTTTCTAGGGGCAAGGAGGGCATTAATCAGAGAGAGGCAGCACAGAGATCTAAGGTAACCCTGGAGGAGCTGCAGCGTTCCACAGCAGAGACTGGAGTATCTGTACATAGGACGACAATATGCCGTACACTCCATAGAGTTGGGCTTTATGGCAGAGTGACCAGAAGAAAGCCATTACTTTCAGCAAAAAACAAAATGGCACATTTTGAGTTTGCGAAAATGCATGTGGGAGACTTCCACAATGTATGGAAGAAGGTGCTCTGGTCTGATGAGACTGAAATTGAACTTTTCGGCCATCAAAGAAAACGCTATGTCTGGCGCAAACCCAACACATCACATCACCCAAAGAACACCATCCCCACAGTTAAACATGGTGGTGGCAGCGTCATGCTGTGGGATGTTTTTCAGCAGCCGGGTCTGGGAAACTGGTCACAGTTGAGGGAAAGATGGATGGTGCTAAATACAGGGATATTCTTAAGCAAAACCTGTACCACTCTGTGCGTGATTTGAGGCTAGGACGGAGGTTCACCTTCCAGCAGGACAATGACCTCAAACACACAGCTAAAGCAACACTTGAGTGATTTAAGGGGAAACTTGTAAATGTGTTGGAATGGCCGAGTCACAGCCCAGACCTCAATCCAATAGAAAATCTGTGGTCAGACTTAAAGATTGCTGTTTACAAGTGCAAACCATCCAACTTGAAGGAGCTGGAGCAGTTTTGCAAGGAGGAATGGGCAAAAATCCCAGTGGTAAGATGTGGCAAGCTCATAGAGACTTATCCAAAGCGACTTGGAGCTGTGAATGCCGCAAATTGTGGCTCTACAAAGTATTGACTTTAGGGGGTGAATAGTTATGTACATTTACTTTTTCTGTTATTCTGTCCTATTTGTGATTTGCGTCACAATAAAAAATTAAAAAAAACATCTTTAAGGTTGTGGGCGTGTTCTGTAAATTAAATGATGCAAATCCTCAAACAATCCATGTTAACTCCAGGTTGTGAGGCAACAACACGAAAAATGCCAATGGGGGTGAATACTTTTGCAAGGCACTGTATATAGTAAATAGTACATTTGCATTCACAAGTTAACGCATAAAAATAAGTAAAAAACAAACAAACAAACGTATTTCCTTTTTAGCATTTTCAGAAATAGTTCTCACATTACACTCTGGGCAGGGACATGTAAATTAGTGTACAACACATTTGCACTTTTTTATCCAATGGCAACTTATACGTGGCTGCTTTTAGGCATATGCTTTAAGCATTGCATGGGAAGGATTATGCACAAGTTAGGAGACCTACTCCACAAACAGTCACTGTTTCAATCTTAATGGATCTTGTGCATTAGATGTTGTGGGAAGGCTACCACAACATTTTACTTATGGTGGGCAAGAGAGTGATAGAATTATATTTATTAGTCAATATAGTCAGAAAAACAAATTTGAGCGGTCCTTTAAAAAGTTACACACCAATTATCACAAAGTTCAATTTTTCCTAGATTCCTATATAAAACTGTGTTGCATTAATCCCATGTATAACGATCAGGGAGAGCTGATAGCAAAGCTGGTGCCTACAGAACTAGATCAAATTCAGACTTTTGGCCAAACTTTCATAACACGTCGCTCAGTACATCATTAGATACCTTAGGCAAGGTCTAGACAACATGTGGGGCTTCTTAGACCTCTTGAAACAAGAGGTCATGGACTCTACTCGAAACCCAGTGTCATATGTCAACTATTTGTAAAGAATGGCACCAAGTACTTACTCAGGCCACATATTGAGTATCTCTTCATGGGGCAGTCAAGATACTGAAATAATTCATACCAGACAAAGTGATGTAACACTGAAAAGTTGATCATCATGCCAGATGCTATCGTACCAGTTATATGTTTTTTTTATTTATTTTTATCAAGTAAATAGCCCAACCACTTTAAAAAAAAAAAAAAATGAACACTTTGCGTCCTCTGGAATCTTTAAATTTGAGTGAGATTTACGTATTTTATGTTATGAGTGAAGTCAGAATTTGTCATGTACTGTGTTCATTTGGATTGATGGTTTCACAAACGTGGTATATACACTGCATGAAAATGGCACTTTAAAGCTTACTTTTCATGTACAAGTCAATAGGTACTGAAAAGAAAATCAACCCACAAATAAATAAAACCATAATAAAGCAAGCAAAACATGTTTATGAAATAATATATATATATATATATATTACACACACACTTCTAAAAATACAATATATATATATATATATATATATATATATATATATATATATATATATATATATATATATATATATATATATATATATATATATATATAATTTTTATGAATCACATTTGTGTTTTGGCAAAGCTCTGTTTGAGGATAGTTTGACCAACAGAGAGAGGCTTATTGGATTTCATTTTCAGGCATGAAACTGAATGAAAATGGCTTACAACTGGGTAGATAAAAAAAGTGCTTCAAAATTTACTTTAAATAAATGTAGTTTGATGGGGTCACCGATTAGGGAATTCTTACCTGTGCACAAAGTTGTGCTTATGCATTATGGCTAGTCCAGCCGCTATCTCACAAGCCATGCGTTGGAGCAGCATGATTTCTGTATCTCCACTTAACTTTTCTCGCTCATTACTCAAGTAAGTCTTCAGGTCACCCTGCAAAAAAAAAAAAAAGCAGATCATCATCAGCTGGTTCATCTGCTGATTGCACTTCAGAGATGCTTAAAAAGCAGCAACTAAATACATTACTTAGATCTAATCAGTCAACAAGGTTATTATTAGTAAAAGTTCTACAGCTTAATAGTGTTCAACTCATCAAGTTTCATGTCTTAAATAAGGATTCTGTAGAGAAGGCTCTGAGAACCTCTCCTTTTAAGGGTAATTAGAACATGCAGCAATTTATTCCATAGCATTTTTGTTACTTATATTCAAATTAACCCTTTAACAGAATGTGCAATAGGAACAAAACAGGTGGATAGAGAATAATAGGGACTGGCTGTGGTATAGATGTGAAATGGGATGGTTAGACAGATTAAAGGCATATTTAAATTAAAGGCACACAAAAAAAAACAAAAAAAAAACTAAACATTATCCACAAATAGTTCAAACAAGAAAAGAAAAAAAAAAAAAAGATGGCTATAAACACAAAACTGAGAATGCAATAAAGTTGATGAATATT
This sequence comes from Discoglossus pictus, assembly GCA_027410445.1. Taxonomy (NCBI): domain Eukaryota; kingdom Metazoa; phylum Chordata; class Amphibia; order Anura; family Alytidae; genus Discoglossus; species Discoglossus pictus. The sequence goes on from CM050172.1 coordinate 85,514,093, forward strand.
GTGATTATTGCAGAGATTACTCTTTAGCAATAGATTACATTTTTTTTTTTTAAAGTTGGCCCTTTACAGTTATGTTGCCCTGTTATCTGCCCACCACTTTGTTGCGTTAGGAACATGCTAGTTTAAAACAAGTTTCAGCTTTTGAATTCATTAAATGTCAATTTAAAATTAATGTCAATGACCTTTAACTGGTGGATCGGTTGGAAATTGCCTTTCAAAAATGACAAGGAATGCAAATCTATTCCTATAATTAAATTTAAACATGTTTTACAAAAGTTTTTTAAAAAGTATAGCAGAAGTTGTTTTTTTATCCCCACAAGAAAACATGAGATGTGGGAGGGGGGGCGAGAGAAATACAAAACCCTCACTTTCATACAAGATTAGGACGATCTTCAGCAGGCGAACAAAACATACAAAAAAAAAGTGTGCAAGTAAACTGCCGTACCCATAAGCCAGTTTGGTCCTAGTCTATTTGGAAGCTGCACCCCGTCAGAACACTGGTGCAATTTACTGCAGGCAAGCAACTATTTCCATCCCCCGATCTGGCTCATAAGGGGTGCAGACAGAAAAGGACTTGAGTTATGAGAACATAGCGATGGCCTCGCTGTCGACTCGGCGCCGTTCGAGTTGATCCACGTCGGAGGATGGAATAGTTCTTTGCCTGTAGTAATTTTTTTGGCACCACAAGGTTGTGCTGTGGCGCAGCTGCACACACCAGTGTTCTGACAGGATGCAGCTTCCAAATAGACTAGATCCACCAGTTTTTTGTAGCGAGAAAGCATATTCTCTCTCTTTCCAAAGCATAGTCTATTTCCTCTACACAGACAGGACAATAGCTCACAAGGCCTACGAAATTGCCTTAGCATGAGGAGCTACATATTTTAATAATGCATTGATCATTAATAAAAATTCCTATTAATTTCTTTGAAGATCATAACATTGGTATATGTTGTATCTGAAAAATCAGCAGCTTCCCGCTAGACAAAGCCACCTACCCACTTTTACCATACAAGCAGCAACTGGGTCTGAATCTTGGCATTAAGTTATTTTTTTTTAAATTAAATTAATCATTGATAATTTAATAAAATCCATATTCAAGTAGCTAGCTTTTAGGGTCTTCTACTTGGCGCTTATGAATATATATTTTTTTCTAACTCTTGATTCCCTTATTTCACAGGAACCTCTCCAGGAAAATCAACCCTTCTAAGGGCCAGGTGGCCCCATGTTCAGCAATTCATGTAAAGACTTCTGTTGTAGGGGCTGACAAATGTTTATCTGTCCCTTAATGATGTATAAGGTGCATGTAATCAGACTCCTTTTATGTTCTATAAACATTACAAAATTGCTTCTTTTTAAGCATATATACTTAAAACATGGAGGGGGATAATTTAATGACTTTAGCTGGAGACCGCTGATCAAAATGAAATTCAAGGCTAGGTGGCAGCATTGAGCTATTTTTTGATAAAAGTCCTTCTACTGAACCGGGGAGAGTGACAAGGACACAAATGACTGCGCACGCTGCTGCTGCTGTCAGCGACAATATGTTCATTAACAAGTGCAGCATTCAGTTAATTCACATTCACCACTCCATTTGCCAAATTATCAATATAACAACATGAGCTGCACTATCATGTCGTCAAGCAATACATGTTACACATAAATGAAAGACTCAGTAAAAAGAACCTAAAATAAAAGGCTTTATTGTAATTAAAAAGTTATGACATAATGCTCAATCTACAAATCTAAGAGTTGAATCCATACAGTACTTGTTAAGCTCTGAAAAACACACTTCTGTTTCTTGCAATGAAAATCGTCACAGAGGAACGCCTTTTAAAAATAACACAAAGTAAGGTGTGAGTAAATATCAATTACAGCCAAGTAAAACTAGTTTCGGAAAGGACTTCTGGGAGACACCCTAGCACAGCGTATAGCTTAAAGTGACAAAGGAAAAGACCTAGTTATTGCATAAATGACAAGTACACATATTAATTACAATTACAGAGGGGTGTTTATTTTTTTCTTTTGAGTGGAACGGTTTGATCACCAATTCCCAATCTTCTGCTCCAAAACCCACATGACTTTGGTTTAACATTGAATACCGGTTAGGTGATTAGAGGCTCCACAGCCTGTTCATTACGGTGTCACCTTGTGTTCAGCTTTAAACCTAAATCATGACCAATCTGGAGGTCCTTAAAGAGAGTGGTGTCATACTTGATCTGGAAAGCAGGGTATTGTAAGCATACCGTTTCTATAAAGGTCCAACCACTCTAAGGCTCTTTATCAAAGGCCATTAGCCGACGCAAAGTCTGGGGAAAAAGAGCATAACCGTTGGCTAAATACTCACTGAGACTCAACTGGTAAAAAAAAAAAAAAGTTTATCCTCTTGGTATCAGTATAATAAGACTTTAACAACCTTGCTGTGAGAATTAATGGCCCTTGATAAAGACAGATTATTTAGCTTGACGGTTATGTATTTGAAGCATAAATTGTCTATAAATAACGTCTAACTACTCCACTCACAATGTTTAACCAGTTGTAATTATATTTATTAATATGTTTAATAACTAGGACTATTGCTGTATCACTTTAATCAGTTAGGAGTTCAACACTTTCGCAGCAATCTTTAAACAGAGCAGCTATTCTTAAATATACAAACTGGAACCACAAGACCATTCTTCCAAAACTTATTTTCTGTAAAATCTTTGCGCTTTTGAAACCGTACTGGAGAGAACAGGAGTTGTGGAAACCATTCTGGTGTCTAGAGTAGTAGTCAGGAGTAATGTTTTAGGAGCCATAGCTCCCCAAATCCCGGGATTTGTCAAGCCCGGGTCTAGGGGTACTAAATAATCTAGAGGCTGCCACACACTGCTTTAAAGCCTTGACTGGCCAGAAAAAAAAATTATTGGAACTGGTTCCTGTGAAGAAGAGAATCAGGACACTAAACTTTTATTACTAATCAGTTATTAAACAAAGCACAGGAAACACTAAAGTGGCCGATTGGTATTCCACCAAATAAACATATTCAGCATCTGCAAACTAAACCACAGTTCACTGAACCGAAACATGTAAATATAGTTGTTTGAATGCAAACAACTCTGTGCTTGACTAAAACCTAAACTAACAGGGGATGTTAAACTTAATTTGCACCACTGTGAACAGCAAGAAATAACATCATTACTAATATTTACTTGGTTTGGAAGAATATTACGGTTCAGAAAAATTCTTTTGACTATTGTATCCAAGCATTATAGCAGTTTCAGAGCAGTTTCTAGGAGTGAACATACATACATATTCTCCATGAGCACAAGACATTTGTTCTGGGGCAACATCAGTTTTACTGAGATTGAAAATTTCATTCATAAAGTTGTTTGTAATCATTTTTTTGCAACCATAAAATCTACCAACTCTTTTGGTTCTGTGTTTGGTAGCAGCTGCTGCTATGTTGTTCAGTCGTGTCAGACTCTCAGTGACTATGGACCGTAGCACGCCAGGCATAATCGTTAGGTTTGTGGTCGTGCTTGTCCATAAGATTCTCTTGGCAAAGATGCTGGGGTGGGGTTGCCAGTACCTTCTCTAGTGGACTCCAATTTGTCTGACCACTTTGGCTATGACCTGCCCATCTTGTCTGACCCTGCATGGTATAGCTCAGAGGCCCCTTCACCATGACAAGGTAGCGACATCAAACGGGTTGGTAGCAACACCTTCCCAAATCATGGCAATTCAGGGATAACCCATGATTCACAACTATAAATGAAAAACTTCTAAAAACTAGAATAAATACCAGTTGATCTTTTGATAAAATGAGCAGAAGTGAGTCAGTTCAGGAAATTGAAAAATAACTGGTAAACCAACGAACAATTAAAAAGGTGAAACTACAATGCTCCAACACTACAAAATGCTATATTGTACAACTTTGCAACTTTTTTTAAAAATTACATTTTAATAGTTAAATTGAATTATACCTCGCTTTACCCAAAATAACAAAACAGTTTGAAAGGGCATGTATGGTGGCATAGTGCCATAAAATCAATTTAGCTGTAGTAATAGCTTTCAAATACAGAATTTCAAATGAAAATCAAAATTTGTTTATTAAAAATATACTTTTGGGGCATTCTGAACAATGACCTTAAATATATTCTTTAAAGATGTTTAGTACAGCTAGCTAATAAAGGTCATTACAATAAAAGGACATACGTAAGAAGGTTGTATCTGATGGTGTACATAGGGGAATATAGAAGTAAAGAATTGATTCAATCCATTTTTTTTTCTTTAAATATGTTAATTACAAGAAATGGCTATTCTCTAGGTCAGGGATTTTACAGCAGTGTACGAATTGAGACAAGAGAATAGAAACATATACTCTGTGGTGGAAGACTAAGTAGCATAAAAAGACAATAATAAAAATGGACTCTTACTATAATCACACCTTAGTGAATAATACATAATCTCACATCCATTTATTAATGTATTAACAGTAATGTTTTCATGTGTTTAGAAGACACTGCAACTTCTGAAAACCATAGAAACTCTTCATAAGACCACAAAAGGATACATAACTACGCAAACGGATTTGCTGATCTGTGCACATTGACTGAATAAAACACAATATTGTGACTATTTAAAAAAGAGTGTTATTTAAGCTTTTCTGTAAAGGCCATACATGTCAAAAGTGTTTTATACTATCCGTACTAGCAGATTAAATAGGCAGAAATCCTCTTAAATTTTGTTAAGCAGAATCTGGTTTCAACAACTTGACCAAAGGCATTTTGGAGTTCACAATGAGAACTTTCAGGTCAATTTCTTAAATTACAACCTATTTAGTATTAAGTGAACTGCCAAGACCAGGTACATATTATAATGTGTGCATAATACAGGAATAAGCAGTTATAGAAAGTTATATAACCAAATCCAGTAATCTCAGTAGTGCAATAAAAGGATCAAGCGGTGAGAAGCATAACCATTAAAGTAGAACAAAAAGCCGACTATGGATACTAAGGTGGGGGGGGGGGGGGGATTTGGGCACAGCATTTTCATTTTTTGTATTCAGAAAGGGTAGTAGATAAGTGGAACACCTTTCCAGGGAAAGTTTTATGATCTAGCACAGTAAAGGCATTTAAGCCTCTCTAGAAGGAGCATGCACCCATTATGAGGCTTAAGCCAGGGTTTAGCTAGATAGAATAAAATGGACCTTAATGGTTCTCATCTGCAATCAATTTATGTATCATGTGGGGTCAAAGTGACAAACGTCAAGTTGATATTGTAGGGAAATATCCTAGCATTTTTACACAACTTTATTTTTATGTTAACTGTAAACCTATAGACAGAACGTATTAAATGTTACATTAACCGTGTTTGAGATTAAAAAGGTATATGAAAGTGAGGTGGGTTATGAATTCATCCTGTAGAATGCATCATAACCCACCTAGCAAAAAATGTTTGCATAAAAAAAGTGCAAACATTTTTTGCAGAAAAAAAAAAAAAAAAGACAAAAAAAATGTGCTGGGGGTGATGTAGACACCCCTAGCAACAGAGATTTGCATATTGGATATCTCATTTTTAATGAGATATCCAATATGCAGCACATGCTGATTGGCTAAAGGAAAGGAAAGTGCCCAACTTGGACATTTCCACTTGGGGGTGTACTCACTTTTGTTGCCAATCAAATTTTCATACTATTTTTTTTTTTATTTGAACTTTGTTTTTTTATAAATCTTGTTAATAGTGTATAGTTCTTTCATTTGTTTATTGACAATTGTCTGAGTTCGGGTGTGGATTTGTAAAACTGGGAAAACCAAAATCTTTCTTTGTCTAACTTGTAGGCAAGTAAAGCAATGGAGGAAACTAAAAAATACTAGGCTACATAGAGAGCTATAAACAAGAAAGAAATAAATATCTTTAAAAAGAAAAAAAAATAGTATATCCTGCAACACTCTGGATTTTAAATTACATATACAATAAACTGCATACAATAACTATTTAATAAAAAAAATAGATGGGGGAGGACATTGATTTAAAGGGTTTATGAATACAGTTTTTTTTTTGCATTAAAGACTTGGTCTATGAATATGGAGGGAAACTATGTAATATTTAATGACACAGCTATCTTGGAGCAAAGTCCAAGTTTCACAAAAATCACAACGAGTCTGCAATTTGTTTGCTAAAACAATAAAATACATTAAGCAGGGAAAGAACAGAGTGGGTGCCAGGTCATGTAATCAAGTAACAAGGTTCAATTAACAGGGCACAGTTAATTTATAATAAAGGGAGTTATTTTCTCTTAAGCAGTTGTGTGAAGAACAGAAATCAGTGAATCTTGAAAGCCTCAAAAGTAGCACATGAAACATGTTGGATAACAGTTCATAAAAAATAAAAAAAATTACATAATATTTTCCATTGCGTGGCTAAATTAAGTAATCTGAAAAACCTACTTAAAATCAATATAGTACTGCAGAATAGGCTGGCTCTTTGAAATAAGTGATAATATACTAGTTGAAATTATATTGCACAGAAGATCACATTTTTGGATAAATACACAGGCCATTCACTAATGGATGAAACCATTTTGATAAAAATCGATGTTATAGTCTGCTATTATTTCCACAGGTCTCACTTTTGGGTAAGGCCACTATGTTGCAGGCAGTTCTAAATAGACAAATATGCAAAGAACATTTCAAATGAAAGGATTAAGTTATGCACATAGGTAGAAGTTATGCACTTAGAATAAACTCCTAATATTTTAAAATTGGCTCCTACACATTAGGTAACTTATGATTCCTGTTTTGATAACCAGCTGAACTGGCAGACCTACAATCGCCCTTCAATGAGTGGCAGTCTAATTTTGCCATTTTTGAAAATGATGGACTCTAAGCAATGTCTCATTTATGGTTTCAGATAGGAATGAAAAGTATGGAATCACAGGACATATTTTCATCAAGATCTTAGTGGAGTTAGAGAATATGGATATAAATCTGGGTTTGGGCAGCACAGTCAGATGCAAAAGAAAAAAAATAAACTGTACCCAAGAAAGTGCCTGTTTCAATACATTCTATGACTGGATATCAGAGTAGTAAAATCAATCCCGGTTGATAGGAGCCAGAAGAGGTATATTGTATATATGTACACACACACACAAAATGAATAGTACATTTATGATTCCATTTGAATGTCTAAAAATAAGTTTAAAAAAAAAACGTATTTCCTGCTCAGGTTTCCCAGAAATAGTCATTGCACTGCACTCAGACACTGGGCGGGGACATGCAAATGAGTACACAATGTATTCTCAAGCTATTAATCTAAAAAACACTATATACATGACTTACTTTAAGTGTATACTTGCTGCATTGAACAGATTTTAGCATAGCACAGAATGGATTATTCGCAAACTTACACACATATAAATAAATTCAGTTAAGTTAGGATCCAGCAGTAACATTTTAGAACCAGTGTCATGTTTTGTGTCAATAAATCCAGAGGAAAAAAAAAAACAAAAAAAAAACAATGCAATGCTAATTAATTTTGTGGAAAACAGATTCCTTCCTTACACAACAAACAATGAGATTATTACCTGGATCAATATCTTACCTATTAATTGTCAAATCTGACAAGTATTTTTTTTAAACCAGCCCCACTTCTACATGTTTAATACTCTTGCAAATTTAAAATCAAGCAAAGTTTATGTCTAGGTTTTTACTGACAAACTTCATCTGAAGAGTCCAAAGTCTTATGGAATTATGTGGGGGAAAAAAAAAAAATTTGACTTACCAAGTCACATAACTCAAACACCAAGAGATATGGCATGGCTTCCACGCATTGTCCAACACATTGTACAATGTTAGGGTGATGAAGAAAGCTATAAAAATAGTTAATAAATATTAGGAGACAGTCGTACAAAAATTATATACTGTTTGATAACCTTTTATACAAATGTAGTATGTTATAAAAAGCTTTATTGATTAGCTTGTAAAATAGAAGTACCTAAAACGAAGTTCTAGAACAACCATATTCCAAAAAAAGTGTAACACTAAATGTAAAAAAAAAAAATATAAATTATTATTTTATCCTTGGATATGCTTTTCAGTCCCTTTCTGTACAGTGTTCAAAATCAACAAGAAAGAAAAATCTTACTTGTGGTGGATGTCAGATTATGACGGATTAATAAACTTACCTATATGGCTCCCCATTTTTTAAAAATTGTTCTTGCTCTTTGGAGTTGGCACTCGCCTTTAATTCTTTCACAATAACTCTTGCAACGCTGTTTTCTCTGTAGATCTCTCCAAGCAGGACCTGGAACCAAATTGCAGAAGTTATTCTATAGTTTCAGATACAAGAAATGTTGGTCTTCTTCAGTGAACTAATACAGGATTCACACTTTAATAAGACCAGGCCATAACAGGTCTCAGGAAGTCTGTTCTAGTGAAAAAAACTACGGAAAAGTGCTTTGATTTTAAGCCTTCAATTATTTTACTTAATTTGTCCCATATAAGCTGCTCAACCGGAATTTCAAAAAACGACATTCTTGATAAAAGTTACCAACACTAAAATACTGCAAAAAAAATATCACCACAATGAAATACTAAAGATATAAAATACTTAGAACCATGCGACTATATATAGTTTAAGAATACGAATAACCTTGTAAAAAACAATTTACAATTTTAAAAATGAATATAAAAAAAAAAAAAAATCTAAATCATTACCTATAAAACACCATATTAGTCTTAAAATCTTACCTTTCCAAAACCACCACTTCCAATTTCTTGGATGTAGCTCAGACTGTGGCGAGAAATTTGGTGCTTTGATACATCTATTAGAAGAAATAAAAATCCAAATTTAGCTAAAACACACAGAAGATACACTCTGGTTTTGTCTCACCAAAGCACTGAAAGTGGAAAATCGTGACTGGCTTCTAATGCAAGTACATATATAAGGAAGAGGCAGCATACATTTTGTCTGCATTTAAAATGCTGTTTTGTGTGCGGGGTAGTAGTTATGGCATGATGAAAATGTGTGGTATGCTGCAGAGCACAACAGGCGTCATTCATAACGTGCAGAGATCCTTCCAAGACGGAGGCTGGCATGTAATGCTGTAACCTGTTGGGTGACCTTTCCCTTTTCTGTCTTGAATCAAGAATACTTGCACAATTATTAATGCTGCTAGTTTGTCATATACTTCACAAATGTGACTTTTTTCCTATTCTACGATAAGCTGTACACTATAGATAACATTGTACCGATTAAAGTACTGGCTGCTATTAACATGTATGCATTTTCTGAAACTAAACAGACTAAAGTTGCTGATTTTAGCCCATTTGTAAGCTTTTCAGATCCCAGACCTTGCTATTTGCTTGGTGTATAAATCTAATCACAGCAAATGTATTCCTAGGGAAGCATATATTCAGAGTGATTGAAGCAAGTGGGTAAAGGCCGAGAGAGATGTCCATTTCACTTACTATGTACCTCAACTATTCTCAACATAATCAACCCTATCTGGAGTAATTAAAAAATTATTAGTGTAATGCAAAGATAAGAGCAAAAGACTAAATGTGGTTCTCAAAAGGTCGAATGACAAATCATGAAAAGCAAAAAAAAAATCTCTTCAATGTAATTTACTATTTGAAAGGCTTTTAAAACCAAAATAGCATTTCACTTAAAGCCCTTTTTGTATTCCTTAAAAACAACATGTAATAGTATTTGCAGCTATTTATTTGTCACTTTAACACAAGAACTGCAGTCACAGTAAAAATACATTTTGGTGTTTGGACCAATTTTAGAAGCATGATTCAGACTTCCCAAAGAAAACAAAGAATCATCTCCAATTTAAACTCACCACCTCCACATTCTAGTATGCTAGCACTGTAGTTTAAACTGTCACCACAAAATCATTTTGTTTTATTTTTTAAGGTAATTCTTAAAGAACAGGAAAAAAATGCCTACACACCAATAGATATTTTCCCAAAAATATTCAGCAAGCTAACTTGTTGTCCTATTAGTAACACTCCGCTAGTTTGTTTCTCTGGTGGCAAAAACATTGCGCACCAATATGACCATGCCGTTAGATTGCCTCCCCCATACCGATCAAGCTCTCCGAGCTACTACATAGCACATGGAGCTGCACATTAGCATAATGGAGTCTCACAAATAATGATTAATATCTCAGGAATAATTTATTGTAGGGAAAAAAAAAACTGCCAGTACAATATATGGTCCATTTTATTGTTCGTTAATTAAAGCCAATGTGTCAAGAGTATTTTAATGCAATGGTAATATAAGTAGCAAAGTTACAAATTAAGTATATTAAAAATTATTCAGAAGCTAGAAGCTGGATATTGAAAATCCCTTTACAAGTGCTACAGAATGTCTCCCTGGCAAATTACTGTGCTGCAAAACCAGCAATCAATCTGACTTAGTCTAGAAGGGTTGAGTGGGATTAGATGTGACACACATGTCGCATTTCATAAAGATAAACACTTCTACTTCCATGTGATAAAAAATGGAAGAACAGCAACTTTAAAATTAAGTGGGTCAGCTGTAGATTTCCATGACATTGCAATTCATTGGCAAGAAATAGTTAGGTTTATGTTGAAAATAAATGCAATTGCACAACATTTGCTGAAGATAGTTACTTAATTTATACACTAAGCATTAATAAAGATCATATCTATTCATTTATAGTAGCAATATCCAATATTCATTAAACTTTTAAAGATTAGACTATTCACCTTCATATGTGCCAACAAGTGGGAAGTTCTGGCAGAGAAAAAGGTCAGAGAGGTTTTAAGAACAATTGGATTAGACAAAATGCCAAACAATCATTCATAGATTGTCACAGCAAGGCTTGCTAAGAGAAATTAGAGGAAGTCTCCCGCCAATGTAGAGTGTTCTCTTAATATAACCTTTAAACTGCTTGATAAAAAGCCCACTCCCCTATTGACCATATAGTGGGTTTGATCTCAGACTATTAAATATTGCTTTTTAAAATGATTAAATATGAATGTTATTAATCATAGATGGTTAATTAAAACATCTCCCCCTGGCCTGGACATTATAGGGGTCCTTTAAATTGACGGCTATTTGAAATATTTGCTTCCCTTTGCACAAGTAAATATATAGTCGCCCCTATGCGAACACAAACAAGCCACTGACGCATTATATGTGGGATCCTAACAGATTTGTTACATTGTGCACGTCAAACTGCAAACAAACCTTGAGGAGACTGCAGCTGACTTGGGACTGACAACGAGATAGTTGGAACAGTTAGAGTGAAAACATCTGCAGGAGACTGATTTGATGGTGTATCTTCTCCTGGTGGTGTAAAATCAATCTCATCGTCAAAATGGTCTTCAAATTCCTAAAAGAAAAAAAATACATATATTTCAGTTCTTTTAGAAAAAAAAGCAGTTAGTACTGTCTTGGGTAATAAAACACATCATAGTGAACAAACTGCATAATTACATGCACTTCTACAAAGTAAATGGAACCCAATATAAAGTGAGAAAAAATATCCTAACTGTGAAATTAGCAATATATGCATTAAGATGGCACACACCCAATAAATGAAATATCTGGACTGTGATGAATGCTGGTTGCTTTTCTATTTGATTCCATAAAACGCCACTAATGAAATCTTCAAAAAACATTTAACAGCGGATAGTCAGAAACTATATGAATGTATTATAGGGATTTATAAGGTCGATGAAATCACCAGAATTGCTTTGTACGATTAGATAAAGGGTTAAAAAAAACAAATGTGAAAAAAAATTAAATTCCTACTTAATTGAATGTATTAAACATTTGTAGTTGTGGAATTTGCTCGTTTAAGTACACGCAATGAGCTGCATAATGAGGCTGTGCTAATTAGAAACAGCTGTGCAGGCTGAGTGTGGGTAGCATGCCTATATTCGTTATATTGTTATCTTTCACCCACAGCGAGATACCACAGCAGTTTGGCATTAAAGCATTTCCGTTCAATATTACATTTTTGTAATATTTTTTTTATTTAGAAAAAAAAAAAACAGATATACATAGTGAGGAGGCTGGTGTGACAAAGGCATGGGTGTTGTAATGATTTTAAAGAAAATATTTTAACTAAATAAGGAATATTAATATAAGAAAAAGAAGACAACTGGGACTTGAACTCTTCTTATACCAAAGATAACCACATTTACCACCCTGCCATCTCTCTGCAAGATAAATATTAAGTACAGGAATACCCCGTTTAGCAGATCACATGCGTTTTTGCACGCAGGAGCGCTATTTAAAACCGTGGTAAATGGTAATTTTACTGCCATAATGCTCAGGCAGTGCTATGGCAATTCGGAGAGTGCCAAGCAGGGATTTAGAAAGCAAAACAGATTGTGGTTCTCAAAAATGGGGCAATTGTGAGGTTTAGGGCTAAACGGGGAGTTAGAGCAGAAAAGAGGGCTACAGCAAAAATTGGAATTTGGCAAATAAGCAGGCTTTTCCTGTATAGATATAAGAAATGTTAATGTAATTAATGTGACAGTCACATCCTTCACACTTTTTTTCTCTGCAGTTTCTTATGGGAGGACTTTAAGTGCATCTATTTGATGGTGAACAGCAATTCATTTTTTAGAAAGAGAATTTTGAGCATTATATATTTTTAAAGGACCACTGTAGGGCTCATACAGCAGTCATTAATTTGTTTATTTAACAACTGGTTATGAATAATATGGCATGTCATTTGTAACTGATAGCATGAGCCAACATACACAAATTCATTGCACATTTATAACATTTCTGAAAAACATTCATATTTTTGTGGTGCAGTAGATTAATGTTTTTGATATGGAAAAGTGCATTAAAGCCAAAAAGTTATTTCTGAAGGTCAAACAACAATACAAAAAAAAAGGGTATTAAAAGAGATTGTAATGTGCTAAATAGAGTTTATCAGATAAAAAAAAAAAAAATCCTGGTTGTGCAGGAATGTCTTGCCTAACCAGCAATTCATACTTAGATTTTTATTACTGATACTGTAAATGTTTGACATTTATCATACTAGTTTGAACATGTACTGATATGTCCTTGTCCCCAGGACTGAACTTCTTTGAAATGTTTACTATCATACGTAACCGCTTTCACTTTACAATATCTGTATGATTTTTTAGGAGGCAAATATATTTATGAGGAACATGTCCAGGACCAACCTTAAAGTCTATCTCCGTCTCTTTGCAGCAGGATATACAGCTTAATAAGAGGACCACCAATGCTATGAAGCTGCACACAGACAGCAGAACAGAGAACAAGGGAATGTCATAAGTGGAAACTTCCCCTGAAATGAAAAGAAAAGCATTGTTAGATACAAAACAAGATGAATCCGACAAATCTACTGTTTAAACTTAGGCAAATCAACTGTACCATATAAAATGTAAAACGTCAGATGAGGAACACTCAAAGAATCACAATGGTAACAATTATTATAATCCTTTATTTGTAATGTGCCAAAATATTCTGTAGCGCTATACAGGGGTTAAGTACATTGCAAAAGAATAGAGGGCCCTATTTTTAAGCTTAAGATCAAACATACATAATGCTGGTTTCTAAAGCACATGACAAGATTGAAAACTCACAAACTTAATACACACACACACATACACAAATGCTTTTAAAAAATAAATCTATTTGCCCACCCATTTCCTTACACTACTCAATACCGTCTCGGAGATTACAAAAGAAAATGTTATGAGGTCAGCTGAGCTTATTTATTTTGTCCCCAATCCTGCTCCTTGTACTCATCTCATTTTCTACGCTACTTTTATATTAAGAAATACCAGTAGTTTCAAGGTCTCTTTTTTCTGTAACACTAAGGATAAACCCTTAGAATTCTACAAGGACAAAAATTGCCAGCACAAAACTGTAAAAATCATGTTTTGGTTTAAAAAAACATCTACTGCTAATTTACAAATATGGTAATTATTCATTGGAGTCTGTAAGAGATCATGCTTCTTAAAGAGCCACTGAAATCATTAAAACCGATCTGCACCATCCTGTAGACAAAATAGAAAAACTGTAATAAATTTAATCTGAAGCTATTTTCACTGATTTCTAGTATAAAAATGCAGCCAATAAATTTTATAAGTGTTTATTTAATCTGGTACTAAGCAGGAGTCTCTACAGTGGAAGGGACATTCAAATCCGGCCCTGAACAGACCAGAAATTATATGCTTCCATTAATAAAATAATAAAAAAAATAGAAAATCTAAAGAACCAAAAAAGAATAAGCAGATTTGTTTTGTTGCTGCAGCAATGGTTTTCATTGTCATTTGCACGATGCATGTGATTTATGGCCCTTGCAGGACATTTCCTGCAGATGGTAAAATAGGTGAAGGAATAAACGGGTTATATAAAAGCTCTTCTGAAACTGTGAAATATAGTCATTTTAAAAATGCAAAAAGCTTTGATGAGAGAAATATTGGTGTATTCCATATCCCTACAATGTCAGGTGGCTTTAAACTTCAGACTTGACAATGCAAGCATAACCTAATTTCTGGTAGAACCAGTAATGCAGTAGGATCGGTAAAATGTACATGTGTTAAATACTTTATCAATTGCATATATATTCAAAAATTGTTTATTACCTATAATTTTAAATTATGCCATATTTGGAACTTTTAGATTCACAAAGTGGGTTAATAAAGTGCCTTTTCTGACGAGCCCATTTGCTTCATTATTTTAAAAAACTGGGCCACTAATAATACAGATGGATAGAATACCATATGCAAAAGTAGAAAGGAAAATACTATTTTAGAACAAAGTTTCAATTCAAAAAGTGCATTAGAAAGTGGTTTATCTTCCTGCCAATTAGTGCATATTGCTAGAAAATTACACTTGCCCTTTAATAAAAGTCATAAATCATGATGACTATGCAACATTAAATGATGTTTAAGGACTATGGCACTCCCTATAATCATAATTTACACGAACATCTCACCTAATTCTTTAATCTGATTGATGCAGCGTAAAGGCAGTGGATAGTATAATCTTTAATTCCCACTGAAATGGATTCATGCAGTTAGGATCATGCTACACAACTATGCTGCAAACTATGGTGATGCTGCATTGCCACTTGTTATAGGGACATCCTGTACAATGCATATAATAAAAAGGTACGGATTAATCGAGAATACTCATTTTGAACACTTGCTTGGCACACTTACACTACCTAATTAACATGATCTTATCAAGGATTATAAAAAAATAAAAAAAAGTAGTTTGTGGCCGTTTCACTTTCTTATTCAGTCTCAATTTGTTTAACAGAGAAGTAGTTTAATGTTTATTTTATCTGCATTAAATGGTTGAAAATAAAAAAACTACACAAGATATGACATGTTTTGTATGTTCACAAAAAAATGCACCTCAGAGAAACACATTCATTTAAAGGGCATTAAAGTCACCATATGTAGAAAAAGTATGTGGAAAGGGTGACTTCCTTTTTAAAATTGCTGCACAAAATATTGCGCTACAAGCTTTTTATATTGGGCTATTTCCCTGCATGGGCAGAATACATATGGAGCTGAACCCAGTAGTGCTATTAACTAGATCAAGATATGCAGGTTGTGGAAGGAACTGCTACATGTCCAATTTTACCTCCATATTAGATGTATTATTCTGTTTAATATACTGGAAATATGAACAAGAGGGGGAATCAAAACAGGAATTCTGTGTAAACTATATGGCAGGTTATGAAATTATGACAACAGGAGTGGGGAAGAAGACTAAAACAGATTATCTTTAGGATTGTAAAATGTAATACTCAAATATCATCGCTTTTGAAAGCACCAAAAACCATTTATATCTGCTAACCCAAGATAAACAACAAGCAACAGGGTAGAGACACAAATATGTATTTCCTCTAACACTATACACGTTCAAAAACAAAACAAAAGCTAAAAATATCTTTTTTTTGAACAGCAAAGGTCCTTTACAAAGCAGCACATTTAAAAATGGCATCATAATGAATCATTTGACGTTTATAAATATAAAAAAGCAATATATATATATATATATATATATATATATATATATATATATATATATATATATATATATATATATATATATATATATATTTTTTTTTTTTTTTTTTTTTTTTTTTTAGGATACTGCAATTCCACATTTTCAATTAGGCGTTCAAAAGAACATCTACTATACAGCACAACAGCATTAACCAATTCATGGTTAATGTGTTAGTTTATTATAGAAAGTTTGGAACTTTATATATGAATAAAGTTGGAATGAAGACTTGTCAAACGAGTAAGCGTCTCGGATTAGCAAGTTGTGCATTCAAATGAATAGAGATTATTCTGAGCACTGTGATGGTTAGGACAGGAGGAGCAAACATTCTCTCACAACATTTAAGTATTATAAACGTTAAGTCACACATCTTCCATGAAAGTTTAAAACCATTTCTTAAATACATGATGAAATCCTTAAACAAAACAAAGAAGAAAAAAAAAAGTACCACCAACTGGAAATATATTTGAGGCTTCTGAGAAACTGTAGTGATAAATTTAAAACTAAATCAAAGAAATTAAGATTGGGGTTTATGGAAAGATGCTATGCTAATCACGCTTTAAAACTAAGTGAAGTTAAAGCTAGAAATAGAAAAAAAAAAAAAAAAAAAAGCTTAAATGACAAAATTGATTTGTTTTAGTTATCCTTTGAAGAGGATTGGAAAGCCATTAAATCCATATTCTCAAAATATTGGTACTAATTGAGATCAGACATTAAAGATGCCATACATCATATGTATTCCCAGAACATCCAAATCTCTTTAGACTACTTTGTTGTCACCCATTAATGGTTTGTATCATAGTGGCCACAGTAAATTTATTACACAGAAAAATGCATCAATATATATTCACCAGATTACTTGAGAATTTTTAACAAAAGTAACTAGCGCAGAAGGGGTATTATCTATGTCATTACATGTATATGTAATAAAATCTATGCAGGAAAAACTAGACAATTTAAAAAAGGCGAATTTGGGAACACAATTATTCCATAAAGACATATGAAGTTATCTCATAAGAAAGACTGTAAATATCTTTTGTTTTGTGTTATAGATGGAACAAGTTTGTTCCCTAAAAAATTTGACCTTTACAAAATACTCCAAAAAAATAAATAAAAATGTATATGGATTTACACGTTTCATGCACAGATACCTTGTGGTCTAAATAAGGGTTTTTCCTTTAGTGCCTATACTTAAGAATAGATATCAGATAACCGAGTACAGAATTAAGGCTTACAGGTCTATAATTTCCAGGATTTAATAAGGAGTAGTATACAAGAACATGTCTATTTAAACAAGATTATAATTAGGAGTCAACATGGATTTATAAAGGATAGGTCATGTCAAACAAACCCAATTAGTTTCTATGAGGAGGTTAGTAGGATCAAGGCAACTCAGTGGATGTAGTCTTTTTGGGAGAATATTGAGCAAACTAAGGGATACAGGAATTCCAGTAAATATCTGCTTGGATTGAGAGCTGGCTAAAAAGACAGGAAGTAAAGGGTTCTGGTAAATTGAACATACTCCAATTGGACTAATGTAGTAAGTGGGGTTCCTCAGGGCTCAGTATTACGTCCTCTCCTTTTTAACATATTTATTAATGACTTCGAAGTAGCATTGGAAAGTATTGTCTCCATTTTTGCTGATGACACAAAGTTGTGCAAGGTAATTAAATCAGATAATGATGTACTTTCCCTACAAAAGGGATTTGCAATCATTCAAGAAATGGCAGATGAAATCTAATACGAATAAAATATAAGATTATACATCTGGGAAGGAAAAATAGCCATGCAATTTATAAACTTAATATAGCAAATCTAGGTGTATCAGATATTGAAAGGGATTTGGGAGTGCTTGTGGACAACCACATATTTAATAGCGCTCAATGCCAAGCAGCAGCTGCAAATACAATATTATCATGTATTAAGAAGGGTATAGAAGCCAGTGAAGCAAATATAATTCTGCCACTACACAAATCTCTAGTACGCCCTCATGTGGGCACCACTAAATAAAAAGGAAATTTTAGATCTGGAAAAGGTACAGAGAAGGTATAAAAAAAAACTAATAAGGGGAATGGAGGGGCTAAGTTATGAAGAAAGACTAACCAAATTAAACTTAAATTTTCTCTAGAAAAAAAAAAAGCCATCGGAGAGGGAATATGATTACCCTATATAAATACATCCAGGGTCAGTATAAAGCTTTGTCAAGTGAGCTTTTTGTGCCAAGAGGTTTTCAACTGACAAGAGGACATCCCTTTGAGGTTTGAAGTAAAAAGATTTCACCTTAAAGAAAGAAAAGGGTTCTTCACAGTAAGGGTGGTTAATCTGTGGTATTCTCTACGAAAGGAGGTGGTAAAAAAAAAGGGGACTGGATTTATTTCTAATTAAAAAAAAGAGGGAATTTAGGGTTATCCTGGATAATTAAAGAGAGAGTACTGATCCCGGGAGAAATCCTATCGCCAGTATCTGGGGTCAGGAAGGATTTTTATACTTTTTTCCCCCTTTTGAGACAATTGGCGAAGTTTCACTTGTTTTTTTTTTTTGGTTTGCCTTTCTCTGGATCAATTAACAATTAATCTGCATATTGCAGTTCAGAGGAGATCTAAAAAGGTTGAACTTGATGGACTAAAAGTCTTTTTTCCCCCCTCAATTACTATGTATTTTTATATTGAAAGTACAGACAGCATCCTTTTCCTTTTAGAGTATAGTTTGCAATCCGGGAAAAATATTAAGGCATCGTTCGAAGTTGTCACTTTATTGCTAATCTTGTAGGATGGAATAGATTGATAGTGGAAAGACCATTATTTTTTTATGGGTGTTGAACACTATTGGTTAAATTTAGCCAATAAGAACAAGACTATGTAGTACAATTGCAAGTATATTACACTGGAGGTCTCATATTTAATTCTTTACATATATATTTCAGTATTCGCACTTTATGGGTGCACAATTCAGTGTAATTAGGATTTGTATGATTTTCAGCAAAATTATCAGCACTGAATTTATGTCCAGGATATAGTGTTATGCTGCATGTCTTTATTTTTATACTCATGGTCTCAAAACTAGGTATAATATGTCCCTTTTATGTGGTTACTAGAAATCATCCCCTTAACTGAATTACAGGTCAACTGATAATACATAATGGATTTTGAGGTTATGGATGGATATATAGTAAAAGAAAGTAGTGGTGTAATTATACAATATTTAGGTACATTTCTTTATTGTGGCCTTTAATAAATGGGTCCACATTAACAGTCCAGATGACAACAATGGCAGATATATTATGCATGGTTAATAATGTTTTTACGGTAAGTTCTGTATTTACCTATATGAACAAACGTGATATTACTTTTCAAGATTCCACTAACCAGCGTGTATATTTAAGAACCCTGCCCCGTGACAAAGTAATGTAGAGAGACGAAACGTACGTCTGGTACATCTGAAATAGACATTTAGCAACATCTGACATTAACTACCGTCCTATTATAGCTTCAGATGCAATGCAAGATGCTGAGGGAGACAGAGGATTTATAATGGATGGCAATATCTGGTTAATATATACAATTAGCTATGCAGAGTTAAAGCCAGTTTTTGGTGCTACTGTTAATCATGGAGCTTTCAAGTTAGAGGAATCTCTTTTGTGGAATTTGTTTAATATTATTGGCTTTATAATTTCCAATTACATTACCGTGTCTAAGTCTATGCAGCCACAAAGATATATTTTTTTTAATTTTATGATTAAATAAAGTAATTTGATTAATCCAATGCATGGATATCTTTTGTACTTTGCACAGTTAGTGTTAAGCATTTTGGATTATAGTGAACAAACCCTTAATCTTATAATGACAAAACAATTTACTGCAAACACTGGTCTTCTAACATGTTTACTGTAAATCCACCCGTGACTGAAAGAAAACTGCATAAACCAGAAGCCAAATCACCAGACTGACTGCCAAGGTAAAAAAAAGTTGGGTAAGGAAACTATTCTTATACTTTCCTCTCACAGACTACAATACAGCATTTACAACCAATGTTTATTGAGAGATTATAGGGATATATAAGTTTTCTTTATTTTAATAGAATATACCTTTGTATCGATTTACTTTTATGTACTTTATTTTATTAAGAAGTGCTTAAAAAAAAATTTCAGCCTAAAATCAAACATATGTCTCCGTATGGGTCTGCCCACTGCACCATATGCAGATGCAGCCTCTGCAAGGCTGGATGAGCAGTCAAATATCCTAGCCTATCAGGGAACATGTCTCAGCTGCATATCGCAGACAGATGAGCACTGATTGGTTAGTATGACGGACAGCACAGCAAGTATAGCAGGCGGTCTTCGTGTGCTACAATGGGCAGAACCTAGTAGGTAACTGCTGCTCGATTTTTTTGCAGTAAAAACAGACCTTATAAAGCACTTCCTAATAAAATAAAGTACCTAAAAGTAAATAGATACACAGGTATACCATATACCGAGTCAATTCCAAAACCTTCAATGTACTTTATAATATATATTAAAAAAAAAAAAAAAAATCAGCCTCTTACAATTAACAAAAGAATGATCTTTCCCATAACCAAATGAATGGAAATGTCCATTCTCCCACAGCAAGAGATTAGAAGGGGATTCTTTTGCAGAAGTCATCAGATAAATCATTGTGCGTATGAATAAAACATAAGACACTGACTTTATGACAACATTCCTTTTGTCAAAACACATGAACCAGAGAAAATGTGGATTATGCACAAATTCTGCTAAAGTAGCAAAGGTGTAAAAAAATGTGTGTGGGTTTTGCAATTTCATACCATCAGTACCATGTTGCACAGATAGAGTGAAATACAATATTAATTAAAATAAAAAAAAAAAAGAGTTGCAATCAAAACCGAAACATAAACAGAAGAAGTTGTAGCTGCAATTATGTCACGTTGCACGGAACCCTTTAAAATGATCTGCAAGACAGAAAACCTTATTGTTTGCAGACTGGTTGAAATTAGCTTTTTATTATGTAGTCAGCAAGCATGTTTAACAGGATATTACATGAGAGTTCTCATACCAAACATGACCAGGTCTTAGTACCTCCATAAATATGGACCACTAAAGCACCTCTAACTGAACTTGAGAATGTTTAATAATACATTGATCTTTAATAAAAGGCAGTCCTCATTGGTCAGACACAAGCTCAGGTCCACGTTCGAGCAAACAAATGTAATATCCTACCAGCCAATGAAAAAAAGTTAAATCATCTTAACAATAAATACTTCTAGGCAGAAGGAGAAGGTAAATTTTTTTTTTATTGCAACTTTATTAAAAAAACAAAAAACATTAAATATCCAGAAAGCAAGGTGGGATTGGCTTCTACCATACCCACTGTTTTATTCTTTTATTACAGTTTTGAACCATAAACATATATGGCCATTGCTCTGGTAGGGAAATCTCTTTATACAACACATTATGCCCCACTGATTTTTTTGACACACTGCTTGGTGTTGGAGTTAATGGCTCCTACATATTTAGTGCAACTGTACAGCAACTAACTTGTAGTACATATATAGTACAAGGTCATGTAATTACGCCAGCTTTTAATGTAAAGCAAGGTCATTAATAAAAAAAAAAAAGTTAATTTCATTTTAAAGATCATTAAAAACTGGCTATACATTTTCCAAGCAGTTTTTCTCTGCAGTAAACCATTTATAAAATATTAATTTGCAGTTCTTCTTTGCCAATGTGTGGCTTGATAAGGGTCAGAGAGGGGTCTAACCACCTGATAACATTGTAGAACTTTATTTTGGCCACTACTAAGACAAGCAGACTTTAATCGAACACATGCAGCTTATATCAGAATCACTCATTACATTGACTCATTCTATACACATACAGATTAATTATATTAAAACATTGAATTCCACACCCCCAGAGGTGCTTACAGAGGCACCTGATACTTACCAACAGAAACACTGCATGCAGATATATTTAACCCTACACTAACCTTCAAGCCAACAGCGGCACAATGCAGAAATCCAGAAAGCATTGCTTGAAGCTGCTGCCTTCCTTGCAGTAGGAAGAAAAGACTACACATTCCACGATGCTTTGCTGCAGAGACTGTTCCCCAGACATTGCAACAAAGTTGTACCTGCCTCTGATTGGCCAAAACAAATTATGGATTTTATGCTAATTTAGCTCAGATTTTCCAAGGCATTCATTTTCAAAATCAACTGCAAGAAAACTGAATAAATGTACGGACTCTAGGGTAAGTTTAATAATGTTTATGCATGGATTTTTTTCCTGCAAAAAGGTTTGCATACACAACTGATTCTCCTCGATCAGATGCATTTATAATCCATGAAACATATATACTTTTAAGAATAACCTAACAAAATTAGATTTTTGGGTGACAAAGTCCCTTTAAAACACAAAGATTGTGGGGTAATAGAGTTCTGTCAATACTGCCCCTAAACCAGGACTCACTAAAACATATTAGATGGTAACCACCTTTTTTTAAAAATAATATAGATATCTATGGATATATCGATGGATATATCGATAGATATATAGATATTATATTTTTTGCATACATATACCGTTCCACTGGCTCCTAAAAAGTAGTTTGATATCTTCCTATCAGCTTGACTGTGTTCTAAACTGTTCTGCTTTTTTTCACCCCAATGTTTGGTCTCCAACTTTCAACTTGTGAGCTATGAGTAATTCTGCAGCTATTCTGTTTGTCATGTCTTAGTAATGTCCATCACCTATTAGGTGGGGGGAATGCATGTGGATAGTTATAGAGTATACAATTAGTAACCTATTTCCAACGTTAACCTGTATAGTTTTGTTACCAGTGAATAGAAATAAGGAAACGTAAATGTCAATGTCGACATGGTTCTTTCCCCAAAAACACAGGTTTTGCAGATAAAGACCGTTTCTGCTGTAAGCTTCTTAAAACACTTTACACTGTGGTGGGAAAAGCTATGAATATAAGTATACTGCAAGCCATTAGCAACTAATTAAGGAGTTGCAGAAATATGAAGTAGGGATGGGATAAAGAGATCAACACTACTTATATTGGTAATTCAGTTTAGTAGGTTAAGATATTGCAACATTTGACTGACATTTAAAATACTTGACACAAGGAAAACAAATAAAATATTTAAGAAATCAGTCATAAAACGTTAAGACATCAGGGAAGGATGATGCAGCTTAAGACATCTGCGACAACACATTAAAATATGAAAATGTTAAGTGTACGATCACAATATATTTAGATTGCACATTAGTTCAGAAATGGAGATTAAAACCAACAATGGGGTGCGAAATGCAGGTACAGATTTATGTACAAAATTATTTATCTCAACCAATAACAATGTTTGAATAATCGAGAGTTGTCATAACATGAGAGAGTAAAAACCCTACCTCCATCTACTCATAAATACTTCACATTCTTTTAACATGCTTCACAATGCACGTAGAAAAAATGTACCCCTGCCCTAAGCACATTACACATTGTAAAAATGATAAGATTAGTTATGTGGCTTGTAAGATAGTTATCGCAAACAATAAAAGATTTTCATTCGCAAAAAAAAATAAAAAAAATGTTTGCATACACTACAGATTCTTTTTTATCAGATGCTTTCTTAATCCATGAAACTTCTAGCACCTAACATCTAGCCCTTTATAGTTACATTTTATATTGCCTTCTGACACTTGCAAATCCACACATACATCCAATGATGTCTCTACTTTGGGTCTCCTTATGTATGTAAACTTCCTTTTTATTAAATAGGCAGGAGATTCAGTGAAAAATACAGATTTCAGATTTTAACTTCATCTTAAACTGTTCTGCAAAAACCTGAACAATGTCGTGTATTAAAAAAACAAATGCAAAGGTTTCAAATGTTAAGCCAAGATGGATAAGCAGAGATAGAGTTGGTGAAAAAATATACAAAATACTTAATCTAACAACAAGATCTACTCATACTTTCTGCAATCAAAGACAAAACAAACAACTTTATATCAGATATGAAATATCTTAGTCATCTTATATCTGAAAAACAAACAAAAACAAATCATCCTTCTAGTTCAACATGGTTTTTGCATCACTGTAGCAATGTTTAGCAGTGTCCTTGTGCAAAGCACAGCGTTCAGACAACTGATGGCAGAAACACTGGAGTGGGTAGCTAGTTCCTCCTCCAGTGGGCCATAGCATAAAGCTCCTGGTATTCCTAGGTGGTCTCTCTTCCAAGTACTGACCAGGCACAACCCTGCATGGATTCAGGGTGGTGCAACCTCGGTTTCCTGACTGGAAAGGTTGCAGCACTGAAAGCCCTGAATCCTAACCACTGGACCACCAGGGAACCCAGTGTTAGCACTAGAAACATTGGTAATAAGTGGTTTCATCATTAGCAATAAGTGGTGTCTATCACTATTTAGTCTTTGGAAGCAAGTCATTTTTAACGCCTTAATAAAATGTGAGTGACATTTACACTTGTAAGACACAATTGCCTACACCTGAAATGCCAAAACCACAGTGTTAAAGTGATCTGTGAAAGGGAGCATAACTTACCTGGAGCAGACACCGCTGTTTCAAAGCACTCTCTGGCTTTTAAATAGTAACACAATAAGACAAACTTGCTAGCAATGCTTTTAATGAAGCAGGAGCTGAAAAAATGTGTTTACTGGAGCGCATGACAAACATTTTACGTTTGGCTACTTTTTGGGTTATTTTTCATATATCTGTACACAAAGAAAAAGCCTGAGGGGCTCTTCGTCAATGCTGCTGACTTCTATTATTATCCTTTCTTTGTAACGTGCCAACATATTCCGTACTGCTATACAGGGGGTTAAAAGCAAGTCAAAAACTTTGAACACAATGCAAAAGGATAGAGGGTCCTGTTATTGCGCTTTCAAACACACAGGGTTTTTCCCTAAAGATTGAAAACTTACATTCTAAAAAGGTATGGGTGAGGTACAGCATATTAAAGCTAAAGAGATTCATTTTTAATGAGGTTTTGAAGGATTTGAGGCAGGAAGATAATCCAGTGGAGCGAGGCAAGGAGTTCCAAAGAATAGAGGAAGCACGAGAAAACTAATGAAGTTGGGAGTGAGAGGAGGTGATAAGCGGAGAGAAGGTCATTCGCAGAGCGAGGATGGAAGATTAATAATAGGCATCTGAACCAAAGTTTTAGTGCAGTGGCTCGCAATCTTTTTCATCTATGAACTGGCTCGATACTTTCTATTCCTCATGGGGACCGTCTGAGATCCAAACCATTTTGAATTGGGCGATACAAATTAAATTTCTATCTAGTTTGGATTTGATTAGAGCAAATTGTAGGCCGGCTCACCAATAATGTACAACCACAACAAATTATAGTGATATTTAAGAGTGCTAGGTTCATCGCTCTGTTTCTGAAGGCTAGCAAAAAAGATCTCAGGGACCACCAATATGATAGGCTTTTGAGAACAACTGCTCTAAGTAATCTTTAGATATTTGTAACAAGAAGTTCAACCAGGAATGAGAAGAATGTCAGGCTACTGCAGTTAAAGTGAAATGAAAACTTGAACTGGATCTGTATTGAGAAGTTCACATACTTGTTCTTATCACAACTGTACGATTCCAAGAATATTGTTCTTTTAGCTGTGCTGCCCTTTACACCACAAACAAGACGGAAAAATTCCTATAAAAAGCGACAAGGATTTTATATCTGAAGGTGTTAAATATTGGCTTGGAATTCAAAACAAACCTAGAATTTTACATTTTTAGCTAAATCAACATACAATAAAGACACTTCACATACATGAAGTTTGTTACAAACATTAGCTGCTATACAAGCCATGAGCATATGACTTTTCAGAGGAATTCCTTTTAGCAGGAAGTTCTAAAGGGAGCTGTACTCATTTAATAATATTGTCATATTCCATGTTATTGTTACTGTCTTTCAACAGAAACAAATTAAGATCATATCTCAGTACAGGGTCCTTTTCAGGGGTCTGGTATAATTTATAACTGTTAACAATAGTAAAAATGAAACACTGCATATTTTATACTTTGCCCATTACCAAGTGATATTATAGCATACTATAAATATGACACTTCACTGGGCACATAAAACAGATGTTGGCAAATAGATCTGAAACATAAATGAAGAACAAGCCATGATTTATTTAATTGCCGGGGAAGGATGTACACATATGTAAATTATAAACAAAAACAGGTAGGAGCGAGAAGTAAAGTTTCTGGAGCCGTGGCTTCCTACCTCCGGGGATTTGTCAAACTTTGCATTAAAGGACCATTGGACAACGAAAAAAAAAAAAAAAAAGGTTTGCAAACCAGGTCTTGCTAATAACAATTATGCAAGTAAAGGGTCAAACACCTTGTTCTAGAGAACAAAACTGTGATGTCTCTGAAGGGGCCTTGAGAGATCCATGATATACTAATTGAAGAGAGCTGTGGTTCCATCCTTTATGCAATGTGATGTTTCTGGGCCACTAAGTTGGAATGGGCGTTCCTTCTATTTCAATACTCTACAAGTACATTTACAATGTCTTTCTGTTCTCTCCTTCCCCACACCACTCTTCACTGATAAAACAAATGCCTTGCGAGTCAGCCCTGAGGAAGTGATGCAACAAACACAAAATGGATTCCTGCACATATAAACAGTCTTCCAAAATGCCTTATGTCCATAGCTTACACAGTTGCTAACATTGTCAATTTGGTACATCCTGGACAAACAAGTGTCTTTCTCTTGAACTACAGTGATCCTTTATGGCTGAGACATTCATCATTAGTGGGGGTTCACTAAATTTTCAAACTTGTTCAAGGATTCCTTCTTTAACCAAAAACAGACTGCATTATATGGAGAAATTATTGTAACTGAGCACACTGAGGAGTTAAGGAGCAAGTATTTTCATTTACCATTGTTAAAAAAAAAAGTCCAAAGAAATCTGCGATACTTAAAAAAAAAAAAAAAAATAAAAATCAGAAGGGTAACAGCACTGCAATCTGTTGATTAGATAATAGTGAAGTAAGCTTTTTTTCTTAAACAAAAATATGCTATCTACACCATGATTATTCAACTTACAAGACATCATTGGGGTCTGGATCAGGCTATATTTTTAGGATTTCTTGTTTTTGTACAGGTTAATCAATCAGTGGTACAACCATTTTGAGTTACTTACCCATGCTGGCACATGGATATCTTTAAATGTGACTTGGATCTCGCCCACAAGAACTAGCCTTAAACTACCCTGCCCTATAGTTCTCTACAAATTAAATACAGGATGCAAGAAAATAATGCACTAATTCTAAACTGTTCCAACATCACAGAATATCCAGCCATTTGTCGACAAGGGTAATAGATATATTTTTCCAAGCATTTAAAAGAGTACATTTAAAACATTATCGGAACTAACATGAAATTCAGAGGTCATCCTCTGAGGATCTCATAGGCTGGCAAAGGGCAAGCCCCCCCTGATAAGTTACTAAATATGTTTTTTGTGCCTCAGGACATTTATTTGGAAAAAAAAGAAAAAAAAATACTTCCATGTCTCTTTAGAGAGTCACTTGTAACTTCACATTCAACAACCGGATTTACTAACAGATTCCTAATCAAACATGTGCCATATGTGCTATAAGGCATCCTTAGCTGCCTTACAAATAAACAATAATAATAATAATGATGATGATGTTTAACGCACCAACATATTCCATAGCAATATACTTAAGTTGTGATCAAGGCAAAACAATATTAACACATTACAAAGACGGAGGGCCCTGTCTTTGAGCTTAGAATCCAGTGTCCATAGTGCTTTCCCCAAGCGCCATGCAAGATAGAAAACCTAAAGATCTAAAGATGGTGTATAATTCCAAGGATTGATCTGTAGAGTATTCCCTATACAGTAAAATGAACTCCAGGATCGAATTGAAAACATTTTAGGAAACCATGTCTTAGGCCTAACAGATAATACAATATGGATAGTTTGGAATATCACCAGCTTGAGAAATGACAACATTTGTCTGAAAGTGGTACTTATCCTTTGTGGGGGTGAACAAAATAATTGTACATTTCTTTAAAAAAAAAAAATAATAATAATAATAATTTAAAAGCATATCTGATTATTAATCAGCTTATGCGTTTTCCTATTATTGTGTTCCCTTACTGTATGTAGATTTATTTCTAGTATCTTCTATAGGGCTGTAAAGATACTAAACAAGTTTTTATATTTTTCCCTGGTGTAAGCAGCAGTGAAAGCCAGTAACTATTTAAAACTGAATTAGGCTTGCTAGTCAAATTAGGATATACTTGTCAGAATATATATACCCAAGGTGGTATTTACTGTCACAATTATGTGCTTTTAATCAGGGCTTCACAAATCATGGGAGCAAGGAAGTCACAACTCCTAACAAGTTATTATACATAGATTTTATATATGCACCTCTTCACCTGGCTCCTCACAAAAGTGAGTGGCCCCTAAAATTAAAATCAATATGTCAGCTTTAAAACAAGGTTTGAAGACGTAGCCACATCACCTATAAATGTACTACTTCCTCCTGTAGAGATGCACTTACGGTTTCCTAAATGTGATATCTTGTGCATTTAACATTTAGACAAGTGATTCATTCTTGTACTGCTATTCCAAATGTGAGGATACATCCTATTAATAGCAATTAATTAAAAAAGGACTCAGGTCATTCGGGATGTAAATGGCATAATGGTTGAATGTATTATCTGGGATGGAGACACACGGTTATGACAAAGAAGGCAAATAAACCATAGCCTTATCGAAAAACATGGCAATATCTCCCATATGATATAACTAGAAATTCTAGTTTTAAACAGTTTCATGTGATACTTTGGGTTATAACCAATGAACAATTCAATGAGTCACTTCCTCTTCAGTACAACCTTTTACATTGTCATAGATAAGGGTAAGGCAAGACCAGGAAGTACAGGAACCAATGGACTTTAGACTGACACTCTACAATGCAAGTTGGATTTTATACTATAAGTTCTCAACAGGTTTCACACAAAAAAGGTCTTAATAAACATATCCTTATTTGCTACTGCACAATTAAAAAAAAAAAACCTTAACCATCTGGCAGCAAAAATGTTTGGCATTTTGGTCATCTATAACTCCTATGGCCCAAAAATATTAAGATACAGATTTATTTGTAATAGCATATTCAATATTAAACTCTCCACTCAAAATAAAACATGGTGGTGCCACTCCAGTGCTATTAATGAACAGCTCTCACTCATCCTTATTTACATCACTTGTATTTGTTTATGGCAAATGTATCTGGATTCTTATCTATACTACCGACCAAAAGATTTTTTTGTTTCCTCTGCGTCTGAAAAAGTACAGCAGTATTTACTGTAGTACATATCTTCATACACAAACCTTGGAGTCTGCCTTCTGAATTGAATTATATAAAAGGGTGTTTATGCTGTTGCCATGTCAGTCCAGTTTAGCAAGCGCACAATTAAGCAATGTAGTACACAAGTCATATACTAGAAAATGGTATCATCACTATGAATGCCTCACTTGATTTCCGTGGCCCATTGATTATTCCATTAGTTTCTCTCTGCATCCTTTAATGCGCCTCAATATGCCAAATACCCCCATTATCCTCAATATGCCAAATACCTACCCATGATTCTCAATATGCCAATGAATAACCTACCCATGATTCTCAATATGCCAATGAATACCTACCCATCATCCTTTGCCTCACTGCCTGTAAATATCAACTCTCAGATCTCCCCATGATCTCTCAGTTAATAGCCCTGGCCACTCATCGTCCAGTGATCACTCCCACCATGGGCACCATCTCCCCCCAGTTGTTACCCCAGGCCCCTCACTGTCCAATGATCACTCCCACCATGGGCACCATCTCCACCCAGTTGTTACCCCAGGCCCCTCACTGTCCAATGATCACTCCCACCATGGGCACCATCTCCCTCCAGTTGTTACCTAAGGCCCCTCACTGTCCAATGATGACTACCACCATGGGCACCATCTCCCCCCAGTTGTTACCCCAGGCCCCTCACTGTCCAATGATCACTACCACCATGGGCACCATCTCCACCCAGTTGTTACCCCAGGCCCCTCACTGTCCAATGATCACTCCCACCATGGGCACCATCTCCCTCCAGTTGTTACCTAAGGCCCCTCACTGTCCAATGATGACTACCACCATGGGCACCATCTCCCCCCAGTTGTTACCCCAGGCCCCTCACTGTCCAATGATCACTACCACCATGGGCACCATCTCCCCCCAGTTGTTACCCCAGGCCCCTCACTGTCCAATGATCACTCCCACCATGGGCACCATCTCCCCCCAGTTGTTACCCCAGGCCCCTCACTGTCCAATGATCACTCCCACCATGGGCACCATCTCCACCCAGTTGTTACCCCAGGCCCCTCACTGTCCAATGATCACTCCCACCATGGGCACCATCTCCCTCCAGTGGTTACCTAAGGCCCCTCACTGTCCAATGATCACTACCACCATGGGCACCATCTCCCCCCAGTTGTTACCCCAGGCCCCTCACTGTCCAATGATCACTACCACCATGGGCACCATCTCCCCCCAGTTGTTACCCCAGGCCCCTCACTGTCCAATGATCCCTCCCACCATGGGCACCATCTCCCCCCAGTTGTTACCCCAGGCCCCTCACTGTCCAATGATCACTACCACCATGGGCACCATCTCCCCCCAGTTGTTACCCCAGGCCCCTCACTGTCCAATGATTACCTCACCATGGATACCATCTCCCCCCAGTTGTTACCCCAGGCCCCTCACTGTCCAATGATTACCTCACCATGGAGGGTCTCTCTCCCTAAACTCTCAGTTAATACCTCCTGGCCCCTCACTGTCCAATGATTACATCACCATGGATACCATCTCCCCCTGATCTCTCAGTGAATACCCCCCCCCCCCCCCCCACCTCTCTCCAGTGATTACCTCACCATGGAGGAAATATCCCCCTAATCTCTTAGTTAATGCCCCGGCACCTCGCTGTCCAGTGATTACCCCACCATGGAGGGTATCTCCCCCTGATCTCATAGTTATTACCCCCGGCCCTCACTCTCCCAGTGATTACACCTCCCGGCCCCTCTCACCTGCACCTGTATCAGGAAGTGGCGCCGCTCGGACTTCGCACAACGTCCCTAAGAGCAGCAGCAGCCCTAGGCCCAGGGCGAGCCGCCCCATGATCCTGCCGGCCGGGTTCAGTGTCTCCTCAGGGCGGGGGTCTCACAGCTGTATAGAGGGGTCTGTGGAACATAAACCGAGCCGGCTCCTCACTGCCAGCCGCCGCTATCACCTATCACCCGCCTCCACCGCGGCCTGTCTGTCACCATACTCCCCGGGCCGCTCATTGCTCGGAGGCCCCACACTGTCCGCCGCAGTTACCAGGACAGCCTTACCACACAGCGGCCGCCATGTTCTGTGACATCGCACTGACCAAAGGCGGGAGCAACCGCTCCGCTTCCGATTGGCAGGCGCCTCAGCGAATAGGAAAACCTGCTCGCGCTTCAGCTAGCCAATAGCGATCGGTAAATAGGAAGAAGGTGGGGCTTGTAAGTCAAGGTGAGTGCGGTGATGTCACTGGAACAACAGTGTCTGTTAGTGCACTGCTAGTGGTGCAGTGTTTCCTTTTTTCTCAATATCTATCTATCTACGAGTGGTGCTCCAGATTTGAGAGCTAGTCTTATATTTATGAATATATATGTCCAATAAAAAAGGTATCAATATATACTGCAATAGTCTGATTATTCATCACATATTATAATTGTCAGACTGCAGTTTGTCGTCACGCTTGTGAGGTAAGGCATTGAGGTCTTCAGAGCTCGCAGGACTTAGGCAATGAGCACCGAAGGCTTACTTGCCCTGCGAGCCTCGCGGGGCAAGGCGAGCAGTTGAGGCATTGAAGCACGCAGGACTTAGGCTGAAATGAGCGCCAAAGACGCTCCTGCGAGCCTTGCAAAGCAGTTGAGGAACGCGGGACTTAGATAAAAAAATCTGACCTCGGAAAAATACGAGGTTTACAGAAGAACCGCGAAAATCGTAAAACATGAAAAATAATAAAAAATAAATTAAAATACACTCACACACAGCACAGGGGGAGAGCCAAGGAAGCCAGGGAGTGAGGTTGCAAGCAATGTGGAGCCTTATTTGCCGTGTTTCGTCACTCGAAAATCGGCTAAGCGATAACAAAATGGCGGACGAAAAACATAAAAAAAACTGGATGAAAACGAGGCTGAGCAAAGCCAGGCACGCAGGACTTAGACAATACACGACGGCAAAGACACTAACACTTACACCAACAACGCCAGGCACGCGGGACGTTGAAAATCAAAGAAACGACACACAAACATTCAGCGCACACAGAGGAGAAACACACAGAAGGCACAGGGGGGAGATGGTGGAAAGAGACACATGGCATTCCCAAGCACTAAACCTGCAGGTTAATGAACCCTGCAATGAGCCGCCAGGACAGTGGGATGAGAGGTTCACAATGAGTGCCGAAGGCGCTCATCGCGGGGCTCGCAATGAGCGCCAAAGGTGCTCAGAGAAGCAAAAGCATCACATTGTGTGGCAGACAGCATTGCCTGGCTTACAACTTTGTTGCTGTCATTTTTGACGGGGAAGTCGCTAGTCTATATATACACTAGCAAATTGCCAGTCAAAAAATGACGGCAATAAAACTGTAAGCCAGGCAATGCTGTTTGCCACACAATGTGATGCTTTTGCTTCTCTGAGCACCTTCGGCGCTCATTGCTTGGGAATGCCATGTGTCTCTTTCCAGCATCTCCCCCCTGTCCCTTCCCTGTTTGGTTCTTTTCTGTGTGTCTGCTGAATGTTTGTTTGGCGCTGGCTTACTGTTGTTTGTTTTATTTTCAAAGTCCTGCGTGCCTGGCGTTTTGCCGGTGTAAGTTTTAGTGTCTTTGCCGTCGTGTATTTTCTAAGTCCCGGGTGCCTAGCTTTGCTCAGCCTCGTTGTCATTCAGTTATAGATTTTTTTCCGGCTCATTTCAGCCTAAGTCCTGCGTGCTTCAATGCCTGAACTGCTCGCTCCGGCGCTCATTGCCTAAGTCCTGCGAGTTTGGAAGGCTTCAATGGCTCGCCTCGCTTCTCAAGGCTCGCAAGCGTGACAACAAATCGCAGTTTGACAACTATTATATGTGATATATACATATACTCTCTCATACTTAGTGTTCGGGTCATGCCAGAATGTAGTGTTCCAGAGTGGACTGTCTATATTTATTATTGAGACAAGCAATGCACAGGTTTCTAAGGGCCTTGTTCTTCTAAATCTACAATATGCATAACTATTTCATTTATTTATGTTTGTATATAGCACTTTTATCCAAGGTACTTTCCACAGTATCAAAAAAATACATCATTTTTTAAACATAGAGTATTACATTTTGTTGCACAAACATAATAGAGCATAAAGTGAGATTTGCGGTTGTTTTGGACCTATCCTGTTATATGCACGCACGCTTCAGAGCTGGGGAGCACGTCGTGGACGTCCCGATGTAGCTGTCTGTAAGTGCCCTGTAAGTGCATTTAACACTAAGGGTTAGGAAGCTACTTTTAGGGGGTTAGGGTTAGGCTAAGAGGGTTAGGAGGTTAGGGTTAGGGCCAGCAAGGGGTGTAGGGGGTTAGGGTTAGGGACGGCAAGTGGTGTAGGGGCTTTGGGTTAGGTTTAGGGTTAGGGCAGGTAACTGGGGTAAGGGGTTAGGATTATGGATAGGGCCACCGAGGGGTGTAGGAGGTTAGGGGCTTAGGGAATACATCAGGATGCAAGCCCGCCTGGCATCAGGAGGCTTTCCATGCCGTGTGTGCATATAACAGGATAGATCTATTGTTTTTAATATAGTGCAGTGGGCCAGAGGCAAATCAGGGTCTCATCTCTAAATACTCCCCCAACCGCCCTCTTCATTCTGCTGATGATCTTCTTTCCTCCTCTCTTATCCCCTACTTTTCTCATATTGCCCAAATTCTTTGGAACTCCTTGCCTCACTCCAAAATCTCGGTAAAAATGCATATATTAAAAGAAGCTTATATATTCAGCCTTAATATGTACAACACATCTATCATCATGAGAGGTAGCTTTTCCAAGTTGGAAAGAGACAGGAAGTGGGTATTTGCAAAATGTTGGGTAGGTTGGGTACTGTCTCATGTGGAATGGTAATTTATTCCAGTGATAGGGGGGGAAACCGGAAATATAATTAGTTTTTAAATAGGAATGTGAGTGTTGGAAGGCATTTGTAGCTCAGAGAGGGTTGTGACAAATAGAGTGAGATAGGGGAGGTGAGACATGGAGGAGCAAGACTATGTCAAGAATTGTAGACAAATATTTTTAATTTGAACAAGCAGTGATAGTAAACAGGAAACCATTTGAGTTGGGCCAGGAGAGTAGAGGTGTGGATTAATAAGGAAAAAGCAAGATGTCATCCAGGATTGAATGGTATTGAGGCAAGAAGACATGTGAGAATAAATCCTGTGTGAATGTAGGGAAAGAGAAGATCTGGGTGTCATCAGCAAATAAATTACAGCGGAAGCTAGAGGAGGAAATAATGGCTTCTAGGAGCGATGTATAGAGGGAGAAGCAGGGCCGGGTCCACCTTTCTGGAGCCCCTAGACAGTGAAGTGGAGGAGCCCCTGCGAGTGAGTGTGTAAGGACCAATCTTTGCATTTTCTGGGGGAAATATTTTTGTGCTTGTTAAATAGCTGTGTAAGAAGAATAAAGACTCAGTCTGTCTCTACTCTTAATTGAATTATGTGGCTCATCTGATTTCTCTGCTTCTCCATTATTGATGTTCTGATCTGAATTGCTGGATGCTGATATGACTAAAGTAACAACCTGCATAGTGCTCCTGTAAGCTAAAGGCAGGATAATTAGGGTGTATATGGCCCCACATCTCTGGGTCGTGACAGCCCACAATACCAATGTTGGCAAGCATTGAAATAAGGATAAGATGATCTTCTGCATCAAAGGAAGCTGAAAGATCAAGCAATGAGCCCAGTAAAGGACGTTTCAGTCAAGTGGTTTAAGTGGATAGGAGCTCAATCTCTGTGGATTGGAACAGCCTGGAAACCAGATTGATTGGGGGAAAACAGTGACAAAATAGTGAAGGAGAGGTGGCACTATGGAGGCAAGGGTTAGGTCCATGTCGGTTGTTGCTAGTCAAGCTCTTGAAATCAGGGTACTGACTTTGGCTGATAAGGTATGGCTGAAGGTGGACATTTGGTTGGCTGTGAGTGGTAGTTGGAGAGAATTGTGATAGTTACTACTCTGGTGTGCTGTTGTGAGAAATTAACAGATGTTGGAGATCTTGTTGGTGAAGTATGAGAAGGGGTTCTGGGCAGTGAGCACTGAGAGGCTTGAGGTCTGCTGGACACCGGGTGGAGTAGGTTATATTGCGTGGAGAATAGTTATTAGAATGTAGGGTGCTATGGAGGTGATGAGATTTTGGTACTTTTTCTGCTTTGAAGGAAATCAGAAAGTTAGAGACTAAAGGGTAAGTAGGAGCAAATACGACATTGGGTATCAGAGGATTTGCATAGGCGTTCTTGTTTTAGGTTGGAAGTCTACCATTGTTGGGAAAGTTTGTAAAGGGGGTGAATGGACGAGGAGGTGCAAAAGATTGGGAGAATAGACATGAGGAGGCATTCTACAAAGTCCAGTCACATATCAGGAATAACCGCTGTGTGCGGCACGGACAACAACTAGACGTCATGGTAGTGAGTCAATAAGATGCTGGAAGGTTGGCAGGGGTATCTGGAGCTATGCATACTGCAATGCATCCAAAAGCTGCTGAAGAGTGCGTGGTGGAAGATTCATACTGCAAACATGGAGATCGAGGTGGTCTCACAGGTGTTTGAAGGGGTTCAAGTCTGGGAAACTTGGAGGCCAGGGAAAAACTTGGAAGTCTTTGTCGTGCTTCTACAACCACTCCCGGACAATTCTGTCCATATGACATGTTGCATTGTCCTGCTCAAAGATCCCATCCACTACAGGGAAGACAGTCAACATGTATGGGTGTACTTGATCTGCAAGGATGTATAGATGGTTGAGAGTGACTTCCAGAGGTATGAGTAATCCCAGACAATGCCACAAAAACATTCCCCAGACCATAACGCTGCTGCCACCATTTTTTGTTTTTTTCCAACAATGGTTGCAGAGTGTTTGTTCACGGACTAATCAGGGAAGGAAACGCTTTGCCAATCAGAAGTCCAAATATGGTACTGTCACGCAAATAAAAAACAGTTTTCTTTGGAGCGCCAATTGTGACAGGATTTGCTGTACTGTCATTTTAGATGCACTTCTGGTGGCCCTCGGTTCGTTTGACCGATGAGTTGCCCAACTGTAGTGTGTCGATTGTCCCTCACACACCTTCCCAGCCGACATTCATCTCTGACATTAATGGCATGCAGTGCTCCACAGTTCACAAACTGTGCTGTTTTAGAAATACTGCCACCCTTAGTCCGAAAGCCAATGACCTCTTCAAAATTGGATACATTTTAAGTTTTACCTGTGACAGCGATGTAGGCAGTGGTCACAATAATATGACTTGACCGTGTAGGTCCTCAAAGAAGAAAGATGTGGGAGACCTGGTGTGCTATGAATAGTGAGAAAAGTTGTGAGATGAGGGGACTGGAATGAAATGAGGTGTCTTAAGAAAGAGATGTCAGGTGTAGCAGGGGTGATAGGGGCTTAGATCCAGTATGGGGGGTCAGGCGACTCTGTATTATCTGGAGACATCTATGTTTCAGTAATAGCAAATGGTTGCACTGCACTCTGGGAAACTGGGCAGGGACATGCAAATGAGTACACAATACATTTCACTCTTTGGTACCTATCTCCTGAATTCGATTTTGTTGGAAGGCTATATATATACTAGCGTATTGCCCGTCAAAAAATGACGGCAATCAGATGTGTATGTTTTAAAAGTTGTTTAGTTATTAATATACACATGGAACTGTAAGGTAGCTAATGTTGTTTTTTGTGTACTACTGAAATATAGAATTCAAATTAATAAATGAATTTACATATTTTTATGCATTGTGTTGAAGAGCTGGCAATCTGAGTTGATGTTGCAGCAGCATTAGTGGTGTGGAGGTGCTGTGTAAGCGTGATGAACGTGTGCAGTGTAATGGTGTGCGTGCGCGAGCCGAAACCGTTAACGTAGCTGTGTACTTCCGCATTATCCTAAAATGGCGGATAATGTGTTTTATGCGTCTTCGCAGATTATCGGTACGTGTTTTGCGTGGTTATAGTGCTGTAGCCTGGTTTTCGTTTTGTTCGTCCGTCATTTTTTCTGCGTCGCTCATTGCCAAAAGTACTATGGTTTAACGGCTCGCCTCGCTGTGCGAGGCTCGCCAGGCGATGATCGCCTGCGGCACTCATCGCTAAGCACGCTAAAGTACTATGGTTTAACATTAAATTTGTTTGCCACACAACATGACACTACATTTGTCCCTTTTTTTTTTTTCTTCAAATAAATACAATTTTTTTTTTATAAAATTAATATTTTTGTAATTTGCAACTTATATTTCATTAAATGCGTTGGTTTAGGCGTGAAATCCGATGTTGCGCGATACAAAGTCGTTAAATCTGTGTTAATGCGTAAATCTGTAATTTCTGATAGTAAAATGTAGTCGCTACTGTCTTTTTACTCATTGCGCGGTTAATCCGCATCCTTTATCTCGTATTTTTTCTAACACCTACGTCTATGGCTGTGTTTTACGCAGTTCGTAGTAGTATAGCCTCGTTTTCATTTTTTTCGGCGGACATTTTTTTCTCGCTTAGCCGATTTTCGATCTTTGTTCCAACTCACTTCCAGACGTCCTGCCTGGTTCCCCATGCTGTAAGTGACCTTTATTTTATTTTTTAGTGTGTATTTAGTGTTTTTTTTAGTGTTTTGTTTCCGCCGCTTATGTCGTAATTTTTTTCAGCTCGTATTTTTTTGTGCTACGAAGTTACGGCTCGCCTCGCTATGCGAGGCTCGCCTGCAATGAGCGCCTGTGGCGCTCATTGCCAAAGTGCTACGAAGTAACGGCTCGCCTCGCTATGCGAGGCTCGCCTGCAATGAGCGCCTGCGGCGCTCATTGCCAAAGTGCTACCAAGTAACGGCTCGCCTCGCTACGCGAGGCTCGCCTGCAATGAGCGCCTGCGGCGCTCATTGCCAAAGTGCTACAAAGTAACGGCTCGCTACGCGAGGCTCGCCTGCAATGAGCGCCTGCGGCGCTCATTGCCAAAGTGCTACGAAGTAACGGCTCGCCACGCTACGCGAGGCTCGCCGGGCGATGAGAGCCTGCGGCGCTCATCGCTAAGTCGTACGCACTACCCAACAGAGCAGTTTAACGGCTCGCCGGGAAATGAGCGCCTGCGGCGCTCATCGTAAAGTCGTACGCACTGCGCAACGGAGCGTGACGACGTCTCGTAGTTAGACAATTATAATATGTGATATATATACATATACTAGCGAATTGCCCGTCAAAAATGACGGCAATCAAATTTGAAGCCTGGCAATGGCGTTTGCCACAAATTGCAAGCCTCTCCCCCTCTACTTAACTGGCCTTGCGATGAGCGCCTTTGGCGCGCATTGCGAGCCTCTCCCCCTCTACCTTTTCCCCCCTCTACTTGACGGTAGGCGCTCAATGAGAGCCACTCCCCCCTCTACTTTACTAAGCACCTTTGAAGCTCATCATGGGCCTCGCAATGAGTGCCAAAGGTGCTCATTGCGAGCCTCTCCCCCATGTGTCTCTTCCCCCCTCTCCACCCCTGTATCTCTTCCCCCCTCTCCCTCCCATGTGTCCCCTTTCCCCTCTCTCCCTCCCGTTTCTCTTCAACCCCTCTCCCCCTCCTGTGTCTCTTCCCTCCCTCCCGTTTCTTTTTCCTTCTCTTCCTCCCTGTTTCTCTTTCCCCATCTCCATTTCCTGTGTCTCTTCCACCCCTCTCCCTACCCTGTTCCTTTTACCCCCTCTCCCTTCCCTTGTCTCTTCTACCCCGCTTTCCCTCCTCTGTCTCTTCCACTCCACTTTTCTCATCTCTCTGTCCCTCCTTCCGGTCTGTCTCTCTGTCCCTCCTTCCTGTCTGTCTCTCTCTCTCTGTCCCTCCTTCCTGTCTCTCTCTCTGTCCCTCCTTCCTGTCTCTCTGTCCTTCCTTCCAGTCAATCTTTCTCTCTGTCCCTCCTTCCTGTCTCTCTCCCTATCCCTCCCTCCTGTCTCTCTCTCTCTATCCCTCCCTCCTTTCTCTCTCTGTCCCTCCTTCCTGTCTCTCTCTCTGTCCCTCCTTCCTGTCTCTCTCTCTCTCTGTCCCTCCTTCCTGTCTCTCTCTCTGTACCTCCTTCCTGTCTCTCTCTCTCTCT
Organism: Discoglossus pictus; assembly: GCA_027410445.1. Taxonomy (NCBI): domain Eukaryota; kingdom Metazoa; phylum Chordata; class Amphibia; order Anura; family Alytidae; genus Discoglossus; species Discoglossus pictus. Next base: position 85,553,495 of record CM050172.1, read on the forward strand.
CTGTCCCTCCTTCCTGTCTCTCTCTCTCTCTGTCCCTCCTTCCTGTCTCTCTCTCTCTCTCTGTCCCTCCTTCCTGTCTCTGTCTCTCTCTCTCTGTATCTCTCCTGTCTCTCTCTGTGTCTGTGTCCCTCCTGTCTCTCTCTCTCTCTCTGTCCCTCCTTTCTCTCTCTCTCTGTGTGTCCCTCCTGTCTCTTTATAGCTGTCCCTCCTGTCTCTCTCTCTCTGTGTCCCTCCTGTCTCTCTCTCGCTGTGTCCCACCTGTCTCTGTCTGTGTCGCTCCTGTCTCTGTCTGTGTCGCTCCTGTCTCTGTCTGTGTCGCTCCTGTCTCTGTCTGTGTCGCTCCTGTCTCTGTCTGTGTCGCTCCTGTCTCTCTCTGTGTCCCTACTGTCTCTCTCTGTGTCCCTCCTGTCTCTCTCTCTCTGTGTGTCCCTATTGTCTCTATCTCTGTCTCTCCTGTCTCTCTCTCTCTGTCTCTGTCCCTCCTGTCTCTCTCTCTCTCTGTGTGTCCCTCCTGTCTCTGTCTGTGTCGCTCCTGTCTCTGTCTGTGTCGCTCCTGTCTCTGTCTGTGTCGCTCCTTTCTCTGTCGGTGTCCCTGTCTCTCTCAGTGTGTCCCTCCTCTCTCTCTCTGTGTGTCCCTCCTGTCTCTCTCTCTATCCCTCCTATCTCTCTATCTGTGTCCCTCCTGTCTCTCTATCTGTGTCCCTCCTGTCTCTCTCTCTCTGTACCTCCTGTCTCTCTCTCTCTCTGTACCTCCTGTCTCTCTCTCTCTCTCTCTCTGTGTCCCTCCTGTCTCTCTATCCGTGTCCCTCTTGTCTCTCTCTGTCTGTGTCCCCCCTGTCTCTCTATCCGTGCCCCTCCTGTCTCTCTCTGTCTGTGTCCCTCCTGTCTCTGTCTGTGTCGCTCCTGTATCTCTCTGTCTGTGTCGCTACTGTCTCTGTCTGTGTCGCTCCTGTCTCTGTCTGTGTCGCTCCTGTCTCTGTCTGTGTCGCTCTTGTCTCTGTCTATGTCCCTACTGTCTCTGTCTATGTCCCTACTGTCTCTCTCTGTGTCCCTACTGTCTCTCTCTGTGTCCCTCCTCTCTCTCTCTCTGTCCCTATTGTCTCTATCTCTGTCTCTCCTGTCTCTCTCTCTCTGTCTCTGTCCCTCCTGTCTCTCTCTCTCTCTCTGTGTCCCTCCTGTCTCTGTCTGTGTCACTCCTGTCTCTGTCTGTGTCGCTCCTGTCTCTGTCTGTGTCGCTCCTGTCTCTGTGTCGCTCCTGTCTCTGTCTGTGTCGCTACTGTCTCTGTCTGTGTCCCTGTCTCTCTCTGTGTGTCCCTCCTCTCTCTCTCTGTGTGTCCCTACTGTCTCTCTCTGTGTCCCTCCTGTCTCTCTCTCTCTCTGTGTGTCCCTATTGTCTCTATCTCTGTCTCTCCTGTCTCTCTCTCTCTGTCTCTGTCCCTCCTGTCTCTCTCTCTCTCTCTGTGTGTCCCTCCTGTCTCTGTCTGTGTCGCTCCTGTCTCTGTCTGTGTCGCTCCTGTCTCTGTCTGTGTCGCTCCTTTCTCTGTCGGTGTCCCTGTCTCTCTCAGTGTGTCCCTCCTCTCTCTCTCTGTGTGTCCCTCCTGTCTCTCTCTCTATCCCTCCTATCTCTCTATCTGTGTCCCTCCTGTCTCTCTATCTGTGTCCCTCCTGTCTCTCTCTCTCTGTACCTCCTGTCTCTCTCTCTCTCTGTACCTCCTGTCTCTCTCTCTCTCTCTCTCTGTGTCCCTCCTGTCTCTCTATCCGTGTCCCTCTTGTCTCTCTCTGTCTGTGTCCCCCCTGTCTCTCTATCCGTGCCCCTCCTGTCTCTCTCTGTCTGTGTCCCTCCTGTCTCTGTCTGTGTCGCTCCTGTATCTCTCTGTCTGTGTCGCTACTGTCTCTGTCTGTGTCGCTCCTGTCTCTGTCTGTGTCGCTCTTGTCTCTGTCTATTTCCCTACTGTCTCTGTCTATGTCCCTACTATCTCTCTCTGTGTCCCTACTGTCTCTCTCTGTGTCCCTCCTCTCTCTCTCTCTGTCCCTATTGTCTCTATCTCTGTCTCTCCTGTCTCTCTCTCTCTGTCTCTGTCCCTCCTGTCTCTCTCTCTCTCTCTGTGTCCCTCCTGTCTCTGTCTGTGTCACTCCTGTCTCTGTCTGTGTCGCTCCTGTCTCTGTCTGTGTCGCTCCTGTCTCTGTCTGTGTCGCTCCTGTCTCTGTCTGTGTCGCTCCTGTCTCTGTCTGTGTCCCTGTCTCTCTCTGTGTGTCCCTCCTCTCTCTCTCTGTGTGTCCCTCCTGTCTCTCTCTCTGTCCCTCCTGTCTCTCTATCTGTGTCCCTCCTGTCTCTCTATCTGTGTCCCTCCTGTCTCTCTATCTGTGTCCCTCCTGTCTCTCTCTCTGTGTCCCTCCTGTCTCTCTCTCTCTGTACCTCCTGTCTCTCTCTCTCTGTACCTCCTGTCTCTCTCTCTGTGTCCCTCCTGTCTCTCTATCCATGTCCCTCTTGTCTCTCTCTGTCTGTGTCCCTCCTGTCTCTCTATCCGTGCCCCTCCTGTCTCTCTCTGTCTGTGTCCCTCCTGTCTCTGTCTGTGTCGCTCCTGTATCTCTCTGTCTGTGTCGCTCCTGTCTCTATCTGTGTCCCTCCTGTCTCTCTCTCTGTCCCTACTGTCTCCATCTCTCTGTGTTCCTTCTGTCTCTCTCTGTGTCCCTCCTGTCTCTCTCTGTCTGTGTCCCTCCTGTCTCTCTGTGTGTCTCTGCTGTCTCTCTATCTGTGTCCCTCCTGTCTCTCTCTGTCTGTGTTCCTCCTGTCTCTCTCTGTCTGTGTCCCTTCTGTCTCTCTCTGTGTCTCTGCTGTCTCTCTATATGTGTCCCTCCTGTCTCTCTCTGTCTGTGTCCCTCCTGTCTCTCTCTATCTGTGTCCCTCCTGTCTCTCTCTATCTGTGTCCCTTCTGTCTCTCTCATTCTGTGTCCCTCCTGTCTCTCTCTATCTGTGTCCCTCCTGTCTCTCTCTATCTGTGTCCCTCCTCTCTCCCTGTCTGTGTCCCTCCTCACTCTCTCTGTGTCCCTCCTGTCTCTCTCTGTGTCCCTCCTGTCTCTCTGTCTGTGTCTCTCCTGTCTCTCTCTATCTGTGTCCCTCCTGTCTCTCTCTATCTGTGTCCCTCCTGTCTCTGTCTGTGTCGCTCCTGTCTCTGTCTATGTCCCTACTGTCTCTCTCTGTGTCCCTACTGTCTCTCTATGTGTCCCTCCTCTCTCTCTCTCTGTGTCCCTATTGTCTCTATCTCTGTCTCTCCTGTCTCTCTCTCTCTGTCTCTGTCCCTCCTGTCTCTCTCTCTCTCTCTGTGTCCCTCCTGTCTCTGTCTGTGTCACTCCTGTCTCTGTCTGTGTCGCTCCTGTCTCTGTCTGTGTCGCTCCTGTCTCTGTGTCGCTCCTGTCTCTGTCTGTGTCGCTCCTGTCTCTGTCTGTGTCCCTGTCTCTCTCTGTGTGTCCCTCCTCTCTCTCTCTGTGTGTCCCTCCTGTCTCTCTCTCTGTCCCTCCTGTCTCTCTATCTGTGTCCCTCCTTTCTCTATATCTGTGTCCCTCCTGTCTCTCTATCTGTGTCCCTCCTGTCTCTCTATCTGTGTCCCTCCTGTCTCTCTCTCTCTGTACCTCCTGTCTCTCTCTCTCTCTGTACCTCCTGTCTCTCTCTCTGTGTCCCTCCTGTCTCTCTATCCATGTCCCTCTTGTCTCTCTCTGTCTGTGTCCCTCCTGTCTCTCTATCCGTGCCCCTCCTGTCTCTCTCTGTCTGTGTCCCTCCTGTCTCTGTCTGTGTCGCTCCTGTATCTCTCTGTCTGTGTCGCTCCTGTCTCTATCTGTGTCCCTCCTGTCTCTCTCTCTGTCCCTACTGTCTCCATCTCTCTGTGTTCCTTCTGTCTCTCTCTGTGTCCCTCCTGTCTCTCTCTGTCTGTGTCCCTCCTGTCTCTCTCTATCTGTGTCCCTCCTGTCTCTCTCTATCTGTGTCCCTTCTGTCTCTCTCATTCTGTGTCCCTCCTGTCTCTCTCTATCTGTGTCCCTCCTGTCTCTCTCTATCTGTGTTCCTCCTCTCTCCCTGTCTGTGTCCCTCCTCACTCTCTCTGTGTCCCTTCTGTCTCTCTCTGTGTCTCTGCTGTCTCTCTATATGTGTCCCTCCTGTCTCTCTTTGTCTGTGTCCCTCCTGTCTCTCTCTATCTGTGTCCCTCCTGTCTCTCTCTATCTGTGTCCCTTCTGTCTCTCTCATTCTGTGTCCCTCCTGTCTCTCTCTATCTGTGTCCCTCCTGTCTCTCTCTATCTGTGTCCCTCCTCTCTCCCTGTCTGTGTCCCTCCTCACTCTCTCTGTGTCCCTCCTGTCTCTCTCTGTGTCCCTCCTGTCTCTCTGTCTGTGTCTCTCCTGTCTCTCTCTATCTGTGTCCCTCCTGTCTCTCTCTATCTGTGTCCCTCCTGTCTCTGTCTGTGTCGCTCCTGTCTCTGTCTATGTCCCTACTGTCTCTCTCTGTGTCCCTCCTCTCTCTCTCTCTGTGTCCCTATTGTCTCTATCTCTGTCTCTCCTGTCTCTCTCTCTCTGTCTCTGTCCATCCTGTCTCTCTCTCTCTCTCTCTGTGTCCCTCCTGTCTCTGTCTGTGTCACTCCTGTCTCTGTCTGTGTCGCTCCTGTCTCTGTCTGTGTCGCTCCTGTCTCTGTGTCGCTCCTGTCTCTGTCTGTGTCGCTCCTGTCTCTGTGTCGCTCCTGTCTCTGTCTGTGTCGCTCCTGTCTCTGTCTGTGTCCCTGTCTCTCTCTGTGTGTCCCTCCTCTCTCTCTCTGTGTGTCCCTCCTGTCTCTCTCTCTGTCCCTCCTGTCTCTCTATCTGTGTCCCTCCTGTCTCTCTATCTGTGTCCCTCCTGTCTCTCTCTCTCTGTACCTCCTGTCTCTCTCTCTCTGTACCTCCTGTCTCTCTCTCTGTGTCCCTCCTGTCTCTCTATCCATGTCCCTCTTGTCTCTCTCTGTCTGTGTCCCTCCTGTCTCTCTATCCGTGCCCCTCCTGTCTCTCTCTGTCTGTGTCCCTCCTGTCTCTGTCTGTGTCGCTCCTGTATCTCTCTGTCTGTGTCGCTCCTGTCTCTATCTGTGTCCCTCCTGTCTCTCTCTCTGTCCCTACTGTCTCCATCTCTCTGTGTTTCTTCTGTCTCTCTCTGTGTCCCTCCTGTCTCTCTCTGTCTGTGTCCCTCCTGTCTCTCTGTGTGTCTCTGCTGTCTCTCTATCTGTGTCCCTCCTGTCTCTCTCTCTGTCTGTGTCCCTCCTGTCTCTGTCTGTGTCCCTCCTGTCTCTCTCTATCTGTGTCCCTCCTCTCTCCCTGTCTGTGTCCCTCCTCACTCTCTCTGTGTCCCTCCTGTCTCTCTCTGTGTCCCTCCTGTCTCTCTGTCTGTGTCTCTCCTGTCTCTCTCTATCTGTGTCCCTCCTGTCTCTCTCTATCTGTGTCCCTCCTGTCTCTGTCTGTGTCCCTCCTGACTCTCTGTGTTACTCCTGTCACTCTCTCTCTGTCTGTGTCCCTCCTGACTCTCTCTGTGTTACTCCTGTCACTCTCTCTCTGTCTGTGTCCCTCCTGTCTCTCTCTGTGTCCCTCCTGTCTCTCTCTGTCTGTGTCCCTCCTGTCTCTCTCTATCTGTGTCCCTCCTGTCTCTCTCTATCTGTGTCCCTCCTCTCTCCCTGTCTGTGTCCCTCCTCTCTCTCTCTGTGTCCCTCCTGTCTCTCTCTGTGTCCCTCCTGTCTCTCTCTATCTGTGTCCCTCCTGTCTCTCTCTATCTGTGTCCCTCCTGTCTCTCTCTATCTGTGTCCCTCCTGTCTCTATCTGTGTCCCTCCTGTCTCTCTCTATCTGTGTCCCTCCTGTCTCTATCTGTGTCCCTCCTGTCTCTCTCTATCTGTGTCCCTCCTGTCTCTATCTGTGTCCCTCCTGACTCTCTGTGTTACTCCTGTCACTCTCTCTCTGTCTGTGTCCCTCCTGTCTTTCTCTATCTGTGTCCCACCTGTCTCTTTCTATCTGTGTCCCTCCTGACTCTCTGTGTTACTCCTGTCACTCTCTCTCTGTCTGTGTCCCTCCTGTCTTTCTCTATCTGTGTCCCACCTGCCTCTCTCTATCTGTGTCCCTCCTGACTCTCTCTGTGTTACTCCTGTCACTCTCTCTCTGTCTGTGTCCCTCCTGTCTCTCTCTATCTGTGTCCCTCCTGACTCTCTCTGTGCTACTCCTGTCACTCTCTCTCTGTCTGTGTCCCTCCTGTCTCTCTATCTGTGTCCCTCCTGTCTCTCTGTCCCTCTTGTCTCTCTTTCCCTCCAGGCTGTCTCTTTCACCACAGTCCCCAGCATGTCTGCCGGTCCCTCCCCAGGAAGGAGTTGAGAGCAGCAGGGGGGAGGAGTTGAGAGCAGCTGGGGGGGGAGATGTTGAGAGCAGCCCGGGGAGGAGTTAAGCGCAACATGGGAGGAGTTAAGACCGACAGGGGAGGAGTTAAGCATGGTGGGGAGGAGTTAAGAGTGGCGGGGGAGGAGTTAAGCGTGGCGGGGGAGGAGTTAAGAGCGGCGAGCGGGCAGGAGGAGTTGTGAGTTGTGCGAGCCCGCAAGCGTGAGCAATGGCTCGAGCGGGCTCGTATGCTCACAACTATATATGTGATATATATATATATATATATATATATATATATATATATAAGATGATTTTGCGCACCTATATTTTCTATCATATATATATATATATATAGTAAATTTCCCTGTGACAATCGTCTTGCTGTCTTCTCTTTCATTATATTAAAACAGATTGTGTGCCAGACAGAGAGAATTTATGACAGACACAATGTGTGGGTGTCTCAGCGTGCTCACTGCTTCTTGGCAGAAGTAACCTCTTTCCCTGGATTCTCCTAATGCGTCATAGTATGGGCAGGCATTCTATAATGTATTATTAGTTTCTTTGTTTTTTATATTTAGAATGAAATCATGTGCTAAGTGATGTCCAAAGAATAGTTTCTTACTAGTCTTTTTGTAAATATATATATTTTGAATTGTTTTATGGTGTGGGTTCCCTGGCGGCCCAGTGGTTAGGATTCGGTGCTTTCATAACTGTGACTTGGGTTTGATTCCAGTCAGGGAACCAGGAGGTCACACCACCTGGAAGCCATGCAGGGTTGGGCCTGGTCATTCCTTGGATGGAAGACCACCGAGGAATACCAGGAGCTGTGTGTGTGCTGTGGCCCACTGGAGATGGAACTGGCAACCCACTCTAGTATCTCTGCCATGAATACCAAGTGGATCAGCATGGGCTGTTGCGCTCCATGAGGTCACGGAGAATCAGACACGACTGAACAATACAAATACATGTAGTTATATATAAATACTATTCCCTCGCTCTTCCCAGGACTTACTCTACTCCTTATTACCTCCCTACAGGGCTTCTATCATCTTGTCACGTCCTGTGGCATTCTCTACCCTTGCTGTCAAATTCTGCCAAACATGTCAATGCTTCTAACACTCCTTGGAATCTCATCTATTTGCTAAACTGCCTCCCAGCATCCTCTGCATAAATTACCATTCACAAACTTTTTTTCTGGGTGTTATCACTCACTGATGCAATAATACCATTATTTCAAGTTTTATAGTAATTATTCAATGTAGTGCAGCAATGTGCAGATCTAGGTCGCAACTAGGCCCCTTACTCCTACATCTCCACATCATTATTAAAGGACCACTGTAGTGTTCATACAATAAAGCTTAATTTGTTATTTAATAACTGGTTAGCAGTAAAATAAGTGCTTGAAAATAAATCCATTGTAGCCTTTAAAACTTACATTTGAACTTTAGTGTTTCAGAGACTAGCAAATCTGCTTCTCTCCACCCCTTATCAGATGGGAAAGATACTGTACTGGCAGGATCTTTATGTGTCTCCTCCCTGCAGTGGCTACTCAGGTAAACATAATCAAATCAGAAAAAAAAATTGAGGAGCAGGTCTGCTAGTCCCTGAAACACTACAGTTCAAATGTAAATTTTAAAAGCTACATTGGTTTTTGTTACTAATCATTTACAAAATAAACAAAACCCTTTAGTACGAACAATACAGTTGCCATTTAAATGTAACACCTGAAACTTCCAAACATCTAGATCAGATATATAGTGTGTTTTTTCTCCTTCACTATATGATTTTTCTACCTGTGCTCTTCTGAATACTGTTATATTAAACAAATTGTATTTATGTCCATAAAAATATAGATTCTGGGCCTTGATTTCATTTTTTTAAACACATTCAGACCTTGGTGAAAATTACTTACGGCTTTTACTCGGGGTCGGATCAACCTTTTTGGAGTCCCTAGGCAGTGAAGTGGAGGAGCCCCTGTGAGTACACATGGTATGCACAGATCCATTTTTGCATTTTCTGTGCAATTAAGTTACTTTTCCTGTAAGTTCCTTCTTGTCCTAGGTTGTTACCCTTAGTAGCCAGTCTATGAACTGCAGCATTTTTTTTTTTTTAGCCAGGAACCATTTAAGTGGCGCTCCTCACAGGGAAGCACCCTTAGGCGGCTGCCTACTTGGCCTAGTGGGTAATCCAGCCATGCTTGTAGTGTCTCTCAACAACGAGTTGTAGGACCTGTCAGTCCCTGAGACCTTATCTGCTGTTCCTCAGGGATGAAGAGAGCATAACAATTTATACAAACCATCACCAGGTATAGATAGGTTATAGAGTGGATTATCATGTCCATAGAACTAACCTATTAAGGTTAGTTCGTTCTCTGATGAGCACCTCTGACTTAGTTATTTTGTGTATGCAAATTACCCTTGGGGTTTAGTCTCCCTAAGGGTGATAGGGGACTCCAGACATGGACCCCTTGCTTACTGTGCCTTAGGGAGTTCAGCTGCACCTCACTGAAGAGGCCCATAAAGGCGAAACGCGTCTGGGTTTGCTGTTTCTCCTGTTCAGGGTAGAATTGCCTGGTATTTCAGGGCTAGGTCACTCTTTTGAGTGAGACCAGACTGATATACTTCAGGATATTTCTCCCTGTGAAGGGCACAAGTGGCTAAAAGAGGTTGCTCTCAGAGTGGCTTATCATGTCCATGGAACTAATCTATTAAGGTTAGTTCGTTCTCTGATGAGCACCTCTGTCTTTGTTGTTTTGTACATGCATGGAATTTAATAGGAAGTCTATTCTCTGCAGACCACTGACTTCGTTATTTTGTAGGTTATAGTTGAACTTAAAATGTACTGTTTTCAAATTGGTGCAAAGCTAGATTAAAATGTATGTTAAATGAAGTATCACCTTGTTCTCTATCTCACAGCCGGTCCCCATGAGCACTGGAAGATAACTAGTAGGTCCTCAGACTAAAAAAGGTTGAGAACCACTGGTCTAAAGTATGCTATAATACAGAGTACATGAGCTCCATTTAGCTGGTCCATGGTACAACTAGAATTGCAAAAAAAATAAATATATGAAACAAATTAAGAAACAGAATAACCATAATAGAAGAGGAATACATAAGTGCCCATATATATGATTTACAAGTACTCTGGCTATAGCCCAATACAGCACATTCTTAAGAACTAGGCACCAAAGCCGGGCTTAACTTTGAAGTGGTCCATGGAAACAAAAATGTAACCACTACTAGTGCACTTTTATTCAAAGTATACTGCAAGGTAGTTTGCCATGCCATAGACTGCGGCATAAGGTGGAATGTCGTGTTATTGCATTTAGTGAATCACATTGCTTACAATTCTGTGCTCTGAAGTTTAATACCCAGTGCATGCAGCGGTGAACAATACCTCTGCTATTATATTTGTGAGTTACGTAAGGCAGGACTCCGCCTGTCTTCGGCTAGTTTTCGTTGTACAGCAAACAATGACAGAGCCATGTAAATAAAAGATAAAACATTGTGATAAGTTGTACAAGGGCTAATTAAAGGGACATTACCAAGCCTTCAAGGGCAACTGTAGTGGTCAGACAGTAAGTTATTAAGAAATAAAATACATTCACTTAACCTTTTTAGTCTCACACCTTCCCCAAAAGTAAATTTAAAACTCACACCTCCCCTCCTTTCTGAAAGCAATTCATAATAAATAAATTAGGTAATTGACATGGAATTTTTTTTTTAACATCCTCAGATACACAGAAATAGTAAAGAAAATGTTGTTCCCCACTAACATTTTTTCATCGCCCAGGCAGGGCTGTATCTAGCTTTTTGGAGCCCTTAGGCAGTGAAGTGGAGGAGCCCCTCCATGGACCCATTTTTGCCTTATCTGTAAGTGTAAGTTCCCTTTCCTGTTGTAACGTCTTGTTCTAAGGATTACCCCCTAGTAGCTAGTCTATGAACTGCAACATTTAATTTTCTTTAAGCCAGGAACCATTTTTTAAAAGAAATGGCGCCCCTCACAGGGTAGCACCCCTGGGCGGCTGCCTAGTTGGCCTAATGGGTAATCCGGCCATGCTCCCAGGGGATGCACACGTCACAGATTAAGAACCCTTGTAGAAGGTTTCCTATATTTGTTTCTGACTGTTTTAAGTTAGCCTGCAATAGTAGTAAGATAAATAATATCAGGGTAGTCGCTTGGCAAGACCTCCTCTCACACCCTGCTCTCTTTAAAGGGCATGGGGAGAAGCAGATCTGCTGAAGTCTAAAACACTAGACTTAAAATGTAACTTTTAAAACCTACATTGATTTATTTTAATACAATTATTTTATTGTCAACATGTTTCTATATAAACCAAGAAAAACTCTTAAAGGGATACAACTACTAGTAATGCTAGTGTTGATAAACAAAAAATCATATGTGTGTAGGCAGTCAATATAAATATATATAGTTGTTGCAATGATATTTAAATATTTATTTATTTGCTAAAACCTCGCTCTTGTCTGAGAAAGAAAATTGAACCCCCACAAAGATAACTGGACCACCACCAGTGTTATTGACCAGCAAGCCATGTAATTGCACCCTTAGTGCATCCATGTCAGCTAATTGGCATGTTGCACAAACAACATGCCAATTAGGTATTGATCATTAATAAATCCATATTCAATTATTTAAAAATAGTATTTAATATTAAACTTACTGTCAAAGTTCAGGCTTAGTTGATGCTGGTACCCACCATTATGAGATCAATGAGGTAGGTGGCTTTGCTGAGCAGGCAGCTGCTACATTTTCAAACACAATTAATACTACCAACAAAATGATCTCCATTGGTTGGAGACTTATTAATTTAGAGGCTTTTCTTGGCAAAAAAACTGTTGCTGTTGGGACAGCCTATCCCTTTCTGTTAATATATCTGATTGTTCCTCAAATCTCTTACACCTGTCTCTTAGACACCCTATATTCTCCCCTAAATGACCTTATCAGGGTGGAGACATACTTAGCAGGAGGCTGATGCTCTAATCTTTGCAAATTAATTTTTTATTGAATATGACTATTATAAATTATGAAATAGGAATATAAATAATCAATTCATAATTCAATTAACTGGCTCCACTTATTAATGCAATACAGTGGTCCTTTAAGATAGATATTAGAATCAGGTGCTGTTAATCAAGCGCATGTGATCATGTGTGATCATCGTTAAGTGCTACCAACTGTATATCAAAATCAAAACTTTATCAGTTTGGTCTGTAGCTTTCAGCTTTGTGGTACCACATCATGATTATGTCAAAATATATCTGTGATGATCTCAGAGAAAGAATTGTAGCTGCTATTACATTGTTATAAAACGAATCAATATGAGGATCATGATTCTACAGTGAGATAATATGGAGAAACGTAAAGGTGGTTGCAAATCTGCACATAGTGGGCATCCCAGCAGATTGACCTTTGATCAGACCATATAATACTCCTAGCGAGTGCAAAGGAACCCCAAGTTATATCCATTGATTTTCAAGACCCTGTCCATGTGGTAAACATTATCATTAAATATTCAATAATAAGGAGAAGACTGAGCAAGTAACTTTTTTATGAAGAAATGAAGTCAGGAGAAAGGTCTTTGTTCCCAGAATGAACATTCCTACCTAATGTTGTCTTGCGAACAGCAAATGAATGAGCCACAATTTTGATACAGTGCCACATGGGAGACTATTGTGCAAACTAAGAGATACAGGAATTGCAGTAAATATCTGCTCATGTATTGAGAGCTGGCTAAAAGACAGGAAGCAAAGGGTTGTTGTAAATGGAACATACTCAAATTGGACTAATGTGGTAAGTGGGGTTCCTCATGGTTCAGTATTAGGTCCTCTCCTTTTTAATATATCTGTGAATGACTTAGAAGTTTGATTGGAAAGTTTTGTCTCCATTTTTGCTGATGACACAAAGTTGTGCAAGGTAATTAAATCAGATAACGATATACTTTGCCTCCAAAGGGATTTGCATACCTTAGAGAAACTGGCAACTAAATGGCAGACAAGATTTAATACAAATAAATGTGAAGTTATGCATCTGGGAAGGAAAAATAGCCATGCAATTTATAATCTTAATGGAGCAAATCTAGGGGTATCAGATATTGAAAGGAAATTGGGAGTGTTGTGGAAAACCACCTAGGTAACAGTGCTCAATGCCAAGCAGCAGCTGCAAAGGCAAATAAAATATTAGCATGTATTAAGAAGGGTATAGAAGCCAGGGAAGCAAATATAATTCTGCCACTATACAAATCTCTAGTACGCCCTCATTTGGAATATGGAGTACACTTTTGGGCACCACTTAAAAAAAAGAAAAATGTACATTTAGGGTCAGTATAAAGATTTGTCAAGGGAGCTTTTTGTGCCAAGAGGTTTTCAACTGACAAGAGGACATCCCTTGAGGTTAGAAGTAAAAAGATTCCACCTTAAAGAGAAGGGTTCTTCACAGTAAAGGTGGTGGAATTCTCTACCAGAGGAGGTGGTGACAGCGGATTCGATAGATAACTTTAAAAGGGGACTGGATTTATTTCTAATTAAAAAGGGAATTCAGGGTTATCCTTGATATTTAGAGAGACAGTATTGATCCTGGGAGAAATCCGATCGCCAGTATCTGGGATCAGGAAGGAATTTTTTTTTTTTCCTTTGAGACAATTGGCTAAGTTTCACTTGTTTTTTTTTTCTGTTTGCTTTTTTCTGGATTAATTAAAAATTTAAAAATAAAATTAAAATTAAAAATAACTAATTAAATAATTGATTAATAATGAATTAACAACTAATTAATTAATAACTAATCTGAATATTGCAGATCAGAGGAGATCTTAAAAGGTTGAACTTGATGGACTGAAAGTCTTTTTTCAACCTTAATTACTCTGTAACGATGTAACAATTCATCAGAAACAATGGCATTTGAGCACAAGACCAATGTAGATTAGTTTAGCCATAATGCATGTGTTTAGTGAAAAGGAAACAATGAGTGTCACCAGAAGACCATCACATACACTTCAGGAGTGGTGGTGGAGAGTGATGATCTGTGCCTACTTTGCCACTTAAGGGCATGACTACTTCACACTCTTTAAGTCCACCATGTATTCCAGCACTCTTTAGAAGAAAATATGAGACCAACTAAAACTTAGCTGAAAGTGGATAATGCAGTGGGATACTGATCCAAAACCATCTATTATATGTGACACAATGGCTGAAAAAAAATAATTAGGATTATGGAATGGCAAAGTCACCGTCCCGACCTCAGATCCAGTGAAATGTTGTGGGAGGACCCAAGAAGGCATAAATTAATGCACTCAAACATCAACAAGCTGATTTAGCGTTGTTGGGTGGAGTGGACAAGAATTCCTCCAAGGCGATAAGAGAGACTGATAAACTCTTAGTGGAACAATTACTTCATGTTATTGCTGCTAATGGGGGTTTCTAATTGACTGAATCTTACTTTTTTATACCATTTGACTTAACGTTTGTTGTTATTTATCACATAAGATTTATCAGCTGTCAAGACTTGGTGAGGCGTTGCAGAAGGTCAGACATCTGATGTATGTGAAACCATAGAATCGTAATACGTACATCTATAAATATATCACATATAATAGTTGTCAAACTTTCGCGAGTGACGCAGTTCTGGCCGCAAATTTGCGTAAGGTGGAGGCTCCAACGTCGGCTGCAAGGAGCCGAAGTCTCATGCAAGGGGCCGCATTTGCGGATGTGGAGGCTCCCACGTCGGCTGCAATGAGCCGAAGGCTCATTGCAGCCCACAAATGCGGACCCTCGCAAAGCGAGGGGCCGCATTTGCGGAGGTGGAGGCTCTACGGCGCCTCACAATCGGTTACAAACAGCCACAGAAGCGGGACATTGCAAAAAACCCTCTAAAACGCAATTACTAAATGCGGACTTACACAAAAAAATAGGAGCCGCGGGACTTAGAAAGAAAAAATTACGGACTTACACTAAAAAAATACGAGCCGCAGAACTTAGAAAAAAACTCATTGGGAACTCGCAAAAATACGACCTTAACGGCCAAACTGAGCGCAGCGGAAAATATTCAAAAAACAATAAACACACACAAAAAAGACATAAAAACCTTACCCACAGCAAGGACCTCTGGAAGTGAGGTTACACCTCAATTTAAGTCCAATTTACTGAGTTTAGACACTTGAAAATCCCCTAAGCGAGAGAAAAAATGGCCGTCGAAAACACCAACAATCACATACAGATTTTCCAAAAAGCCGTACGAGGTATAATATCCACTTTTAGCAAGGACGCTAAATCATCCACGCCCGCGTACCACATACACATTAGCCACCATTTTACAACACTAACTTACAGAATGCGTAAGTACACAGCTACACTAACGGCTTCCCCTCGTGAACGCAGCCTATTTACACTACACACTGCACACATTGCTCACACTTACACCTCAGCTCCACAACACTGCAAACAGACATTGTATGCTGCAGGGATATCAAAACAGATTGTCAGCTCTTCAGCACAATGCTTCCTGCATATTAATTACAAATAGGTAAAGTATATTAATTTATTAATTTTATAATTATTTAATTCGCATAAAAAACAACAATAAACGCAATAGCCATTAACTGCGCGCCTCACAACAAGCGCCAACGGTGCTCATAGCACACAAACTACAGCAGGGGACATCCTTGTAATAACCGCAAAAAGGAGATCAGCGCCGACCTTACAATGACAGCAAAAGCGCCTCTGATAACAAAAAATACAACAACCAAGAGGCTCGCAATGAGCGCCAAAGGATCTCAGACCACCAAAAAAATGTCTGTAAAACAGCATTACCTGCCTTACAATTTTTTTGCCCTGTCATTTTTGAAGGGCAAGTCGCTAGTATATATATATATTCACACAGACATACACCATTATATATACGTCTCTACATTTTCTAGAATTTGCATTATTGTCTATTTTTGAATGTAGGCTATGACCTTACTCCTGTTTCCATGACAATTTCACAGAAGAATTTATATTTAGTGACTCCAGTCTTACATAAAAGCATCTATAATCCCTGTTATGCAGACTTCCCAGAACGCTTACGATATGCATCCAGAGACACACAGCCTATAATCTGTTTTATACTGATATCTAAAAGGAGATTTTCATTTTCTAAAGTATACAATGAAAGACGCATCTAATAAAGTAATTATCCAGATGCAAATATTCAATAAATAATTGTATAAAAAAGAAAATCAAAGAAAGATATGAAGATAAATCATGTGCAATTGGTCCATTTTATTAATCACACACATGAAAACAAATTATAGTGAGTCATGAACCTTGCCATAAATAAATACAGACAATATAGAAAGTGATTCATGGGATGTAAATGGGCTTTCATGGATCACTGTTTTCATATTTTTAGAACCATGTTGTAAAGAATAATGAAAATACTAACATATAGGTTGTGTTAGTTTTAAGTTTAGTTATTTAAATTAATATAGACTCAATTTGACCAAAATGGTCCATTCAATGAATTTCATCTTAATGGGCAATATGAAAAATTATTTATTTCTAACATTTGAAACGGGGTGTTTCAATGTATTTCCCTTTTTTATGAATGTTCTGTTGCAGAATAAACTGTTTTGAATGTATATTCTTATCTGCCAAGTAGACATCCAGACAAGGAGATGCACAGAAAGGCATTTCCTGTTAATTTCAAGGAAGTTTAAATATGTTTTACTTAATATTTTATCCGGAAAAAAATATAGAGCCTCATTCAATTTGGAGGCCGTAACTTCTGGGATGTAGGCCGTATGTCTGCAGGCCCGTAGTGCGCTCGAGTTACGGTGCTATTCAATTAGGCAAGACCGCAAAATAGCGGTCGATATCGAAATTCATAAACCATGCCATCGTATGTAGCATTTGTGAGCTTGAACAGATCAATTAACCAAGGCTGTAACTCCCGTGATAGAAACAGCCAATGGAAACAGAGATCGGCATCATTACATCAATGAAAAATAGAGTTTGAAATTAAAGTCCCTGGTGGCTTCAATTTTTAGAGTTACGATCAGACCAACATTCCTGAAATATTGCAATATTGCTAAAAAACGTAAATATGATATTCTATCACATGCAAGTTCCATTATATGTATTAACACATTGATTGCCAGGATTGATATAACGCGGAAAAGTATTTTTCAGGCCGATTTGCGGGCTTGAGAATGTTATGCTATTAATTCGGAGATCTAACATCACTTTTACTTTTAATAAAAGTTCAGTAGTGTGTGTATATGTGCATTTAGAGTGCTACGGACATGTCATTAAGCCCTTTGCGAGTCCTTGATACCTGTGACTTATGGCTCAACTTTTGCCATTTGCGGGCTTGACAACTTGCTTAGCGAGGGGGAAACAGAGCAATTGAATATCGATTTGCGATTTTAGCGCTCGCAACTATTGCGGCCGTGAAAGATCAAAGGCTTGGAGGGGCATTATCTTGTGATGTAAACCATCGCAGTGAATTGGAGGCTGGACCCCCGTAACCTGATCGGAGCCCTGCAAAAAGACGCCGATTGAATAGCAAAATAACTTGCGAGCTACATTTTTCGAAGCCCGGATCTCCCGAAAGCTCAATTCAAAGGCTCATACTCAAATAAAATCATTGTGTTTCATGTTCCTTTAACAAGACCCTCTTGTTAGCAGGTAAATTATGTTGTTGTTTTTTTATTAAAAAGCAGAAACATTCACATAAAACTGATTTTGAATCTTAAACCTACTTTTAAAATATATATAATATGTATATTATGCTCTCATAGTGGGTTATCATGTCCATAGAACTAACCTATTAAGGTTAGTTCGTTCTCTGATTGAGCGCCTCTGATTTTGTTGGTTTGTCTACTTTTAAAATATGCCTAGAGTGACCTCTAGGTGCATGTAAAAGTATAGAAATGTAACCTGAAATACTACCATTGCCAATGAATGCCCATGGGAAAAAACTTATATGGCATGTTGCGAGAGTCTATTAGATCTTTAGTTTACTTGATAGAATTGAGGTCCATGTTTTGAGCGTTACCTACCATGAGCTAGTATCCATCAGACTTATTTTAGGTGAGATAGTTGAACAGTATTCATCTGCAGTTTTGACAAAATCAAGTACCTAAAGAGTTTGTTGGTCTACCAGGTGAGATTGACCGTTTGTGGTATGATTGGTTACCCATGTTCTGTTTGGACCAAGCAGATTAAAATGACTTGAATGTTTTGAGGTTGAACCTTGTACTGGGCTGTGCTTTGTAGGTGGTGATTAGCAACAGCCATAGGAGAAATCTGCTAAGCTAAGGTACAAGTGGGGAGACCAACCTGGATCTGAAACCAGACTGAACATAACTAGATTCTTGACTTGTTGATGGGACCTTGACAGGATCAAACAGGTTCTGAACTAAAACTTGAGGACAAGAGCCAACCAGGTTCAGACAGGAGCAAGCAAGATTCAGGTCCAAACAGGATCTGGCATGAACAAGCAAGTTCAGACAGAAGCAAACAAATGTTAGGGACCCATAGGTTCAGACTGCTGGAAATATCCAAAAATTTACTATTGACCTTTTATTTATGTATCCTGTGGGTGCTTAACACCCCTTTACTCATCAAAAAATAACTTTATTTGGATACCTATGATCCTAGACAACGCCAAAAATGTATAAAAAGTGTTCACAACTTTGCATAATACCAAAGTCACAGTACTAAGATATATTTGGACATAAAGATAATCAGCTCTGTATAAATCAATCTAGGCCCTTTCATCCATAAACTGATATAATACTGTTATTCTGGATCTTAGATAATCAACTCTCATATATTAGGTTATACTGATAATCCTGTTAATACAGGATACACTGATAATCACAGAGTTGAAGAATATAAATAAAAAAGCACATAGTATACATATTGTTAAAAACAAAAAACATATAGTGGTAGACAAAAAATTCCATAGTTGCAACAAAAATAAGATTAACAAATCATTGGAGGATAAATGTATGGGAGGGTAATAAATACTTGTGATTCAGTTTCCCTCTCTCCACACTCCTTCTCCTTATAAAAATTGACTTTAGAGCCCTTTAAGCCATATTCCATAAGAATAGAACCTGCCCCACTAAAAAATAAAATGCCAATGGTCCGTTTCGTCCTTTCAGAGGACTTTCTCTAAGGCTATGTTGTACTGGCTTCTCCTCTGGCTTATAAAGCCCTGTTACTTCCGGGTTTTGAGTGAGCATCATTACGTCATGGCGTTCGCGTTTACGGGATGACGTCATGACGTTGCGTTGTATCAATTCAATAAACTTTATTAAACCTCAGTTTCCTGAACTCATTAAACTTAATTTAACTTTATTGAGCCTCAGTTTGTTCAATTCATTCAACTTTATTAAGCCTTTGTTATTACACTGGTATTACTAGAGATACCCTTTCTATACATCTTGGTGGAAATATACTGACAGAACACCACAAAATGGCAGACTCTTGGAGAAGCTGGACTAAATATACTGAAGTGTACCCCGGAATTTAGAAGTTACTTTCCTACACATGCTTCTAGTGGTAACACCTCTATGTGTCATTGTAGGACCTTGTGTTAGATGTTTATTTAGAGGTGATTCTCCAGTCTGACACGAGCCTACATCTATAAGAGAATAACGTTTTCATGAGCTCAACTACTGTAGTATTGCAAGATAAAATTGGATATCTAAATCTCAAGATTTTCATTTCCTTATTTTCAATGATCTTATGGGCCACCAAGTGTTCTTCTTCCCTGACACTTATTTGGCTGACCAGGCCCAACCCTGCATAAGGCAGGGGTGTTCAAGGTGGTATGACTGGAATCAAACCCAGGTTGCAGCAGTGAAAGCACTGAATCCTAACCACTGGACCACCAAGGAACCCTGCAGTTAGCTATTCCCTTTTCAAAGCTACTTTTTGGAAACATGGTAAAATTTAGTGGGCTCCTATTTAAAAAAAGAACTGGGTTGTAGAACATTGTATACCGAATCAAAATCCACTGTCTCAAATAGTGGAATCAATCATTCAAAATGTCGGCCTCCAAGCACTGTTTAACATTTTAAACAAGTGGATTGTACAAAAAGCAATGAAAAAGCTAATGTTGGGCTAATCAATAAATTTAATATTTATGGATATCAATATTTATTGAGAGCATGTCTTGGGCATGATTCTGAAGTCTTAACTAACAGTAAACCCACTTCTTGAATACTATGGCAAAATCAAATATAACCCAAAACAGAAATATCTTACAATGCCAATTATTTTTCTGCCAGCGCTAGAAACATCTTGATTCATTAAAGTTATTTAAAGACTCAGTATCTGTGGTTCTTTCACAGTTTCATTGCAGTACACCCAGGAATTGCAGTTTCACTTGTTATGTGCTATAATTGTATGCATATGTCCAATAACTATTTTTCAGGTCCTTTGACCACCAATTACATTCTGTGGGGCTTCTGTATACGTTCTGTATTCAGTTACGTATAATCTCTCTGTGCAAGGTCTCTCTCTGTGGGCAGTCTCTCTCTCTTTGTGCGCTGTCTCTCACTGTGCACTGTCTCTCTGTGCTCCATCTCTCTCTCTCATTGCGCCTTCTCTCTCAGTGCTCTCTCTGTGTGCGCCCTCTCTTTGTGTGTGCGCTCTCTCTCTGTTCCCTCTGTCTCTCACTGTGTCCTCTCTCTGCACTCTGTGTGTTCTCTGTCTCTCTCCCTCTCCTCTCTCTCCCTCCCTTTCTCTTTCTCCCTCTATGTTTCTCTCTTCCTCCCCCTTCTATCTCTCTTCCTTTCACTCTCTCGCTCCTTCTCTGCCTTCCTCTCTCCCTCCCTTCCTCCCTCTCTTCCCCATTCCTCCCTCTCTCCCTCCCTGTCTCCCACTATCTCTACCTCCGTCTTTCTCACCCTCCCTCTCCTCTCTCTCCCTCCCTTTCTCTCTCTCCCTCTCTCTCAGCCTCCCTCCCACTATCTCTCTCTGTCTCCCTCCATTACTCTCCCTCTCCCTCTCTCTGCCTCCTCCCTCTGTCCCTATCGCTCTCTCCTCCCTTTCTCTCTCTTGGCCCCTTTCTCCCTCCCTCTCACTCATTCCCTTTATATCTCTCTATCCCTCTCTCTCTCTGCCCCCCACTCCCCCTCTCTCTCCCTCCCTCTCTCTCTGCCTCCTCCCTCTGTCCCTATCGCTCTCTCCTCCCTTTCTCTCTCTCCCTCCCTTTCTCCCTCCCTCTCACTCCCTTTCTATCTCTCTATCCCTCTCTCTCTCTCTGCCCCCACTCCCCCTCTCTCTCCCTCCTTCTCTCTGCCTCCTCCCTCTGTCCCTATCTATCTCCTCCCTTTCTCTCTTTCCCTCCCTTTCTCCCTCTCTCCCTCCCTCTCACTCACTCCCTTCCTATCTCACTATCCCTCTCTCTCTCTCTGCCCCCACTCCCCCTCTCTCTCCCTCCCTCTCTCTCTGCCTCCTCCCTCTGTCCCTATCGCTCTCTCCTCCCTTTCTCTCTCTCCCTCCCTTTCTCCCTCTCTCCCTCCCTCTCACTCACTCCCTTTCTATCTCTCTATCCCTCTCTCTCTGCCCCCACGCCCCCTCTCTCTCTTTGCCACCTCCCTCTGTCCCTATCTTTCTCCTCCCTTTCTCTCTCTCCCTCCCTTTCTCCCTCTTTCCCTCCCTCTCACTCCCTTTCTATCTCTCTATCCCTCCCTCTGCCCCCACTCCCCCTCTCTCTCCCTCCCTCTCTCTGCCTCCTCCCTCTGTCCCTATCGCTCTCTCCTCCCTTTCTCTCTCTCCCTCCCTTTCTCCCTCCCTCTCACTCACACCCTTTCTATCTCTCTATCCCTCTCATTCTCTCTGCCCCCACTCCCCCTCTCTCCCCCTCCCTCTCTCTCTGCCTCTTCCCTCTGTTCCTATCTCTCTCTCCTCCCTTTCTCTCTCTCTCTCCCTCCCTTTCTCCCTCTCTCCCTCCCTCTCACTCACTCCCTTTCTATCTCTCTATCCCTCTCTCTCTCTCTGCCCCCACTCCCCCTCTCTCTCCCTCCCTCTCTCTCTGCCTCCTCCCTCTGTCCCTATCGCTCTCTTCTCCCTTTCTCTCTCTCCCTCCCTTTCTCCCTCTTTCCCTCCCTCTCACTCACTCCCTTTATATCTCTCTATCCCTCTCTCTCTGCCCCCACGCCCCCTCTCTCTCTTTGCCTCCTCCCTCTGTCCCTATCTTTCTCCTCCCTTTCTCTCTCTCCCTCCCTTTCTCCCTCTATCCCTCCCTCTCACTCCCTTTCTATCTCTCTATCCCTCCCTCTGCCCCCACTCCCCCTCTCTCTCCCTCCCTTTCTCTGCCTCCTCCCTCTGTCCCTATCTCTCTCTCCTCCCTTTCTCTCTCTCCCTCCCTTTCTCCCTCACTCTCACTCACTCCCTTTCTATCTCTGTCTATCCCTCTCTCTCTCTCTGCCCCCCACTCCCCCCCTCTCTCCCTCTCTCTCCCCCCTCCCCCTGTCCCTTCCCCCCCCCCCCCCCCCCCCCCGCTGCACATCTGCAATATCACATAAAAGGCATCTTGAACACAAGGCAAAAGATTGGAGGGCCCAGTCTCTGAGTTTAAAATGAAAGCTTACACAGTGTTTGTTTCCAAGGCACCGACACAAGATTGAAAACTTGCAGACATAAAATCAAAGAGTTTGGGTGTGATAGAGGAGGGTGATAGATTCAAGATGGCAGTGATTGCATGACTCCCCTAGGAAATCTTACCAGTAAACATACCATGTAAGCCCTAACATTGCTATTACATGCTGCCTGTAATAAATCCTAACATGTAACCCTTTGTGAGTGCTTGCTATGTGTGATAGGCTCCTTACTCTACACGCAAAGCATCTCACATAGAGATAACAACACCCCCCACCAGAAAATTACATGATCTCAAAACGTACTCACTAGTGCTTACAATTATATTGGTATTTGAAACAATAAATGCTCTAAATTTATATTTTACTTAATAATAGATAATCCACTTATGCAGGGCTGAAGAATGATCTGTGGATCATCCCTGGAGGACAGCCAAAGAGGGTAATGTATAAATGAACCCCTTTTTCCCCACAGGGTTATTTTTTTTTGTATTATGTTCTGTCATTCTTTTTTTTATATTTTAGTAGCAATTTATTTTATTATTTTAATTGTAAATATGTTTTTATTTACTGTACTTTTTTTTTTTTACAGTAATGTTTTTTTATTTTTTTTATTTATTTCAGGTTAGGTACTTTGGATGGTTAGTGTTATAGACTATGGTGGTCCGTACTAACACTCAAAGAGGGATAGGGATACACATGGGGTAGATGATATAGGGGCTTTGGGAGTCTATAGAGACCTCCATAGGGAATAGAGATGATGGGGGTCCTTGGGATGCCCATGGTACACCTAGAATTTATTTAGGATACATAAGGGTTGTTAATTGTTAATGAGTGCCCACACCCAAAGCACAAGGGAGGCAAAAGTACTCATAAACCTGAAGCATCCTGTTTTATTATTTTGTTACCCCTTCCATGCCATGGGAGGAGGTTTATGTATATAGATAGACGAATAGGGATATGGGTGGGAGGATGATAGGACTAATGTAGCTTGTTCATAGTATTGGGTAATGTTGAGTTTTGGCCTCGTAGTCTCCTATAGGTTATAACTAGTTAGTTAAGGGCAATACTCCAAGTGGCAAGTCTGTAATTTTTGTAGGTGTTATTTTGCAGGAGCCATGTAAAAGCTCAAACTTATTTGTAAAAACACCTGGTCGAGCAGCCTTATGGGTGTTTCTACAGACGCCATGTAATTGAGGTCTTCATTTCCAGAATTTCTAGCATGCCTTTATATGAGCATGTCTTAATCAAAATGAATGGTCTGAGATCTCAAGTATCTTTGTTTACTTCCCATATTGTCTCATATAAATGTTTGCATGGGGGACGGTTTATGTCTTCAGCCAAACACACACTCACAAATAGTTTGCCCATTTTTTCTTGACTTGGTAATTGGGTGAGTGATTTAGAAAGTTAAACAAAACAAACTGCAACTTTAATTTATTAAATTGTATATGTAATTATATTTTAGTGGGTGAACCATAACGTTTTTGATCTGCTTGGTTTCTGGAACAGGAGTTCCCCGAAAAATGATGGGATTTCCATTAGTCATGGTCAAGGCAGTGCCATTTGCCCATGAAATGTTTCAAATGGAGCAGCTGACTGATCTTTGCATTCAGAGCCGTCTGTCAACTATAGAAGTAAATCAAAAATGTGGCAGATACAGTCTGTGCGTCATGACTTCTCTCTATTTAGTAAATCAAGACCAACGTATTGCTATTATTGTTTGAATGTTGTTTCTCTGAATACAGGTCAATACAATAAACTGTAAGGTGTATTACTATAACATTTTTACAATAGCTTTCTGTAGGGTTACAATAACTGTTTGTTAGTACAGATGGAACAAATATTTCAACTGAGAAGCCATTATATTAAATAAAGCCTTACATCTAAAGGTATTTGAGTTATTTTGTTGTCCTTGGAGACTTCTAATTTACTAGAGCATAAATGCTATTAGAACTTAGTAACAGTTCTAAGTATCTGCTTGTAATACTTGTATTTTCCCTAGCAATTTTTAAACCATTTATTTGCCATAACTCATATCATGTTAAACCTCAACTGGATAGAGCCATGCCGTTCTTATCCTTGCCCTTTGATGTAACATTTGGGTGCCTTTAACCGTGACAATTTGGTGGATGTTTGGGAGTCCTCCTTTGCATCCACAGACAAGTAATTCCCAATAGTTAAATGTTGACATCCTTCATCACACTCTTTGGCACTGGGAGAAACGACCATATAGTGAGGTGATAGCATAAATGTGCAAAGACGTTATATGAAATAAGGAAATCCCTGAGGCTTCCAACCTACTTCCCTCACCATTACGTGCGATGTATCACCCCTCATATTTCATATGAGAGGTCCCATGTCCCTCCCGTAAAAACAGAAATCACCTAACCTACTCAATACCAGGTAAAATAATAACAGTGGGATTTGGGGTCTATAAGAGCTCCTATCTCCCACCTCATGGATCTGAAAAGGATAAGGAACCCCACATTTGGAAGAGGGGATTCTGCTAGTATTGCCCTACTCTCATGTCATCCTCTTAAAAAAAACAAACAGCCACTGTTCTAGAACAATAATAATACAAATGTTTTTATCAAACTACAGTGGTCTTTAAACCAAAGTCACATTCTCAGAAAGCAAAATTGGAGCAAAAATGTCTTCTTAAGGGTGGACTGTACAGGTAACCATCTTTCGGAGGTTATGCCCATCCTGTTAGCTGGCTGTAGATCAGAAGTTGAGCTTGATAGTGTAGAACAGAATAAACTATATTTGTGTATTGATGAGCTATTAGAAATTAATTTATTTCAATTTTAAAAAGTGGGTCTTGTACTTATTGTGCTATAAGGAACAGATGACAAACTGCATGTAGGGAAGTGGGCCATTTTAGAATGACTACCAAAAACCTAACCGCATGTCACTAAGGGCTAACCCTGTTGTACAAAAAACAAGTTTGATTAATTGATTGCCCTTGACATCTTAATGTTGTAGAATAGTACTATTGGTACATCTATAAACTGAACAAATACACCTAAGAAAAGCATGACGGAACACAAGACAAGAAAAGCATGACGGAAAACAAGACAAGAAAAGCATGACGGAACACAGTTGTGCTTCCAGTCAGATGAAAATCCCATTTGGTTTGTGGAGATTTCCATCTATTGATTTTCTAACAATTTGCTTCATTTGCAAAGAATAAATAAACTATTCTTCAGAGAGGCTTAAAAAGGAGAAATAATTATCCATTAGTTCCTGTTTGTTTAATGATGTCAGTGCGCTTCTAACATTGTGGTTTCACTTCCTTTCCAGTATGATACAAAGCTCTATGTCTCTCATAGATGTCTATCTAAAGCTCTATGTCTCTCATAGATGTCTATCTAAAGCTCTATGTCTATCATAGTTGTCTATCTAAAGCTCTATGTCTATCATAGTTGTCTATCTAAAGCTCTAATGTCTATCATAGTTGTCTATCTAAAGCTCTATGTCTATCATAGTTGTCTATCTAAAGCTCTAATGTCTATCATAGTTGTCTATCTAAAGCTCTAATGTCTATCATAGTTGTCTATCTAAAGCTCTAATGTCTATCATAGTTTTTTATCTAAAGCTCTAATGTCTATCATAGATGTCTATCTAAAGCTCTAATGTCTCTCATAGATGTCTATCTAAAGCTCTAATGTCTCTCATAGATGTCTATCTAAAGCTCTAATGTCTATCAACAGCCCAACTTCTATAGTGGAAATGTTCGCCCCCTCCGCTCTAACTGAAGATAATTCAATGGAGTTTTTTTTTATTGTTACGTATTGATTATATTTTTATGTTTTTTTGTTATGTGGAACCCTGGGCGTATGATGCATTAATTGTGTTGCAGATTCACACAGCAAATTAATATTGCAATTTTAACCTTGCTCAAACTTTTGAACATATTATACAATATAGTACGTGGTTACCCAATTGAAAATCATGTTTTTTCTTTGTAATGCACATTATAACTGTATTTGCACTCAGATTTATTTTGATATATTGTATGTAACATGTCCACTCCACTGCCACCTGCCAAGTGTGCCTGTCTAGACACCCACTACTCCAAGTGTCTTGTTCCCTACCTCTCCTTGGATAGATATCCCTGGCTTCTGACCTTTTGCTTGTATTTGGACTTTGCATGAACTCTAATAGCCCTGACAATTGTCTTTGGATTACGTTCCTATTATCATGTTTGACCAGTGGTCACCTGGTACCTTCTTTAATATTGTTGACATGCTTAAATAAGTCATTTTTTTGTCTCCAGGAAAGTAGTCATCATATGTATCTGTATCATTGTAACCATCTCATTCCCACCCTTCTTCATTTCCACCATTATCCCTGCTACTCATTCTCCACACCCACAGTGACCATTTCTTTAATAATTTTGTTTCCAACTGGCGGTGTAATATTAAAGTAAAACAGAGAAGATTCAAAATATGATATCATTTAAACTATGCAATTAAAAGTACGATAATTTATTAATTGAATGTTCCTTAAAGAAATGCAAACTTTTTGTAATTTGTAATTTTTAGCTGTCAGTCAGCCTTTCTGATCAATCCATAAACAAAGATTCATATATTTTGTTAACCACTGATTATTACTAATAATTACTGATTAGCCCCTTCATCATTAGATTAATTGTCGTAAATGTGATAGACTGCACAACAAAAGGCTAGGCATGCTCCAGGGCCAACGTTTGCTACTGACAAATGCCCTTGCTTTCTCTCCATACCCACTCACCATAACCCTTTTATCCATACCTATTTACCCCAAACCCCTGTTCGATATAAACACACTACAATAGACTAAGTATTTGATTAATTGTCATATTAAAGGGGAAGTCTTTCCTAGAACCACATTTTTCTAATGATAGTGACATACTTAACATGGCAGACTCGCATCATTTATCCCACTCCACTCCTCATCTCATTTGTTAAATGGACATAGAAACATAGATCTTGCCATAAGAAACAAAAAAAAGTATATCAAGAAAAAGACACATGTAAAAGGGAGAGGTAAGTAGAAAAAGAGAGAAGAGTTGAAAGGACTTGGAACCCTTGAGCTATTTACCATTGATGTCCAATAATTCCCTCAATGTAGAATAACACACTTTTGGATAACACAACCCATAAAATATGTATACTACATACAGATTACACATTCACAACAATTAATAATAAGGTTTCTATATTGGAGAACACATGACTGTTGTATGTGGTTAGGAAGGAGTCCTTCACATACTCCTTTCCTTTCTAGCCTGTGTATCTCCATTGTTCTTCAGAACTTGAACTGGTTCCAATGGTAGTTCTTATCTGCCCGAGTTCCTATCTGTTTACCAAACACACCCTCCTTTATCTCCGTTGGATTTCCAGTTCAACAACAAAAGATGTCAACAGCCTCACACCCTCAATTGTCTTCTTTTCTGTGTTTGATATTGTTAATTGTGCATGTCCAGCCAAGGATGACCATCTCTGAAGAATGTCCTTTCAATAGATACAACTCTGGGAAAGTGGCATAACTACAAGTAAATATTTGGAAAATGGAAACAGTTACCAAAAGTGGATTTAGGCTTTAGAAGTAGATCAGATTGTGATCTTGAACATAAATATAAGTTTGCTTTAGTAGATTTTTTGTGTGTAGAGATATTTTATTTACAGTTTGCTTTTGACAAACTAGAACACATAAGGGAAAATAGCTTCAAAGTTTAAAACATAAATGCAACTTTTAGTTTTTCGACTGGGCTTCACCATTAAAGGATACTGTGACACTAACAGGAAGTTGATTTCATTTTAAAGAGCATTAAAAACTGGCTATATATTATACTAGCAGTTTTTCTCTACAGTAAATGATTTCTGAAATGCTTGATTTTGCTGCTCCTGTATGCTAATGTGCCACTCAATATGCTAATGTGCCGGTCGGTGTGCTTGATAAGGGTGGGAGAGGGGATTGATTACTAGATAACATTGTAGGCCTTTATTTTGACCACTGCAGAGACAGACAAGCATACTGTAATTCCAATTAGGACATCGAATAAGCTCACTAATTTTAATTAATATGTGTGAGCTGCTCATTTACATATAAATACAGCAGCAACATATAATTTGCCAGGATTGATTTACTTTAGACAAAAAATGAAAACACAACATATAGCCAATTTTTCACGCTCTTTAAGAATAACCTACAAAAACTTGATTTGGGGGTGACAGTGTCCCTCTATTTGCGGAAGTTCAACCTCCAATGATCCTTCCTATTTTATACACCAAAGTAATGTATTTCTGTTCTAAAAGCTCAATATTATGACCGTAACATCATCCCTCTCCAAGACCCTTTCCCATAGCTGCAGCCCCCCAAGACCCATTTCCATAACTGGGCCCCCTTCAGAGGAAGGCCCTGGTGTAATGCACCACCACACCCCTCTTTTTTACTCCCACTAGACTTAGGGTCCTATTAAGTTCGAAGACCACAGCCGCCGTGATACTGGCTTGAAATTTGGCGGAGTTACAGAGCGATTAAATTAGCCAAGCCCGCAATATACATGGCCGACATCCAAATCCGTAAACCACGCTTCAGCATGTTCCATTTGCCGTTGTGAACATTATTATTAATCTTTATTTGGATTGCGCCAACATATTCCGTATCGCTGTACAGGGGATAAGGACAAGGAAGAATACAATGTTAACAAACTGCAGAAAAATGGAGGTCCATTAGAATCTCTGCAGGAAGTGCTTTTTTCCAAAGCACCCTACAAGATTGAAAACTCGCTACTTACAATCTAAACATGATCAATTAGTCCGTGGTTAAGGTTTAGACGGAGCCAATAGTAAAAGAGACCGTCATCATTACGTCACTAAAAAAATGGAGGTTAGATTTCAATCACTTAAGGGTTTGAAGTGCGAGTTGCGATCTGGCCCACATTCCAGAAATAATGCAATTCCAAATAATTAATAAATATGATATTCTAGTCCATACAAGTTCTATTACATTGATTGCTGCGATCGATATAACACAGAAGTTAAACATAAAATAAATTATTCTTGATTCGGCCTTGAGAATATTTTGCTATTATTACCTTACATTAATTCCCTTTAATTTAAAATACAGTATTGTGTTTATATTTGCTTTTACAGTGCTATGGACAGGACTCTAAGCCCCTTGTGGGTCCTCTCTAGTACCTGTAGGATTTTGGGCTCCATTTGCCGTTTACGGGTTTGAACGCCAGTGCGTTTTTGGGAATCGTTGCAATTTAATAGCGATTTGCAATTGTAATATTTATGGGCTTGACAGATCAAAGGCTTAGCTGGGGCGGAGTTCAGATTTTGATGGCCCATAAAGTTTTTCCGCCTGCTACCCGCAGATCAATTGCGGGTAGCTAAAGGAGGTCAATTTAATAGCCGTAACTTTTGTGGGCTACTTTACAGGCTACAGGAACTCAAAATCAGCAAATTTAATAGGGCCCCACCACTCCAGCCTAATATTATGATCATGAAATTGTACCTTTATACGGTAGAGTGTTATACAATCACTGCCTCTTTAAATGCAGACTCACTTATACAGGCACATGCATGTCACAATTTAGCTCACTATTGATTACTGAAGCTGTAACGCCCGTTGACCCCAGATCATGGAAAAAACAGCAGTTTTCTGTATATGTTTTGTCTGAAAAGATCAAGTTTTTTAATCATAATAAACTGAACAGTTGTTTATACTGATCTTTATTTCTTAAAAGTATTGAACGCTCCACCATTACAGTGGCCCTTTAAATGACCAGTGTGAAAAATTCATATTTAGAGAAAGTCTTAATATTTGCAGATTTTGATAATGATTATGGGGGAATATGCTTTAACCCTTTCCGTTCAGTGTATGGATTGCAGGTTCAGAATGGGAAAGCCGGATATTCACTTTGAGTTAAAAATTTTAAGTTTAAAACATTCTCCAATCAGGCCCAAATTGTCCTCCCCTACCCTCCACTATTAAATTAAAAAAAACGATGGAAATACAATTTGAAGCCTGGCAATGCTGTTTGCCACACATTGCAAGGCTCTCCCCCCATCAACTTTACGGGCCTCGGGATGAGCACCTACACCGCTCATTGCAGGCCTCGGCAAACCCGCAACTTGCATGCCTCTCAATGAGCCTCTCCCCCACTTTACTTCATTGCAGGCCCTGCAATGAGCCTCTACCCACCCCTGTGTTTCCTTCCCCCCTCTTCCTCCCCTGTGTCTCTTTCCCCCTCTTCCTCCCCTGTGTCTCTTTGTCCCCTCTCCTGTGTCTCCTTTCCCCCCACTCCCTCCCCAGTGAGTGTTTTTCCTCTGTCTCCCTCCCCTGTGTCTCTTCCCCCACTCTCCCTCCCCCTTGTCTCTTCCCCTTCTCTCACTCCCCTGTATCTCTTTCCCCCCTCTCCCTTCCCTCATTTTCGGGCTTGGTGGCGGTTGAACATGTAACTTTTTTCAAGCCCGCAAGACTTGAAGCTTAAATCGTTATTGCTTCCAGCCTTGTGGGCTTGAAAAAAGTTACAGATTTAACGCTGCCATTTTTTTTGAAGTCCGTAACTCGGCAGCCGTTTGGAGGCCGGCAAAAGATGCCAATTGATTATGAAATTAGCTTACAACCTCATTTATGGACTCCCTGCCTCAATTGGCTCAATATGGCCCTCTTCCTCCCTTGTGTCTCTTCTCCACATCTCCCTCCCCTGTGTCTCCTGCCAACAATCTCCCTCCCCTGTGTCTCCTTTCCCCCACCCTCCCCTGTTTCTCTTTCCCCTCCCTCCCCTGTGTTTCTTTCCCCCTCTCCCTCCCCTGTGTCTCCTTTCTCCCCCTTCTCCCTCCTCTGTATCTCCTTTCTACCCCCTCTCCCTTCCCTGTGTCTCCTCTTCTCCCTCCCCTGTTTTTCTTTCCCCCTCTCTTTCCCACTCTCCCTCCCCTGTGTCTCCTTTCCCACTCTCTCTCTCCCCTGTGTCTCCTTTCTCCCCCTCTCCATCCCCTGTGTCTCCTATCTCCCCCTTCTCTCTCCTCTGTGTCTCCTTTCTCCCCATCTCCCTCCCCTGCGTATTCCCCCATCTCCCTCACCTGTGTCTCCTTCTCCCATCTCCCTCCCCTGTGTCCTGTGCCTCTTTCTCCCCATCTCCCTCCCCTGTGTCTCCTTTCCTCCTCTATCTCCTGTGGGTCTCTTATTCCCCCTCCCTCCCCTGTGTCTCTCCTCTCTTTCCCCCTCTCCTTCCCTTGTGTCTCTTCTCCCCCTGTGTTTCTCATCCCCTCTCCCTCCCCTGTGTCTCTTTTCTTCCCCTCTCCCTCCCCTGTGTCTCCTCCCTCCCTCTCCCTCTCCTGTTCTCCTTTCTCCCCTCTCCTTCCCCTGTGTCTCATTTCTCCCCCCATCTCCCACCCCTGTGTCTCTGTTCTCCCTCCCTCCCATGCGTCTCTTCCCCCTCCCCTGTGTATCTTTCCTCTCTCTACCTCCCCTGTATCTCCTTTCTCCCCCTTCTCCCTCCCCTGTGTTTCTTTTCCCCCTCTCCCTCCCCTGTGTCTCCTTTCTCCCCCTTCTCCCTCCTCTGTATCTCCTTTCTACCCCCTCTACCTCCCCTGTTTCTCCCCATCTCCCTCACCTGTGTCGCCTGCCCCCATCTCCCTCCTGTGTGTCTCTTTCCCCCCATCTCCCCCCGTGTCTCCTTTCCCCCTCTCCCTCCTGTGTGTCTCTTTTTCCCCCTCCCTCCCCTGTGTCTCTTTCCCCCCTCTCGCACCTCTGTGTCTCTCCCTCTCTCTTTCCCCCTCTCCTTCCCCTGTGTCTCTTCTCCCCCTGTGTTTCTCCTCCCCTCTCACTCCCCTGTGTCTCCTTTCTCCCTCCTCTCCCTCCCCTGTGTCTCCTTTCTCCGTCCCTCTCCCTCCCCTGTTCTCCTTTCTCCCCCTCTCCTTCCCCTCTGTCTCCTTTCTCCCCATCTCCCTCCCCTGTGTCTCCTTTATCCCCTTCTCCCTCCCCTGTGTCTCCTTTCCCCCTTCTCCCTCCTCTGTATCTCCTTTCTACCCCTTCTCCCTCCTCTGTATCTCCTTTCTACCCCCTCTCCCTTCCCTGTGTCTTGCCCCTCTCCCTCTCCTGTGTCTCCTTTCTCCCCCTTCTCCCTCCCCTGTGGTTATTTCCCCCTCTCTTTCCCCTCCCTCCCCTGTGTCTCCTTTCCCACTCTCTCCCTCCCCTGTGTCTCCTTTCTCCCCCTTCTCCCTCCTCTGTGTCTCCTTTCTCCCCATCCCCCCCCTGCGTACCCTCCACCTCCCCCCTGTGTCTCTTCCACCCCCTCTTCCTAACTTGTGTCTCTTCCCCCCATCTCCCTCCCCTGTGTCTCCTGCCAACAATCTCCCTCCCCTGTGTCTCATTTCCCCCACCCTCCCCTGTTTCTCTTTCCCCTCCCTCCCCTGTGTTTCTTCCCCCCTCCCTCCCCTGTGTCTTCTTTCTCCCGCTTCTCCCTTCTCTGTATCTCCTTTCTACCCCTCTCCCTTCCCTGTGTCTCCCCCTTCTCCTTCCCCTGTTTTCTTTCGCCCTCTCTTTCCCTCTCCCTCCCCTGTGTCTCTTTCCCCCTCCACGTCCCCTGTATCTCCTTTCTCCCCCTTCTCTCTCCCCTGTTTTCCTTTCCCCCTCTCTTTCCCCCTCTCCCTCCCCTGTGTCTCCTTTCCCACTCTCTCCCTCCCCTGTGTCTCCTTTCTCCCCCTCTCCATCCCCTGTGTCTCTTTTATCCCCCTTCTCTCTCCTCTGTGTCTCCTTTCTCCCCATCTCCCTCCCCTGCGTATCCCCCCATCTCCCTCACCTGTGTTTCCTTCTCCCATCTCCCTCCCCTGTGTCCTGTGTCTCTTTCTCCCCATCTCCCTCCCCTGTGTCTCCTTTCCTCCTCTCTCTCCTGTGTGTCTCTTATTCCCCCCTCCCTCCCCTGTGTCTCTTTCTCCCCTCTCCCTCCCGTGTGTCTCTCCCTCTTTCTTTACCCCTCTCCTTCCCCTGTGTCTCTTCTCCTCTGTGTTTCTCCTCCCCTCTCCCTCCCCTGTGTCTCTTTCCTTCCCCTCTCCCTCCCCTGTATCTCCTTTCTCCCCTGTTCTCCTTTCTCCCCCTCTCCTTCCCCTGTGTCTCATTTCTCCCCCCATCTCCTGCCCCTGTGTCTCGTTTCTCCCTCCCTCCCCTGTGTCTCTTCCCCCCTCCCCTGTGTCTCCTTCCTCTCTCTACCTCCCCCTTTCTCCCTCCCCTGTGTTTCTTTTCCCCCTCTCCCTCCCCTGTGTCTCCTTTCCTCCACTCTCTCCTGTGTGTCTCTTATTCCCCCTCTGTCCCCTGTGTCTCTTTCTCCCCTCTCCCTCCCCTGTGTCTCTCCCTCTCTCTTTACCCCTCTCCTTCCCCTGTGTCTCTTCTCCCATGTGTTTCTCCTCCCCTCTCCCTCCCCTGTGTCTCTTTTATTCCCCTCTCCCTCCCCTGTGTCTCCATTCTTCCTCCCTCTCCCTCCTCTGTTCTCCTTTCTCCCCTCTCCTTCCCCTGTGTCTCATTTCTCACCCCATCTCCCACCCCTGTGTCTCGTTTCTCCCTCCCTCCCCCGTGTCTCTTCCCCCTCCCCTGTGTCTCTTTCCTCTCTCTACCTCCCCTGTATCTCCTTTCTCCCCCTTCTCCCTCCTCTGTGTTTCTTTTCCCCCTTTCCCTCCCCTGTGTCTCCTTTCTCCCCCTTCTCCCTCCTCTGTATCTCCTTTCTACCCCCTCTCCCTTCCCTGTTTCTCCCCATCTCCCTCACCTGTGTCTCCTTCCCCCATTTCCCTCTTGTGTGTCTCTTTCCCCCATCTCCCCGTGTCTCCTTTCCCCCCTATCGCTCCTCTGTGTCTCTCCCTCTCTCTTTCCCCCTCTCCTTCCCCTGTGTCTCTTCTCCCCCTGTGTTTCTACTCCCCTCTCACTCCCCTGTGTCTCCTTTCTCCCCCCTCTCCCTCCCCTGTGTCTCCTTTCTCCCCTTCTCCCTCCCCTGTGTCTCCTTTCTCCCCCTTCTCCCTCCTCTGTATCTCCTTTCTACCCCTTCTCCCTCCTCTGTATCTCCTTTCTACCCCCTCTCCCTTCCCTGTGTCTCACCCCTCTCCCTCCCCTGTGTCTCCTTTCTCCCCCTTCTCCCTCCCCTGTGGTTCTTTCCCCCTCTCTTTCCCCCTCTCCCTCCCTTGTGTCTCCTTTCCCACTCTCTCCCTCCCCTGTGTCTCCTTTCTCCCCCTCTCCGTCCCCTGTGTCTCCTTTCTCTCCCTTCTCCCTCCTCTGTGTCTCCTTTCTCCCCATCTCCCTCCCCTGTGTACCCCCCACCTCCCCCATGTGTCTCTTCCACCCCCTCTTCCTCCCTTGTGTCTCTTCCCCCAATCTCCCTCCCCTGTGTCTCCTGACAACAATCTCCCTCCCCTGTGTCTCCTTTCCCCCACCCTCCCCTGTTTCTCTTTCCCCTCCCTCCCCTGTGTTTCTTTCCCCCCTCTCCCTCCCCTGTGTCTCCTTTTTCCCCCTTCTCCCTCCTCTGTATCTCCTTTCTACCCCCTCTCCCTTCCCTGTGTCTCCCCCTTCTCCCTCCCCTGTTTTTCTTTCCCCCTCTCTTTCCCCCTCCCTCCCCTGTGTCTCTTTCCCCCTCTACATCCCCTGTATCTTCTTTCTCCCCCTTCTCTCTCCCCTGTTTTCCTTCCCCCCTCTCTTTCCCCTCTCCCTCCCCTGTGTCTCCTTTCCCACTCTCTCCCTCCCCTGTGTCTCCTTTCTCCCCCTCTCCATCCCCTGTGTCTCTTTTATCCCCCTTCTCTCTCCTCTGTGTCTCCTTTCTCCCCATCTCCCTCCCCTGCGTATCCCCCCATCTCCCTCACCTGTGTCTCCTTCTCCCATCTCCCTCCCCTGTGTCCTGTGTCTCTTTCTCCCCATCTCCCTCCCCTGTGTCTCCTTTCCTCCTCTCTCTCCTGTGTGTCTCTTATTCCCCCCTCCCTCCCCTGTGTCTCTTTCTCCCCTCTCCCTCCCGTGTGTCTCTCCCTCTTTCTTTACCCCTCTCCTTCCCCTGTGTCTCTTCTCCTCTGTGTTTCTCCTCCCCTCTCCCTCCCCTGTGTCTCTTTTCTTCCCCTCTCCCTCCCCTGTGTCAACTTTCTCCCTCCCTCTTCCTCCCCTGTTCTCCCTTCTCCCCCTTTCCTTCCCCTGTGTCTCATTTCTCCCCCATTTCCTGCCCCTGTGTCTCTTTTCTCCCTCCCTCCCCTGTGTCTCTTCCCCCTCCCCTGTGTCTCTTTCCTCTCTCTACCTCCCCTTTATCTCCTTTCTCCCCCATTCTTCCTCCCCTTTTTTTCTTTTCCCCCTCTCCCTCCCCTGTGTCTCCTTTCTCCCCCCTCTACCTCCTCTGTATCTCCTTTCCCTGTATCTCCCCTGAGTATCCACCCATCTCCCTCACCTGTGTCTCCTTCTCCCATCTCCCTCCCCTGTGTCCTGTGTCTCTTTTTCCCTATCTCCCTCCCCTGTGTCTCCTTTCCTCCTCTCTCTCCTGTGTGTCTCTTATTCCCCCTCCCTCCCCTGTGTCTCTTTCTCCCCTCTCCCTCCCCTGTGTCGCTCCCTCTTTCTTTACCCCTCTCCTTCCCCTGTGTCTCTTCTCCCCTGTGTTTCTCCTCCCCTCTCCCTCCCCTGTGTTTCTTTTATTCCCCTCTCCCTCCCCTGTTCTCCTTTCTCCCCCTCTCCTTCCCCTGTGTCTCATTTCTCCCCCCATCTCCCACCCCTGTGTCTCGTTTCTCCCTCCCTCCCCTGTGTCTCTTCACCCCTCCCCTGTGTCTCTTTCCTCTTTCTACCTCCCCTGTATCTCCTTTCTCCCCCTTCTCCCTCCCCTGTGTTTCTTTTCCCCCTCTCCCTTCCCTGTGTCTCCCCCATCTCCCTCACCTGTGTCTCCTTCCCCATCTCCATTCTGTGTGTCTCTTTCCCCTCATCTCCCCCCGTGTCTCCTTTCCCCCTCTCCCTCCTGTGTGTCTCTTTTCCCCCCTCCCTCCCCTGTGTCTCTTTCCCCCCTCTCGCTCCTCTGTGTCTCTCCCTCTCTCTTTCCCCCCTCCTTCCCTGTGTCTCTTCTCCCCCTGTGTTTCTCCTCCCCTCTCCCTCCCCTGTGTCTCCTTTCTCCCCCCTCTCCCTCCCCTGTGTCTCCTTTCTCCCTCCCTCTCACTCCCCTGTTCTCTTTTCTCCCCCTCTCCTTCCCCTCTGTCTCCTTTCTCCCCATCTCCCTCCCCTGTGTCTCCTTTCCCCCTCCCTCCCCTGTGTCTCTTCCCCCTCGCCTCAATTGGCATTTTTGGGCGGTCTCCGAGTTATGGCCCCTAAAAAAAATGGAGGATTTTTTTTTTACCAGCCCATAACTCCGAATCCGGTCGGAGGCTCTTCTGCAAGCCTTGCTATGAGCGCCTTCGGCATTTCCCTCCATCTAAGTTCAGGGACTCGCGATGAGCGCCTTATTTCCCCCCCTCTGTCCCTCCCTCTCCCTCCCCTGTGTCTCCCCCCCCTTTGTCTCTTCCCCCTTTGTCTCTCCTGTGTCTTTCCCTCCCCTGTGTCTCTTCCACCCCCTCTACCTCCGTTGCGTCTCTTCCCCCATCTCCCTCCCTAGTGTCTCCTGCCAACAATCTTCCTCCCCTGTGTCTCCTTTCTCTCACCCTCCCCTGTTTCCCTTTCTCCCACCCTCCTCTGTTTCTCTTTCCCTCTCCCTCCCCTGTGTCTCTTTCCCCCTCTACCTCCCCTGTATCTCCTTTCTCCCCCTTCTCCCTCTCCTGTTTTTCTTTCCCCCTCTCTTCCCCCTCTCCCTCCCCTGTGTCTCCTTCTCCCTCTTCCTCCCCTGTGTCTCCTTCCCCCCCATCCCCCTCCCCTGTGTCTCCTTCCCCCATCCCTCCCCTGTGTCTCCTTTCTACCTCCCCCTCCCATGTGTCTCCTTTCTCCCCCCTCTCCCTCCCTGTGTCTCCTTTCTCCCTCCCCCTTCTGTGACTCCTTTCTCCTTTTAGATAAAAGTAGAGTGCTAAAAGTTGAAAATGTGTATAAAAGAAGCCTATTTTGCATCAGAGTTGTATGAGTCATTGATTTTAATTTACAATAATATTTTCCTATGCGTGAATAACAGGATAATGAAAGAGGCCATTGTTCTGAGCCTCAATTTTTATAGAAGTATACACTGCAGGGCACTGAAATAGACCTGTTATGTTGAACATTTTGGTTCTTCTTCTAAAGCAAAAAAAATGACACATTATATCTAAAAAATATATAAAACAACAAAGTTAGAGGAGCTCAATCAGAAAACAAACTAACCTTAATAGGTTAGTTCTACGGACATGATAACCCACTCTGAGAGCAGCCTCTTTTAGCCACGTGTCTATCACAGGGAGAAATATCCTGTCTGGTCTTACTCACTAGAGTGATCCAGCCCCAAAATACCAGGCAATTCTACCCTGAACAGGAGAAACATCAAACCCCAAACGTATGTTTTGGCCTTGATTGAGCCTCATCAATGAGACCCCAGGGAGTTCAGCTACACTTCACTGACGTGGCCCAATGAGGGCCAAAAATATACAGCCTTTGAAATAACATGCTAATTAATAGCACATTGTGTTAATTTACTAATTAGATTCTGTAATAGCTAAAATTACCCACCACTGATTTATCTTTTAGTTGAAACAGGTTGGACTCCCCCACTCCACACTAATCAAGTACAGGATTTTAGACCACTAAGTTGTTTGTTGCACTGCATATAGAAAATAGAGCATATATCAACAATCATTTACTCTACATATATAGATAGTTCAAATGAACACAATAGAAACTGATAAAAAGAGGCAGACTAAGATGGTACACAATCTAAAAGATGAAACCAATAAGACAAGTCTTTATGCCCTTAATATGAGTACATTAGAGGAGAAAAGGGTGATATTAGAGAAACCTTCAACTATATCAAAGGATTTAATGCATTTCAAGAGAGAGGTATCTCCCAGAAAAAGAGGAATATAAGAACAAGAGGTGATGAACTGAAGCTGGAGGGTGGAAGATTTAGGGATAATGTGTAAAGTACTACTTTATACATAAGTAGCAAGTATTAGTACATAAGTAACAGTTTTACAGCAGTAGTCTTTGAGACAAACACAGTAAAGGAATTCATGCATGCCTGGGATTTGCATAGAACCACTCCTAGGCCTAATTAAGCCAAGCGTTTTTAGGTAGATAGAATAGGCAGTTTAAATGGACTTTTTGGCAGGGCCAGCTAGTGCATAGGGGCAAATGGGCAA
This sequence comes from Discoglossus pictus, assembly GCA_027410445.1. Lineage (NCBI taxonomy): Eukaryota > Metazoa > Chordata > Amphibia > Anura > Alytidae > Discoglossus > Discoglossus pictus. The sequence continues at coordinate 85,591,720 of CM050172.1, forward strand.
TCGCCCTCCCAAAATTAATGCACTGACTTAATCCCCCTATCACTTACTTGTTTAATTGAAATAATAAAAAAATAAAAATGTATTATATCATGTTCAATCTTCTATTTTTTTTTATATCTGCTGCTGTCACTTTAAATTACAAAACCCTTTGTGCAGCAGACACTGGCTTACACACTCACTTATCACATCTATCCCCTGCTTTTGACTTGCCTAGTACTACAGATCAGGGTACATGTGACAATTAAAAAACAAACAAAAAAAACAGTCGCAGTGCTGCCTTTGCCCGATAACTGAGCCTATCTGTCAGGCGCAGCATCACCCAATCAGAATGGCCGGGAGGGAATAGTCCCAGTTCCTGCAGGGACAGTCCCTCTCACTGCCCCCCCAGAAGTGAATATATTGGTGCAATCCTGACAATCTCAATAAAGTTTATTGAAAAAAAACTATTCCTGTCTCACTGTGCATGCTTCAGTTTTCTCAATACCCTTTTTGGTCTTATTGATTCTGACTACCCTGCTCCCCACACCAAGCTTGTGACCTGTCTGTCACCAATTCGGCCTGTACCAGATAGAAGCAGCTGCAGAGCTCAGATGAGTCCATATCCCTCTGTGTCACTGTCAGGACACTCTTACCCTCTATCAGTGTCTGGTCTGTGTGACTCCATATCCCTCTCCGTCTCACTGTCAGGACACTCTCACCTTGTCAGTGTCTCTCTTTTACAAATAAATCTCCCTGTGTCTTGTTGATGTTCTTCAGTCGTGTCTGACTCTCAGTGACCACATGGATGAAGCACACCAGGTATATCTGCCTGTGTTTCTGATTGTGCTTATCCATATGGTTTTCATGGCAAATATATTAGAGTGGGTTGCCAGTTCTTACTCCAGTGGACCGCAATTTGTCTGACCTCTCTGAAATGACCTACACATCTTGGGTGACCCTTCATGATATAGCTCACAGCTCCTTCACCACATCAAGGTAGCGACTTAGAAGGGGCCATGTGTCTTAGTCTCTATGTCCATATGTATTTATAAGGAGAGGGTATACTTACTTTTGGGAGAGATCTTTTATTGTATGTGTAAGATATATATAATGTGTGTGTATATACAGTGACCCCCCCCCCCCCCCCCCCCCCTCTGGCATTTTTCATGTTTTGTTGCCTCACAATCTGGAATTAACATGGATTGTTTGAGGATTTGCATCATTTAGTTTATAGAACATTCACACAACTTTAAAGATGTTTTTTTTTATTGTGAAGCAGACAACAAATAGGACAAAATAACAGAAAAAGTCAATGTGCATAACTATTCACCCCCCTAAAGTCAATACTTTGTAGAGCCACCTTTTGCGTCAATCACAGCTCCAAGTCTCTTTGGATAAATCTCTATGAGCTTGACACATCATACCACTGGGATTTTTGCCCATTCCTCCTTGCAAAACTGCTCCAGCTCCTTCAAGTCGGATGGTTTCCGCTTGTGATCAGCAATCTTTAAGTCTGACCACATATTTTCTATTGGATTGAGGTCTGGACTTTGACTAGGCCATTCCAACACATTTACACGTTTCCCCTTAAACCACTCAAGTGTTGCTTTAGCAGTGTGTTTGGGTGTTGTCCTGCTGGAAGGTGAACCTCAAATCCTAGCCTCAAATCACGCACAGAGTGGTACAGGTTTTGCTCAAGAGTATCCCTGTATTTAGCACCATCCACCTTTCTCTCAACTCTGACCAGTTTACCAGTCCTGAATGGTGTTCTTTGGGTAATGTGATGTGTTGGGTTTGTGCCAGACACAGCGTTTTCTTTAAAGGATGAAAAGTTCAATTTGAGTCTCATCTGACCAGAGCACTTTCCTCCATACATTTTGAGAGTCCCCCACATGCCTTTTTGCTAACTCAAAACGTGCCATTTTGTTTTTTGCTGAAAGTAATGGCTTTCTTCTGGCCACTCTGCCATAAAGCCCAACTCTATGGAGCATATGGCTTATTGCCGTCCTATGTACAGATACTCCAGTCTCTGCTGTGGAACTCTGCAGCTCCTCCAGGGTTACCTTAGGTCTTTGTGCCGCCTCTCTGATTAATGCCCTCCTTGCCCGGTCCATGAGTTTTGGTGGGCGGACGTTTCTTGTCAGGTCTGTTGTTGTGCCATGTTCTTTGCATTTGGTTATGATAGATTTGATGGTGCTCCTGGGGATCATCAAAGATATGGATATTTTTTATATAACCTAACCCTGACTTGTGCTTCTCAACAACATTGTCCCTTACTTGTTTGGAGAGTTCCTTGGTCTTCATGGCAGTGTTTGGTTTGTGGTGCCTCTTGCTTAGGTGTTGTAGCCTCTGGGGCCTTTAAAAAAAAGTGTGTATATGTATTGACAGATCTTGTGACACTTAGATTGCACACAGGTGGACATCATTTCACTAATTATGTGACTTCTGAAGGTAATTGGTGCACCAGAGCTTTTTATGGGCTTCATGACAAAGAGGGTGAATACATACGCACATGCTTAAATTTCTGTTTTCTATTACTAGAAAATAGTTTTATGTATACATTTTTCTCATTTCACTTCAACAACTTAGACTATTATGTTCTGTTCCATCACATAACATTCAGATTAACAAAACATTGAATTTAAGGCTGTAATGTAACAAAATAGGTAAAAAGTCAAGGGGGGGTGAATACTTTAGCATGGCACTGTATATATGTGTGTATGTGTATATATATATATATATATATATATATATATATATATATATATATATATATAAGATTTCACGTTATAGGGGGGCTATAGGGAGAATGAATCCAGGGATTCCATATCTGGAGAAAAATAGGCATACAGTCCTCCAGTAAATGGGTTAGCCTTTCATTTATTGCAATGTATTTCATCTTATTGATGACTGATTGTAAAGTAAGAGTGGGAGATTTCCATTGTCTGGCTATATGACTCTTTGTTGCTAGCATTAAGTACTGAAGGAGTCTATTTTGGTATTTTGATAGTGAGGGGACAGAGTGCCCTAGCAGGCCTATGTCTGCCTTAGCCATAACAGGCGTGCCAAATATGGTTGAGGATAAATGGAAAACCTTGTTCCAAAGAGACTGAACCAGGGGACATGACCACCAAGTGTGGGAAAAGGTCCCAGGAATCTGACAAGCTCTAAAGCAATTAGGATTATCGAAATAGTTTGCCCGGGGTGATATATATCCTATGAAGAACCTTAATAGAGGTCTCCAGAATATTACTGCTCAAAGATCCCCTGGTTAGGCTTCGCCAAGAGTTTTGCCAAGTCTCCATATCCCACTTGCAATTTAAGTCTTCTTCCCATCTTTGCATATAGGGGGGTGGCGGGAGGAGAATTAAAGTATCATATAGGATACCCACAGTACCTTTTGTAAGAGGAGCAGACAGGCATAACCTAGTAAACCAATTTGAAGTCGGCTTACCTAGTGTATGTTCTAACGTGGAGAGAAAGTATTTAAATCTACAAAATGTATACTTTTCCTGAATGGGATATTGAATTCTTCTTTTAGTTGAGTGGATGTTAAGGTAGTATTATCTCGATTCCAGGAATTCACCATCAGTAGGTTATGGGATTTCCACCATAATAAAGAGGCAGCAGGGAGAGTATCCGGAAATCTGGGATTGGATATTAAGGGAGAAGGAGTGGGGTACCTCGGGATCAGCTGAAATTTGCAGACAGCCCATGACCAAATATTTAAGGAATGCTTTATATACGGACTATCCAATTTACCCAAACATGTCAGTGGATTTGGGATCCATGGAATGGAGTCCCACGTGTATGGGGCCATCATAAAGTTCTCAATAAATATCCAAATATCTCAATAAATATCCAAAGAGTAGGGGAGTGTGCAATTGGAACAAAGGCCAATTGTGCCGCTTTAAAATATAATTTAAAATTGGGGCAGGAGAAACCTCCTTTTGATTTATAGATGAACATAATTGATTTAGAGATACAATGTGATTTATTCTGCAATATAAATGTAAAGACTTGGCGTTGTAGTTTGTCTAAATCCAGCAAAATAAATACATAAGGCGGGGAAGGAGGTTCATTTTAAAAGAGTGGATACGTCCTAACCATGAGATAGGGTGTTTTGCCCATGTTAGTAGATTTTGGGTGAATGTTTTGTAGATGGCCATATAGTTGGACTTGTGAAGATGTGCAGTGTTACGGGTGAGATTCACACCCAGGTATTTAACATGGTTAGAAGGCCAGTTAAAATTAAAGTTCTGTTGCAAAAAGGTTAAGTCTGAGGGGGTAAGGAAATATTTAGAACTTCTGTTTTATCCACATATGTGGAGCCCAGAGATTTTATAGAAAGTTCCCAGTAAGTAAAAGGGGGCAGGGACTGAAGTGCAGGGATCTGTCAATGTACAGAGGACATCATCTGCGAATAAGGCACACTTAAAGTGATGGTGGCCTATATTTATGCCTTTAATGTCTACGTTTGATCTAATAGCCTGAGCTAAGGGTTCAACGGCTAGAGCAAATAGTAGAGGGGATAAAGGGGAGCCTTGTCTGGTCCCCCTCTGAATAGTAAATGAAGCCCTTACTTTACAAGGAAGTTTTAGGACTGCTTGAGGGGATTTATAATAGCTATTAATCATGTTCATAAAATGTCCTGTAAGGCCGAATTTCGACAATACTGCTCTTAAGTAGGGCCATTCTAGAGAGTCAAAGGCCTTCTCCATATCCAGGGCTAGAACGCATAAGGGGGTACGGTGCTTAGCCACCCAGTGCATGGTATCCAGAATCCGCCTAATATTATCCCCCGCTTGCCTAAAGGGGATGAAACCCACTCGATCCTTATGAATTAGTGAGGGCAGAAATTTTTAAATTCTATCGTTCACCAATTTAGCAAGTATTTTGACATCCCCATTTAGTAGCGATATAGGCCTGTAATTTTTAACCTCTATTGGATCTCGGCCCTCCTTTGGAAAGAAGACCATGTCCGCTTGGTTCAATTCAGGTGGTATACTATGACCGTCTAAGATCGCATTAAATAAGGTCACCAAGTGGAAAGCCAAAATTTCTGCTTATTTTTGTAGTACAAGTTAGAAAATTCTTCCGGACCTGGGGCTTTACCTAATTTCAGTTTTTTAATTGTCTCCAAAACTTCCTCCACCGTAATTAAAGAGTTCAGACTATCTCTCTCCTGAGCCAAAATATGTGGAAGATCATAGGACTCAAGAAAGGTGGAGATTTGATTAGTATGTTGCTTCTGCGTGGAAGAAGAGAGCTTTTGAAAAAAGGTGGTAAAGGTTTCTTTATTTTCATTTGGGCTATACGTGATGTTCCCACAGGGGTTTTTGATCTTGTAAATTTTGGAATGGGCTAGCTTCCCTCTTAATTTTCTAGCAAGTAGAGAATCCGGTTTGTTAGCCTTTGTGTAAAATTTATGGCCCGTCCATCACAAATCTTTTTCAGATTGCGCTGAAAGTATTAAATCCAATTCTGGTCACAATAGGTCTATTTGTTTACGGCGTTGGGTTGAGGGATTGGTCTGGTTAGATTTTTCTAAAGCTAAAAGTGATGCTCTGATCTCAACTATCCCTTTTTCTTTGTTGTCTCTTGTGTGTAGCAGATAGTTTAATGCAAGAGCCTCTAATAAAGGCTTTGTGTGCTGCCTACCTTATATCCGCGCCTGGGGTCAAGTTATCTAAGAAGTATTGGCTGAGATCCGAGGCAACCTGGTCCTGAAAGTTTTGATTGGAGAGACGCATATCATTAAGCTTCCATGTATAAGGGGGTTTGTATACAATGCCAAAATCAAGGGATGTGTGGACCACAGAGTGGTCGGACCAGGGACAGGGGCGTATTTCGGAGGCAACTAAGCCATCCGACAAAGATGAATCCATTAGCAATGTATCTATTCTGGAGTAAGAGCCATGCATTGGGGAGTAAAACGTGTACTCCCTTTCTCCCTGATGTTTCAGCCTCCAAGTATCCAGTAGATGAAGCTCCTCAAGAAATCTATGTATGTGCTTAAGTTTTTTTGAGAATTTATCTCCCTGGGACTTAGAGGACCTATCCATAGTAGGGTCTAGAGCAAAGTTGATATCCCCCTTAGAATGATTTTGCCTGTATCTATTGATTTGAGATGAGCAAGGAGTTTAATGAGAGTATTATGGGGGCGGTAGTGGGGGAGTACAAAGCTATAAGAGAGATCCTAGTATTCAGAAGGGAGCCTGTTAGTAAAATGTAGTTGGCCTCTGGGTCAATTTTTTTACTCTCCACGGTGAAAGAGAAGTCTTTATAGAATAGTATAGCCACACCTGCCTTCTTAGTGGGACAAGTTGAGGTTATGAAGTAGGGGTATGAGTTGTGTAAGTAAGAGGGTTTTTTCCTTTAGCAAAATTAGTTTCCTGCATAAATATTACTGAGGATCGGAGTGATTTATATGAGATAAACGCTTTACGCCTTTTGAATGGGGAATTAAACCCTTTAACATTGTGAGTGAGAAAGGTGAAAGAAGTGTCAGTCATTGTACCTGTGGGAGTAATGAATGCTCAGGAATATGTTGGGACCGCCGCTAAGCTCATGGTGGCCAAGGACCAGAGGCGCAGGAGGAGTGAAGGACCGGAGTCAGACAACCCAGGATACAGGGGAGAATAGAGACAAAAGGATCAGTGTAAAACATTGAGAAAATATAAAAAAAATCTACATTTTATCAAACAATATAAAAAACAACAACAGTATAGTGGGGTAGTTCCTCACTAAATAATTTAAGGCACCCAGAGTGCCGAGGGCAAGGAGGGGATCTCCCCAACTTTGGAATCCCTGCTAGTGAGGTGGGGCAAAGTATAGGTCCAAGCGTGTATTAAGGTTATATTCATGAACCTGAAGGGGCCCGGCTAGTAGTTGCAGAATGCCGGGTAGAAGGGTTTTTGGGTCTAAGATTGGATTTAAGTTGAGGGGCCTGAGGGATCCCAGTCTAGGCCAGCCCAAAGCCGGGGGTGGGGCAGGGGTGAGTGGAGACTAGGACAGGGGCCTTTCTGGGTTGGTTAGTGGATCCACCACGGGTCTAAATTATATGGAAATATCCAAATGGGCTTGATGTTGCCTTGTACAGGAGAATGGGAAGGGGGTTAAAGACCTTTCTCAGGCATATAGTGGATGCAGTTTAGGATCCGACTCCTTGGGACAATAAACATAGGGGGCATACTAGACCTGGTCCGGGGGAGAATCCACTTGGTTTGGGTAAGAGAACCAAGCAATCTAAAGTTCCAAAGTTGCCTTGGTAAGTATGTAAGTGTTCAGCATACCCTACTGGGAAGTGCAAGCCTAGGGTAATGACTCTGGATTGCAAGTCTTAAGTAGTCTTTGATGAGTATCAGGGAAAGCAATCCAAATACAGATTTTCGTGGGCGAGGAACGCAAAACCGGATTACTAGGAATGTCCAGCTAGGGTTTAGAAAAAAGCGTGGAAACGTTTGGTGTGACCTATATTCGGGAAGGCGTCCGAGGTCTCTTTGGTTTCGAGGCTGTCACCCATTGCATAGTTGGACGTTGAGAACGCGGCACATTTACAGGTTCCACCAAGCTGGGGTCCAGAGGGTTTGAAAGTTCCGACAATCTAGGATCTGGAGCTAGTTGGAGTTGAGCCTGGAAAGCCATACATTCTTCCAGTGAGAAAAGCTGTATAAGCAGATGAACCCACTTGGAAGGAGAGGCTGAATGGGAAGCCCCATCTATATTTAATTTTGTTGTGGATGAGGATTGCAATTGCGGGCTTCATGAGTTTGCGTTTCCAGAGCGTAGATGGTGCTAGATCCGCATAAATCTGCAGAGTGGAGCCGTCTGGACCCACAATGGAGGGGGACTTTCTGGCTTCCTGTAGAAGAAGGTCTCTTGCATTCTGGCAGGGAAAGCAGACCAAAACGTCTTTCGGTTGATCAGAGCTCGGGGGGCCTCCCAAGGCTCTATGAGCTCTCTCAATTTCCCAAGCTGACTCTGGGTGCGTGGGTAAGATGGACTGAATAGTCATTTGCAGGTACAGCAGAAGATTAGTTACCGCTTTAGGAATTCCGTGGAAGCGAACATTGAATCGTCTTGAGCGGTTCTTCAGATCTTCTAGTTTGGCTTCAAGGGTGGAAATTTGCAATGAGTGTTGGTCAATCACCTGCCTATCAGAAGATTGTGACTCAATGATTTGATCTGTTAGGTTTTCCAGGTGGTTGGTGCGTTGACCCAGGTTTTGGATTTCCTGTTTGATTTCCCTGACCGCCGTGAATAAGCGAGCTTGCAAGAGAGCATCTATTTTTGCCACTGTCGCATCTGTCAAGTCCACATGTTTAGGGCAATCCGGGGCATCCTTGATGTCCGAACTGTCTGAAGTGGGATCTGGCCGCGGAGATGGAGCAGGTGGAGGGGCTTGCGTTGGAAAGTGGTCCTTAATTCCTGGGTTGCTGGGTTTTCTTGCTAGATTTCCCCATGATGTATAGGAAGATAGTGTTTTTAACGGGTGAAGCTGAGGCACGAAAATGTGAGAGGGCACTGTCTAGGCTGACAATCAGGAGGCACAGGGATAGGCCTTCTTTCTGTTATCAAGTAGGGATCATATCAGCTAAGCCCCTGTCCCAGTCATATCATACCAGTAGGCCGGGTGCCCTCAGGTATAGAGACTAAGTTTTCATCTGTTAGGTAAGGATCATGACCAAGAGGTCTCCAGTCTGGTCATATCAAGTCACTGGGTCCGGAGCCTTCAGGTACACTTATAATGCTACTCAGGCATTATGATAGGAAGACTTGGCTGGTGGTGGGGAGCAAAGAATCTTGTTCCATGAGATAGCTGAGAGGAGCAGGTAATGATGAGGGGTGCAGGTGGTGGTTTACTGGAAGGCCTTATAGTTCTCAGCCAATGTTGTACAGAGCTGTAAATACTTTGTAGGCCCACCAGATGGCAGTGTGGTGTAATTTTATTGTTGCAGGTCTGGATTTGCAGGCCTGAAATTTGTCCACAAGATGGAGCAGTGCAGGCAAATTAAGTGAGCTATTTCTATCACGTTGTTATGTTCAAAACTTTGTCCAAAACATGCTGGGCGTGCCACCCTAGGCTGTGCCGTCCACCTCAAAGCAAGTCTTCCAGCCCTTGGAGTAATTCCCAGCAACTTTGTTTGATAAAAGACAGTTCTGGCAAGAATGTACTGTAGAGATACCAAACCACAATTAATTTTCTTTTGGGTTTATAGTCCTGGAATACTGTAAATCACCAGATACAATAGATTAGGGCTTTCCTTTAAGCCCTGGGGGGCTGGCTTTTTGTGTAACAGCTCTCTGCACCCAGCTCCTAGGCCTTTAGCAATGTGCAGGCACTGGGGTTGAAAGTGTTAGGTACTCCTTAGTGTTTAATCACTCTAGCTCTTAGCATCCTCAGATTAGAGGGTATCTGTGCAAACATGTTAGCTTTTGTTTTATGCCCTTGTTGTGCTGTGTCAACATGTGTGTGGGCAGACTTTTTGACTCCAAGCCCCTTGGGCTTCACTCTAGAATTGGAGGTGTAGGAGGTGTATGGGGACCCTGAACTGGAGGGTCTGATCAGAAGGGGGACCTTAATCCCCCACCTCCTAGTCCTAACCTATTTGAAAGACAATCTGGCACCCTACTGGGGTGCTGCTGTACACTCTCTTCCCCTCAGTCCCTGCACCTCACCCTTATTGTGTTGCACTTATCTTTATGGTCGTGGCCTCTGGGTTGTGCAGGCTGCCGAAATCAAGATGGCGCCCACTCCAAGGCGCTGCGTTTTCTCCCCCACCTGGCCATTCTGGGTCGATCCCGGGGTTCCGGGGGTCCTGTCCTCATTTGCCACGTGAGGTCCCTACTTTACAGGCAGTCACTCAATGTGATGCCTTGTACCAACCAGGCTTTTATATTTGTATTGGGAGCTTGGCAAAATCTTTGAGGGTTCTGGTGTAGAGAGTGTTGGTATAGAGAAGGGGGTCCAATATGCAGTGTCTTTGCTTTTTAAGGGTGGTTCTGTTTACAATATTCTTAAGAACATTTAACATATTACGTGTATCATTTGCATTTATTAAGAATATAACTACTGTATTAATCAAGCAATCCGCCTCTTCCCATTTTCAAAGTGTTCCTCATTATTATCACGTAAGTTAGTTGCAGAACAATATCAGTTTTGCTCTTTTTATCTTTACTAAGCTTCATCAATAGATTTTAATGGAAATTTCCCTTATGCCATTTTAATTAATTACATTTATTCCATAATGAAATCAGTTTCTTCAGTCAGGGATTTTAATATCTGGCATTATGGTACAGAGAATATTGCCTGCAAGGTGAGTACGGGTAGTAATAAGAAGAAACTTAATCCAAACAAATTAACATATAACTTATCTCATATGTCACCTTGGTCAGTGTTATTCTTTTTTAATTTAAGGCAAATTAATAATACCAGTCCTTGTGTTCCTTATCTGGTCCTCCACCAGGTCCTTCCTTGTCGGTCCACGATCTCCAGTTCTCCACCTTCTCCAGGTGTCTTTCACTTTTGTATTTTTTGGGTGTTAGGTTATAGCTGTGATCTGAATGCCTGTGTATTCTATCCATCGGCCCCAATATCTCTATAAATTTAGGTATAGTATCTGCAAAGGAGTGTGAAATTATCTCATTTGTTGCAATGAAATGTATTTTTGCTTTGATTGCCCCTATGTCTAGAAGGTTCTTTTTACAGTATCTGGCTTTGTGGGATTTTGTAGCTAATAGGATATATTGCAGAAGTTTGTTCTGAGGTGTGGAGAGTGTTGGGTCATATATCCCCAGCAGGCTGATAATTTTACCGAATGATGAAATATGTTTGTTGCTAGGTCACCTACATTCTTCCAGATTTGTTGGACTTTACTGCGCTTCCACCAGGTATGGATAAATGTGCCTATATCAGGGCAGCCTCTGAAAAATTGTGGGTTCTCTGACTTGTTCCATTTAGCTAATCTGTCTGGTGTAAGATATGTACAATGAAGATCTTTTATTGAAGTTTCTAAGATGCTATTAATCAAGGAGCCCCTGAAGATATTCACCCAAGATTCTTCCCAATTATTTGAATCTCATTGGAGTGCTAGATTTTTTTCCCAATCACACTTATATCTATCTTTATTTTCCTCTCTAGGGGAGTTAGGTATGTCATATATTTCACCAATCATACCTTTAGTGAGAGGAGCATCTTGGCAAATTTTCGAAGCCTGTTGGGTTTAAGGAGGCCTATTGTGTAAATTAATCGACATAAAGATTGTCTCAATTTAGTGTAATTATAATGTTCATATAAGGGGATGGGATATTCATCCCTAAGTGCTTCAAACGAGATAATTTGTCTGTCCCTTACCCATGAGCCTAGTCTGTCTACATTTTTGGATTTACACCAATGCTGAAAGATAGATGAGATATGTTTTGGGGCTTGGGGGTGTGTAAGACTGTGGAGTAGGCAAGACTGTGGAGTAGCAGTGGGCCCAAGTAACTCCTGATACAGTTTATTTGATCATGGGGTTTGAGGAATTTTTGATCCCAGATGGTAGTGGGTTAAGCTAAGTTACCATGTCCCAGGTATAGGGGTACATGGCACAATTTTCAATAAATATCCAAGCTGGTTGGGATAAAATTAAGTGTGTTAAGGGTATAAAGGCCAGTTGTGCTGCCCTGTAGTATTGCTTTAAGTTCGGGCATGACAGACCTCCTCTGGATTTGTACCAGTACATGAGTGTTGTGGGGATTCTAGTGGGTCTATTGTTCCAAATATATCTAAAAATCAATCTTTGGAAGTGTGTTAGATCCTTCATGGTGATCTGAAGAGGTATTGACCCAAAGAGGTACACCAATCTGGGTAGTATGTTCATTGGTTAATCCTCCCTAGCCACAATATATTGTGTTTAGACCAATTGTTTAAATCTTTTTTGTGTGTATTATATAATGGAATATAATTGGCCTTATACATATCTTCTATTTTTGATGTTATGTGCATCCCTAATTGTTTTTTTTTTTTTGGTACATTGAAATTTATGAGTTTGGGAAATAAGTTATTTTTCTGCAGACGTCATATCTAATGCTAAGGCTTCTGTTTTGTCTATATTCATTTTTAGACCGGATATGGCCCCAAATGTATCCAGGATCTGCATGAGTTGTGAGGTTGAATTTACGGGATCCGTGATAGAGTAGAGCAGGTAATCTGCAAACAATGACATTTTGAAATGTTGAAGTCCAATTTGAATACCTTTAATTTCTGGAGTCATCCTGATTAATTGTGCTAGAGGTTCTATAGTAAGGGCAAAGAGAAGAGAGGATAATGGGCAACCTTGTCCCATACCCCTCTGTTTGTGGAGGACAGGTCTCTCCCTTCGCGGCAGTTTTAAATTTGCTTTGGGTTCTTTGTAGTATGTGCGAATTAAGTTAATAAAATGTCCCTTGAAGCCAAACTTGTCTAGGGAATCTAAAAGGAAGAGCCATTCAAAAGCATTTTCCACATCCAGCAAAAGTAGACATGCCAGGATTTTTAAAATTTTCGTATGATGTATTAAATTTAAGATTTTGCATATATTGTCTCTTGCTTGTCGTCCCAGGATGAACCCCACTTGGTCGTTATGTATTAGGGCGGGGAGAAAATCAGCTATCCTATAATTTTGGCTAGAAACCTAATGTCATTATTGAGTAATGACACGGGGTGATAATTCTTAGTTTCTAGTGGGTCTTTTCCTTCATTAGGAAACAGATCTAGGTCTGCTTGGTTCACTTCAGGGGGCATTTGTTGGCCTTCCATAATAGTGTTCAAAAGGTTTGCTAAGTGGGAGCTAGAGGTTCTATACATTTTTTTTTATAATAAAGGCTCTTGAATCCGTCAGGTCCTGGGGCCTTGCCTGTTTTAGAATTTAGAATAGCTACTCTGACTTCCTCCAGGGTGATTGCTTTGTTTAGGAGTTTGAGATTCTCAGCTGTTAGTTGAGGGAGACCTATTGAGTTTAGAAAAGAGTGTATGTTATGTGTGTCTAGAACATTTGGGGATGTATATAGTCTTTTGTAAAAGTCATAAAATATTTCCTGAATTTTAGAGGGGTTAGATGTCATTTGCCCTTGGGGATTTCAATTGATGTACCTTTAAATGGGGTTGTTTTGACTTTAACTTCTTAGCAAGAAGCAAATCTGGTTTATTTGCCTTGCTATAGAATTTATGCTGAGTCAATCTAAGTGACCATGCGCAAAGTAAGATATCAGTATTTATTTCTGGTCTAGGAGGGAAGAATGCATGAGAATATAGTCAATCCATCATGAGGGTGTGGATAGAAAGAGTATTCCCTATGGTTAGGATGATGCTTTCTCCAGGAGTCAACTAGGTTTAATTTCATTTATCGTTTTAACCTTTTTGGATCTATCAATGTTTTGGTCGAGTTTCAAATTCAGATCCCCTCCTATTATAATTTTACCACAGTCCATTTGATCTAGTGTTTTAATTAGAATATTGTGAGGATTTTTCATTGGGGCATAACTTGAGACTAGTGTTAGTCTTGTATCTAATAATTTCCCAGTTAAGATAATAAAATGTTATCCTTCTGGATCCATCTTTGTCTCTTCAACTACGAAAGGGAAATCTTTATGTAATAGAATGGCACCACCTTCCCGTTTTGCTTCTTGACCTGTCATATAAAATGTTGGATAGTGTTTATGTAAAAAGTTTGCATTCAAAGTGGGTTTCTTGCATAAAGATTATTGAAGGATGGTGATCTCTGTATGTAATAAAGGCTTTGCGCAGTTTTTGAGGTGAATTAAATCCCTTAACATTGTGTGTTATAAAAACAAATTCTGATTTACAAAGAACCAACATTTTCCAATGTAACCAGTTCCATGTTTTGTACCATAACTATATTTTCACAACAAACACTAATTCTAATTGTTTGTGTCATTCAATCGTGTCCAACTCCCCGTAACCTAATGGACAGCAACACACCATGCTGATCCACTTGCAGTCCTATTAAATTAGCTCACTGTGAAAAACTGTAGCTCGTAACATAACCCACAAGACTTACAGCTATTAAATTACACCCGTATAGTAACACGTCAACGACTTGCGGGGTAGGGCTGAGATAGGACTACGGGCCGTGGAAATTTGAACTGTGCGCCCCCCCAAAAATATTTTATTTGCCAAGCCCATAACTGTTACTTTTCCAATCGTGTTATTAAATTGCAATGAATTCACTCACATTCAAGCCCGTAACCCGCAAATGGCGCCAAGAAGCCAACGGGTGCTAGAGAGGACCCGCAAGAGGGTTGCACTGTAGAAGCCTACACACACTACTGTACTAATATGAAAAGGGAAAGTGATGTTAGGTATTAAAATAAATAGCACAACATTCTGAGGCTCGCAAATCGGCAATATAAAATAATTTTTTATGTATAAATTCCGTATTATATCGATCCCGGCAATGAATGTGTTAATACATTTGATGGAACATGCATGTAATAGAATGTTATATTTACGGCTTTATCAATATTGCATTATTTCTGGAATGTGGGTCCGATCGAAGCTCTTAATTGAATCCCGTAAGACTTTGAAATCCAACCTCCATTTTTCAGTAACGTAATAATGAAAATCTCGGTTGCCGTTGGCTCCATCCAAACCCGTAACTATGGGTTTGACTAATTGATCATGTTCACGGCTGAGCATCCAACGTTCGAAAATTGTTTTATGGGTTTGCGTCTCAAGCCCGTAACTCGCGGCCTGTTCTAATTTAATAGCTATGTAACGCAGCCAAATTTCAAGCCTGCAGCCCTTGCAGGTTTCAAGTTGCACTTATGGGTTTCAAATTTAATAGGGCTGTTGGTATTTACCAAGAGCCTCATTCAATTGAGTAATTGAAAGTTACAGAAGGCTGTAATGGAGGCCATAAGTTATGTTGCTATTCAATTGGCCATCGAAGCCTTTGATCTGGCACGTCCGCAAGAGTTCTAAACGCTCAAATCGCAATAGCTATTCAATTACTAAAAATCCCTCAAGATCGCAAAGGCAGCCATGCCGGCAAACGGCAAATGTCGGCCAAAATCTTACGGCTTCTAAATAGGACCCGCAAAGGGTTTACAGACTAGTTTGTAACAATGCAAAATACATAAAAACCCACCAATGGACTTTAAAAAATGGAAAAGCAATAGAAGGCTTTAGAATTCATCGCACATCAATTCCCAATCATCAAACAACTTCCAAAATTAGTATTTTTTTATATGTTGTAATGGTTATGCATATGCCAATATGAGAAGTCATGCTGCAAGATGCTGAAAGCAATTAAAGAGCCACTACTTGATTAAATTGCAACACAAAAACATGAAAATGTCTGCCATATTAACCGTTTCTCACTCACAGAGGCTCTAATGTAGAACCTAAAAATACAAAGATCATCTGATATACATCTCACTCATCACATTTACATTGAGAAAACAAATAGTGGCCAAATTACACTGCCAAATCACATATATCAAGTACCAGGGGAAGATTTTAGATTTGGTTGTTCAGTCCCTCAGTTGTGTCTGACTCTTTGTGACCCTAGGGACTGCAGCACACTTACTTATGTCTCTGTCTGTGCGTATCCACAATGTTTGCATGGAAAACATACTGGAGTGGGTTGCCGGTTCCTTCTCCAGTGGACTGTGATTTTTCTGACATCTCTGGCCCTGGTATTCTCCATCCTAATTCTTTCCCTAATACCCCTCCTGCACACAGCCAAACAACAAAGCTTAATGTTCCGACCCGTCACCCAACATCTATTCTGAGTCCTAGTCGCAGGCACCCTAATCCTTACCTGAATCGGGGGACAACCAGTAGAAGGCCCATTCGTTATAATAGGACAAGTTGCCCCGGACATCTACTTCGCTATTTTTATCCTCTTCATCCCAGCGTCAGGCTGACTAGAAAACAAGCTCTTGAACTGATAGCCCAAGTAGCTTAAAATAAAGCACCGGTCTTGTAAACAGAAGACTGGAGGTTAAACCCCCCTAGGGCTCCCAACATTGTTGGCAGTGGTTGATCTCAGGATAGAAGGACTTAAACCTCCGCCATTGACCCCCAAAGCCAACGTTCTCTTTCAACTACCCCCCCATCACATATAGTTATTAATCTAACATATGCTTTTTATACATACTATGTATATAGTGCATTCTTATACTTTCCCTACGAATATCCATATCACTTATAGTTATTAAAAACTGCTTTTTTATACTGTGAGCCCCATTCAATTGAGCTTTCGGATGATCCGGGAGCCCGTAAGTGAGGTTGCAAGCTAATTTGCTATTCGATTGGCGTCTTTTTGTGGGCTCCGAATAGCTTCCGCGTTACGGGCTTGAAAAAATGGCGATGGTTATACTCATAATTTACAGCCTCCCGAAGCCTTTGATCTTTCAAGGCCGCAAGGCTAAAATCGCAAATCGCTATTCAATTGCTCCAATTCCCCAAGACCCATATGTTTTCACACCCGTAAATGGCAAAAGAAGGAGAAAATCCTACGAGTGCTAGAGAGGATCCGCAAGGGGGTTAAACACCTATTCGTAGCACTGTAAATGCAAATAAAAAATCACCACTGCACTGTAAATAACGGGAAAAGCGATTATAGACATTGGAATTAATTTCACAACAGTTTCAATTTATTTTTATGTTTCATTTCGTGGTTAAATGGATCTCAAGTATCAATGAGTTAATACATATCAGGACACCCATATGGACTATATCAGTATTGGCATTCTGTTTCATAATTCTGTATTTGTGTTCGCATATCAGACCCCCGAACCCATGTATTACTTGACTGATTCGAAATGGGAGGTTACGGGCTTGCTTAATTGATTCCCGCCCTGAACTGCTCCGAACCAGTGCATGGTTTACGGTTTTGGCTTGAAGCCCGTAATTTGAGGCCTTGAGCAATTGAATAGCATTGCAATCGGTGACAACCAGGTGCCCGCAACACACTGGCAGACATACGTCCGTCTGCGATCATGTTGCGGGCTTCCTATTGAATGTGGCTCTATGTATATGGTGCATTCTTATACTTTCCCAACGAATATCCATATCACTTATAGTTATTAATCTAACATATGCTTTTTATACATTCTATGTATATAGTGCATTCTCATACTTTCCCTACGAATATCCATATCACTTATAAATTAATGCTTACAGAATTCTCTGGTTAATATTAAATACTAGCGAATTGCCCGTCAAAAAATGACGGCAATGAAATTGTAAGGTGGTAGCTAATGCTGTTTAGTGTGTAATAATGAAATATATAATACATTAATAAATGAATATACTTTACCTATTTTAAAGCATTGTGTGGAAGAGCTGTGAATGTGTTTTGATGTTGCTGCAGCATTAGTGGTGTGGATCTGCTGTGTAAGCGTGCTGAATGTGTGCAGTGTAACACTGTGCGTGCGTGAGCCCAAACCGTTGTCGTGTACTTCCGCATTGGCCTAAAATGGCGAGTAATGTGTGGTATACGTTTGTATCGGAATATCCGTAGGTGTTTTGTGGTGTTTTGCAAGTTTCTTGTGGTGTTTTGCGAGTTTAGAGTGCTGTAGCCTCGTTTTCGTTTTGTTCGGCGGCCATTTTTTCTCTCGCTTCGATTTTTTTTTAGTCTCTAAACTGTTTTATTTGGAGTAAAATCGAGGTGTAAGTTGTATTTTTGAGGTGCTGGGTGCTCCCTCTTGGTGTAGGTAAGTTTTTTATGTATGTGGTGTGTGTATGTATTGTGTTTTACATTTTGTAATGTTCGCGAGTTGCGTCCGAGTGTTGCGAGTCCGTAATGTGTGTGAACGTGTGTCGTATGTTGTTTGCGAGTGTCGTAATGTGTGTGTCGTACTGTTTGGGTTGCGACGTGAAGTTTGCGAGGGTCGCAGTTGCTGGCATGGAGCGCCTTCGGCTTTGCGAGGTCCTCAGGTGCTGGCATGGAGCGCCTACGGCGCTCCATGCCAGCAACTGAGACCCTCGGGCAGTGCCCTCGCTTTGCGAGGGTCTCGGCTCGCTGCGCGAGCCGCGGCCCTCGCTACGCGAGTCGCGGCCCTCGCTTCGCGAGGGCCGCGGGCTCGCTACGCGAGCCCGCAGCGTTAGCAACAACTCGTACGCTCACAACTATATATGTGATTAGTAATTGAGCATTTAATGTTTTCTAACATGAATATCCCTAACAACTAAGCAACCCAATGCATTCCAACTCTTATACCCATGATGCGGCCTAACTGTGGTCAGATGTTTGGGAGATCTACCTTCACCGGAACTAAATCATAGAGTGGCTTCAATTGGTTTTCACAAAGGCCTCCCTCCTATGTGTTTGTTCCTATTATACCCATGATACCACCTAACTGAATTGGATAGCATTTGGTATTTCTTTTTTAGGGGAGCTTTCACTACCATCCCAAGTGGGTTCCACCCATTCTTGTCGAGATGGTCCATCTTAATGGTTTGACCCAGGATCCTCATACAATTAATGATTGACCATAAATGAATGCATGACGGACCTAGTAGTTTTAACTATACCCTATTTTTACCTACCATCTACACTTATTTCCCCCCCGGTACTTAAATTCAACCCCCAAAAAATTATTTTGCCCGTAAACCTCCCTACCCCCCCTTAAAAACAACACACAGAAAAGAGACTATTTTTGTCAAACTCCTAAACTGAAAAAGAGCTCTCCTCATGTTTTACTATTATTTTTAATTGTGCCACCACTAACATACTTCTATAACTATATAAACTATATAACTATACTCATGCACTAACCCCCTACATGTCTTTGCCCCCTCACACTTCACCCTCTGAATTGCTGTAACATATCACATATATAGTTGTGAGCGTACGAGTTGTTGCTAACGCTGCGGGCTCGCGCAGCGCGCCGAGGCCCTCGCGACGCGAGGGCACTGCCCGAGGGTCTCAGTTGCTGGCATGGAGCGCCGTAGGCGCTCCATGCCAGCACCTGAGGACCTCGCAAAGCGAGGGCCGCAGTTGCTGGCATGGAGCGCCGAAGGCGCTCCTTGCCAGCAACTGCGACCCTCGCAAACTTCACGTCGCAACCCAAACAGTACGACACACACATTACGACACTCGCAAACAACATACGACACACGTTCACACACATTACGGACTCGCAACACTCGGACGCAACTCGCGAACATTACAAAATGTAAAACACAATACATACACACACCACATACATAAAAAACTTACCTACACCAAGAGGGAGCACCCAGCACCTCAAAAATACAACTTACACCTCGATTTTACTTCAAATAAAACAGTTTAGAGACTAAAAAAAAAACGAAGCGAGAGAAAAAATGGCCGCCGAACAAAACGAAAACGAGGCTACAGCACTCTAAACTCGCAAAACACCACAAGAAACTCGCAAAACACCACAAAACACCTACGGATATTCCGATACAAACGTATAACACACATTACTCGCCATTTGACGCCAATGCGGAAGTACACGACAACGGTTTGGGCTCGCGCACGCACAGTGTTACACTGCACACATTCAGCACGCTTACACAGCAGATCCACACCACTAATGCTGCAGCAACATCAAAACACATTCACAGCTCTTCCACACAATGCTTTAAAATAGGTAAAGTATATTCATTTATTAATGTATTATATATTTCATTATTACACACTAAACAGCATTAGCTACCTTACAATTTCATTGCCGTCATTTTTTGACGGGCAATTCGCTAGTAACTATATAAGTACTAGCGACTTGCCCTTCAAAAAATGACGGCAATAAAATTGTAAGGCAAGTAGTGCTGTTTGCCACAAAGAGTAAGTGTTTTGGTGGTCTGAGATCCTTGTGCTCTCATTGCGTGGCTGGCGCTGAGCGCCTTTGGCGCTCATTGCGAGCCTTTGGGTTGGTGCATTTGTTGTTATCATAGGCGCTTTTGCGCTTATTGTAATGTCCGCAGTGGGTTTGTCGCTTATTGCAAGACTCTCCCCTGGTGTAGTTTGTGTCCTATGAGCAGTGTTGGCGCTACTTGTGGGTGGCGCGGTGAAGGTGTTTGTGGTTGTTTGCACTAGTGTGGTGGTGTTTTTTTTTTGTTTTGTGTCCATTTTTCTTTTTTTTTAATGCTAATTAATTAATTAATGAAAGCATAAATTAATATATGCAGCAAGGAATGTGCTGAAGAGCTAACAATCTGTTTTTGCCGTTAGTGTAGCTGTGTACTTCCGCATTCTGTAAGTTAATGTTGTGAAATGGCTGCGAATGTGTATGTGGTAGGCGGGTTTGTATGATTTAGCGTCCTTGCTAATGGTGTATGTTGCAGATCGTACGTTTTTTTTTTAAAAAGCTGTATTAGCTTTGCGGTAAGGTCATATTTTTGTGAGTCCGTAATGGATTTTTTTTAAGTCCCACGGCCTCGTATTTTTTTTGTGTAAGTCCGTAATGGTTTACTTTCTAAGTCCCGCGGCTCGTATTTTTTGGTGTAAGTTCGTAGTAAGTCATTGCATAATAATAATAATAATTGCATAATAATAATAATAAAAATAATAATAATTGCAAGTTTTTTTTTTTTTTTCAAAGTCCCGCTTGGTGGTCGTTTGTAACCGGTTGTGAGGTGCCGTAGAGCCTCCACCTCCGCAACTCTTCACCCCTGACTTGCTGTAACAATATAACTATATAACTATACTCATGCACTAACCCCCTACATGTCTTCACCCCCTCATACTTCACCCCCTGACTTGCTGTAACATATACCTATATAACTATACTCATGCACTAACCCCCCTACATGTCTTCACCCCCTCATACTTCACCCCCTGACTTGCTGTAACATATAACTATATAACTATACTCATGCACTAACCCCCCTACATGTCTTCACCCTCTCATACTTCACCCTCTGAATTGCTGTAACATATAACTATATAACTATACTCATGCACTAACCCCCCTACATGTCTTCAACCCCCTTATACTTAACACACTGACTTGCTGTAACATATAACTATATAACTATACTCATGCACTAACCCCCCCTACATGTATTCAACCCCTCATACTTCACCCCTGACTTGCTGTAACTATATAACTATACTCATGCACTAACCCCACTACATGTCTTCACCCCCTCCTACTTCACCCCCTGACTTGCTGTAACATAGAACTATATAATCGCTAACATAGCTTAATTAAAGCACAGCACTGAAGATGCTGAGATGAGCCCTAAAACGCTCCAATAGCACAAAGGTTTGGTCCTAGCCTTGTTGTCAATTGTGGCTACACGTACACATGCAAGTATCCGTACCCCTGTGAAAATGCTCTTAAGTCTCCCTCTTCGAGGATAAGGAGCCATTATCCGGCTCACACTCTAGCCCATGACACCTTGCTTTGCCACATCCCCAAGGGAACTCAGCAGTGATAAACATTGAACATGAACGATTAAGCTAGATTCTGTTACAGCCTATAGGGTCAGTCAATCTTGTGCCAGCCACCGCGGTTACATGAAAGACCCAAACTGACAACCCTCGGTGTAAAGCGTGATTAGAGGACTCGCCCACTAGAGTTAAAGATTAACTAGCCTGTATGCTTTAGTTATATAAAAACCAAATACGAAATTGATTCTACCACCCACCAGCCACCCTTGAGCTCATCTCTAGGGCACAAACTGGGATTAGATACCTCACAATGCCTAAACTTAAACATTGACCACTTACACAAACCATCCACCTGGGAACTACGAGCCTCAACTTAAAACCCAAAGGACTTGGCGGTGCCCCAAACCCACCTAGAGGAGCCTGTTCTATAATCGATAACCCCTGCTTAACCTCACCACTTCTTGCCAAACCTGCCTATATACCACTGTCAAAATGGTCTTCACCAAAACGATGCAGAATAACACGGAAGGTCACTATGAAACCTGACCCATAGGAAGATTTAGTAGTAAAAAGAAACAAGAGAGTTCTTTTTACCTTGGCCCCGGGGGGCACACAAACCATCCAACGCCCTCATCAACTAGCCACATACTTTTTTAAAACCAAACAGGCCAAAAAGAAGAGGCAAGTCGTAACATGGTAAGTATACCGGAAGGTGTGCTTGGAATAACACAATGTAGCTTAATCAAAGCATTTCGCTTACACCGAAAAAATGTCTGTTAAACCCAGATCATCTTGAGCCAGAAATCTAGCCCAACCACCAACCACCCCAAAGAGATACCCCACACCGAACCAATTTCAACTAAAGCATTACTAAACTCAAGTGCTGGCAATAGAAAAAGAAAAATGGAGCCATAGATATAGTACCGCAAGAGAACAATGAAATAGAAATGAAACAACTCATAAAAGCACCACAAAGCAGAGACTCAGCCTTGTACCTTTTGCATCAAGGTCTAGCAAGTCATAAAAAGCAAAAAGAATTCAAGTTTGACCCCCTGAAACTAAGTGAGCTACTCCGAGGCAGCAAATAGAGATAACCCTTTTCTGTGGCAAAAGAGTGGGAAGACCTCCGAGTAGGGGTGACAAGCCTAACGAACTTAGTGATAGCTGGTTGTTCATAAAAATAATTTAAGTTCTATCTTATAATTACTTACAACACTTCAAAGTAAAAAGCAATTCTAAAGCATAATGATTTGGCCTAAGTGGGCCTAAAAGCAGCCACCTTACCAGAAAGCGTAACCGCTCATGCTAAACCGAACCAACAATACCATTAAACCCTCTAAACCCATAAACAATATTGTGCCTCTCTATATTTTTATAGAACAGTTTATGCTAGAACTAGTAAATTGGATCGAAAAACTCACTGATCGTTAACAGCCCTTATGAAGAAACTGTAATAACTCACCAAGAAAACCCTACAACTCCCACCGTTAATCTAACACAAGAGCATAAAAGAAAGATTAAAAGACATGGAAGGAAATTGTGAAACATGAAATTCGCCTGTTTACAAAAACATCGCCTCCTGCCCCATACATATAGGAGGACAAGCCTGCCCAGTCCCCAGAAGTGGGAATATAAACATAAGACAAGAAGACCCCATGGAGCTTTAAACGGGCCTTAGCATAAAGCTAAGCGGACATGACCCACTGTTTTCGGTTGGGGCTGCCACAGAGAAAAACACATCCTCCGAGATGAAAGGGAATATCACCCTTAACCTAGAGCCACTGCTCTAAGTAATAGAACCTCTAACGTTAAGATCCGATCTTTTGATCAACTAACCACATTACCCTTTTATTATTATTATTATCGTTTATTTGTACATATTCCGTAGCGCTATACATAAGTTAAGTTACAGGCAATGACAAGTTAAAGATTCATACATTGCAAAGAGTGGATGGCACTATCTTTGAGCTTGGAATCCAGTGTCCATAGCGCTTTCCCCTTGGGATACCAGCGCAATCCAGCGCAGTCCATATCGACAAATGGGTTTACAACCCTGATGTTGAATCAAGGTATTCTAGTGGTGCAACCTTACGTGATCTGAGTTCAGACCGGAGTAATCCATGTCAATTTCTATCTATGCAATATTTCCCCTAGTACAAAAGGACTGGGGAAAATGTGGCCAATGTAAATGTATGCCCCACCTCTAGACTAATGAAACCAACTCAATTAGCATAGAAATTGCAACTTCTCCCATGATAATGGATTGGTAGTGTGGCAGAGCCTTGTAAATGCAAAAGACCTAAGCCCTTTTACTCAGAGGTTCAACTCCACTCGCTAACTATGTCATTACTACTTACCCACATCTTAAACCCCCTACTCTACTTTATCCCAGTACTTCTGGCAGTTGCATTCTTAACACTAGTTGAGCAAAATGTTTTAGGCTACATACAGCTTTGAAAAGGGCCGAACATTGTTGGCCCAACCGGCCTTCTACAACCAGTAGCCGATGGAGTAAAACTATTTATCCAGGAACCAATCTTAATCTCTCCACCTCATCCCAAACCCTTTTATTGCTGCCCCCATTATGGCATTAGCACTGGCCATAGCGATCTGAGCACCGATACCTATACCGTACCTATACCCACTGATTCGATATGACCAGCTCATGCATCTGGTGTGAAAAAAACTTTCTGCCTGTCACACTAGCCCTCACCCTGTGGCACATTTCCCTACCATCCTCCATAATAGGCTTACCCCCCTCCTCTAGGAGATGTGCCCAAAAGTCAGGGATTATTTTGATTGATTTAACCATAGGGATTCAAACCCCCTCATCTCCTTAGAAAGATAGGACTTGAACCTATGCCCGAGAGATCAAAACTCTCTGTACTCCCCCTATACCTATACCACTTCCTAGTAAAGTCGTACCCCAAAAATGTTGGTTAAACCCCTTCCTTTACTATATGAGCCCCCTAACACTCTCAAACCTACTATCAAGCCTAGCGAAAGGACCGACAATCACCATGTCCAGTCCCCTCTGAATACAAACCTGAATAGGGCTAGAAATTATCACCCTGGCAATTATGTCACTCATAACGTAACACCACCACCCTCGAGCAGTCGAAGCAAGCACAACATATTTTCTAATCCAAGCAGCTACCTCTGCCTTAATCTTGTTTTCAAGCATTAACAACGCATGACACACAGGAGAGTGAAATATTACAGAGCTTTCAACACTGATACCAGTGACCACTATAACAATTGCCCTTTTAATAAAACTAGGGCTGGCCCCCTATACTTCTGACTCCTAGAAGTCCTTCAAGGATTAGACCTAACAACTGTCCACAGAGAAGAGGATCGTGGACCATGTGATGTGAGATAGCCATCTGTGTACAAAATATCACCATCACATAGGCCAAGATCCAAGACTCTGTAGCCGGGTTAGATTAGGTTAACATTTGGACCAATAGCTTGTCACTGAGGAGTGCTATTGAGAAGGCACTAAACATATGTGCAGCCCCTATATCCTCCTCCGCCTAGCATCAGGCCCCCAATCTCCTGTGGGCGGCCACCGTCTCCTTGATGATGTTGATGGGGAGAGGCAGGGGGTGGCATCCACCCAGGAGGCAGTCGCACGAGCAGTGGTAGCGATGGGGGCCTTGGCGGAGGCATGTGGGGAGGAGAGGAGCGGCTGTGGGTGAGGCCTTCGGGTGGCGGGGCTGGGGACCAGAGCGCTGAGCAAGGAATCTGTGGTCAAGGAATGGGCTCTCGTCTGCCCTCATCCTGAGCAGCACTGTATGGTAAGATTCAGTCATCAGATGGTGTCTCCTCTCTTCCCTATTGCGCCTGGCCAGGCTGCGCAATACCTCCACATGACTGGCGGTGATGCTGGCCTGATTCCTCCAAAGACATTCCATTTGCTGGTGCATGATGATCAGCGTCTCCGCCTGTGCAGCCTCGCTTGGTTGTGGGGATGGAGGTCCGTGGGGCGATGCTGGGTGAGGAGGTGTTGGTGGTGGCCCAGTGGGGAGGGTCTGGGGCCTGGCTGGAGCCTCGCTCCATATGGGTGGTGGTGTTGCTGGGCCTGATGGTGGTTGCCAGTCTGCCGAACTGGTGAGAGGAGGAGGAGATGGGGTCTCTCCAGTAGGAGGCCCCTGGTGATATGCTGAGTCTCTGTAGAAGGGGGACAATGGGGTCAAATGCCACTGGTGTGGCCAGTGGTCCTGCTGGTGACCTCACTGCCCAGATGACATCCTCCTCCCTCGGCTCTACTTCTTTTCTCCACCCCCTGCTCCAGTTCCTGCTGGGCGGGGGCTCATTCGACAATATCCTGCTCCGATGGAGCCGACACCCCTGCTTCTGGCTCACCACTGGACCCAGACCTCCTTGATGCTGAAAGAAAGAACACAAAGGTATTTGTTATTAGTATGATGAATAATACATTGTTTGGTCTTCATTCCTAACTACCTGACATCTAGACTTGAACCTGTATGATTCACTTAATAGTAACTATAAGTAGCTATCATTTGCTAGATGTGATATATTCTTTGGTTCTTGTCTTGATTGTCATTGACTCTATTGGTTGATTACTGTTGTTGTGCCCATGAATTACAGTGATTTTTCAGCTTCATGAATTTAATGAAGCATCCATCACTTGTTAATTTCATAGAGCTGACATGTCAGTGTCTTGTTGGTCAACATGTACATGTGTAGTGTGTGTGATATACATGTGGCGGCATGTTCATGTATGTGATATTCACCTGACATTAAGGCAGGATCTTGCTGGGCCAACAGGCCTGAAGCTCCAGCAACGGGCACCTGGCTGAGAGGGTCCTTGGCTCCCCTCTCCCCTCATTATACCGCACAGTCACTTAGGGGCCACTGCTTGGTGATGCAGCTTGTCTGTCTTCCTTGGCCATCATGCTCCTTGCCTTTAGCCTCTTGTCCTCACAACTGAGGACAGGGATCCTTAGCTCCCACAACTGTTCCTAAGACCTGTCCCTCCCCCAAACTACCACCCCTGTGGGATCAGGCCCCTCCCCTTCTGTCCCTAGACTAGATGTGCCTATTTCTATGGGTACCCTGCCACCACCCACCTCCTCTACTCCAGTATCTGCCTCTCCTCCACTCTCCACCTCCTCCACTGCTCCACCACTCTCCTCCTCCTGTTCCTTCTCCACTCCTGTGCCGCTCCTCACCTCCTCCACCTCCTCCTCCGTCACTCCTCACATCCTCCACCTCTTCATTCTCCAATGCCACTCCTCACCTCCCCCACCTCCTCCTTCAACGCCTCCTCCCCTACTCCCCTCCTTCTCCTCTCCTCCACCACTCCCCAGGGCCACCTCTCTCTCCTCTTTCTCCTCCTCGTCTCTCCTCTTCTCCTCCTCCCTGCCTCTCCACTCCTCTCCCATCCTCTCTACTCCATCCATTACAATCCCAAAAATA
This sequence comes from Discoglossus pictus, assembly GCA_027410445.1. Classification (NCBI taxonomy): domain Eukaryota; kingdom Metazoa; phylum Chordata; class Amphibia; order Anura; family Alytidae; genus Discoglossus; species Discoglossus pictus. The sequence goes on from CM050172.1 coordinate 85,618,497, forward strand.
CTATAACAATAAATAAGAATAGGAGTTACTGTATATATATGATGAAAGAAAATGTGTGTCTTATGTGTATTTATTAACTGTTGGGGGATGGGGTGAGGGGGATGGGGTGTGGTTGTGTGTATGGAGTGCCCTAGCTCTTTGTGTATCTATGTGTGTAATTTAATTTATGTGTATTTGTATTATGTGTAATCTGTAAATATGTGTAATCAAAGATTAAGTGTAAAATCATAAATAGATTACAAAATACAAAATAAAAAAAATGTGCTGAAACCACCAACTCCGGGACTTGTGTGCTACTTTGTCAGAATCTACAACACAGTCAACGCATGGGCGGGTGGAACGCAACTTTATAAGCTCTCTCTGTCAATCATCTAGACCACTTTCTATTGGCTGAGAGGCCTGCGTCGCACTCCATTGTACCATGATTGGATCGTAACTATGGACCGCTTTTATTCCAGTCTATTAACAGCTTGTGGGCGCGGGAGGGGGTTACGGGCTTGAGGCTTCGGCCCGTAACGTGTCCCCCTGTTCAATTGAATAGCACCGGAATTGCAGCAGAGTGCAGGCCCGCAGACATACGGCCTATATACTGCGAGATGCATCCTTCTAATTGAATGAGGCTCCAAGTGTTTAAACCAGCTCTAGCCAGTGATACCATAGAGAAAGACAGCAGACAAATCATTCAAATGCAATTTAAACACCTTCCATTCTCCTTGTATTCATTTAAAGTCTGAGTCCCTTGTTTACACTTTTTGCTTTAATGTCTTACATGAAAATGTATTTTTCTTACATGTTTGTGTGGACTACATTTGCATTTTTCTGACAGTATAACACTGTCAAATCTGCCACAAATAAAACATAATCATATCATATAGATGTATCCTTCCTGCAAAACTCTGACAAGCTCTTCATTTCAGAATTTAGGTTGGAGACTAGTATTAAAACTCTCCCTGCTGTGCTGGAACAGCTGCTCACCAGAAAGAAAAAATATAAAAGTGTTCCATTTACTAAGATTAGATCACTGGAAAAGTGTGAACGTTCTCTAAGCAGTGTGAAATCATTAGGTTTGTGTTTTTTATACAATGTGTTATCTCCTTAGTCAGAAAATACTTGAGTAGATTCACTACTTAAAATCTAAAAAGGAGGTTGTCCAACCTGCATGCATGAGGGACAACATGAAATTACATGCTTCTGAGAACACTTCAGATTTTATATATATATATATATATATATATATATATATATATATAAAATATTTTTCCAAGTTTTATTAAAATGTTAGCCAGTGATATGAAAAAAATGACAAACCAAAACACATAATAACAGGCCTAGCTTCCACTGGAGCACAACCTCAACTGATAAACAGTTTCCCCACTAACTAACCAACTCTCATCCAGCTAAACCTGAGTGCGCAAAAAAAAAAAAAATAGTCCAATAGTTTGTTAACATTCACTACCTGTATTCTTCAGATTTTCAGGTCTCCATTCTGCTCCAATTGATCATAAAATTCACGATTCTGAGTGTGTGTATCTTTCTCCAGCTCAGACCAACTGCCCCACCATACTCTAGGAACAGTCTTAAATCAAGTCTCTCCAGGTGCAGATAATCAACTGATCAGAAGGAAGGGAGCATTGCAAAGTCTGTGGCTCACATAAAGCCGTGTATGACTCTATCACACATCCCTCTTCCCAGTTTAACACAGTGGGGCAGTGTATGCGAGACAATGGATCTGCATTACCATGTTACACAGCTATATATAACATCTAGCAGTGCATGTTGTATTTTAGTGGATGTACAGTATATTGGTTATATTATTTTATATAAATATAAAATATAGTGCCAAAGCAGGGTTGAAACACACAATGATAAATATCAGCAACATGGGTAGTAAAAGGCAGGATGAGGGTTTATTAAATTTGAAGGAGTTGGATTTTTAGGGTAGATGCAGGTTACATGCCCCTAATACACCCATAACACAATCACTACAGCTTCCAATCAACCACAATGAGCTAGGCTAGGTATAACATGGGATAAGTGGCTTTAGTACATTGCACGATATGTTGAGTAGCTGGATTGAGGGTTAACACATGCTATTGCGTGAAGGGTAAAAAGGGATATCGTGGGAGCTCTAGCCCTCATGATCTGTAAATTCACCCTAAGATGTATACAATGCATGAGTTCAATTTAAGTATTCATTGAGCCTCTGGCTATGATACTGTATATGGGTTGTGTGTTAATATATAGGTTGAATCTGTTTCTCTGGTGTATTTAAGTGTATTACAGTGTATGTGATATATACTCTAGTTCGAAATCTCCATCAAAAAAGAACAACTTAAGTGTTATTACAGTTATGCAGCAAATATGGTATAATTGAAAACTATATATAATAAGAAAGTACTCTGAAAATAAAAAAAAACTACACACTTAAGGGATGGGGTCCATTGTCTTCTCTTTAGGTTCCTGCAGAATTAGAGACTCAACATGCTCAGTGTACTGGTGACTCTATGGAAGACATTTATGTACTGCAGCATAAGCCTTTTTAAATGAAACCAATTTACGGTATATATACAGTGCAGTGATACTGGTTGATATTCTTGATTTATACAGAGACTAATACTTCACAATGGGTCACTAATAAGACAGGACAGATAGAGACAAGTGTTTGAAATCTGAATTTGATCTTCTACTTGGCACGTATGTCTTAAACAGGTGGCTGGAAATGATCCCAACAAGCTGTCAGCTTCTAAATCAAACCTGTAAGGATCAGAATGTCTTCTCCCTCTAGTACAGAGCTGAATACGCATAAGCACTTCCATGTCTGAGCAAAAATACCTAAGATTGTGATGTATTTCTGCCAAGGCAGCAAGGCCCAAGCCTAAGGCAACATATTTCTAGGAGATACCAGGCCTCCTTAACTTGCTGTTACAGTAACACAAAGCAGTATATCCATATACACAGAACAGAGTAATTTGTGTCTCTACTTATACTCTCTATGACACACTGTATACATAAACATCTATACATCTGACAGCTCTATGTCTCCTCCAGGAGTTAAATATTCAAGAAATAGGAACTGTTCTTAGAGGGAGAAGAGAGACGCCACAAAATCTCGTATTGTGATTGTATGATGGACAGGAAACACAGCTGGGCAATGTGCCATTGAGTTAAACAATTAAAATCCATGATATTCACATGACGACTTGCTATGATATTACTTAAATTGATTTGATAAAAGATAAACTCAAATTAATTATCGCTCACAGGGCCAATATATAAGTTTCTGAACTCTATATAATCTCGTAGTTAACTGAAAATAGCAGCTGGGTGCTCATTATGGCTAATTATTGTTTATGGATGGGGTCTAGAAACTGCTGTTTAGTTCTCTGAATATTCTGAGCCAGCTCTGCAGTGGAGAAGCGATGTTCTGCAGTGCTTTGCAAGGAAGTAGTGAAACATTGGTGGTGTGTAGCAGGGTGATGAGAGACTGTGACTGTAAATACAATGATATTCCCATACTTGTCTATTAACCTTATCTCCATTCCATGACTCCCATCAGAACTCTCAGAAGTCTTACTTGCAGTTTTGAAAAGTGAATTTCAGGAGCTATTCTATGGCTCCTGCAAGAATTATTCCCATAAAACGTACCGACTTGCATCCAGGGGAGTTTGCCTCTAACTTGTTGCAGGTAGGGGTTAAAAAAGAATAAATCTGAAGCAGGGGGTCAATTGGACCATCCATCTATGATCCACTACCCCTATGAGTCAGAATATCAACACCCACTATGCCCTACAGGCTGTGTATTTGTTGGCATTCTCCTTTAATACCCACTACCTTCTATGAGCCCAGGTATCCCCAAATAAAGTATAACCATGGGGGTCCTTATGGACCCATGGCATACGATATTAACCCGTTACCATGAGGATCCCTATGAACCCCATTGTATCCTATATTAACCCCCATACCATGGAGTATACTAAGCTATGGCCATGTGAGTCCTCAAGGACCCCCATTGCTAACTTCCTACAACCACAGGGATCCATATTAGACCCACATGAAACCCAAGATCTTCATGGGGATCCATAAGGTCACATATTCTCTAACACTAAATACATTAAAACAAATACCACAGAAAATACAAAAATAAACCTGTAAGAGGAAAACATATAATACCTATCATTTTGATGCCCTTTAATGATGATCATCATGTTCTGGTTCCTCACTCTTCAGCTCTGGATAAACGGGCACTTCCATGTTGATTGAAGAATCTGTCCTCTTCTTTCTAGATTGAAGGCCTTATTCTACATCTTCGGCTGGAGGAAATGAACCTAGGCCTAAAAAGTCTGCCACTCTATAAAAAAACACCTTGCCTAATAGAACTACTCCGCCAAGGAGCTCCTTTGCCAACTAATGTTTTTTTGAGATCACTTTTGCCTACTACTTGTGGATTCTGATTGACTGAAATAATTTTTTAGCCAATCAAAAATTAGTATTTGAATTACTCCTGTGCCATATCTGATTGGTTAAAGGCCTGATCAATCCATGCATTCTTGGTCCATTTCCAGGGGGGAAGATAAGGAACAAGGGCTTTTTTCAAGAAACAAGAGGACGGATTCTTCAATCAAAATGGAAGTGCCTGCTTATCCAGGTCTAAAGAGTGAGGAACCAGGGCATAAATGATTTTCGCTGGAGGGTGTCAAAAGGATTGGTAATGTAGATTTTCCCACCTTACTAATGTAATTATATTTTTTACTTTATGTACTTTTTATGTATTTACTGTTAGGGACTATGGGGTTGTTAAAGGGCTATTTGCAATTTTCTGATGCTTAACACCGTTGTAACTTAAGTGTAAATATAAAATTGGAAAAACTTTATTGATATAACCAAAAAGAACAATGCCACAATTAAAATAGGACAAAAAAATGATGTGCGCTACGCCTGCCAATAACTTTCAAAAGGTATTGGCTATGAACGGATTCACCAGGAGCTTAATGACCCTCTAGATCTCTTGCAAATCATAACATCTCCATATTGCCAGTAAACAACAAAAGCACTGGAGGAAATCCTACAATACTAGAAGGATCCTTCTATCTGGAAGGGACAACTTGTTTGCTGCCCCAAATTTTGCTAGGGTCCCTATGAATTACAACGACAAACTGTTCTGGAGTGGAAACCGAATCTAGCTATATCACACTGTATGCAGCCACAGTGCTTCTGAGCACTGCCCCCTCCCAAACCTAGGTAATTATTTATTTTACAAAAAACTAATATTAAAGACAAGATGACAATAACACTGGGGCAATTAAATTGCAATGTGCAACAACATAACCATATACTGTAAGCGGTGACAAACCTTTTCCACTGAGCTATGACTTGCTCTAAAGGGAACCTTGTAGTGAAAACAGTTCTAAATGCATAATAACAGGTATATGTCCCTAATATAAAGCCCGACTGCTTTTTCGCCACATAGTAAGTGACTTTGTCAAAGGCAAAATCAAGTCTTATTGACTTTGCCTTTGACAAAGCCGCTGCTGTCTGTTTTACTCATGCAACAGGCAGTAGGCAGGAGAGACTTTGTTATTTAAACAGACTTAAAACTTCAGATTTTTTTAGCTGTAATTAGTGTACCGGTAATTAAAATAATTACAATACTTTAAAATACAATCCTGTGCTCTTTCACACCATGAAGAGCACTTATAGGGGCGTAAATCGTCCTTTAAGGACCCCCATAGGAGGTTAGGTTCCGTGGAGTTCCAATATAAACCCTTGTGGTGGTAGGGTGGGTGGCATGGCATCCCTACGGATCCATTTATTTCTCCATGGAATAGGGGTTAATATAGGGACCCCCCAGCATTATACATGAGGTGGGGGATACCCGGACTCATAGAGGGTATTGAGGGACAGTCCAGGGGATACCCTGGCTAACAGGGTAGCTGGTATTGAGGGGGGATCCCGAGTTTTTCTGACACATAGGAGGTAGCGGGTATTGAGGGAGAACCCTGTGGAACACCCAGGTTCATGGAGGGTAGCATCATTGAGAGGGGATCCTGTGGATACCCTGGCTCATATGAGGTAGGGCTATTAACCCCTTACTGAATTCAGACTCAAATACAACACAATTAAGTTGTTCGCTTCTTCATAGTGACAGATTTGAGACATCCAGGATTCTCTGAGGCATTTTTTTTGTCTTGACTGGGGAAAAAGAATACCCTTGGCATTTTTAAAATTTAGGGCACTCGGAAAGACTTTCGAGAACACTTCACTGAGATCAAATATAGTTATATGTGATAGCAATTTTTTAAAATAATTAAGGGACAGGAACTCTGGGCAGATTAAACATATAAATACAGTGGGGGGGGGGGGGGAGTATTTGATCCCCTGCTGATTTTGTACGTTTGTCCACTTACGAAGAAATGATCAGTCTATCATTTTAATGGTAGATGTATTTCAACAGTGAGAGACAGAAAAACAAAAAAAACAACAAGAAAAACACATGTCAAAAAAGATCTAAATTGATTTGCAGTTCAATGAGGGAAAAAAGTATTTGTCCCCTTCTAGTTGGTGGCAAAACCCTTGTTGGCAATCACAGAGGTCAGACGTTTCTTGGGATTTTGTCCCACTCCTCTTTGTAGATCCTCTCCAACTCATTAAGGTTTCAAGGCTGATGTTAGGCAAATCGAACCTTCAGCTCCCTCCACAGATTTTCTATGGGATTAAGGTCTGGAGACTGGCTAGACCACTCCAGGACCTTAATATGCTTCTTATTGAGCCACTCCTTTATTGCATTGGCTGTGTGTTTTAAGACATTGTCATGCTGGAATACCCATCCACGGCCCATTTTCAATGCCCTTGCTGAGGGAAGGAGGTTCTCACCCAAGATTTGATGGTACATAGCCCCGTCCATCGTCCACTTGATGTGGTGCAGTTGTCCTGTCCCCTTAGGTAAAAAATACCTCCAAAGCATAATGTTTCCACCTCAATGTTTGACGGTGGGGATGGTGTTCTTGGGGTTATAGGCATCATTCTTCCTCCTCCAAACACGGTGAGTTGAGTTGATGCCAAAAAGCTCGATTGTGGTCTCATCTGACCACAACACTTTCACCCAGTTCTCCTTTGAATCATTCAGATGTTCATTGGCAAGCTTCAGATGGGCCTGTACATGTACTTTGTTGAGCACGGGGAACTTGCGGGAGCTGCAGGATTTCAGTCCTTCACGGCATAGTGTGTTACCAATTGTTTTCTTGGTGACTATGATCCCAGCTGCCTTGAGATCATTAACAAGATTCTCCTGTGTAGTTCTGGGCTGATTCCTCACCGTTCTCATGATCATTGAAACTCCACGAGGTGAGATCTTGCATGGAGCATCAGAACGAGGGAGAATGACAGATATATTGTGTTTCTTCCATTTGCGAATAATCGCACCAACTGTTGTCACCTTCTCACCAAGCTGCTTGGTGATGGTCTTGTAGCCCAATACAGCCTTGTGTAGGTATACAATCTTGTCCCTGACATCCTTGGATAGCTCTTTGGTCTTGGCCATGGTGGAGAGTTTGGAATCTGATTGATTGCTTTTGTGGACAGGTGTCTTTTATACAGGTAACAAGCTGAGATTAGGAGCACTCCTTTTAAGAGAGTGCTCCTAATCTCAGCTCGTTACCTGTATAAAAGACACCTGGGAGCCAGCAATCTTGCTGATTGATAGGGGATCAAATACTTATTTCCTTCACTGACCTGCAAATCAATGTATAACTTTTTTGACATGCGTTTTTTTTTTATATTGTCTCTCGCTGTTGAAAAACACCTACCATTAAACACTTTTCCCCCTACTGTACATGGCCAGGGGGTTTATAATCTCACTGCTGGGCCCCCCCCCCCCCGCCCCCCCAATGAGCCCAGAGATCCCTGGGGATTCCCTCCTCTCACATGCTGAAGAAAAAAAAGAATCAAATTAACGGAGCTCCTCCACACTGCAAATTGATTAATTTCAATTTTTTTTTTGCTGCTTCTGAAATGATTGAAACATATTTCAGCCAATTTTAGCCAATCAGAAGTGAGTATTTTTTGTGCCCCTGCTAATTTTTGAATGGGAAAATTGTTTGACCCAATCAGAATGCTCAGACCTCCATGGCTCATGACATCATGGCTCAATGTAAGTGACCTGCGATTATCTCCATGGTTAGTTTGATAGTTAGATGCCACAGGGGTCATTACAGGACCCCCATGGCAAAGGGGTCAGTTTAGAGTGCCATGGGGATCCGTTAGGGACCAGTGTGGTAGGGGAGGTAATTTAAAGACTTCAGTGGAGCAGTGTTAACATTTAGATGCCATGGGGGTCTACGGTTATATATATAAGTGGGGATCGTGGGTGAGATGGGAAGGGAATCCCAGGGGTTCCATTCAGCATTTGGGAGGAGGGAATACCCAGGGTCCTCTTCAGCGCATGGGAGGAGGGAATCATAGGAGTTTCCCATCTGATGTACTTTACATGGGGGAATTCCTGGGATCCCTAGGCTCATAGGGGGTAGGGGTACTTGGAGGGATCCATGAGCTTGCCCAAGTTAATATCATCTTTAGTTTGTTGGGGGGGGGGCATTAATAACACCTTATTTGTGTAGGACATTAGGAATCAAGCCTCATATCCAACTCAGTTGAGCTTGGCGCCTTTTGCAGAGACATTTGTATGCTTCTACAGGTGATCTGTAGAACATGTAGGTAGAGGTTTCGTAAGGGCTTACACACAATTATTAACTTACATGAAGCACCGGTATCTCTGATTGGCATAGCTTGAAGGGAAATTTGAATATGATAGCTACACCTAACTAACCAGCCAACATGACATGTAAATTACAGACATAAAAGATTGTAATGGGACCCTAAGTCTTCAATAGAGATTTGAGAAGCCAAAATGGATTTTCCATTTTGTCCATTTCATTTACTGGAGAGGGCAATACAGAACCTAAGAATTAGATTGTCTTACATTTTTCTTACTAGGCTGGGCGGTGGGTGTAAAGGCATGCAGATAAGACCTCATTTAAACAAGAAAGCAACAAAGTAATAGGTGGCTCAGGTGTGAACAAGAAGGACTGGGTGTAATGGGGTGCTACTGGGATAACAATGTATAACAATAGAGACAAAGGAGACAGGATATCCCTTTTACATTTAAACAAGTATGGACCTGGAGTAGAGCAGCCTAGAAATTTGCTATATGCCAGGTCAGACAAAAGCAAATCAAGTACCGAAGATCGATGTAATGGCTGTGTTGCTTTAATGGACCACAGTAGTTAAAGAAAAAAGGCACTTGTTTGTGGGGTAGGTAACAAACTAACAACATTAGCAGCTATGTAAGCCATAAACATAAAACATTTTTAGAGAAAATCAGGATTTAAAAAAAAATCTGTTTAAAAACAAAAGAATACATTTTGTTATATCATTTCCTGAAAGGTGGAAGTCTATGGTGTATTTTTATCTATCCGTAAATGGAGGGGTAGGGGAAGAGGAAACATGGAGAAGCCTGTTGGCTATGTTAGATAATTAGATATCCTTGGTATTGACACTTTCCCTACACCGGAAGGCTGCAAGCATTGCTCTACCGTAATGTAAGCATCCCTCTCATGTGTACATCTTCCACCAAAGTATCATGGATGCCTTCAGGATCCAGCAGAGGCATCAATATGTATTTTTATCTAATTACATACCAGCTTTAAGAATTCTTATCTACACGTGCTTCCACTGATTAAATGACTGCTGCCCCATACTTTCAATATGCTCCTTTTAGAACTTGGCAAAGGGTATATGTTTTATTTATGATACATTCTGCTTCCTTGAGCTATTTTACCACAGCACAGAACTAAACAAAAAAAGAGTACCACCCAAATTAAAAACTTGGCCACACTACTCAGCCTCCGTTCACCAAATGCAGCTAACTGTTTAGGCATACATGATTAAAGTGAAAAAAAAGGAATTTGCAATAAGGCTTTAAAAGATAACAGGCAAGTTGTTTAAAACACATGGAAGGCTACGATATTAAGATTGTTCTGAGGAATTAAGACAAATCAACATTTCTGCAGAACAGCACGTAGTTAGAAACAATAGATACTCCTTTCAAAAGAGTTTTTTTTATATGTTTGCTATCTGCAAAAAGACAGAGAAAGGACACACAGAGGCTTTTGCCCAACAAACTTCTGATAAGTCTTTGAATTTTGCCATCCGAGGGTCACATAGAAGATCAGGGTATCTGTAGCGTCTGACTTTCCCTGAACATATGGACCCGAGCACATCAGGTACATCTCTGTCGCTGCCCCTCTGAGCTCCATCAAGCTCATGTTCATTGCTTCAGTGACCTCATCTATCCATCTCCGCCTCTTGTCACCTTCTTCTTGTGCCTTCAATATTTTACCAGCATCAGAGTCTTCTCTAGGGAATCCTGCCATCTCATGTAGTGGCCAAAATATTTGAGCTTCAGCCTCATAATCATACCTTCTAGTGAACAGTTTGTCTTGATTTCCTAAAGTACTGATTTATTGGATCTTCTTTCAGTCCAAGGGAGTAGTTTTTGCAACAAAAAAAAACCACACAATTCAAAAGCATCAATTCTACAGTGGTCAGACCTCTTTATGGTCCAGCTCTCACATCTCTCCAGCTCTCCTTCCTGTTTACTACTGGGAATACCATAGTTCTAACTATGCAGACCTTTGTAGATAGTTTAATACCTTTACTTTTTACTAGCTTGTCCAAGCTTGCTAAAGCTTTCCTCCCCAGAAGCAAATTTCTTTTAATTTCATGGCTACCGTCATCATCTCAATAGATCTTGGATCCTAGGAAAATGTAATCTGTCACTGCCTCCTCTTCTTCTCCATCTATTTGCTAAGAACGGCGATAGCCGTTTGCCATGATCTTCATCTTTTTCTTTAACATGGAGCAGCAGGCCAGCTTTTGCAGTCTCTTTGTTTACCCTCATCAGTGGGTCCTTTAGTTCCTCCTCGCTTTCAGCCATCAGAGTAGTATCATCGGTGTATCTAAGGTTGTTGATATTTCCACCATCAATATTGATTTGGGCTTTAGATTCATCCAGCCAGGCCTTGCGCATGATGTACTCTGCATGTAAGTTGAATAAATAAAGTGACAATATATAACCTTGTCGCACACCTTTTCCGATCTTGAACCATTCAGTTGTCCCATGTTTGGTTCTGACCGTGGCTTCTTGTCCCACATACAGATTCTTCAGGAGGAGGATGAGATGATCTGGCACTCCCATCTATTTAAAAACATGCCACGTTTTGTTATGATCCACACAGTCAAAAGTTTTAGAATAGTCTATGAAACACAAGTAAATGTTTCTTCTGTAGCTCTCTTGCTTTCTCTATTATCCATCGGACATTGGTAATTGGATGTCTTGTGCCTCTTCCTCTGCAGAACCAGACTTGAACATCTTGTAGTTCCCGGTCCATATATTGTTGATGTCGAGCTTGTAGAATATTAAGCATTACCTTGCTGGCATGTGAAATGAGTGCATTTGTTCAATAATTGGAGCACTCTTTGGCACTGCCTTTTTTGGGATTGGTATGTAGATTGACCTTTTCCAGTTTGTTGGCCACTGTTGAGATTTTCAAATTTGTTGGCATAAGGAAAGCAGCACTTTCACATTATCATCTTGTACAAATGTGAATAGTTCAATTGGGATTCCATCAACTCCTGCAGCCTTGTTTTCATCAAGACATCCTAGGGCCCATCTCACTTCACTCTCCAAAATGTCTGGCTCCAGCTCATTGGACAAACTAATGAGGTCATCACTGCTGTTAAGATCCTTCCTGACTACCTTTCATTTTCCTTCTTTCTTGGGCTACTTTCAAAGCCTCATCAGATAGCCGGTTTGCCTTCTTAATTTTCTTTCATTTAAGGATATTCTTTGTTGTTGTTTCCTGGATACTGTTGCAAACTTTCATCCAAGGTTCTTCAGGCATTCTATCTTCCATGTCAAGTCCCTCAAATCTATTATTTACTTCCACTGCATATTCACAAGGGGTATTATTTATTTCATATCTGCTTGGTCTGAGGATTTGCCTTGAATTTTAATTGAAAGCATTCTGCATTTATTGGATTGTAACCGAACACTGCTTTGGCCACCATTTGATTGACTATGAGGGCTACTTCATTTCTTATGTGGGATTCTTAACCACAGTAGAAGATCTGGTGGTTATCTAATATGATATGTCCGATTCCAGCCTATTTAAGTTCACTAATTTCCAGGATATCAATGTTCATCTCATTCTTGATCACATCCAGTCTGCTTTAGTTCATAGTTCTAACTTTCCATGTTCCAATGCTGAATTGATCTGTGCAGCAGCAGACTTTCCTTTCCCCTCCAAACACATCAGCAGCTTGGTGTCCTTTCGGCTTTGGCCTATCCACTTAATTAGATCTGGTACTTGCCCTCTGCTCTTCCTCAGTAATGTGGTAGGCACCTTCTAACCTGAGGGGCTCATCTTCCAGTGCCAACTCTGGTTGTGCTTGTCCATAAAGTTATCTTTGCTACATTACTGGAGTGGGTCGCAGTTTCCTTCTCCAGTGGACCGCAATTTGTCTGATGTCTCTGCCATGACCTGCCCATCTTGGGTGCCCCTACATGATATAGCTCATAGCTTCATTTAAGTACACAAGCCCCTTCACCATCACAAGGTAGTAATCTAGAGATTCTTATTGCTAGATGTTCCAGTAGACGATCACCTGTGATACTATGTGAATGTAAGCCCACATCTAATCAAAGACCAGTGGGTCCTACAAGTTGTGCTTTTTGGAAATTAAACAGAGATGCAGAGAAATCCGCCCCATGCTTTATTCAAACTTCAGTTTCACTATTTGCATGTCAAAAGATATTTTGAGCAGTACCTTCAAGTCTTCCGAAACAGTTTGAAGGTCCAGTAGATAAATTGTGGCTGACAGTGGGGAAACCAACAATTTGCATAATATGCTGACAATTCATTGAGCCCGCAAACAGCTGGGCAATGATCGACCTGACATCGTCAAGGTTCATCAACACATGCAACAGTGACATCTTGAACTCAGCATAAGCACGTGTCTCCAGAACAAATTAGCAGAGTGGACCAAGATTCATATCTTTGCCTAACATTACCAAGTCCCCTTTTGGACACAATATGTTAACAGAGTATGCTATAGGCTGTATTAATGCTACCCATGCCATGTTTAATTGCTTTTGTATATCTGATATGTTCTGTGCACGCTAGAGGATGTAAAGGACATAGACAATTTTGTTACTTACCAGTAAATTCTGTTTCCTTGCGGTCTTCAATGGCAGCCCATGGACTTCCCTCCTGGTAATGATATGCATATTTTAGTGTATATTTTGAAAAATGGATGTACCTTGGTTAGTTTTATAACAATACCGAGGGAGGTAATGAGATGGGAGGCATTTGGTTGGGCTTTCTGTTCTGTGTTACCATTGACAACTACAAGCAAACAAACTTTATGGGTAACAGAAATCCATATTTTTCAATATTAAGTACTTTTCCTGTTCCAAAAACTTAATCCAGGAGCTTGAGCATTGGGGTAAAAGACAGGGCCATGAGACAAAATACTGTCAGGGATGAAATTAGATTGCTCTAGAACTGAAATTAAAAGAATTCCTTAGCCAGGACGGTGCAATGAATAACGTCCGCTTTTTATTTGTGTAAAAATCTTCAAATTAATTAGAGCTGGGGTCCCCAGCCCCCGGGCCGCAGACCACCACCGGTCCGCGGCCTTTGTTCAGCCGGTGCGTGTGCTGCAGAGCAGGACTGGGATAAGGGCTGTGACAGCTCACATCAGGTTCAGCTCTGCCACCCCATGCGGAGACTGTGGAGGAAGGAGGAGGAGCGCAGGAAGGAAGTGACCGGGAGCTCTGATTCTAGTGCTAAACAGCTACCAATGACAGCAGAGCAATGGAGGTCCTTCCTGCGTTTAGTAACATGGAGGATGTCAGGAGAGACAGAGAGGCTGCCAAATCACACAGGACAGGAATCAGCAAGTGGGAAGTTAACCATTGACCTGTGTGTGTATATGTATGTACTTGTGTATATGTATGTGTAAGTATGTATGTACATGTGTCTGTGTGTATATGTATGTGTGTATTTATATATGTGTGTATATGTATGTGTGTATATTTATGCATATGTATGTGTGTATGTATGTGTGTAATCATATATGTGTGTATATGTATGTATGCGTGTATATGTATGCATGTATTAATGTGTGTATATGCATATGTATGTATTCATGTATGTGTGTATAGGTGTGGATGAATGTGTGTATATTTATGTATGTGTGTGTATGTATATGTGTGTGTTTATGTATATGTGTATATATGTGTATTAATGTATTTGTGTTTATATACGTATGTATGTGCGTGTATATATATGTGTGGGTAAATAAATATGTGTGTATATGTATGTATGCTGGTGTGCGTATATATGTACAGTGGATATAAAAAGTATACACACCCCTGTTAAAATGTCAGGTTTCTGTGCTATAAAAAATGAGACAAAGATAAATCATTTCAGAACTTTTTCCACCTTTAATGTGACCTATAAACTGTACAACTCAATTGAAAAACAAACTGAAATCTTTTAGGTAGAGGGAAGAAAAAATATAAAAATAAAATAATATGGTTGCATAAGTATGCACACCCTTAAACTAATACTTTGTTGAAGCACCTTTGGATTTTATTACAGCACTTAGTCTTTTTGGGTATGAGTCTATCAGCATGGCACATTTTGACTTGGCAAGATTTGCCCACTCTTCTTTGCAAAAACCCTCCAAATCTGTCAGATTGCGAGGGCATCTCCTGTGCACAGCCCTCTTCAGATCACCCCACAGATTTTCAATCAGATTCAGGTCTGGGCTCTGGCTGGGCCATTCCAAAACGTTAATCTTCTTCTGGTGAAGCCATTCCTTTGTTGATTTGGATGTATGCTTTGGGCCATTGTCATGCTGAAAGATGAAGTTCCTCTTCATGTTCAGCTTTCTAGCAGAAGCCTGAAGGTTTTGTGCCAATATTGACTGGTATTTGGAACTGTTCATAAATCCCTTTATCTTAACTAAGGCCCCAGTTCCAGCTGAAGAAAAACAGCCCCAAAGCATGATGCTGCCACCACCATGCTTCACTGTGGGTATGGTGTTCTTTTGGTGATGTGCAGTGTTGTTTTTGCGCCAAACATATCTTTTGGAATTATGACCAAAAAGTTCAACCTTGGTTTCAACAGACCATAACACCTTTTCCCACATGCTTTTGGGAGACTTCAGATGTGTTTTTGCAAAATATAGCCTGGCTTGGATGTTTTTCTTCGTAAGAAAAGGCTTTCGTCTTGCTACTCTACCCCATAGCCCAGACATATGAAGAATATTGTTGTCACATGTACCACACAGCCAGTACTTGCCAGATATTCCTGCAGCTCCTAATGTTGCTGTAGGCCTCTTGGTAGCCTCACAGACCAGTTTTCTTCTCGTCTTTTCATCAATTTTGGAGGGAGCTCCAGTTCTTGGTAATGTCACTGTTGTGCCATATTTTCTCCACTTGATGATGACTGTCTTCACTGTGTTCCATGGTATATCTAATGCCTTGGAAATTCTTTTGTACCCTTCTCCTGACTGATACCTTTTAACAATGAGATCCCTCTGATGCTTTGGAAACTCTCTGTGGACCATGGCTTTTGCTGTGGGATGCGACTAAGAAAATTTCAGAAAAGACCAACTAGAGCAGCTGAACTTTATTTTGGGTTAATCAGAGGCACTTTAAATGATGGCAGGTGTATGCTGACTCCTATTTAACATGATTTTGAATGTGATTGCTTAATTCTGAACACAGCTACATCCCCAGTTATAAGAGGGTGTGCAGACTTATGCAACCACATTATTTTTCTTTTTTTTTTCTTCCCTCCACCTAAAAGATTTCAGTTTGTTTTTCAAATGAGTTGTACAGTTTATAGGTCACATTAAAGGTGGAAAAAGTTCTAAAATGATTTATCTTTGTCTCATTTTTTTACCGCACAGAAACCTGACATTTTAACAGGGGTGTGTATACTTTTTATATCCACTGTATGTGTATACTGTATATGTGTGTATATGTATATACATGTGTATATATATATATAATACCTCTCTGTTTCTGTATATAAATATATATATGTATATTTTTATATAGAGAGGGAGAGACATTATATATGTATATATATACATATATATATATATGTATATATATACCATATTTATCGGCGTATAACACGCACCAGCGTATAACACGCACCTCATTTTAAGAAGGAAATTTCAGGGAAAAAAAATAAATTTCAAATAAAGAACTTTGAAGCAAAATTCTCAACCTCCCTCCTCATCTTCAACCCCCTCCTCAACCTCCCTCCTCATCCTCCCTCCTCAACCCCCCCATCCTCAACCCCCTCCTCAAACCCCCAATCCTCAAACCCCCTCCTCAACCCCCCATCCTCAAACCCCCCCTCAACCCCCTTCCTCAGCCCCCCATCCTCATCCTCCTTCCTCAACCCCCCCTCCTCAACCTCTCTCCTCATCCTCAACCTCCCTCCTCATCCTCAACCCCCCCTCCTCAACCTCTCTCCTCATCCTCAACCTCCCTCCTCATCCTCAACCCCCTCCTCAACCTCCCTCCTCATTCTAACCCCTCCTCAACCTAAACCTCCCTCCTCAACCTAAACCCTCCTAAATACCTGCCCCTCACTTACCTGCTTCTGCTACGGCCTCCGCTCCGCTCCTTGACCCGGTGCGCATGTGACATCACATGCGCGCCACGTCATTAGCATATACCGGGTGCCGGCACCACCGGGTCAAGGAGCGGAGGCTGGAGCAGAAGCAGGTAAGTGAGGGGGAGGTATTTAGGGGGGTTTAGGTTGAGGAGTGGGGTTTAGGTTGAGGAGGGGGGTTAGAATGAGGAGGGGGGGTTAGAATACGGAGGGGGGTTTAGAATGAGGAGGGAGGTTGAGGATGAGGAGGGGGGAGGGATTATGGGCGTATAACACGCACCTATCATTTGCACCCTATTTTCAGGGAGAAAAAGTGCGTGTTATACGCTGATAAATACGGTATATATATATATATATATTACTGTGAAAGTCCGAAATTGGAGAATGTCGACATTCACCGGTGAATGTCGACACACACCAAATACGTCTGTGAAAGATGGAATATTTCATTCCATTCATGTACATTCTGACCCTCACCGGTGTATGTCGACAATCACAGCTCTGCTCTGGTGGAAGTCCAAAAGAGAGGAGCCGGCAAAGAGGCGACCGGCTCTCTCTTCCGCCGAATCCTTTGTTCTGCTGAGAGAGAGCGACGTCATTTATACTAAATGGATACCGCAGCAAATCGTGATCGTTTTAAAGTTAAATGCATTCATTGCGGGTAAACGAGAAGACAGTCGTTTTTATTTTTCTCAAGAAAAGTACTCTAAAATACTTTCCAAAGTGGTTTCTGCTAAAAAATAAGTGCAACACACCTTTGGATTACAGACGATTAAAACGTTTTTTTGACGTTTTAAAAATGAACGATGGAGAGAAGTTAATTGTACCATTAAAAGCAGGGCAAACGATTTTACGGTATTTGTTACCAGTGAAGAATTGTTCGGTATACTATACGAAACTCACGGCAGAATAGGCCACAGAGGAAGAACACGTATGCTTAAAGAGTTGAAAGTTAAATACCAAAAAATATTACATATGAAGTTGTAACGTTGTATTTAAATTTATGCAAATGGTGTCAAATGAAACACAGTGCACCTAAGAGGCTATACGCTCTGTCATTGCAAAAAAGGAAGCGTTCCGCAAATAAATGCAGTTGGAGAAGCAAGGAACTTTTGTGCAATTCAAAGTGTCATAATAGTAGAAGTTGTTGCAATAAATAAGATTGGAATCGCATATCAATCTCCGACATGTTCAACATTCACCATTAGTGCATGGTGAATGTCGACATTCACCAGTGTAAGTCAGAAATAAGGGTATTTAGCAAATATTTCGAACATACACCAAGCGGCTAGGTGAATGTCGACATTCACCCGTGAATGTCGACATTATGTAATTTCGGACTTTCACAGTAACATATACATACACACACTTCTGGGTAATATATTATATATTTAAGTACTAGCGACTTGCCCGTCAAAAAATGACGGTCAATAAAATTTAAATGTTGTGAAATTTGTTTGCATCTCCAAATGAGTCAGCTACATTTGTCCCTTTTTTTTTCTAAAAATAAAAACACATAATTATTTTTAACTTTTTATTTTTTAACTTTCAACTTATATTTCCCAAACATTAAACTTTGTAACATGCAACTTGTATATGAAACATTTGTGCAACATTTTGTTACCAATACTAACACTTTTCAATACATATTTATCACTGAGTAACTGCAGATTATATTAACTTAGAGTAATTAAATTGTTTTAACAATAACATACTTTTTCTCATTTGTAACATATTTGTTAAACTGTTGTTAAACTAAATTAGCATTGAATCCAGAGGAAGGCAAACAATAAAAAACCCCTATTGAAACTTGTCCAATTGTATCAAAGAGGGAAAAAAATTAATTCCTTCCTGACCCCATTAACTGGCGATCGGATTTCTCCCTGAATCAATACTTTGTCTTTAAATAATACATTTTAAATTCTTACTAAATACTTAAACTTTATAGTAACAATACATATTTGACTATACAACATATATATTTACCCAACTTTTGTAAACATTCCAAAAACACATATTTAACATTTTAAATTGTAACTTCAAACAATAAAATTTAACTTTTGTAAATTATGGAAAAATCAGTGAATTGTTTTTGTGGGGCCAATCATGTAAATATAAAACTTTGAACCCATTCCAATCTGTTTCAGGATATTTTACTGTTGTTTTTTTTTTTCATTTAGTCCATTCTGCAAATATCAGATATATTTTCATAATTGAAATAGTGGTCCCCTGTTTAAAGAGTCCCAGAGTACTTTAATTTAGTACTGGAAGTCAAACCACTGTTCTCTATCTTTTTTTGTCCATTCTTTAGATGTTTTACTTGAAATATTGTTTTTGTGCAATCATATTGAGTCCCATAAAATGTTGGCAGTAAAATGAAACCATTGTCCACTATCTTTCCAACACCTCATAGTAGACAATGTTTTTGGTGTAAACACATCCATCGTCCAATAAATGACCTTGAGTTTCGTTTTCTTCAACATGCACTTTAATTTCTTTTGGATTAGTGCACCTTGAAAAAGCCACATAGAGTTGTCCATGTGCAAAAACTGGTTCCTTTAAAAAAATCCCAACTGACTTAAAAGTTTGTCCTTGGGATTTATTAATGGTCATAGCAAATGCCATGATAACTGGAAATTGTCTCCGTTGAAGGACAAAGGGCAAACCACTCTCACTTGGAGCTAAATCAATTCTTGGTATAAAAACTCGTTCACCTTTATGGGTCCCAGTTATAATTTCTGCATGTATAAAATGATCTTTTAACTCATGCACAATTAATCGGGTCCCATTACAAAGTCCTTTTTTTGGATTCATATTTCGCAATAACATAACAATTGCACCTTTTTTCAATTGTAAAATATGTGGGGGCATTCCAGATGGTGTTAACGAATTAATAAATTCGATAGTAAAATTCGATTCACTGTCTTTATCATCTGACAGAATCGAATCTGCACTGTAATAATTCTTTTGTGGGGCATTGATGTATTTTAAAATTTCGTTATTTACATTCAAGGCATCGATATTTTTTGATGTTAATATTACTTTGTTTGCAATGTCTGTGTAATCCTCATTATTAAGAGTGTTTAGGAATATGGCTAATATGAGTGATTCATTGCAAACCATTTCTGATGGAATTTCAATGGTATCATTTGGTAAATGCTGTATTTCTGGATGTTTTCCATCTCCGATTTTAATGAGCCAGTCATTGAATTCCTTTTGGCCTTCAGATCTCATATTTAATTCTAATTTGAGATGTGTAAATATTTGCCACAGTTTACTGGTCTTGATACATGTTTCAATGATCTCTGTTCTATTTCCGTGTGGCACAACAGGTAATGTTTGCCTAAAATCGCCTCCTAACAGCATCACCTTTCCACCAAATGGCAACTTATTATCCATCACTTCTTTTAAGAATCTGTCAATACATTGCAGTGCATGACATGACATCATTGTTGCCTCGTCTATGATAATTAGTTTAGTTAGTTTGAATTTTTTTGCTTGTATGGAATTGAGTCGAATATCTGAGACTGATGTTTCCAAAATGGGAACTGGCAGCTTAAATCCACTATGCACAGTTCTACCACCATCTAACAAAAGTGCAGCAATTCCAGTTGTTGCAAATGGCAAAGCTATCTGATCCTGTGATCGAATATAACTCATCAAACAATTGTACAGATAAGTTTTTCCTGATCCACCTGGTCCGTCTAGATAGAAATACCGGTCTTTGACCATTTCATCATCTGTAGCATTTGTGATGGCATGAAATGCTTCTAACTGTAAATTATTTAAAGTTGCCAGTTTTTCTTGGGTTTTTTGTTTTTGAAGCTCAGTGTCATAATCATCAAAATTGATGTCATCTATAAGTCCTGGATCTGGTAAATTAAAACTTGCACAATTTAATCCATGAGCCAACAATATTTCTTGGATTTCCAACAATGTTTTTAACAGAGCTATTGGTTCTCTGTAACGTTTCAAGAAATCTTCTGACATGTTTAATTTAAATGTTTCCCACAAAGTGAAAGCATCAGGTACATTGCAAAATATACAAATGAATGCAAATTGTTGTCTCATTTGCTTAGGCATTTGACATAGTGCTGCTTCTTCCAGACACCTCTCCCATTCTGTATCATCAGCTATGAAATTTTGATGTCTTGCAGCTAATAGGAATGTCTCATAAACTATGTCATTCACTGTACGTAAATGCTCAAAACTCTGTGCACCGGGAACATGTAACAGAAGTAATCTTAAGCTGAAACGTTCAATGTCCCTTGGACTGACGGTATAAATTCGTGGTATGATTTTATGGGTATCTCTTTTTCGTAGTCGCCATAGACCATTTACAAATACATAGTGATATGGTATCTCTATGTATAAAAATTGTCTGGCATGCGTATCCTGACAGTTTAATTTAAACCACGCAGTAAGCGTAGTATCTCTGTCTTCACTTTGATATAATGCAGTTCTTTCATTTCCTTCAGTAAAGCAAACCATCTGACTTTGAGGCAAATGTACAGCTAAACGATAGATAGCATGTGATCGATCATGCATCTCAAATTTCAAAAGGCGCCACATTGCTTCCGGAGCACTCACATACCGAGCATCTAAATAATTTGAAAGTTCATCGTGTAAAATTGGATTTTCGTTTTCATTTCCAGCACCTTGTACAACAACAGTAGCTGCATCATATCCTTTGTATATATATTTATACACATACTTAATTGATTTAATCGAAGTGCAAGCTTCCACATTGATGTGTGCATTGTACTTCATGAGCAAATGTGGATTGTATGGAACGACAAATCTATTATCAACCTTTTGGCCCCGGATAATAGCTGTTTGTCCTTGTGTTCTTTTATACAAAGGATATCCATCACAATTTGCATAAGTTTGCATTTGAAATTGTTTTGGAAATTCTTTAGTACATTTTTTATTTTCCATACATGGTGAATTCGGATTCATCTCTCCACATGGGCCATGAATCATTCTATGTGTAACAATCTCCCAAAGTTTTGTATATATTTCTTGGTCTGGCAATTGTGCCGAAATTACTGAATCCACTCTCTCTGCAGTTTTTAACTTGTCTTTTTCCTGCAGTATTAAAAGTATGTGAGCATGTGGCAATCCTCTTTTTTGAAATTCAATGGTGTAAACAAAAGCCACACATTGTCCAAATAAATGTGCTTTAGTGATGTCATGAATTAATGAATTGAGTTTGATTTTAAATACTCTTGCCACTAAATCTGGTCGGTCAGAAGTAGTTTGTGCCAAATTCAAATTCTCCTTTATCTCTGGCCATTGTGGATTACAGGTGAATGTAATAAATAAATCTGGTTTTCCAAATTTAGTAACAATAGCCATGGCATCATTATACCTTTCTCGCATATTGCGAGGAGATCCTTGGAAAGAGGATGGCAAAATAATTGCTCTTCCAGCTGGAATGTCTCTGTTGGCAGCTAAATCTGCCACATAATCCATTAATCCACAATACTGTTCTACTCGTAATTTATTTTGTTGATATTTAATAAAATTTAGATTATTGGCTTCAACTTGTAAATATGAATCAATAATCCATTGTTGAGTGAGTTTTCCTCCATGTAAAATTGGATTAAAACAATCACGGATAGCAGTTTGTGCCACTTTATATTCCAGCATGGAAATATTAGATCGAATACGAAGTTTAGTATTGGGATAACTTTCCAATTTTAATTTTGGTTCCCATCCTGGTTCCCCATTTGGAAAGAAAATGGGATATGTCATTGGATCTAAATTACAGCTTAATATATTGATATTAATAAATGGTTGTTCTTCATTGCGTGGATATATTCTAATATCCCGCTGAAAAGGTGGTTCACCATCTTCATTTTTAAACACCATGGCAACCTCATTTACAGTAGGTAAATTATATCTTCTCTGATCAGTGTTGCGATCTCTTTTTAACACCATATTGACTCTTGGTGTAGGCAATTGATGTCTTTGAGCATGTTCCTGTTGTTCTTTTTCAAGCTGTGCTAATTGTTTGTATGCTTGACTATATGGGTTTTTTTTCATAATTTTATCCAGCTGTTCAAAGACTATGCGCAAACACTGTCTATTTTCTGGAAGAGTCATTCTTTGTTCCACAGCTTCCATCGTATCTAAGACATATAACTGTGCAAATTTCCTTTGCTGTCCTTCTTCTGGGTGTAAATGTGAAGTTCTGTGGTATATTTGACCTTGAACTCTGAAACAATAAGGACCATGTCCTGGTACATTTTCTGCTAATGTTGCACCCATTGAAGCAAATGAAATTGCACTGTTATAAGACCTTATGTTTTGTTTAAAATTATTATAATTTGGAAATGTTGGATCACTCATAATGCATTCTAAATAATATGGAAATGGGTGTCTTACTGGAAGTTTGACCTTTCCTTTCTGACAGCAACTAATGAAATTTCCGTCATAAGGTCTTTCCTTTATAAAATGATAGGCCCCACAAAACTGACAAACCACATTAAGTAATCCACAATAATGAGTATCTACTTCTACTGCAGTAGTAAACACATTATCATGCATTTCTTCAACATAAATATCAGACCCACATTCTATATGTACATTTTTTTCTTGTGTGTCTACATTCAAGTCATTCTGCAAAATAGAATCATTGCACAATGGTTCAGAGAGATGTTTTTCTTTACTTTTACGTTTCTTGGAAGCCCCAACACACTCACTTGCGGCTTTCTTACTCATCTTTCTTTTATTTAAAAGTCTCTGTCGATCTTCTTCTCGCAAGCGTTGTGAAGTCTCCGGTGTCTGAGCATCTCTCCACCTTTGCTTCCTTTCCCTTGCCATTTTTCTTTTGCGTTCAACTTTGTCTTCTCCATTGTCCGCCATGTTAATCTGTAATTGTAAATAGAAATGCAATTATTGTTTATTCTTTGTTTTGTCTACATTTTTTTTCCTTTTTGTACTGTTCGATGAAAGTAGATAAATAAACTAATAAAACATTTTCAATTGTTGCACTTTAGACTGAAAGAAATGAAACCATTTTTTAAAGTATTTTATTGACATATATGAAATCGGAAATAGCTGCACATATCTATCTTTATATTATTAATCCTTCAATGACATTCCTTCTTGATTGAATTCACAGCATACCATCAATTTATTTTTTTTGCAAGTGTTGTAAGCTTCTTATTTTCTTTAAATATTATTATTAATTAGTATTGTCTTTTCATGATTTTTCATTTTTTGAGTAAATATCATACATTAAATGACTCAATAAGTACTCTCTATTTTCCACAAATTTAAATTTACACCAAATTCATAATAATAGCCTTCTTGTATGCATCACTACAAAATTAAATGTTATACCTGTGAGGATGATGTTGATGTTGTTCCAAGGCTGCAAACGTCACACTGTCTGTTTATTCCCTTGCAGATCTGAATAAACTGTAAAATCAAATAGATAATATTTGTAAACTTTTGCTTCATCAATATCATTAAATGAACATATATTCGGCTACATTAAAAACCTCATAATTTAATTTCTGTACCTGTCCAAATGATCCTTATGCTGTTCAATGTGTTGAAACGTCACTATCTCTGGTCATTCACGTAGATTTCCCTGCAATTATACAAAATAGTAATTGATGTATAATATGTTACTTAATCAATGAGGCTTAACCTAACTATTTTTGCATACATTAAAAACCTGAAAAAAAAATATATCAATAAATCAGCATGAACACACATATGTAAGCATAGATTCTAAACATACACTCAATCTTACTGTTATTTTTTCAATAGGAATCAATGAATAGGTCTTACCCTTAAATTAATGTCTGACTAAATATAACCTCAACACATCAGCATGGAGGCTTTTTTTTTTACTGTTATTTTAAAATGAGTATGTTACAAATGACTTCTTAAAAAAATGTACATTACTAATGAACTAATAATCAATTAATGTTCATTAATATTCAACTAATGTGTGACTCAATCTAACATTAACATTTAAGCATGAGTATATCGGCTTTATTTTTTATTTTTGGTTTATTTTATACAAAATATTGCACATTCTTAACCTTTGTTCAAATTAATGATTATTAATGATAGATTATGAAAGTTAATTACAATTCTTACCCACAGGTAATCACGACATAACACAAAATAGTTCTTAAATTAATGTACATTAATAATTAATGAATTAATGTGTTCCTAATTAATTAATGTACATTATGAATGTTATTAACAATTGTTTCACACAGGTAATCATGACATATAACCAAATAATTGTAAAATTAATGTACATTAATAATTAATTACTAAAAAATAATTTTTTATTGATCTTCTTAATTTTGATATTAATAATTAATTATTAATTAATAATGTACATTATAAATGTTATTAACAATTCTTAATTATTAATTAATAATGTACATTATGAATGTTATTAACAATTCTTTCACACAGGTAAGCACAATATTATTTTTCTATTAATTACTACCAATTTATTAATTAATAATTTTAAATAGGCACACTAATATTTTTCTATGACTTAAATTTCTTCTCTATTATTTATTAATTAAGTACCAATTTATTAATTCCTAATTATAAATAGGCACAATATTATTTTTATATTAATTAACTTTATTATCTATTATTTATTAAGTAATTACCAATTTATTAATTAATAATTCAAAATAATATATTTACCTTTTTTAATATAACAATGCTGAAGCAGTATACTGAAGAGCTAACAATCTATTGCGATTTCCCGGCATCCGAAAACATCCAGTCAGACTGTCATCACCTGAGGAGAAAGTGTCAGTCCTGTGTGAAATGTGCCCTATATATAGGCTTTGTGACCAATGTTTTAGGCGGGAAATCCGCAGTTGCGCGAGCCAAATGCGTTGTTTTCGGCGGGAAATTCTATGTGGCGCGAGACAAAGGCGGGAATTCTGTGTTAATGCGTAAATCGGTAATCTCGTTTTCGTAAAATATACTCGTTACTGTCTTTTTACTCATTGTGCGGTTAATCCGCATCCTTTATCTCGTTGTTTTTCTAACACATACGTCTGTGGCGGTGTTTTACGCAGTTCGTAGTAGTATAGCCTCGTTTTCATTTTTTTTGTCGGCCATTTTTTTCTCGCTTAGCCGATTTTCGATCTTTGTAACTCGGCTAAATCGATCTAAATTGCAGTTCCAACTAACTTCCAGACGTCCTGCCTGGTTCCCCATGCTGTAAGTGACCTTTATTTTATTTATTTTTTGTGTATTTAGTGTTTTTTTTAGTGTTTTTCTTCCGCCGCTTATCTCGTAATTTTTTTCACCTCGTATTTTTTTTTCTAATTGCTACGATGTAACGGCTCGCCTCGCTACGCGAGGCTCGCCTGCAATGAGCGCCTGCGGCGCTCATTGCCAAAGTGCTACGATGTAACGGCGCTACGATATAACGGCTCGCCGGGCGATGAGCGCCTGCGGCGCTCATCGCAAAGAAGTCGTACGCACTACGCAATAGAGCGGTTTAACGGCTCGCCTCGCTGCGCGAGGCTCGCCGGGCGATGAGCGCCTGCGGCGCTCATCGCAAAGTCGTACGCACTGCGCAACGCAGCGTGACGACGTCTCGTAGTTAGACAATTATAATATGTGATAATACCCCCACCCGGGCCATGAACATTTTTTCTTCAGTGGAAACGGTCCCCGGTGCCGAAAAGGTTGGGGAACACTGAATTAGAGGATTAATTACAATGAATTGTGGCAAAAGACAAGCGAATAGAAAGTCCAACTTCTGTGACCAGTTTTCCCAAGGCAAAAAAGGCTGGAACTTTGGTATACTATTAGGCCTCTTGGCAAAGAAGAATGCTAGACTCATTTAAGAAGCCTGCAATCTCATTATTGATACCTTTGGAGTATACTGCCGACAGTATGCAGAAATTCTTCTCTACAAATATAAAGAATCCAGCTTCTTGTACCTCATTGTCTGTTCAGGAACCCCACCATGATTATGTTGTCTAATTGGGTCGGCTGGTGCATAGGGGCAAAAGGACAGGCGCCCCACAAAAATTATCAATCACTTTAACATTGTATTTTAAATTTATATAGGTAATACAATTTAATTATATCTGTATATCAGCTTTCATGTCTTCTTTCATATGATTTTAATAAAAAAATATATATATACTATCGACTTGCCCGTCAAAAATGACGGGGCAATACAATTGTAAGGCAGGTAATGCTGTTTGCCACAGACATACATTTTTTTGATTGTCTGAGATCCTTTTGCGCTCATTGTGAGCCTCGCTCTAAGCACCTTTGGCGCTCATTGCCTGGCTCGCAATAAGCGCATTTGGGTTAGAGGGTTTGAAATAAGCACATTTGGGTTAGAAGGTTAGGGTTAGAGGGTTAGGGTTAGTGTTTGAGAGTTAGGGGTTAGAGGGTTAGGGGGTTAGGGTTAGAGGGTGTACCATATATGTGTGTGTGTATATATATATATATATATAAATATGTAAATATATATATATATACACTGATGGCATGGTTGTGGCTTATAATGTTCTGCTTGGTATTTTAAGTTTTTTTAGGTATGGTTTGGGCCTATATAGTCTTACTTGGTGTAATGTGGGTTTTTAAGGTCCGGTTGTGGCCCATATAGTCCTGCTTGACATAATAGTTTTTTTTTAGTTACGGTTGGGGCCTATATAGTCTTGCTTGGTTTCATAAGTGTTTTTAAGTACAGTTTGGGTCTTGCACTCTCTGATGTGTTTGCTTGTTTTATATCACCACCAGGTCCAAACACTCTGTGGCTGCAGACTATTTTTGACTACTACGCTTGAAGACACCCTGAGAAGGAGAGTCAACCATTGGTGAGTGTTATTGCATTCATCCAGAAGAGAAATGATATTATTTGACTGAATCCCAAGATTTTAGAATTTTTGTACAGTATTAAAAAATCAGTAGGTGGAGTCTATTTCAATGGGCAGGGCAAGTATAAGGTAATTGGGCGGGGCATATAAAGGTCAATGTGACACAATGGGGGAGGAGTTTAAAATGGGTGGGGTCTGTGTAAGGGGAGGAGCCAAGTCTTGCTCTGGCTCCCCTCCAATATGAAAGTTCACCAGCCGCCACTGGTCTTACAGCCTTAAAAAGGAAGTGTCCCTCACAGCTTTGAACTAAATAAGTTTGACAGCCCCAAGTATATTGAACAGCTAGACCCTTGCAAGTGCACACCCCAACCAATTTTAGCCATGTTGTAAATATGACCCATTCAATAGGGTCCCAGTCACAGCTTACAAGTAGATGACAGAGAACCGGCCACAAAGTGAAGAAATATCCACAGTGAGACTGGCATCAGATGTTCCAAGGAAAGAGTACTATGGTTTGCAGTGAGTTTGCAATTTCTTTTTGAAGGGCATGCATGCAGGACTTTGTCCACAGTAGTATAGAAACTGCTGAGGTCCTTCTTCCCAGTGTTAATATGTGACTTGATACTTTGATCACTATTTAGATTTAGTTAATGTTTTAGTAACATCTGATCTTTTGTGGAATCAAAGAGCGTTACTAGAGACTGAAGTCTCAGTCGTCAAAGGACATGCCTTTAGGTAGTTAAGGAGCCCACCTAGTGCAATGTCGGTGTTTGAAAAACAGAAGGTGGACCCTCGACACAGTGGGGTACACATCCGGTAAGCAGAGGAATCCTAGTCCAGTCCAAGTGCAGGGGCTGGCATGTGCACATTGGCAGTAGGTCGAGACTAGGTTCTAGTAGGATTACTGGTAAGGCAAGTAAGAGGTTGAGGCAGGCTAAAGATTTAAGGTGAGTCAGTGTCAGAGGCTAGAGTTTGACACTAGAGACCAAAGCAGGCAATTGGATCTGAGCTCAAATCCAAAAGGTCAATTTGAAGCTTACTATTGCAACTTTGGATTCCCTGGTGGTCCAGTGGTTTGGTGCTTTCACCGCTGTGACCTGGGTTTGGATCCAGTCAGGGAACCAAGAGTTCACACCACCCTGAAGCTAAGTGGGGTTAGGCCTGGTCAGTACTTGGACCGGAGACTACCTAGGAATACCATGAGCTATATGCTGTGGCCTACTGGAGAAGGAACTGGCAACCCACTCCAGTATCTCTGCCACAAATACCAAGTGGATCAGCATGGTTTGTTGCAGTCCATGAGGTCACAGAGAGTTGGGACACGACTGAACGACGCAAATACACACCTTGCAACCTTGGAACATGGTCCTTGTCTCAGGCATTGGTGATGCAGATTGAGGCCTCATTGTAGCTGTGCAGATTTTTCCCCAAAAGTAATGCATAATATGAGCCTCATTCAACTGAGCAATTGTAAGCTACCGTAGCCCGTAATGGAAGCGGTACGTTAATTTGCTTTTCAATTGGCTTGAAAACCTTGCGGTTGTTACAACCGTAACTTACAGCCCATCTAATCCTTTGATCTTTCATGTCCGCAAGAGTTACAATCGCAAATCGCTATTCAATTGCTACAATTCCTCAAGCCCGCAAATATTTTCACCCCCATAAACAGTAAATGTAGAAGAAAATCCCACGAGTACTAGAGAGGCCTCGCAAAGGGGTTAAAGACATATCCGTAGCACTGTAAAAGCAAATAAAAAATCTCTACTGCACTGTAAATAACGGGGAAAGCGATGACAGACATTAGAATTAATTGCACAACAGTCTCAAGCTCGCAAATCGGCAATCAAAAATCATTTTATTTTATGTTTCATTTCGGGGTTATATTGATATTTGGAATCAATGAGTTAATACATATCAGGCCACCCACATTGACTACAACAGTATCGACATTCATTTGTATTCTTTTGTGTTTTGCGATTTCGAGTGTCCGATCACATATCGTACCTCCAAACGCTAATTGATTGATGTGTAACCTCCATGTTACTGACTTATTCATGGCAGTTTATTTTCTATTGGCTGTTTCTAAATGGGTAGTTATGGCCTTGCTTCATCGATCATGTTCCCGCCCTGAAATGCTACGTACGAGTGCATGGTTTACGGTTTCGGACCATAACTTGCGGGCTTGTTCAATTGAATAGCAACGGAATTGTAGCAGAGTTCAAGCCCGCAGCACGCCAGCAGACATCTGGCCTGTATACCGCGAGATGCAGGATTCGAATTGAATGAGGCTCTATGTCAGTGCTCGTATTTGTTGACCCAGTCAGTGGCTACAGCTGTCCACACATGGAAGAAGCAAAGGACGTAAGTGGGAGCAAAAGTGACCCGGCTCACTCAACATTTTTTTTTAATCTGGTTCTACAAATAGAAGGCGACCTTCAGTTCAATGAGGATTTAGCTGTTTGGTATAGAAAATGATAATATTTTATGGCCAAGTTACATTTTTAGGAGGGCAGTAGACTAGTGCAAGGGTCAACATGCACAGAAATATTTGTATGCAATAATATTTGTGTAACTAAGCATGACACCTCCTTGCATCCTGTATGTCTACTTAAGGGCATATCCAAGTTTCCTGGGTTATTAAATTGTTGCACTCTTTATGCAAAAAACAGAATTTATGTATGCAGCACATTTCATCAATCATTTTATTTTTCTTAATATCTAAAAAACCCTTTGTAACGGATCTACTGGCACCCCGACCGGGTACCTCCGTTGATGGACGCGTCCTAGCTTGCGCCGAGGCCTACAAGCACCGCACCGGACACCACAACCACCACAGACTCCACAACCGCCGTAGCTTAGCAGGAGCCTAACGAATAGCCGCTAGCAGCTGAACAGGAAAAGCACCCCAAGATGCTTACACTCCTGGTAGTCAGTCTGTAACAGCATACCATGAATCCCCCCAAGAATGAGACATAAGCTCTGTGTTTGAGGGTCAAGCAGTGAACTCTCTTGCTGGCACACCCAGCCTGGTTTTTATTACAGTCAGGTAAACAGAACACACCCAGGGGAAGGTATAAACAACCAATAACACAATAGTAACGCCCACAGTTTCCCTCCCCTCTACTTGAGAGATAATTGAGTTTATTTCTGTATCTACTCAATTATCTCCCAGCTAAAACTTACACATTTTTATACATTTTTATAACTTTATGATTTTACATAATACATAAATAAAACTTACATTTTTATGAACAACATAAATTGTGGAACAACATATTAAAAAATTGCATGAATCAGACCAGGGGTTCAAAAGTTAGTAAAAGTATCTTTTACCCATAACACACAGACATTTCACAGGCAATACACATCCCTCATAGTTGGCCACACAATACACATAGAGGGACAATAGGTGGGTCACACCTCCCTGAGGCTACCTGGCAACTTTGATACAATCAGACATGGATTAGATCATCCTTCTTTGTTCTTATGGCTGAGAATGAAAACACTTTATACAATAGACTTCCTTATCTTAGGAGTCTCTGTAATAGGATTATCTCTTATGCCCAGGTCTGCAATAGTATGGGCTAATATTCTGCAGAGCATAAACCAACATACATACAGTATAATAGTAGGATAATATTTTAACCATAATAATCATAAAACAGGGTAAAACAGTGATGGGTTCTGTTACACCCTTTAATCATTCTGTTGACACCCAAAAGTGTACACAAGCCCATGATCCCAGTCAACCAGCATGCAGCATTAGGGGAGCAATTTTTAACTAATTATACACCTTCTGTGCCTTCCTCAGCCAATAGGAGAGCACTGATGTCAGCTCCCAAGTCACTACTGGGATATGACTCCCTGCTGCTTCCTGTCTGTGCAGTGCTGCTGCCATAGCACCTAATATAGTGCCACACTACATTTCCCATGCTGTTTAGCAGCACAAACAGGAACCCCAGAGTTGATATCAAATGTTTCCGCTAACCTGATTGGCCAAAACAAATTAATTAATGCCAATTTAGCCCGGGTTTGGAGTTGGTGTTAACCCTACTGTCAGAAATTACAAGACATTTTGCTAACTTCAAGGTAAGTGTTTAAATGTTTATTTTGGTATTTTTCATGCAACAACAAAAACATGTTTTCGTACACTATTAACTCAAAATCCAGGAAACTTCTATATGCCTTTAAGCACAATAATGGTTCTATGTGTTTGGTAATGCTGGAATAAGGATGTAACAAGGAAGTATACACTGGAGGATGATGGGATTTATATGAATGGGCTTATGACATTACAAATTCTAAATACATCCCTGACGTTATACTTTTTGGGATCAAACCAAATGCTGGAAATATTTTTGAAAATAATTTTAAAGAAAAGTGTGTAAGCTTGTTTGCTAATCCTTCCAATGGAAAGCAGAAGTAACTGCGTCATGGGGCGCGCAGGAACCTAGGCAGCATAAAACCTAGTATCCTGATAGTTACAGACAAAATCACAAACGGACAGGAAAATACAAAGGCAATATCACAGAGACACATACAAATAAAAAGACTCAGAGATAGAGACACACACTGACTGTTAAAGGCACATAGTCGACAGAGGAATAAGTAGACAGTCAGCAAGAAATAATACAGAGACTTAAGAGTGAGAGACACAAAAGAGACACATAAACTAATAGGTTGAGATACCAACAGACTGACACGGAGAGACATGCTGTGACTGATAGAGACACATACAGGCTAACATAGTGATACCTACAGAGTAACATAAAGCAATACATTCACAGACTAATAAACACATCCCAAGTGACACACAATGGCAGAGAGCGAGAGACACAAAATGACACATAATGACCAAATGGCACACAGACAGACAGATATAGACACTTAAGGATAAAAAAAGTAAAGAGGCAGATACATGGACAATGAACAATAGTCTGACAGCAACAGACTAGACACCATAGATAAACAGACATAAATATCGGACATTTCCTGTTGGTTGGCCACCAGCAGCGGTAGAGAGCGCCCACTAGGTTGCACGGTCGACATTTTAATGAATTTCAGCCAAGATTTTCCTCAATTTCCTATCATTAGTTGTTAGGGTTTGGGGTTTAGGAGCTAGGGTTAAAAATGTACTCAAATATTGGCCGCGCCACCTAGTGGCTACTTTCCAGCACTGCTGGTGGACAACCAACAGGAAAGAAAAAAAAATCTGAAATATGGACTGAAAGAGAATGTCAGAGAGATATCGAACATATTTTACATATTTTGAATGATGGGCACAGTTTATATTTCCCTAACCTAAACCTTCTGGCTTGTCAGTTACAATAAGGCACCATAATATGCATAATATGTATTCACTGGCAGGGTTTAACAATTTGTGGAGTCACAGTTGGCTCAGTTTTGATTCCTGTGGCTCCTCAGACACATATTACTGTATTCTTTGAAATGACCACTAGATGGGGCAAGCAACCCTTGTTAGAACTAACGCAGATCCGGGTGCCTAGTACACTCAAGACGTAGTCTATCCACCTTTTGAAATGTAGTTAGTTTTGGGGGCCCAATTGTCTTCTCCCACCTATCTATGGCATTGCCATAAATAGGTTGTTTATTTTTGATTATTTTTCACCATTATATACAACATTGTGGAAAATATATGCACTTTATATGTTTTTTTGTTAGTTATCATTATTATCTACTGATACTGTATTGCTTAAAGTGTTTTTTCAAATTAACTTCTGTATTTGGTGCAATTTTTTAATGACCATCAACTTGCAACTTTAACACCTAAACTTAAAACCACTAATTTAAACCGTAACATCTAGCCTTAATCCCAACCTTATCTTTAACATAATTTACCCCAATCTATCTGACAATAACCTCGACTGTAAGACATAAACCTAATATCTGAGCTCCATCCCAAAAATAAAACATACCCTAAATGAATGCTTAATATCTAACCATAGCCCGGGCCTAACTGTAACAGTAACACCTAACCTTAATCCCAATTCTAACATCTAACCTTGACCCCAACTCTAACTGTAACCCAGACATCTAACCTTAGTGTCAACCCTGTTTCAGTAACACATAACATTAACTCCATCCAGGCCTTGATTTAGCTTTTTGGAGCCCCAAGGCAGTAAAATAAAAAAGCTCCTGATATCTAGAACCATTTTTTAAGTAAAAAAAAGGCAGTTTTGTTCAGCAAATCACCCATCCCACCCCAAATACAGGGGGTCTCACTTGAAAGGAGGAGAGGGGGCGGCAGGTGGAGTTTATATATTTTTTTCTCTCAAATATTAGGCGAGTACCTAATTCGCCTAATGGAATATCCGGCCATGACGCCATCCAAATGTAAACTAATATTAAACCTTTATAATCAGCTTAATTCTAGTCTTAGTTCCTAACTCTAACCCAATCTTAACTATAAAGCTAAAACCTGACCCTTATGTGAACTATCTGTAAAAGGGGCATCTAACCTTAAAACATATTGGTAACTATACCTTACTCTTAAAATATAACCCAGTCCTAACAGTAAACCTAACATCTAACCTTAATGAACCCTAACTGTAATTCTAGAATAACTCATAAACTTAACCCACCCTAACAACTAACCTTGACCCCAACCCTAATCATAACTATTACCTTAACCAACATCCTTAAAGAAAAACCTTCCCTGCCCTCAAATATTATTTAATCCTGTGATTACTAATTGAGGGTCAATTTAAAAATGTAAACCAAAAAGGAAAGAAATGATTTTGTAAATGTGTGGATATGCCATTGGGGATAATATATTTTCAAAGGCACATAATGCTCTGTAGACTTAATAATTAGTGTTATTTATGCATATTTGAACCGTTATATTTGTTTTTGTTGGCTTTTCATTTCTTTTTGTGCATATGTTACCAACCACTGTCTTATAGGATAAAAGATAGAAGGTCCTGAAAGTCCCCCTTTAAAGGGACACCGTAGAGCTAATATGTTGGCACACCACATATAATAGTTGTCAAACTACGAATCGTCGTCGCGCTTTGCGAGCTTGCAATCCCTGGCTTACAATTTCATGCCTGTAATTTTTTGACGGGCAATTCGCTAGTTACAAATAAAGGATAAAAAAATAATAACCTCATTATTATTATTATTCATTATTATTATTCATTAGGCATTGCAGCCTCTTTACAGCCTTCTCGGTATTCACTAAACTATTTCCTATTAACTTCATATTGCTTTGCTAAACTTCTCCATTCACATTTGTGTATGCATCGGTGGAGTGTTGGGGACTATTTGATATTCAACATGCATCTGTCATTCGAAGAACCCACCACAAACCGACTATCCAAGTTCTCTATCATGATGATAATAAAGTGCCTGACACATTTCCAGAAAATGCAGATTATTTCATTACATATGCAAATTACCATGTGATTTGTATTATAATAGAAGCTGAGATGTAAAATTTCTTTTATCCTTCCACCTACTGTAATAATGAAAATCAAGTGGAGTGGACGGGGTATAATCAAGAAATTAAAGGTGATTTGTACAATCACACGTGACAAATGTGATCTATGAATTGTAGGATACATCTCACAAGCACATTTGCATTTGCCCTTCCCACATTTTCAAGCACTCACACAGTTAGAGAAGGCTCACACGGAGAGTTAGAGAAGGCTCTTCAGACCTCATTCTGGTGACATCAGACCTGGAGTGCCCAACATGGTCCTCAATTGCAGTATGTATCTGCAAGTGCACAAGTGGGGTAAGGAGAATGTCTGAGATAGTGATTGCCAAACCTGTACACAGCACTCCAGGACCGACATTGCCTATCTCTGTCATAAAATAAGGAGAATTTGTCAATATGATTAAGGCTGGTGCAACAATGACATGCCAATGTTTACCACTGTGTACCATTCCTGTAATGGCAAAATAAACTACCCAATGTTATCATGCAGTTAGATCCCATCGTGTACACCAGTGGTAGTCAACCTGGTTCCTACCGACCACTAGTAGGCAATTCAAGCTTTCATGGTGGGCGACAGGGTAATCGCCAGAGTGATCCGCAGCACCACGCTTGGTTGGTTAGGGAGCTGGTAGGAGAGCCTAGGGACAGGAGTCAGGACCAGATCACTATCTAGTAAGTACAGGGCGATACATAGCTAGGGTCATATGATTAATGGAACCAGAAATGAGATAGGGTAAAATGAGTTACTGCGGCACAGGAGGGCAGTAAGGGAATTTTACCATCAAAAGTGGGTATTAAAAGGTTGAGGACCCCCGGTTTACTCTAATAAAGTAAACAGTGCCACAAATTAGCATACAGAGTAATGCTGCAACTATAATGTATATGTTAACAATAATGTGTTTCAGAAATAAAATTTCAACTGCAGTATAAACCAGATTTCATTTAAAGAAACCAACCTTGTTTTTCAAATGATAGGGTCCCTTTAAGCAATAAGTACATTATGTTAACTTGCGATATCCAATATGCTGTAAGCTGCCCTACTTTTAAAAATGTCTCAAAATCAAAATGGCTGCCAATCTGCTGATCAGTTGCTGTCTTCAGTTCTTAGTCAGCATTTAAACACAC
This sequence comes from Discoglossus pictus, assembly GCA_027410445.1. NCBI lineage: Eukaryota > Metazoa > Chordata > Amphibia > Anura > Alytidae > Discoglossus > Discoglossus pictus. The sequence continues at coordinate 85,654,682 of CM050172.1, forward strand.
AGGAAAGGCAACCTAAACCCATCGGTAATGAGGAAACCAGATACTAACATTGCTGAAAATAGAGCGCTACAGCCCCAGGGGTTCTCCATAAATAATGTTAAGAAATAATTCAATATACTTGCTGGTATCTCTGCTGTAGGTCCCTTTCTGGATCACTACCTTGTCATGGTGAATGGGCTTGTGTACTTCAGTGAAGCTGTGAGCTATACCATATAGGGTCACTGTCGATGATACCTTTTGAACCACCATAAAAATGCAGACTGCATTGCTCCATCAGTGGATTGTCTGCATATTCACCTCAATTGTATTATGGTTTGTTTTGTCCCATTGCTTGCCAGATAAGCTGATTACATCTCTGTTAACAGACAGCCAGAGACAGCATTATTTGTATTGGAGGTTGCCTTATTGTTCACAGACAGGATGCCAGACTATCAAACCCTATGGGAAGTTAATCTCGTCTGTTTGTCAGCCACTCCCTGTCATTGTTGTGTGGTATACACCCCCTGTATCTTACCATATATATTGCTACTTTTCAAAAATAAAACCGTTCACTTCTGGAGTCATATAGAAATCATGTTTTTCTTCTTTTGCTCCTGCTGGCTGCGATACTGAACTTCTCCACCCTCCAAGTAACCTCTCCTGGTCACTACCACAGGAAGCTTACTGAGACTCCTGGAAATGCTGATTCCTGATGGAGAGACTGACTGATACAGAAGCCAGATATCAGGGCGCTGGTGCCGATATTTACAAGAACCCAATGGTCCTTGTGGGTAGTTAACCTGTAGTCTATAGCAAGTGGCCCTGGGCAGTAATAGCCCCTACCCACGGATCGTCACAACTGGTGGCAGTGGTGGGATCTTGGTGCAAGAACCAGCAGCAAGGATAGGATATGGTGATCTATGCAGTTTTGAAGTCCAGTACTTTCGGCGGCTTGACGGGGAAGCAGAAACCATTCAGCGATTTTGCCAAACCTTCAAATCCAGTTCAAAGTCCAAGGAAGGCCAGCAATAGATAGATGGGGTCAGGAACCACATAGAGGCCTGAAGAGCAGAAGTGATCAGGGGGAAAAGGAGTCTGATCACCAGTATGCTGGCGTGGCGAAGGCAACGGATTGCCACAGACGAGGGTAGGTGGACAGCTATTCCAAATCAGCGAATGGCTTTGCTTGGACTCCAGCTGGGTGAGAAGCTAGCAGAACGGCTTGAGGACCTATTACATTCCGCCAATGTATAAAACAGTAGCCCGTAATGTAGCCTGCAAGACTTACGGTTATTAAATTGGCCTCTTAAAGCTACCCACAAACGACCTGCGGGTTAAAGGCGGAAAAACCCTGCAGGATGTGGAAATCTGAACTCCGTTTCCACAAATCCTTTGATCTGTCAAGTCCATAAATGTTGTGTTCCAATATCGCTATTAAATTGCAACACGTTCCCAAAGATTCCCTGGCGTTCAAGCCTGTAGCGTGCAAATGGAGGCAAAAATATTATGGTCTCCAAATAGGACCCGCAAAGGGTTTATAGACAATTTCTCGGCACTGTAAAAGACAATATAAACACACCAGTGGACTTTAAAATATGGGGAGAGCATGGGAAGGCATTATAATTACTTGTACAATAATCCCCTTATAAAAAATAGGCATTAAAAAAATATTTTATTTCATCATATGTTGAAATGGTCATGCATAAGCCAATATGAAAAGCCATGCTGCAACATGCATAAAGCAATTAAAGACACACTACCTGATTAAATAGCAAAACAAAAACATGAAACTGATGCCATATTAACCCTTTCTCACTCACAGAGGCTCTAATGTGGCCCCATATACATCTCGCTCATCACATCTACATTAGCAAAACAAATAATGGCCAAATTACACCGCCACATGACATATATCAAGCACCAGGGAAACTTTTTTTATTATTTGTTGTTCAGTCCTTCAGTCGTGTCTGACTTTTTGTGACCCAATGGACTGCAGCACATTTAGCTAGGTCACTGTCTGTGCTGATCCATTAGGTTTGCATGCCAAAGATACTGGAGTGGGTTGCCAGTTCCTTCTCTAGTGGACTGTGATTTGTCTGACCTATCTGCTATGACCTGCCCACCAACACTGGCCCTACAGCTTTATTCAGGTGCACAAGCCCCTTCACCACCACCACTTAGCAATCCACAGGGGGACCAGGGGAACATACACCACACTAATCTACTCTAACATATCAAGAAGGGCCGAAAAAACAAATAGAGGCTCACCACCATCAGGGGAAATCTCCGCTATACCCATCCTGGAAAGTCCCACGCCATTGCTGGATGCCATGTGCCAAGATGTATACCCATCTCCATTTGGTGACCTCCCATTATGTTTTGCTATTCATCAATTTACATTAGTGTGGTGTATGTTCCACTGGTCCCCTTATGGTGGTGGTGAAGCGGCTTGTGTACCTGAATGAAGCTGGGAGCTATACCATGCAGGTCCACTGTGGGTGGGCATGTCATAGCAGAGAGGTCAGACAAATCACTAGAGAAGGAACTGGCAACCCACTCCAGTATCACCTGTCATATTGTTAGCAGGCCCTCAGGGGAATATTGATACTCCACAGTATCACTAATTGGACTTTGCATGTGTATTAACCCTTTATTTTGATTATATATTTAAGATTTATTATTATATTATAACTAATGCTAATCTGACTATTTTTATTATTATACTAGCGACTTGACCGTCAAAAAATGACGGCAATAAGATTGTAAGGCAGGTAATGTTGTTTGTGTGCAAAATTAATTTTGTTGGTGTTTTAAGATTCTTCGGCGCTCATTGCGAGCCTTGCGCTGAACGCCTTCGGCGCTCAACATGTGGCTCCCAATAAGCGCCTTTGACGCTCATTGCGAGGCTCTTGGTTGTTTGTGTGCTATGAGCAGCGTTGGTGTTTTTTTTTTATATGGCTCCATGCCAGCAATTGAGGCCCTCGCTTTGCGAGGGCCGCAGGCTCACTACGCGAGCCCGCAGCATTAGCAACAGGCCGCATGCTCACAACTATATATGTGATGTTTTGATATATTGCATAGTAACTAGGGCTCATTAGTTTACATATATAGGAATGTGACACAAATGTGATGTATGTGGATGTCCCGTAACCCCAACCATTGAAAACACACTGACACGGTTAGAACGGTATAACAACGCTTTATTTCATACACAGAGCACAATCAGAGATGGACAAGACTGTGCATTAAAATCATGGGTGTGGTGTGGGCAGATCCCGTGGGAGCAAGAGGCTTTTTTTGGAAAAAAAGTGGATACCTAAAGGGGGTAATGTCATAGTCTAGAATAAGCATGATGCATAGGACCTACCAGGGTCACATGTGGTCACTACACCAGTGCAACCAGAATCTGGTGAGAAAAGGGATCATCAGAAATCACTCCATTTAATAGAAGAAACCATTTAATGTGCATAGCACTTACAATTTGTCTAGATCTGCTCAATGAAGCAGATGTTTCAACCTCTGGACTGTGTAATCCAATCCAGTCTCACACATACAGTGTGATGACAAAACAAAAATCTGAAAAGAAGTGGTCAACTAAAAAATGGCAGAAGAGGATAAAATAAATAATCAACCTGCATGTACAGGACAGTGCTAAATATTGTAACTGTAACAATATACCAACTCACCTGATTCCCATTTGCAAGCATTACAAACTATTAGATAGGTCTCTGAATAATAAGAAATATGGGAAAATACCCATTAATACAGAGAGGACACAAAGGCCAGCAGCCAGATTCAATGTTACTTACAAACGACCCAAGGATCTGTTCACAGACTGATATTGAGGTCAGGATCAGATGCTTCGCTAGTGCATATATCAATGCTGGCTGTCATTAACATGCCATTGTGAGACTTTGCCAGAGCAGTATTAGTCTACATTTAAGCTAACAACAAGCATGTCTTAGATATCTGGCTATATGATAGCTTTAAGATTGTGGGAGCTACATGTTAAGGGGGGGCTGTTATTGAAGGAATGTCTACCTGAGAGGCACTATAAAAACCTTATACCTCATACATTTCCTTCACAATGCTTGCAGATGCAGGAGATGCCTTCATGGACCTGAATTATACCTAAAACATAAAAAAAAGACAAACCTACAAAAAAGGCCTTAAAAAATATAGGGACTGCAGCATCTCTTCTCAACATCATTCCTCAGTGACCATCAATTGGTGACATGTTAAACAGAACCCTACGTGTCCACAGAGAAGAGGATCATGGACCATGTGATGGGAGGTAGCCATCTACATACAACATTTCCCCATCACATAGGCCAAGATCCAAGACTCTGTAGCCAGGCTAGATTAGGTTAACATTGTGACCAGTAGATTGTCACTGAGGAGTGATGTTGAGAAGGCACAAACATCTGTGCAGCCACTAGGTCTTCCTCCGCCTAGGCACAGGGCCCCAATCTCCCATGGCTGGCTGGCGTCTCCCTGCTGGTGGTGGTGGTGGTGGTGGGGGGGGGGGGGGGGCTGGACAGTGGCACCTGCAATGATGGAGGCATGGTGAGAGGAGAGAAGGGGCAAGGCTGCAGGTGGGCGGAGGATACCTCCGAGGTGGAGGAGGTGGGGCTGGGTCCGCCCCAATCCTGAGCAGACCGGCCAGATAGGTCATTAGATGATGCCTCCTCTCCTCCCTAGTGCGCCTTGCCAGGCTGTGCATAACCTCCGCATGATTGGCGGAGATGCTGGCCTGGATCCCCCTAAGACAGTCCACCTGCTGACGCATGAGGGCCAGCATCTCTGCCTACACAGCCTGACCTGATGTTGGGCATGGAGGTGCCTGGGCCATGGCGTGGCAGTGTGGGAGACGGGAGGGTCTGGTGCCCAGTTGGAGGGTCTTGCAGTGTTGGAGGTGGTGTGGGTGGGCCCAGTGGTGGTAGTGGCGGCCAGTCCAGCACACTGCTGTTGGAGGGAAGGAGGTGGTGGTGGCTGGCTTGGGTCATCACTCCAGTTGGCCGTGGAGACAGCTTCAGTCTCTGAAGGAAGGGGATAGTGGAGTCGATTCCCGGCAGTGTGGCCGGAGAGCTGGATGGTGACACCCCCAGCCATATGACATCCTCCACCTCCAAATCTCTGCTTGTCTCCTCCTCCCCCTGCACCCATTCCTGTTGGGTGGGGGCTTGCTTCTCCACTTCCTGCTCGCCACTGAACCCAGACCTCCTTGATGTTGAAAGAGAGAAAAGAAAGGTATATGTCATTAGTATGATGAATAATATATTGTTTTGTGTGCATTCCTAACTATATGACATCTAGGCTTGAACCTGGATGATACTCCTAATTGCATCTCAGATTAGCTATCATTCTTTCACTCTTGGTCTTGATCATTCTTGTCTCCTAACGCTACCTTAATTCCGGCTGTGCTCTGTAACTGCATAGCCTGCTGTCGGCACACCAATACATGGACTATCTATTTGTTGATTACTGTTCTTGTGCCCAGGAATGACAGTGATCTGTCAGCTTCATGGATTTAATGATGCATCCATCTATCCCTTAATTATATTATATTATAATTTCATGGAGCTGACATGTCAGTGTCCATCATGTACATGTGTAGTGTGTGTGATGTACATGTGGTGGCATTTTGGCGTATGTGATATTCACCTGACATGGAGGCTGGGTCCTGCTGGGCAACCAGGCCTGAAGCTCCCTGGCGACCCTCTCCCACTCATTATAAGTCACGGACTGGTCCTTGTCCTCCTCACCTTGGTCCTAATGTCGTCAATCCGGTGCTTGTAACACCTCACATCCATTGGCGCTGTTCCTACTGCTGCCACCTCAGCTGCTACCTCTTTCCATGCCTGAGCCCTAGGCCCGAGCCTAACTTCTCTCCCCCTGCAAGAATCACTGTGTGGCCACAGATAGCACAGAGGAGGACCACAGTCTCTGTTCTTGCCCTGTCCCTCCCCCGAACTACCACCCACCCTTAGATCAGGCCCCTTCCCCTCAGTCCCTCTTCTAAGTGTGCCTGGTGCTAGCCCCCACCTACCTCCTCCTCTACACTCCCCTCCTCCTTCTGCTCCTCCTGCTCCTCCACCACCTCCTTCTCTTCACCACTCCTCTCCTCCTCCTCCTCTTTTCCACCACTCCTCTCCGCCTCCTCCTCCTCCCCACCACACCTCCCCTCCTCTCCACCACTCCTCCCCACCACCCCTCTCCTCCTCTCCACCACTACTCCCCATGCTCACCTCTCTTTCCCCTCTGTCCTCCTTGTCTCTCCTCTTCTCCTCCCCACCTCTCCACTCCTCTCCCCTCCTCTCTCCTCCCTCCATATCAATCCCCAAAATAATAGGATGCTAAACAAAAATAAGTTTAACCGTTAATATATGATGGGGAAAAAACATGTGTATTATGTTTAATTAATAACTGTTGGGATGATGGGATGGGGGTGTATGGAGTGACCTAGCTCTATATGTCTCTATGTGTGTTCTTTAAATTATGTGTATTGCAATTATGTGTAATCTGTAAATATGTGTAATCAATGATAAAGTGTTAAATATTAAAAAGTTAAAGATAAATGAACAAAATCACAAACTGCTCTGAAATAACTCCTGCTCTCTCTCACTCTCAAAAACCACCAACTCCTGGACCTGAGTACTACTTCGAAAGAAAATACAATACAGTCAATGCATGGGCGGGTGGAACGCAAATTTATAGTTTTCCTCTGTCAATGATCCGCGCGATTGGATAGTAATGGCCAATCGCGGTGTGGCCAGCCCTTTAACATCTTGCGTGCGTGAAAAGGGTTTATGGGCTTGCGTCTATGGCCTGTAACTCGTGGCATGGTTGAATGTAATAGCTCTGTAACACAGCAGAATTTCAAGCCAGCAGGCTCTGTGGGTGTGTCGTTGCCACTACGGGCTTGGAATTTAATGGGGCTGCTGGTGTAGTTGAAGCTCGACTTGAAACATGAGGATGTGGACCTAATGCTTCCAACTCATGCATCAAAAGGGGTCCTCCTTCTACAGGCTTGGACTGTTGGAAGAGCTCCTGGATGTGCTGCAGGGAGATCCAAAGTGTAGCCTTGGAACCACAGAGCCTTGCGAAATCCCATTGGCACAATGCCTAAAGAACATGGAAATAAACCCTGGGACAGAAGAAGAAAAGTTGCTCAAACCATTGATCTATAATGAAATGGAGTTGGAAAAAGAGTTACCAAGGGTGAGGAGCTGGAGACTGAAAGGTTAGCAGAGGAGGGGCAAGCCCTGAGAGTCTGCCCAACTACCCATGTCTGTTACCTGTCCTGAACCACAGACCGCTGATGTCCAGGCGCCAAGGCTGACAGTCATAGAGAGTGTGATGCCAGATCTTGGCATGAGGCTATCAGGAGAGGGGTCGTTCCCTGAGACCCTGAAGCTCTTGCATAATTCAGGTGGATCCAGATAAGTGTGGGAGTCCAGGTGAGGGCACTGGTCTTGAGACCCTGTGGAAGGCCAAGTTGAGGCCCCACTCCAAAACCCTGCAGAGTTGCAGCAGGGCTGATGGGGATCGCTTCAGTCCTGACAGCCCCAAAGGTAAAGGATATGGGCAAGTGGCCCATGGTACCAGAAGACCTGACACAGTGTACCCTAGATGCAGAAGTGAGCCCAACCTTGCCAGCCCTGGAAGATACTAACTCTAAGGAGCTACCGACCCCAGTGAAGTCTGCTACCCCGGATGACCCTCAGCCAGGAAAGGGTCTCCATCCAAAGACCCTAATCCCGAGTCCTGCTCTGTTTTTCACCAACCCTGCCTTGACAACCGACCCTAAGGAGAAGTGCCTTTTTCCCCCACCTGAGCTGCTCCCTAGATGGGATACCCCAGAGCCACTACCTGCCTGTGGCCAAGGGGGTAGCAGTATGCTCCTGGATGTATCCTAGTTTCTGAGACCCTGGATGAGACCCCAAGATTGATGCCTGCAATTTGGGGTGGGTTACTGAAAGAAAGGGAGATGGGGTTGGGCTGTGTTTCTACCTTGAACCATGAGGATTGGGATCCCAGATGCTGTGAAGGAAAAGGGGGGAGGGTGGCTGAGATGTGGCTACTGTCCCAGATACCCCCTGGAAGGACTGCAACTGGATTATGTTCCCAAGTCCATACAGAAATTGGGGTTTGAGACTGTGGACATTTTCCTGACATATGGCCAACCACCCACAGACCGGGCCAACCTACTACCCACTCCAGGAGGAGGTAATGCACTGGGACTTATGCAGTGGCCACTTAGGCCAACATTTTCCTATTTGGATAGGGACTTGGACTTGCGCTATGGGCTGCAGTTGAAGACTATCATCCGGTAAAGATCATAGACCCAGAACTGCAGTCGGGAAAGGGGTAGTAATGGCACAGATCCCTTTTTCTCTGCCTGGGTGTTGGCCCATTGAGCCAACATAAAAGCACAGACTGCTTGGCTCCAGCAGTGGATTATCTGCATTAACACCTACATTATGATCTGTTTTGCCCCATTGTTTCCCAGATAAGCTGATTACATCTCTGTTGCCAGACAGCCAGAGACAGCGTTATGTGTATTGAAGGTTGCCTTATTGTTCGCAGACAGGATGCCAGACTATTAGACCCCATGGAGAGTTAATCTTGTCTGTTTGTCAGCCACTCCCTGTTTTTGTTGTGTGGTATTCACTCCCTATATTTATCAATATATATATTGCTACTTTTCAAAAATCAAACAGTTCAATACTGGAGAAATATAGAAATTGTGTGTCTCTTATTTTGTTCCCGGTGGCTGCGATACTGAACTTATCTCCACCCTGCAAGTAACCTGTCCAGGTCACTACCACAGGAAGCTTACTGAGACTCCTGGAAGTGCTGATTCCTAATGGAGAGACTCTGACTGATACAGAAGCCAGATATCAGGGTGCTGGTGCCGAGATTTCCAAGAACCCAACGGTCCTTGTGGGTAGTTAACCTGTAGTCTATATCAGGTGGCCGTGGGCAGTAATAGCTCCTACCCCCTTAATCGTCACAGTCACCCAAGATGGGCTGGTCGTAGCAAAGTGGCCAGACTAATTGTGGTTCACTGGAGAAAGAACTGGCAACCCACTCCAGTATATTTACCAAGGTAACCTTATGGATAAGCGCAACCAGATAAATAACAATAGATGTACCTGGCCAGCGGCGGTCCACAGGATCATGGAGAGTCAGACACGACTAAACAACTGAACAACAACTGTTGTAGGTATATGACCCTGAAGCAGTGTACGACTTTGCAGAGAGGTGTGTGCATAAATAAATTATTAAATAAATGTTGACAGTAGAAACATGTTTAGATGCCACTGGTTTGCAAGTGAAAAGCTCATGTACAGCGAGTGACGAGAGAAAGAGAAGCCATGTTACTGAGCTAGGACACATCTCTAATGTTTCTGAAGTCTCTCTCCTTTTTTCTCTCATACATGCTCATTTACATTGCTCACAAGCATGCTCTCAAGAGTGCACTCTCACCATGTGCAAACACATACACTAACACACATGTACATTTACATGTACTGTGCTCTGAAGTGCACCGATGAACGCACATGCTCTTACACGCACTCCCTATCCCTCACTTACACCCTAATACATGACCACTCTGCATAATAATTTGACAGTGCAGCCATGCACACATGGAAGCCCACTCATGATTCTATGTTGTCATGAACTCTCATGCGTGTGTTCTCTCACACAAATCCATTCACACAGATGCACACCCGCACACTGTTACATTCACTCTCATACACCTGCATGTACTCTCACACACATGTATACACACTCTCTCAAGCACTCACACGCATGCACTCTGTAACCTATGCACCTGCCAACTCTAATACAAACCCAGTGTCACGCACCCGTGCATGCACTTGCAGATATGTAAGATGGCTTCCTCATATATGCTCACATGCATGCAGACACTCTCTTAACTATGTACTAGCACACTCCTACACAGGCACTCTCAAGCATGCACAAGTTGGCCTGATGTACTCTGAGTGTGAGTGTTTTTGAGTTAGTATGTGTCTTTGTCGTATGATATTTACAGAAGGGAGGGTTCAGAGACACAGAATGGGGTTAAGCAAAGGAAATACATTTGAAAACCATGTGCTTAATTATCAACAAATATTGTAGTGAAAAATTAGATTCATGAGTGTGCTTCCATGTGTGCATGACTGCGCTCACACATTATTATGCAGAATGGTCATGTGTGAAGGTGTAAGGGAGGGATGTGTAAGAGTATGTACAACATCATCTTTAAAATCACCTATAATAGTTAATAGATGTGATGCTGTTTGCTGTGCAGTATGGAGAATGGCGCAACTACGCATGTGCAGCCCATGTTGCGCTATTGCGCATGTGCATGCTCTGTGCTGCACGGTGGGGGGTGAGAAGGAGAGAGTAAGGTAGGGGGAGAGAGAGAGAAAGGGAGGGAGAGGGGGTGAGGGAGGGAAGCAGAGAGGGAGGGGGAGAGGAGGGAGGGAGAGAGAAAGAGAGTGTGGGAGAGAGAGGGAGGGGAGGGACAGAGGGGGAGGGAAAGAGAGAGAGAGCTCACAAACCCCAGAGAGAGGACACAGAGAGAGACAGAGGGCACAGAGAGAAATGGAGCACGCACACATACAAAGAGAGGGCGCACAGAGAGAGGGTACACTGAGAGAGAGACAGCACACAGAGAGAGACAGAGCACAGAGAGAGACAGCACACAGAGGGCTCACAGAGAAAGGGAGAGGGTGCACGGAAAGGGTGCACAAACAATTGAACATAACATAGAAGTCAGACATTTTCTGTCATATATTTCAAAGCTCAGGGCCATATTTACTAAAGGGTGAAGTGCGGGAGAACTCTTGGTAATGTCAAATCTTAATATATATCCCATATGCTAGGACACAGGAATTGTATGGCTCTCCAACATTTTACCCTTTAACACATCTGGCCCACATGTCTTAAACACCATAAACGGTTTTGTAGACAACATTGGATTAAAGGGACGCAGTAATGCTGCAGAGGGCAATGATTGCTCATCCCCTTGCTCTGTACTTTAACACGATTCAAGCTGTGTTTTATCATTTAACAATGATCAAAATCATAATAACACCCCAGTATTTTGTCTTTAGTGCTTCCAATCAATGTTTATTCTTCAGTTGCTAGATTTTAAAAAGTCCTGGGAGACGAAGAGCAAGCGTCATTCCTTTCCCTCTTCTGACTGCTCATTCTTATGGTGCAAAATTATTTTGTTAAAAGCCTGATTTTGTATATAAATGGTAGAAAACTGCAAGTTCCAGTTTATTCTAAAACATGATCATGCTTTAAATGAGTCCAATATTAATATTTTATTTAAAAGGAATGTCTTAATATGAAGAAGGGGAAAAGCAGGTGGACAACATGTTAAGAACCCAGGATTTTGGAACTATCTCTAAGGCTCCTGATGTCAGGACTGTGAAGATTACATGGGGCCTCCAGGCTTGTTCACGAAATGTGACCCTCGGCTGGAGGATGCGTGGGAGTGTATAAAAATGTCCGGCTGAGTGAGATTGAATCAGCCTCAGTTTATTTCTGACACTGAGTATTCAATTTCATATAAGAAAATTCACTTACACTGCAATATATGATGGAGATTCCTGGCAGAGCTGGCATTGAGAGGGTTAATATGGGTGGACTGGATGAGCTCCCCCTAATGCTGCACTTAAGCATACAGTTATCAAAGCAACCACATCTATGTATAACGTTCTGCTGTTCTTACAGTATAGGATCTTAATTCCCCTTCAACCTGCCATAACTGTCCTTTGTACCTTGCTCGAGGGCCCAATACAGCATCACGTTGAAGCAGCCAACCTCACATTTATGGGCTACTAAAGGATTAAACAGCTGTCCATGGGTGGGTTTCTTGGCACTGTACTTCTACTCTGGGCTGTGTTTCAAAAGCTGTCTGGTAGAACATATATATGTTTAAAGGCACCCTGTAGTAAGAATTTTACACTGTACATTTAAAATAGCAAGAGCAACCTTTAGAAGTTTGTTTTTGGCATGGAATCGGCAGTCGTATGTTAGAAAACCACTTTCCTTCTCTTCTTACCATGATAATAAAATAGAACAGCCATACTTAGATAATGCAATGCACCCAAATCTACCGCTCCAACAATACAGACTAATTCCAGAAGGCACAGCTTGATAACGTTTTTTTTTTTTTTTTTGCGTTGTTCAGTTATTTTTATGGACCATAACAAACCAGGACATCTCTATGTCCATGGTCATGCTGATCCACTTGGCATTCAAGGCAGAGATACTGGAGTAGGTTGCCAGTTCCTTCTCCAATGGGCCACAGCATACAGCTCCTGGTATTCCTAGATGGTTCCCCATCCAAGTACTGATCAGGCCCAACCCTGCTCGGCTTTGGGGTGGTGTGATCTCTTGGTTCCCTGACTGGGAATCGAAGTCACAGTGGTGAAAGCACCAAATCCTAACAACTGGACCACCAGGGATCTCTGGCGGTGGGGTAGACGGTATCATTAAAAAAATATTACATCTGTAAACAGTAAAAAAATTTCATATTTTTGCTTTATTTTAAACACAGTTTCACAGCTATAAGATTACTTTTTCGCAAACTTGCAAGAAAAATGTCAATGCACTGTATAACATAATTGTCACTACCCATCATCATTTCGTGACATGAATATTCTCAAAAGTTGCTTTTTTCATTGAACTCATGATTATTCATCCCTCACTAAAATATTAACCCATTCCATGGTAGAATTTTATATAACAGTAAAATGCCCCTTATAATATTAATATAGGAATTGGAAGTTAGCGCAGACGGTTGGAGGTTTCTTTTGCCATGTGAACATACTATAATTGGGTAATACTGCTTTATTTTGTTGCTCTGTTTGTTTACAAAAAGCTTAGTAAGGATATGGACATGCGTGTTTTTATGATCATACCAAGCTCATCCTCACTTTCCACATTTACACAGTATATACCAGGGGTCGGGGTAGAAGCTCTGCTTTGCTTCCTTATTGCTCAAATTATATGTTAATATTTTTCAAGGGTTTAAAATAATTATGCATTAACTGCTACAATATGAACTTTTAATTATATATTCCTTTTAAAATATACTACAGATAATGTGCCGTCCTTAGCACAGATGATGCCATTATTCTGTACCCACTTTTATTCTGCAATATTTAAATCCCAGCATATGACCTAATGATAAATTCAGTCGGGTTGCAGCCATACATAACTGCCACTAACATAATTAGTGCCTTGGGTTGAAGGACGTAACTAAATATCACCTACGTATTAACCTGGATTCAATCAGACAATTTGGTGCCAAATATGAGGAAAGCCCTACCTTTTGGGAAGTAAATGCCAACTTGGATCAGCTTGAGAGAGGGAGGACAGTTTGCGTTGGTGGCTGCATGAGAGTCACTGAAGTTTTTTTGACTCCTTTGAAGTTTCAAATAGCAATTTATCTCACTTGGCATCTCATGTCTTAGGGCTTTCAGTAAAACATAGCTATCAACATCTTGTAGGCAAATAATAACAGGTTCTATTTGTTAGGTCTCCTTGGTACGATAAAACAATTCATAAAGTGAAGATAAACATTAATAATTCACAAGACAATTTCATATAATAGTAAGGCTCTTCCTTTATTTACATTGTATAAACAACTACTCATTTACAGGCCTGTGACTGGATACAGAATAACTATTAGATCCCTTTTATCTGACTGACCAATCACAGTTATACTGCAGGAACCACCACTCTTTCCTGGTGGATTATCCTCTCCTGGTCAGTCAATGAGAATCTAACAACCATAACCACCACTATCTTATTCTTCCTTTATGGAATATATTTTTCCATAGCTACAACTAGATGTGGATTGGATATTGCACCTTTATACACACATTGTGAGATCTGATTTCCTGTACTGACACTTCACACAACATCTGGATACTGCACCATCATAAAGACAGTATGAGCTCTGCTATTCCTGTACTGTAACAACACAGAGCATCTGGATAAAGCACGTTCACAGAGACAATGTGAGTTCTGCTATTCCTGTACTGCATCTGGATACTACAACTTCATACAGACAGTGTGAGCTCTACTATTCCTGTACTGTTACTACGCACAGCATCTGGATATTGCACCTTCAAACACACAGAGTGAGCTCTGCCATTCTTGACATTACACACAGTACCCTGATACTAAATGTTCATAGACAGTATGATCTCTGCTATTCCTGCACTGACACTACACAGAGCATCGAGATACTGCACCTTCATACAGACAGTGTGAGCTCTGCTATTCCTGCCACTACACACTGCATCTGAATACTGCACCTTCATACAGACCGTGTAAGTTTTGTTATTCCTGACACTACACACAGTACCCTGATACCGCACCTTCATACAGACAGTGTGAGCAGGAACCACCACTCTTTCCTGGTGGATTATCCTCTCCTGGTCAGCCAATGAGAATCTTACAACCATAACCATCATTAACTTCTTCTTGTTTACTGGAATATATATTTCTATAGCTACAACTAGATTTGAATTGCCTAGTGGGAGACATGCTTCTATAATCACAAAATTATTCCACTTGCCTCATGGTAGTAATGCCGTCACTAGATCCTTCTAGCCTGCGGTGGATATAGTGCTACAACAACCATTATAGTCCCTTTGCTGGGTGAGAAATATAGTGCTATAACTATTCCTAGATGGTACATTCAGAGCCATAGCCAATTCTAGATTCATCTCTTCTGGTAGGTCAACAGAGACATTTAGACATATGTACTAATATAACCGTCTCCTCTAATAGCGTCATCAAATCAATTTGTGTCTCATCCCACTCTTTTCAATGCTGTCCCTTACCCATCATGTTAGCTGTTGGAATATGGAAAACATTCAAAGCATTTGCTATGATCTCAATGTCACTACAACCAATGAGTTTGTAAGTTTGTGAGTTTTCAATTTTGCAATGTGCTTTGGGGAGAGCACTTTGGACACCGGATTCTAAGCTCAAAGACCGTGCCCTCCATCCTTTGCAACATGTTAATGCTGCTATTGTTTTTGCCTTGATTGTAACCCATGCATAGTGCTATGGAATAAGTTGGCACGTTACTAATAAATGATAATAATAATAATAATAATAATAATAATAATAATAATAATAACAATGAGTTATTGTGTATGAGACATTTACAGGGCTTTCTCTTGACCAAACAAACAAAAACTTTGGAGAAAAAAGCTTGCTACTTTGTATCATGTACAATTTTCTGTTTGTCTTTCCAACATATGTTTGTCGCTACACAGTTTTTATTTGCTAATCCCTTACAGTATATTACAACAGGGTTATTTATATACTGTATGCATATTAAGCTTAGGTTATCTATAAAAGAATGCCTAATTTATTATATTGAATTATCTATTCTAATACTTTCATAGATGGGTTAATGATAGCAACTATAGCATATATGCTAAAATAGTTCTACCTTTTCATCTCATCTCCCACTTACCACTTTATTCCTTTAGGTATCTTGGATGTCTCCCCCAGCTTCAAAGAAATTCATGACCACAATGAATCCAATGCTAATTTTCAGAGCATTCAAGCAAAGGTTGGTGAAGACACAAATCTAGCCAGAGTTACCATATGTAGATGTCAGCCAATCCAGCATGGCAATGAACAAGTGATTAGTGAATGCTGAAAAAAATCTATATTTTATTCTTGGCTCATATAGGTGTCTAGGAAATATTTGGCAGTTGCCGTTCTGTTTACACCAAGTGGCTAATTAAATTTCCAAACCCACTTTCAAGAGGCAAATTCATTTTCAAAATAAAAAAAATCTTAGTAGCTAAAAACAATGATTTTTATTTGTATAGATACATATATGCTTGTAAACCCTAGGTCAGGGCAGGGAGCAGAATCTAAGACAAAGTCGGAAACCGATAACTATACAGCACCCAAATACTGAACACTTTGCTAGGGTAAAATAGAAGCTAATGTGAAAGCTTCTAGTAGGTTTATGCCAAATGTAAGTGTCCACTTATTTCCCTGAGAAAACTGCTGATTCAAGCCTATGACAACCTACGGCTTCTGTTGGGCTTGATAAGAACCTAGTTCAAACCTACCCTGGTTCTGTGTGAATCCCTGATAGCAACACAAACTTTAAAAACTGGAAATTTATTATAAATTTAAAAAAATATTATATTCTTCTAAGGTGCTTAATACATCCTGGTTGGATGAATCAATAACCAAATTCAATAATGGTACACAATAACCATTTAGAAGAAAAGTCTATGCAACAGACTCCATGTGTCTCATTTCAGAGACCTCCTATCTGAAGGGCTATGGTGTGCCCCACAAGCTGGCTAAATGCCCTTCAATAAAGTGTAGTGTTATACAGAATATATAGACTGAAGCAAAATGATATCATACCAAACCAGAGATGCATAAATGTACTAAAAATACTTGTCCAGTTGTGTTAGCTAAAAACAACTTTCACCTTATATTAACCACATTGGGTCAAGATCATTTAATTACCAGTATAATATGGGTATTTCACAAACACCCATAGTACAACACTCATTGGGTAAAGATAATTGCTGAATGAAAGTCTAATTCACCACCGGTAGTAGGATAAAGAAGACTATATCCCTGATAGCAGGAACAGAACCAACCCAGCTTACACTCACCAAAGGGCCCAGCAATCCACAGGAATCAGTAGAGCTGATGATCTATGCTGCATCTCTGTCTATTTATTAATTTTATCCACCCGTTTGCTGTTTTTCTGCTTGCAGATTCTCACACAACATGATTTACAGTACAATTGCATCACATTTATGCATGATATCAATGCATAGTCATGCATGTATAAGAGGCAGACAGTATCTTTCCTCATATTTCAGACACAAATAGCAAACCTGTCTCTTCCAGAGGGAATTCCCTTGTGCAATAACCAGTAAATATGATCACTTAATTTAATTATGTAATGATATTTTAAAGTGGCGTGTTGCGTACACTGAAATATCATACATCAAACATTTGGATATGGTTCAATTATGTAATGTAAAACACTACAATATATGTAATTATTGCAAAACCTAGGTCATATTTAGAGTATTTTTAGCGTTAGAAGTTCTATTTGCTTTTTTAAACAGATACAACATTTTAATTACTTTAAATATATATTGTATGCTTGAAATCTGTCAATCATCTTCCACCAAACTCACTTTAATTTTTGTTGATATTTCCTCCTGACTGTACTTGTCAAGCTACTGTGATCTGTTACTGTTAATTTATTGCAAAAAGCGTGGGTTATATTGTCTGATGGTTATTGCAAGTCTAGCACATTGCTATTGTTTTGGAAACCCTATAGGCTGGAATTACCAAATGTGCATTCCAACATAATTGTCATTGGTGATTCAACCCATTTGCCAAAGTGTAATTTAGGAAGGATGTAAGAAGAGTAGATTAAATATGCTGACAGAGAAGGGCTATTATAGCTTTATCACATATTATAATTGTCAAACTGCGAGTTGTCGTCACGCTTGCGAGCCTCGCTTCGCGAGGCAAGCCATTAATGCATAGAAGCCTTCCGCGCTCATCGCCCTGCGAAGCAGTTGAGGCATTGAAACATGTGGGACTTAGATTGCAAGCAGTTGAGCAACGCAGGACTTAATTAAAAAAACGACCTCGGAATCTTGGGGCAAAAAAACGACCCCGCCAAAAAATAATAATAATAATAAAAAAACACTCAAACAAGACAGGACGCCTGGGAGTGAGGTTGCACGCAAATTTAAGCCGAATTTGCAGAGTTTCGTCACTTAGAGATCGGCTAAGCAAGAAAAACAATGGCGGATGGAAAAAATGAAAACGAGGCTACAGGAAATCGTAAAAAAAAAGAGAAGAAAATAATAAAACACTCACACAAAGCACGGGGAGAACGCCAGGACGCCTCGGAGTGAGGTTGCACGCAAAGTTAAGCCGAATTTGTAGAGTTTTGGCACTTGAAAATCGGCTAAGCGAGAAAAAAAATGGAGTATGGAAAGAATGAAAATGAGGCCAAAGGAGACCGAAGCGCGCAAATCACCACCAGGCATGTACGATTTAGCCAGGAATGACCTCGCAATCTCAGGGGCAAAACAAAGCCGAATTTGCAGAGTTTCGGCACTCGAAAAAAAAATGGAGGACGGAATTTTTTTATTTTTTACACTGTACTTAAATATCTGTCTTTGCAATGAGTGCTGAAGGGGATCGTTGCAAAGCAGTAAACTTGAAGTACACAAGGGTAGAGGCTCGCGATGAGCGCCGAAGTTCCTCAGAAGAGCAAAATCCTTACATTGTGTGGCAAACAGTATTGCCATGGCTTCAAATTTTATTGCCCCGTCATTTTTGACGGGCAAGTCGCTAGTAATAACTATAAACCCAACT
This sequence comes from Discoglossus pictus, assembly GCA_027410445.1. NCBI lineage: Eukaryota > Metazoa > Chordata > Amphibia > Anura > Alytidae > Discoglossus > Discoglossus pictus. The sequence continues at coordinate 85,673,105 of CM050172.1, forward strand.
CATTAATACTGAGCAGGATAGTAAAACTTTACATCAAATATATGTGACCCATTATTATTGCATAGTGTACTGTAGATTTACAGCAGCAATAAACACCAAATATTGGTATTGTAGACGAAACTATACTCATTCAATTGAGAAATGTAAGTTACTGGAGCCTGTAAACTAATTTGCTATTCAATTGGCATATTTTTGCAAGCCAAAAACGGTCTATGGGTTACGGGCTGAAAATTTATGCGGTTGTTACAACCGTAACTTACACCCCATCTAAGCCTTTGATCTTTCAGGTCCGCAAGAGTTACGATCACTAAAACCGCAAATCGCTATTCTATTGCTACAATTTCACAAGCCCGCAAATGTTTTCACACCCGTAAACGGCAAATGTAGAAGAAAATTCTACGGGTACCAGATAGGACTTGCAAGGGGGTTAAACACCTGTTCGTAGCGCTGTAAATGCAAATAAAAAATCAATACTGTACTTTAAAATACGTGGAAATTGATGAAAGACATTAGAATGAATTGCACAACAGTCTCAAGCTCACAAATCAGCAATAAAAAATCATTTATTTTTATGTTTCATTTCGGGGTTATGTCAATCTTGGGAATCAATGAGTTAATACATATCAGGCCACCCACATGGACTAGAACAGTATTGGCATTAATTTTTATTATTTTGTATTTTGCAGCTTTGCGAGTATGATGGCATATTGGACCCGCAAACTTAAATGATTGACATATAACCTCCATCTTATACTGCCATAATGATGACGATCTCATTTACTATTGGCTATTTCTAAATGGGTAGTTACAGCCTTGCTTAATTGATCATGATCACGCTCTGAAATGCTACTTACAGGTGCATGGTTTATGGTTTCGGCTTTCGGCCCATAACTTACGGCTTGTTCATTTGAATAGCTCCGTAATTGTAGCACAGTTCAAGCCCTCAGCAATCCCGCAGACACACGGCCTGTATACCGTGAGTTGAGGCCTTGCAATTGAATGAGGCTCTATATCTTTACAACAACTATAAACTCAACAGTAGTGTAGGTGGTAAAGCTTGGGCAACTCTATACACATGGCTGGATTACCCATTTGGCCAACAGCTTCCCCGTTTTTAAGCTTAGAAAATAATACAGCCCACCATTAAATGCATTTCATAAACAAGTAATTGCTCAGCGTCTGTATGAATAGCTATGTTGTTAAAATGGCTGTTATGGGAAAATGTCTGTGACTTGCTCACACAGCAAGAAAGCGATGCACACGCACAGAACAGCGAAAAATGGGTGCATGCATACCTTGCAAATGCACTCGCAGGGGCTCCTCCACTTCACTGCCCAGGTGCTCCAAAAAGCTAAATGCTGCTGACTATACACCATACTCATTAGCGATGTAGCGGTACTATAGCATAGCAACATCCATACATCCAAGTCATTGGCAGCTTTAGGGTACTATAGCAAAACAATGACACAACTTACCCATTTGCAGTGTAAGAGGTTTGATAACAAATCTAGACCAAGTGCAAGGACCAACAGATCTGTTTAATATGACAGTATCACTAAACCTGGAAATCACAAGTTCCTTTACACAATTCATGTAATATAGAAAAACTTCAGTTTTTCGGTCTATAAGCATATATAGTAAGAATCCTATTTGTAGCAGAGGGGGTGGCATTCCAATGGCGCAGAGTTGGAGGAAGTCTTTTGAAGTGAAACGATACTCTATGAACTGGTTAGTGGTGCTCCAAAAAACAATAGTAATAACACATAGCTGCATGGGCGTAGGAACTGGGGGGGAGGAGGGTGACATATCCCCCCAGATTTTTCAATGTGTGTATATGTGTAGAAAAGCTGTGCATTTTTTCTATACAAGACTCATTCCTAGTCGGTAGTTTATGAAAAAGGTCCTAAAAGAGAAGGAATCCTATCATCTAGTAGCATTACACATTTTGTCCTCCTGATAGATTTGCCATCAGGGCTGCACAAAGTAGTTGCTGTGTTAAGGGTATTTTAGAACGCAGGAGGCTGAAAAATAAAGCTTCACACCCATTGCTCTTATTCAGCAATAATATCTACACCACACAGCTATTTTTATCTGGTACGAAGGGCCATCTGGGGAAAGCCTAAAAGAGATTTCAATTTCATTTATAAGCTTTAACAGCCACTTGCTATTCCCTTTTTTTTAACACAATGAGAAATAAAAAGATATTCATAAACACTCTTGGAAATAACGTTTTAATTACTATAATCAGTATTATGTATGTGTGTGCTTTGGAAAATAAAATATTAGACTTTCCTAGAAGTGTAGGGCTACCATACAGCTATAAGTTATAATAAGCTATAAGCCATACCATAAGTCGATAAACCATTTGTGATGGATAAAATAATTCAAACATATTTTTTCACAGCATCTCAGCATAACAGCTTTTTTTATTCAGAATACATTAAATGTTGTTTATGCTGATCCTTCTTATATAGAGGTAAGAAGATGGATCAGCTGGCCTATGACATATGTTCTTTAAACACTTTAACTGCGCTTTTAGATTAAAAACACTCATAATTTTTTTTCTCTGCACAAAATAAATGTGTTTGCGTCACTCAGTTGTGTCCGACTCTCCGTGACCTCACGGACCGCAACATACCATGCTGATCTACTTGGTATTCATGGAGCGGGTTGCCAGTTCCTTCTCCATTGGGCCACAGCATACAGCTCCTGGTATTCCTAGGTAGTCTCTTATCCAGGCCCAACCCTGCATGGCTTCTTGGTGGGGTGACCTCTTGGTTCCCTGACTGGAACAGAACCCAGGTTGTAGTGGTGAATGCACTGAATCCTAACCACTGGACCACCAGGAAACTCATACTGAATAAATAAACACATATAAATAGAGAAATTTTGAGGGGCTAGTGTACTAAAGTGTACTAAAGCAAAAATCACCTTATATACACACATTATAAAGTCTTCTCAAAGTTGTGTTCGGTTGTACTGAGTTGAAGAGGTCTCTTCTCTCATTGTTAGAATAGAACTGCAGAAGACTCCCCTCGGTTATGAGCACTTTTAAAGCACAACAGTAATTTCAATTGTATTCACCCTTCTGAGATGAATAATTTGTAGAACTACTTTTGGCTGGATATTTTGGGGTAAGTCTTTACCACATTTGCACATCTAGAACCAGCAACTTTTGCCCATTCGTCTTGAGAAAGTTGCTCAGGTTTTCTTAGGTTGGATGGAGGTTTATGGTGACAAGTAATTTCCAATTCAGTGTAGTCTCGTGTCACTTGCAGATCGAAACAGATTTTCCTCTAGAATCAACTTATATTTAGTTCCATCCATCTGGCTCTTGACCCAGAGCTGTTTTCCAGTTCTTGCGATAAAAAGTATCACCACAATATGATGATACCATGATGATACCAGCATATCTGTCTCAGTGTGGGGATGGTATTTTCAGTGTAAAAGGCAGTGTTGGATTTACTCCATAGAAAAAGTTTTGCACTATTAACAAAAAGTTCAAACTATCTCCACAAACCTTTTTAGCTAACACCAAATTGGATTTGATATGTTATTTTCTGTATCAATGGCTTTCTTGCTTTCACTTTTCTATTAAGCCCAGCATTATGGAGCATGCTGGTTATTGCTGTTCTTAGACAGTTTCTCCCATCTCAGCTGTGGATCCCTCCAGCTCCTTCAGAATTACCACTGTCCTCTTGGTTGCTTCTCTGACTACTAATGTCTTCTTTGTCCAGTTTTGGTGGGTACCCTTCTTTAGGCCAAGTTACTTGCTGTTGTGCCATATTTTTCCATTTTTTTAAATAATGGATTGTTATTGTTTTAGTACTTCAGTCATGTCCACCACTTTAAGCTCCATCAAGCTCATTTTCATTGCTTCAATGACCCCAAATATTTATCTGCACCTCTGCCATCCCCTTTTTCATGTGCGTTCCATTTTTTCAAGCATCAGAGTCTTCTCTAGGGAATCCTGTCTTCTTATGATATGGTCTTTCACAACAATCATTTAGTGTATGGTGAGCACAAAAGTGAGAAAAGCTCTCCACCGTACAAAGTACAGAAAACGAATAATACATTAATAAGCCCATTTGCATGTCTAAAAGGCGGGGACATGCAAATGAGAATACAATGTATCTCACTCTTTTAATCCAAAAGTAGCAACTTTATACATTGCTCCCTTAAAGCATATGCCCGCTGTATTAAACAGTTTTGAAGCAAAGCATCGGGTTGGATTTTACAGAAACCAAGAATCACTCATATAAAGGCCTGTTTCAAGCTTTTGGCTATCATCAGTATGAGGTAGATTCTGGTTTGTGCAATAGATTTTGTAGGATTGGGTATTCCACAACAATCATTTAGTGTATGGTGAGCACAAAAGTGAGAAAAGCTCTCCACCGTACAAAGTACAGAAAACGAATAATACATTAATAAGCCCATTTGCATGTCTAAAAGGCGGGGACATGCAAATGAGAATACAATGTATCTCACTCTTTTAATCCAAAAGTAGCAACTTTATACATTGCTCCCTTAAAGCATATGCCCGCTGTATTAAACAGCTTTTAAGCAAAGCATCGGGTTGGATTTTACACAAACCAAGAATCACTCATATACAGGCCTGTTTCAAGCTTTTGGCTATCATCAGTATGAGGTAGATTCTGGTTTGTGCAATAGATTTTGTAGGATTGGGTATTCCACAACAATCATTTAGTGTATGGTGAGCACAAAAGTGAGAAAAGCTCTCCACCGTACAAAGTACAGAAAACGAATAATACATTAATAAGCCCATTTGCATGTCTAAAAGGCGGGGACATGCAAATGAGAATACAATGTATCTCACTCTTTTAATCCAAAAGTAGCAACTTTATACATTGCTCCCTTAAAGCATATGCCCGCTGTATTAAACAGCTTTTAAGCAAAGCATCGGGTTGGATTTTACACAAAATATTTGAGCTTTAGCCTTATGATCATACCTTTAAGTGAACAGTCTATCTTGATTTCTTGTAGTATGGATTGATTGGATCTTCTTTCAGTCCAAGGAACTCTAAGCAGTCTTCTCCAACACCATAATTCAAATGCATCAATTCAAGGGTGCTCAGACTTCTTACTAGTCCAGCTCTCACATATGTACATTACTACTGGGAATATCATAGTTCTAACTAAGCAGACCTTTCTTGATAGTGATAGATCATTACTTTTCAATAGCTTATCCAGAGACTTGCCATAGCTTTCCTCCCCAGTAGCAAACGTCTTTTAATTTCATTGCTCTGAGCCCAGGAACATAAAATCTGTCACTGCCTCCACTGCTTTCCCACTATTTGCTAGGAACTGAGATTGCTGTTTGCCATGATCCTTGTCTTTTTAATGCTGAGCAGCAAGCCAGCTTTTGCATTATTTTTTAATCTTTTACTCTCATCATTAGATCATTTAGATCTTCTTTGTTTTCAGCCATACGAGTAGTATCATCCGCATATCTGAGGTTGTTGATATCTCTCCTAGTAATATTAATTTTGGCTTTGGATTCTTCCAGTCCAGCCGTACGCATGATGTATTCCACATATAAGTTGAATAAATAAGCTGACAATATTAAGCTTTGTTACGCTCCTTTCCAGATCTTGAACCAATCAGTTGTTCCATGCTTGGTTCTATCCATGGTATTTTGGCTCACATACTAATTCCTCAGGAGGAGGATGAGATGATTGGGTACTAGTATCTCTTTAAGAACTTGCCACATTTTGTTGTGATCCACACAGTCAAAGACTTTAGAATAGTCTATGAAGCAGAAGTAAATGCTTTTCTGGAACTCTCTTGCTTTCTCTATGATCCAATGGACATTGGCAATTTCATCTTAATTTTATATAGATCAGTGATAAAAAAAACCCTAGTTAAATCAGTTTAATTCCAAGCTGTAACACTAGAAAAACGCAGAAATGTCTAATGGGACAAAAGTTGGTGAAGATACAAATCTGTACTTTTATTTCTCCTCTTAAATCTCCTAACCATAAAAAGTAAAGGAAGCATCTTAATAACAAAATAATGTTGCTCCAATGGCAATATATCCTGTCATATGTGAGTGACATCATTAACGTGTGACATCTCTGTACGCTAAAATGGCATGACCTGGAGACAAGAAGGATGGGGCATAATCTGAAATGATTAAATATTTATCTCTTGGCAAAAGAGAGGCATTGAATTACCAATGTTATATTTAAATATGTATCAATGATGACTCTACATCATAATAAAGAGCAATAAACAAAGAAAACACCTTTGCATATCTTCCCATTATTTTATAATATATTTAAAGACCAAAAAAAACACAAGATCACAGAAAATGCTCATGCTGCAACGCCATAAAATGGCAACCCTTTCCTTTGTTTTCTATATATCAGAATATATATATATATATATATATATATATATATATCACATAATCCTAAGGAAAATGTAGTATTGCAGTGAAGAGAGTATGCCATTTATATTCAGGACCTGTGTGTATGCGTAGCTCAGTCGTGTCCAACTCTCCATGACCTCATGGACAGCAACACACCATGCTGATCCACTTGGTATTCATGGCAGAGATACTGGAGTGGGTTGCCAGTTCCTTCTCCAGTGGGTTATAGCATACAGCACCTGGTATTCCTAGGTGGTCTCCCATCCAAAAACTGACCAGGCCCAACCATGCTAGGCTTCGTCGGGTGTGACCTCTTGGTTCCTTGACCAGAATCGAACCCAGGACCTAGTGGTGAAAGCATTGAATCTTAACCACTAGACCACCAGGGAACTTGTGCACCTCTAGCTTGTTCTCCCCTTAATCATGTGGTGTATGTGGTGCAGCTGAACTAGAGATAACAGCCAAGGTAGGTAGACACTTGAGGACTTTAAATGCAAACTTTGTAGCATTTAAAATTAATTACAATACATGAAAAGAGCATCAAATATATGCAGTTTTCAGCTTCTCCACTTGGTTTTGACCGCTCTAGATGGCAGTACAAAGCAGTAGCCATAACTTCAGAGTCCCTTTAATTTAGTAGATCTTTTAAAACAAAGAAATAATGCAGGGATCCACTCAAATGTTGCGAACTTCATTTTCAAATTATCCCTTCTATTAGAGTAGAGATAAGGCAACTACATCACTTACATCCACTTGCCTCCGGCTCTTATCTTCATGTTAACTTGCACCCCCTATAGGGAAATCCCTGTCCACACAGAGACCCTGCAAGGGGACTGCAGTGGCAGCATTCACCCTCACTCATGTGGCTGAGCTACAACAGGAACAGGGGTTTTCGGTCAGCTGAGGCACAGGATATCTGATCCCGCAGATCCAGACTGGAATTTCCTTAGTGGATGAAACGGTAGAGGACAAGCTGAATTGTCAAATTCATTACTCAACTTAAAATAGCCCCAAATTAATCAGTAGAAAGGAATTTTTGTTGATGAGATCCGAAAAACATCAGCAAGACTGAAGACAAATAGGTTTTGCTTTTATCAATTAATGCATTAATCTTAATTTTGTCTGAAAATGTATACTGCATAATTTCTTAAGTACAAACTGCATCTGTAAGATGTAACTAACATACAATTTGTCATCTATTCTGATAAAAGCATCAAAATTGTGCAGTTAAACATAAATAAAGCAGAGGTAAAAACATATTTAAACAATCAAAGTTGGATTGTTAATAATACCTACTAATTTATTAATAATTACAGAGGAGAAGCAGGATATGTACTTGGGGAGGGCTATATGGGATGGTATGAATAAAGTACCATTGATTTAGTTTGTTTAATTAGTTATTTAAGAATATTCTTCTTTCCCGAAAGTTCAAATATAACCTTATGCATATGCCAGATGTTCGTAATTTCATTTGTTAGTCCCTAACACTCATGGGTGTAGGAGCCAAAGAAAATCTGGGGGGATACCACATATAGTATTAAAATACTGCTTCGCTACACATAAACACACATATTGAAAAATCTGTGGGGGATTTGTCCCCCTGGTCCCCCCAGTTCCTACACCCATGCTGCCACTTCTGCCTGATGGATACCCATGTATCTCTTACACTTATGTTCAGCAATCCAACATTGGCAGGGTAAATCAAGTCAAATATATAAGCAAGGGCTATGCATTCTTATAGTCAGATAGGTTCTGGGGTCAGGACAGACAGCAGACAAAATACGATCTGTAAAACAAGTCAATGGCAGATCACCAGAGATCAAAACTAGTCAAATAACAAGCTGGGGAGAAATACAAGAGAGATCAATCAAAGAAACACCAAGTTTAGCTACGGAGCTAAACAACTGAGCACTATTGCTCAATTGGTGCAGCTCTAAATAGCAGTGTGCAAAGCCCTATGGTTTACTGCACACCAATTTAATGTATCCAGGTCATGTCATAGGTTTGTTTGTAGAATTACAATTTATCAGTAAATATACTGGTCTAAAGCACTCCCAGAGGCATTAGATGTAAGGATAATAATTTACATATTATGCATTCAAATACAACCTGGATGGCATAGTCAGACTTAGAGCACACATAGCCTTATTACACAAAATATACTTCTGTGCCACTCTCTTGGCTAAGCTTGCATCACCATTGGCCTTTACCCATACATGAATGGAAGGGAACACGTTTTCTTTCCCTGAGAGGTACCTAGAGCGCCTACTCTACATCTCATGCCCTTTCTATGTGAGCTTCCAGACCACAGTGGCAAGCAAACCAGCCAGTGCACCCAAGCTCAGGATGCAAAACAGTCATGTAAGTTACTGACCATTAATGTAAGCACTTTGAGTCAGCGTCTCTTTAATACACTCAAATAGTTGTATTTAGAAATGTTCTTATATAGTCAATACTATCTATATCATCCCCTTCTGGATCGCTACCTTGTCGTGGTAAAGGAGGTTGTGTTCCTCAATTAAGCTGTGAGCTATAATATGTAGGGTCACCCAAATTGTCAGACAAATCGGGGTCCATCGAGAAGGAACTATCAACACACTCAAGTATCTTTGGAAAGATAACCTTATTGATAAGCACAACCAGAGACATAACAGTTGTGCCTGGCATGCTGGGTCCATAGGGTGACGGAAATCCGGACACGACTGAACGACAAAACCCACAACATGCATTCACTAGTAATTGGCATAATAACAAAAGTTTTTCACTGTTGGGCACTGGGTTACATTCAAGTGGTTTGTCATTGACCTCTCTAGTTCCTGTTTTCTATAGCACTCATTGTTCTCAAGTTAACAAACCAAGGCATGTATTATAGAAAATATATAGCTTAGCAGGTTTTAGGGTCATTGCAAAGTTATTTATGTGTCCTGGAGAGTAAAGAGTCACCGAATACTAATTTAGTGCAGTATCTCAATATATTGCAGAATGCACAAAACTATTCCTAAATGCACACATTCATCGTAGTATAAAAGCTTAACTAATTACTAACATTTTTACTGACAGGCTGAGATATGCATTGCTAATCCCCAGCAATAAGAGGGTTAAGAATCTATTTCTGTCTGAGAGAGTAGGATGGCCTAAGTATACTTGGATGGATGCCCAAGTGGTCTCAGCTTCATCTGTTCTTCAATGTATTTACCCCTTAAGGACTAGAGAAGGCTGTTTCTGCTCACCCAAGACATTGAAGACACCAAGCTGTAACTTGGGAAACTTAAAGGGAGGATGAAAGCTCAAAACTAGCTGCTTTATTTTAAAGCTGACCTAACTATGGACTTGCATCTACATATCTATCATCCTGGGAGCATCCAATTTAGCTAGATTAATCCTGAGCTTTTGCTGCCTCCCAAAGAGAAAAACAGAAGTTACAGTTCAGGAAAAAGTTAGTCTCTAATTAATTTTGACTCAATTCTTGGGATTCACCATCCCTTTTAGAGTATAACACTATTTAATCAAATACCTTAAAAGTATTGGGCAAATTTCCAGCAAAATTAAATACTTTATTTATATTATAGACCACGACGATTCAAATCATTTAAAAACCAAAGATGTATGAACCCTTTGGAAAGAAAACTCAATGGGATCCATATACTGTGATCTTCCTCATTAGTATGAAAACTTATTATTCACTTCAAAAACTTTTTCCCAACTTGAGATCTCCACACTTGATCCATCCAGTTTTTTATTATAATTTATTTTTAGACTTATAAATTTGACTTGCATGATTTAAATTAATTTGGCTTCAAAAATACTTTTGCTGTGCCTGCCACCATGTAAGGGTTTTGTAGGGACTCTTCATATTTAGTGTACTCTTAGTTGAAATTTATACTACCTCTAGGAATAGCAGAAGCAATGATGGCTTCAAGTAGGAAGAAATGTGTGCATGTCATATGAGATATACAAAGTGTAAATCTGATGATCATAGTAATCTCAACATCATAGAATGATGCAACTACAGAATTAATAAATAAGTCCTTCTACAGTACTGCTCTGAAGTGAATCGAATTGATGTCAACCTATTAACAAAGGGTAAAGATGAGAACTGAGTTTAGAATTAAAAGTAAATATTAAGCAAAAGTTGAAGAAAAAAGGCAATCCAAACATTGGTGCCATATGTTGAATGGTCAAACCAAGCATTGAGTTCATACATTAAATGGGCAACCTAACCAACAGAACATGTGAAAACTAAACATTGAGTTTATAAGACATTATAGAATCCAAGCACCAAACTAAAAATGAGTGAGGCTTGTCAATGGGTTCATTGGTAAATAATTACAAAAACAGAGGTTCAAAACTGAAATAGAATAATCAAGGCACAGTTTTGTAAAATATTCAAGCAGACAATGGAAAATGTCCCGGTCACTGGTTTACATGCGGAATTGGTATACCAAGCAATGGCCTGTTAAGGATAAATATTAAAAGTAGAAATTAGGTTAATAAATACATTGTTTTGAGTTACATATAGGTGAGGCAGTAGGTGGTTTATAGGTAAATAATACACTTATATATGAGGGGACAAAGTGGGACAACATGGCATAGCATGAATCCTGAAAATATCGCCAAGCAAATATGGCCCAAGGTTATGCCTGGTTTAGTAAGTATGGATGTGTGTGAGATTGGTGACCATAACATTACGATTCATAAAGACTCCATATCAGAATAAGCTAATACCTCTCCCAACACAAACATGTAATACTCTCACATGTTTTGTGTGTTGAGCCTTAGCCAACAAGCAGAAATAAAACATAAAGGTATCATAATCCCAAAATGCCTACAAAATGAATATCTGCTTTTCTGCTGATCAAAATGCAAAGTGCCCCTTTTTAGTTTCATAACTCGATTTGCTTTTCCTATAGGAAGACATTCTTTGCTCGCCATCTATAAAATATATAACTAATAGCAGAGCCCTGGACAGGTGGCATTGCAACTTTAAGAAGCACTGTTGGCCAGTACATCCTTGGGGAAACCCCTCTTGGGGACACCCTAACTGCACTGGCCAAGACACACATTTGCCCTCACCCTTGGCCTCTCATTTTGCTAAATGTTTCACATAGAGCACTGGATTGTTACCGGTCCCAGTAGGTCACAAAGTTGGCATTTCCTAGCACTCCAGGAAGTGTGAATCTCAGCAGCATATAAATTATAAGGCTATTCTGTTTTATTAACCTATGATACTGTATTTTGGCTGTTCATTTGATGTATCATGTTTCCAACATATCTCGGTTATTTACAGAATTTTAATCTGTATCATCCTCAAAAATAAGCTTGCAGGAGGGGATCCATGGATAAACTATTCATTACATTGTTATAAATATGGGTTAAAGGATAGTGGTAAACTATACAGTCCATGTAGATTGAATAATTAAAATACTTTATTGGGTCTTTTTCTAAATGTATAGATATTTAGAATATTGTTATTATATTAATGTCAAGATCTATTGACATAATTACATAGTAATTGAGGTTGAAAAAAGACTTGTACTTAACCTCAATTTTTCTAGGTTTAAGATAATTTGCACTTCTATATGAGCTATTTTGACATGTGGATTCAATTGATAGTTTGAACAAATCCAGCCAATATGTGGAATATGTCACAGACAATTAACTAATTTTCTGTATTTGATGTAATTTGACTTAATAAACAATATAATGCTCATATATAAAGAGCTACATATCTAATTGAAAGCATTGCAATTCAATTAGAAGACTGATAAACCAATATTTATTTTGAGTATATACCATATACATTTTTTTTTAAATATAAATTATATTTTATTTGACTGTAAGTGATCCAGTAATTTAAACATTTGGAAGATCAGATGTGTTTGTACAGTGATATAGGTGCAAAGTAAAAGTACTGGCAGACGTCTATTGGACAAACATTCAAATTAAATGTTTTTTTTTTACTTAAAAACAGTTTTTATTAATTGTACATGTATTGCTACTTCAAATACAGTACAGTGATTGACAAATGATTGACATTATATATGTAATACTGAGGATTAATTTAAACAAAACTTAACTTTTTTAATAGATTGGTCTTTTAGTTTGTATCTGCTGTTAGAATGTTTATGTTTGTTTTATACAATATATTTGCGAAATTTGACTATTTTGGTTAAACGTACCTACTGTACTGACACTGTATGCATTCCCAAGCCATGTAAAAAAAGAATTAAACTTGAAAGAAAGTGGCAAAGCATTTTATGAGGTCTATCTGATGACATTTTCACACTCCCACTCAGTGTACTGCAAGCATGGGAGGGTTGACTGACGGTGACAATGATTTTACAACTATTTTGAAATAAGATAAGCCTCATGACGTGCTTCTTATATGTTTTGTTGATGTGCCATGGAATTCAGTCTGCCAAATGTGTTGTAAATCAAACTCTAAAATATTGTAATAACATGAGCCACGCAACACAAAGACGTATAGATCTTATAGGAATTCAAATACCCAAAGCCCAATGTATACACCATAAATATTCACTCCTAAAAATTGCATGGAGCAACACGGGAGATTATCACCTGGCAGCAAAAAAGAAGATCAGGCCAAAAACAGAACCGTTCCATTGCTGGTCTACTCATAAACACAAAACATACCAGTGAATCATGTCATCTATCTGGCATACTCCTAATGAGCTTAACTCTACTATTCCATATTTATTTATTTTTTCTAATAGCTATACATTTTGTATATTTATACTAATATTTCTAATTTATTAATATATTCATCAATATACATAGCGTAGCCTTTGTGGGCACAATTGCATGTCCCTGCCAAGGTTCCCAGAATGCAGTGTAATAATGTAATTCTGGGGATGAAATTTGTTTAACCTGTTTTAGACATTGAAATGTGAACACAAATGTAATATTTATTTACTGTACTACTTCTATCACTCTTTTTGCCCACCATATTTTGAATGATCGTTTTATATATATATATATATATATATATATATATATATATATATATATATATATATATTATAGTAAATACATAGTACATCTGTGTTCACATTTGAATGCCAAAAACAAGTTTAAAAAAATTCTGATTAAAACAGTTATTACACTGCATTCTGGGAAGTTGAGCTGGAACATGCAAATGTGCCCACAAATGCCTCATTCTTCAATCCATAGCCAAACATGGCTTCCTTTAAGCTTATGCCACTTGCATTACACAGCTTTATGCAAAGCCAAGGTTGGATTATACACAAGCTGAGGATCCTATCCACGTACCACTGTTTCAAGCTTACTGGCTATCATCAGCATGGAGCAGGATCTCAGCCTGTGTTGTGGACCTTATGAGTAGGTAGTTCACCACAACAATCATTATAATTTGGTGGGCAAAAGAGCGATAGAAACCTCCACCATACAGTAGTATAAAACATAAATAGTACATCTGTGTTCACATTTGAATGTCTAAAACAAGTTTAAAAACCTGCTTCCAGCTCAGAATTCAGAGAAAAACAGTTATTACACTGCATTCTGGGAAGCTGAGCAGGGACATGCAAATGTGCCCACAAATGCCTTGTTTTTCAATCCATAAACCATTTTAAACATGGCTTCCTTTAAGCTTATGCCTGCTGTATTACACAGCTATAATGCAAAGCCATATATATATATATATATATATTATTATTATTATCTTTTATTTGTATTGTGCCAACCTATTCCGCAGCGCAGTACAGGGAATAAGAACAGGGGAAATACAAGTTTAACAAATTCAAAAGTTGATGGGCCCTGTTTTGAGTTTAGAATCTTAGCAGAAAGTACTTTATCCCAAAGCACCCTACAAGACTGGAAACTCGCTACTTACAATATATATATTTTTTTATATAATTAAAAAATTGAAGCAGCTCTGCATGTCCAGTAATCTTTATACATATAGATTAATAATGAGTGTTGCATGATATTGTGATACCTTTTGTATTGGACAAGCACCTTATTTATATTGACAAGCTTTCGTGAGTTTTGACCTCTCTTTATCAAGTATTAAGCAATACTTGGACAAGAAATACAGTTTTTTTTACACTGCACTAAGTGAATAGAGACATGCAAGTGAGTCAACAATGCATTTTTACTCTTTAATCAAATACAAATTTATACATGGCTCCTTTGGTATATTCCTGCCATTAGAACTCCCCTTTCATGAATAGCATAAGATGGATTTGCACAAATTAGGAAACCTGGTGCAATGTATTGTCAGAAAGTGTCAGGAATTATGACAGACAGAAAGGTCACTGAATATATCTGTGATACGGATATATTGCGCTGCAACTTGGGGCAGCCTGCCCTAGGCCTAGGCCCTCTTGGCCTAGGCAGAAACTTATCTCTAACTATAAGCTAATTGAACAACATGGAATTTGAATAAAGCTGCTGTTTATGTTGCATGAGTAAATGTCATTGTATATATCAACTACACATTCTTGTATAGTTATTTATAGAGGAATGGCTGTTAAGTTGTTATATCGTGTTGCATTTTTACAACTTTAAAATCAAACCATTCCCGCAGCTGTTCCTTGAGTAGAACATCATTTTCCTTCAGAGGTGGAAGCAAAGTGTTGAAGTTCATGCTCCTAACTATCAGGAAATACTGACTGATGGCTTTGTGAATGAGGTGCTAGAGGGACACAAGATCTGAAATGTCCAGGCACTCAGACTCCTATTGGACCCGCTCTTACTGGAGAGAAGATCCAACACAATAGGAAAACCATAAATGTGTATACGGCTAGACGAAAAATGGACACAAGCCCAAATATTTTTTTACATTTATCCAAAGTTTTACAATTTAAGTTTCCCAAAACTTTAAACTGTTGTAAAGCAATGCTCTTTTTGTCTGTGAAAAAATAATTGTGAAGATTAAAAAACTTGGATTATTACTTTTTTTCTTTCTAGGGTCTTAAATGTATAAATAGTACGCAATATCGTCAAACAGAGCACTGAAAACAAGTCAAAAATGAAAACTTACGGAATTAATTTGTTTTTTATATATATACTAGCAAATTGCCCGTCAAAAAATGACGGCAATGAAATTGTAAGTGAGCTAATGGTGTTTGGTGTATATAATGTGGTTGATTTAGCGTCCTTCGTTTTCTATGTCGTGCGACTTTTTTGGAATATCCATAGCTGTTTGGTGGTGTTTTGCGTGTTTCTGGTGGTGTTTTGCGTTTTTAGGGACCTTTAGCCTCGTTTTGGTTTTGTTCGGCGGTCAATTTTTCCTTTCGCTTAGGTGATTTTCGGGTCTCTAAACTCCAAAATTTGTGCTTAAATGGACGTGTAACTTCACTTGCAGAGGTCCTGGGTGCCCCCCTTGCTGTGAGTAACCTTTTTATGTGTTTGTTGTTTGTATTTATTGTGTTTGTAATGTTTTGCGGGTTGTGTCCTTGTTTTTTAATCTTGTAGTTGTTTTTCGGCAAATACGTAGGTGTTTGGTGGTGTTTTGCGTCTTTAGAGTGCTGTAGCCTCGTTTTCGTTTTTTTCGGCGGCCATTTTTTCTCTCGATTAGAGAATTTTTTAGTGTCTAACCTCTTTTAATTTGAGTTAAATTGAGGTGTAACTTTAGTTTTTGAGGTCCTGGATGCTCCCTCTTCCTGTAAGTAAGCTTTTTATGTATTAGTTGTGTGTATTTGTTGTATTTTTCATGTTTTCATGTGCGTGTGTTGCGGACGTTTTTGGCGAGATCGTAATGGGTCGTAATGTGTCTCGTATTTTCCTTGCGTAACTACGGAAATTTTGCGAGGGTTGCAGTTGCTGGCAAGGAGAGCCTTTGGCGCTCCTTGCCAGCAACTGCGGCCGGCTCGCTATGCGAGCCCGCAAGCGTTGCAACGGCTCACATGCTCACAACTATATATTTGATTAAAAATATCAGTTTTATGAGTTTTTATGTAGCTAAATTAATACTCTGACTGCCATCCAACTATCCTTGATGGAACATCCTTGACTCTGAAAGAACCAAAAATCACACTTTTCTGCAAAGGTCCATGCTCTCTTTTTGCAACAAAATAATTGTGTCATTTGACCACCTTCCTGTACCACTCTTGTTTTTTCGATCCATTAACATCTTGGTGGTAGGAAGAGGTTGGTAATGGAAATGGTGGTGGCTTGAGGACAGTACAGGATATAAAGAAAAAAATATCTGATGCTACCCTCAGATCATTTTAATGATTACAATATTAAACCACTGATACCGATGTACTTTTAAATAAGTTTATGATTACCCTACTCAACGACAGTGGTAGTGACTGAAGGACCTGGATGCAAATTCATTTTGGGGTCCCCTTACAACATTTCTATAGAAAGTAGAGGCCTGTGGCGTTCAACAAAAAATATATGTAGATGGTCGGATCACCCCAAGGTTGATTAGATCACCTTTGTATAAAACAATAACTGTCTGTTCATATCCTCTAATAAATTAAGAGTTCCCTTTTATCCCAAGCTACTGCCCGCAGCAGAGGGGCCTTACCCTCTGGTGGGGCCTGGTATTCTGGACCTGAGCTGCTGACTTCACTTGTCACAAATCAGTTAAAGCTGCAGGTGAGGAAAGCCAAGGAGAAGGCACACTTCTAAGTAAAAATTGTCAGATTACCTTGGGGGAAGACAAAATAAATCTTCTGCAACCCTGTATCAGATACATGCTTGGCATATGAGCTGGGCAAGTCAGATGGTTAAACATCAATACAACACCAAGTGACTGCAGAACAAAAAGCGTCCTTGGAACTACTTTTGGAAATGTCAGAAGCTATGAGAACACTCTGCAGACAAGGTCATACATTCACGAATATCAAAAAACATTCTGCATCTATAGGATAAAGTGACATTTCAGTTATTTTGACCATTGAGTTATATCCCTAAGGGTTAAAGAGTATTTAGACACCTCATTGTGCCTAAGAAGATTATCTACACCAGTGGAATTTTTTTTTGTCATGGCTGAGATGAATATCTGAGGAACACTGTTCTTGTTATTCTTAAGAGGCTTTCTTGGGCTGCTTGGATTTCCCTTTGGATGAGTTCTCTCTAGTATATAGCAAACTAATGGAGGCCAAATAATAAACAAAAAACAGAATGGAACAAAATAAATTATTTGCTATCCTTTGTTCTGAGAAGTACATTTCTGAAACTATTTCCCCCTATATTTTTCTTCTTCAATACATTAAAACTCCCTATTGCCAAATAACTGTAATTGCCAGTTAATCGGGAGTCTCCGAATTTAAGGGTCTAAACGACCCTTAAACCTCCTCCAAAACCCTCAAAATGTCTTTAAAAATGAATTAGCACCTAAATTGGGCCATTCAGGCCCAGAAAAAATAATTAGAAAAAAAGTTAGCATTTTTTTTTTTTGTAGTCTCAAACCCGGATAGTGCCGGTTATGCCGGTTTAGCAGGAGTTTTTTTAAAATGGGGAATTGATGCCGGTGCCTGTTGCTTGATTACCGGGATTCTACTGTATATTATTATTATCTAATATTTATAATGCGTCAACATATTCAGAAGGCCATAGACAGGATGAAACAGAACATAAAAATAATTATCATTACAGACGAAAAGAGAGCTCTGTTTTTGAGTTGATAATCTTGCATATAAAGAACCGTTTTCAAGCATCCCATAGAATTAAAAACTCACAAATTTATAATCCAAGGGATTTTGAAGGTGATAGATAAATTGGGAATATTAAGTATAAAGGGGATAAGCCTCATTATATAAATGTGCTTTTAATGAGGTTTTGAAGGACTTGAGACAGGAGGATAGTTTAGTGGAGCGAGGTAAGGAGTTCCAATGAAAAGGGGCAGCACAAGAGAAGTCCTGAAGGCGGAAATTAGAGAAGGTGATAAGAAAGGAGGAAAAAAAGAGGAGGGCGGAGGGTGGGAGAGTACTTTGAGATATAAGGAGGCGCATTATTGTTGAGGCCTTTATACGTTAGGGTCATCATTTTAAATGTAAAATGTTATTCTGGAGGTCATGTGGAGGCAGTGGAGTGACTGAAAGAGAGGTAATGCTGACATTGAGCGTTGGGTATTGTAGATAAGTCTAGCAGATGCATTCATTATAGATTGGAGTGGTGACAAGTGGGTGATGGGGAGGCCAGTGAGGAGTGAGTTGCAGGAGTCGAGACAAGATATGATGAGAGAATGAATTAGAATTTATATATATATATATATATATATATATATATATATATATATATATACAGTATATACCTTTCTTTCAATTTTTCTTACTTTATATCCAAAGTTGTATAATGCTCCCTTGCTTTTCTACTTCCAATTCTGCTTATCTGTTGTATCCACTATCCTTTCAAAAACAGTACTTTCTCATACTATTTCTGAACATGTTCCTCTCTAATAACAGCACACAGGTTCTTGTTTTAGCAAGTTTCTTTTATTGAAATATACTTTCCCACCCAAAATAGCTGAATACATTATGGTATTTGAATATATAAAGTGCTGGAAGGTTAAGCTAAGGTTTATGTGTATATCTTACTAGACGATTACCAGTATGTCAGCCTTGAATGCATCTGGCCCCTGAATTAGCAAGTCTCTCTCAGAGGCATGGTTACACTATCACTTATTCACACATTGGCTTTAGATAGAACCTAAGCATCAGATTCACTTTAATGACTTAGATGAGCTCCTAGACTCAAAATCTCTCCTTCCATGTTTAGTCTCAATGGGTTATATTTCTTTTGGCCCAGAAGAAGTAATATGAGAAAGTACAAGGGTAGTGGATACATGGCACAGCCTTACAGCAGACATAATATTTGAGAATACAGAAAAAAATGGCGTCAGCGTGAGTTTAAAAAAATGATTACAGAATTTTTTGTACTGAAAATAAAAAAATAAATTAATTACATTATAAAAACAACTGCATTGAAAAAAAGGAACCCAGTGCAAGAAGAAAATGGATAATTAACACATTGCCCTCCTATGATGAGTCTCCAGTCATTTCTAGTCAGCCATGCCCTGTTCATCAATCTTCACCACTAGATAAGCAGACACATCCAATCCTCATCTTCAGACCCTCCTGGAAATCACTTCTTCATTAATTTCTTGAAGACCCGAGCTTCTCATTTTTGGCACATGGAAACGGCTACAAAAAAATACTTGTCACTACCGAAGCTCCTCCTCTGAAGAGCTCCTGAATCGAATAATGGCTTTTATATATATACTAGCGACTTGCCCATCAAAAATGATGGGGCAATAAAATTTTAAGCTACACAATGTAAGGCTTTTGCTCCTCTGTAGACCTTTGGCGCTCATTGTGAGCCTATCCCCTCGTGTACTGCAATTGTCCGGATTTGCAAAGATCACCTTTGGCGCTCATCGCAAAGACAGATATATAAGTACAGTGTAAAATCCCAAAAAAATTTGAGTACAGTGAATTAATAAAGTAATATGAATGAATAAATTAATTTACTTTACCTATTAATATTTAATATGCAGCAGTCAATAAATATCCTGAAAAGCTAACAATCTATTTGGATTTTCCTGCATCTGAAAATGTACAGTTGGAGTGTAGATCATCTGAGGAGAAAGTGTCAGCAATGTGGCAAGTGTGCAGTGTAAATAGGCTGCGTGCGCAGGGCCAAACCATTTGTTTAAGTGGGTAAAGAGGCATTTTAGAATCCTTATGTTATGAGTTGTAAGTTAGTGTTGTAAAATGGCAGCTTTTGTCTATGTGTTACTTGGCTTGCAAGCATTTTCCGTCTGTTGTAATTGTATATTTTCTATCTGCTACATTCCTGTGTAACTCATACGGCTCTGTGCCCTTTAGCCTCGTTTTAGTCCGCCATTTTTTTTTGTCGCTTAGCCAATTTCTAAGTCCCGAAACTTCTTAAATGCATGCAACCTCACTCCCAGATGTTGTGGCTGTGCCCCGTGCTGTGTGTGATGTTTGTTTTATGTGGTATTTTTTGCTGTTGTTCGTGTTTGTAGATATGCGCGATTCGGCAGTTAACTTCATATTTTTGCGACATTGTTTTTTTTCTAAGTTCCGTGGGTTGTAATTCTTGTTTGTAAAAGTCGTATGTCCTTGTCAGTGTTTTCTGCTATTCGGGTTCATGTAGCCTCATTTTCATATTTTTTGGCCGCCATTTTTTTCTCGCTTAGTCGATTTTCAAGTGGCGAAACTTAAATTCTTCTTTAATTTGTGTGCAACCTCACTCCCAGATGTCCTGGTTGTCCCCTCGTGCTATGTTTTGTTTTTATTTATCTGTGTTTTTGTTGTTTTTTGATGTACACGTTTTGGCCGTTACAGTCGTATTTTTGCGGCCTCGTATTTTTATTTTTTTATAAGTCCCGCTGGTCGTAGTTCTTTTTTTCTATGTCCGGCGTTTTTTTTTTTTTCGAAGTCCCGCTTTTCTGGGTTGTTTTTTACCTTGATTGAGGCGCCGTAGAGCTTCCACCTCTGCCAACGCGGACACTCGCTTTGTGAGGTCCGCTTTTGCGGCCTGCAATGAGCCCTAGAACTCAACAGAGGAAGTGAAATAAGGGTTTCTTATAATGCTTTAGAGGAATCTTGATTCTTCTGTGGAGACACTGATCTCCAGTGTTAGATCGGCATAAGCTGCTTTAGTAATTTAAATATAACTCACAAATAGGAGACACTGTTCTCCAGTTCAAGATCTGCTGTTGCCTCAATAGTTAAAACTCATATAACACATTATCGCTGACATGCATAATCTTGTACCTAAGAACTAAGTTATATTCCTCAGAAATACTAAAGAGTAAGCTACTGTAATAGTAATGAGGCTTATCACCCTATGAGGTAATCACCCTAAAATGTAACAGAGGAAACTAATTAATGTGAGGTGATAACAATTTCTCTGGTTAAACAAACATAGCTAAACAATGTTCCAAATGTAAGAGAAACAATTACTGGAATTAGACATTTCACTGTGAAATATGCACTAAACAAGGTGCTTAAACAAGTTAAACTTATTTTTACAAATAGTAAAACACTGTGTAATACCTCAGAAAAACTTAACCTTGTTACAGTGCCTTGCAAAATATTCACCCCGCTTGGCATTTTTCGTGTTTTGTTGCCACCCAACCTGGAATTAACATGGATTGTTTGAGGATTTGCATCATTTAATTTACAAAACATGCCCACAACTTTGAAGATGTTTTATTTTTTATTTTTTTTATTGTGAAGCAAATAACAAATAGGACAAAATAACAGAAAAAGTCAATGTGCATAACTATTCACCCCCCTAAAGTCAATACTTTGTAGAGCCACCTTTTGCGGCAATCACATCATTACATCTCCAAGTCGCTTTGGATAAGTCTATATGAGCTTGCCACATCTTACCACTGGGATTTTTGCCCAATCCGCCTTGCAAAACTGCTCCAGCTCCTTCAAGTTAGATGGTTTGCGCTTGTGAATAGCAATCTTTAAGTCTGACCACAGATTTTCTATTGAGGTCTGGGCTTTGACTAGGCCATTCCAACACATTTACATGTTTCCCCTTAAACCACTCAAGTGTTGCTTCAGCAGTGTGTTTGGGGTCATTGTCCTGCTGGAAGGTGAACCTCCGTCTTAGTGGTACAGGTTTTGCTCAAGAATATCCCTGTATTTAGCACCATCCATCTTTCCCTCAACTCTGACCAGTTACCCAGTCCGGGCTGCTAAAAATTATGGTGTTCTTTGGGTGATGTGATGTGTTGGGTTTGCGCCAGACATAACGTTTTCTTTGATGGCCGAAAAGTCCAATTTTAGTCTCATCAGACCACAGAATCTTCCTCCATATATTTTGGGAGTCTGCCACATGCCTTTCGCAAACTCAAAACGTGCCATTTTGTTTTTTGCTGAAAGTAATGGCTTTCTTCTGGCCACTCTACCATAAAGCCCAACTCTATGAAGCGTACGGCTTATTGTCGTCCTATGTACAGATAATCCAGTCTCTGCCGTGGAACTCCAGGGTTACCTTAGGTCTCTGTGCTGCCTCTCTGATTAATGCCCTCCTTACCCGGTCCGTGAGTCTTCATGACAGTGTTGGCCTCAAAAAAACACATGGAGGCTTTGTAGACGCACGTGGATCAACAGTCAGCTCACCTCCATCTGGGGTAATCTCCGCTATGCCCATCATGGAAAGTCCCACGCCATTGCTGGTGGCCATGTGCCAAGATGTATAGCCATTCCCATTTGGTGACCTCCAATTATGTTCTGCTATTCATCATTTTACATTAGTGTGGATTGCTAAGTGGTGGTAGTGAAGGGGCTTGTGTACCTGAATGAAGCTGTGAGCTATACCATGTAGGGCCAGTGTAGGTGGGCAGGCGATAGCAGAAAGGTCAGACAATTAACAGTACACTAGAGAGGGAACTGGCAACCCACTCCAGTATCTTTGGCATGCAAACCTTGTGGAACAGCACAGGCAGAGACTTGACTTAGCTTAATGTGCTGCAGTCCTTAGGGTCAAAGACACGACTGAAGTAGTGAATTAATAAAAAGTTACCCATGTACTTTATATATGATGTGGCAGTGAAATATGGCCACTATTTGTTTTCCAAAATGTAGATGTGATGAGTGAGATATATATGCAATTATTTGCAATTATATTTATATTTTAGGGGCCACATTCAAGCCTCTGGGAGTAAGAAGGGGTTAATATGGCATGATTTTCATGTTTTTGTATTGCTATTTAATCAGGTAGTGTGTCGTGGTAATTGCTTTCTGCATGTTGCAGCATGGCTTTTCATATTGGCATATGCATGCCCATTTTTTTATTTCAGGATAATTGTACAAGTAATTGTAATGCCTTTCCATGCTTTCCCCATATTTTAAAGTCCATTTGGGTTGTTTATATTGCCTTTTACAGTGTTCAGAAGTTGTCTGTAAACCCTTTACGTAATGTTTTTGGCTCCTTTTACAGGTTATGGGCTTAAACGCCAGGGCGTCTTCGGAAACTCATAGCAATTTAATAGCGATTTTCAAACGTAGCTGTAACGGGCTTGACAGATTTGCGGACGTGCAGTTAAAATGTCCACGTCCCGTAGGATTTTCTCGCTCTTAACCCCCAGATCGTTAGCGGGTTAATTTAACAGTTTCTCCCTGGGTTGTATCTGCCAAGAAGTTTGTGTTTGTTGAGAGGTGTGTGTCCTTTTCCATAGAATGTCCTTTTCTTTTTCTCTTTTCCTTTTTCTTCCCTCAATCATACCCACAACTATATAATATGCTTATCCGAAATTCCAATCAGGTTGTGTATTTGGCAACCAATCAGAAATCCTCATTATGTGACAAAATATTTAACTCTTAATAGGATATATTCTTTTCTAGAGACTTATTTAGTGTCAATTAATTTCTTAGAACACCAGAGGGTGCTCTTGAACCTTCAAATTACAACAAAATTATAATAAAATTAGCTCAATAAACTTTGACCTTTATCGGTCGTAAATAAAACAAAAAACAAGATATGGTTAGCAGGTTAGTGATAATGAGTTTCAGTTATGTATACCAAGAAACAAATTTATGTTCTGGGAAACAGACCTAAAGTCTACAAAAAGATGGGAACTTAGAAGGAGTATCCTTTTGTTTTTAAGAAGCATATGAACTTTAAGTTAACCTTTATCAATTAGCTCAGGAATTAGTTTAGGTAATGTCTATTATAGAACAAAGGACTCTTAAGAGCCCTATTGCAGTGAGAAACTGAAAAGCACATCTTTACATAGATATTTTCCAAAATGGAAATGTATATATATATATATATATATATATATATATATATATAAATGTATAGAGCATATACAATATTAATACATTGGATATAAAAGAAAGGTTATATTTTAATATTATATTAAGATAACACATTAAGATAGGCTTTTATTCATACTAAAAGTTCTGACAAAACCCCCCTTTCACTACACCTTTTTCCATTAAAGTAAATGATGTTGTATTAAATATAATGTCTCAGTCTGTGTAATACATTTTAATGAGTTCTTTGTTTTTCATCCCTCATAAGTTGGATAAGGATGGTTCTTGTATTTGAAATTGGGGAAAATTTTCTAAAAGTGTATACAATTATAAACATGATTTAATGGGATTTCAGTTGTTCTTGCATCTTTAATTTTTCTCAATTATCATTTATAGTTTGGTGTAAATTTCCATAATTCCTGTCATGGATGTGATTGAGTACAATGGTGCACAACATTGGTATGCATAATTATTTTAAAAGCCAACGGCCTAGAACTCAATTTAGACGTTTTCTGTGATTTTGGTCATCTATTTGTCATCATCTTTGTTAGAGGAAGGTGATGAACCTTTAAATCTGGATCTGATTTTCTCGTCAATTCCATCCAGCATTCCTGAAAAAGGATTGGCTTTTTCATAGGATTTGCATCAGATAAGTGGGTTGCTTTTGTTTCTATGGTAAATAGAAAACAATATTTGAAGTACTGGTTTAAATATAATGTTAACTCTTTTAGAGATAAGATTTTTTATTAAAACCTTTTATTTGTAAACATTATGTATTGACACTACATTTCATCTAGTTTTAGTGATATAATAGTTATGTTGGCACATCTATAGTAATAGACATAGATCCACATAATCGTGGCCTTTCCACCCTTAAGGATATGTTTACACTATAATAATTACACATTATTTACTTGCAAAGGCATATGTACTTTGTTAATATAAGGATAAACCTTTGGAAAAGGAAAAATAATTACTTACAATTTTCAAACGATTACAATACATTCTCATTGATACATGTAAAATGGAGATTGATGCATTCAGAAAACTAGTTCTTAAATTAAAATCACAAAACAGGTTAATTCACATATACATATTTTACAACATATTGTGATCGTTTTATTTAGTTTTTTTGGTTATATGCAATTAGTATGCATAAAATCTACTAATTCAATGCACATTCTTAAATCAATATCATTATCGTTTTTTATTAGCTTTAACTTATTTTTATTTTAAATGTTAATTTTGCATAATGCCAAACTATGCATTACAACTCTACACATCTTATCTTCTCTATATTTCAGGAGGGGTCTATTACCTATTTAGTTCCTGTTTCAGGACATGGCTAGGAATGAGTTAATATTTCCCTTTTAGGATTGTTTATGAGTATAAATAAGGTGTTCTTTTGTATTTTTAGAAAACAATATTATTTTCTGTAAGTCTTTCTACATGTAATATTATTATTTAATTTTATTTTACTGCTTAAAAATAAATCAGTTTTCCTTTATGGGGTTTTGTAACACTGCTTTTTCAGAAACACAAAAGTTTTATTACTCTGAGCTGTAAGGACTCTGTGACAGGCTAGGGGGGATTGTAGCCCCCCTTCTCTCACAATGAACTGTTAAACTTTTAGGGCCTCATTCTATTATCGGCCGCAGCCGTTGCGGGGCCGCAAGGACATGCCGCAAGCTATTCGGCTATTCTATTCCCCTCCGGCCGGGGATTCCGGCAGGCTTGCGGCCGGTGCCTTGCTATCTCTTGCGGCCGCTCGCGCCAGAGGAAATCCTTTGATCTAAAACGGCCGCAAGGAAATCGGCCGTAAGAAAATCCTATTTGCAATTCAATTGCTCCGGTGTTAGCAAAATTAGCACAAAATTCCCCTATACTCAAATCCGTAAAATATATATTTTTTAATATACGTCAAATATCCATGTAAAAAGTCCAGAGTGCTTGGAGCACCTCAGACCCGCCCACGCCGCAGCCGGAAAATAAACAGTTAATTTAAACTCGGGTTTGGGCTGATGTGCAAGCTTGAGAGTGGGTTACTTTTAATCCTCATGTCCCCCAATATGATCCCTAGCATTTACAGAGCTTTACAGAGCTGTCTTGAATTTAGTTTTGACTTTTTAGATTTCTGAGCTTACGGCCGGTTGCAAGATTTACGGCCGGCCGTAAGGGGATAGCCTTGCGGGGCCGTTTAATTGAATTGCGAGGTAACGGGACCCCCGCAAGGAATCGCAGCCTTACGGCCGGTTTACGGCCGATAATAGAATGAGGCCCTTAGTGTCTCAAAGTTGAAAACTATTTATTTATTTTGTATTTACTTTTATTTTTCTTGAGACTTAACATTACAATTTTTACAGGTAATACATTTATTATATTACCACAATGTATAGTAATTTAGATTTTTAATTATCTTAATTAACAGTATTTTGCAAAGTATATCAATTATTTATGCTACTATACAGTCTCATTCAATGTATTCTCTGTTACTTCTAAATTTACTTATTTTAGAACTTTTAAAAATTCTAGTAAATCCTGTATTTTCATCAGAAGTAGATTTTCGCATTTTCACACATTTCACTAGTTTCCAATTCATTCTTATGTGAATCAGTTTTCTTTTTAGCAAATTTCTTTGAACTGTTTTTATGTATATCTTTTATACCTTGATATAATCACATTTTCATTTATTATTTTGCTCATTTCAAATTAGATTTTTAAAATGTTTTCAATCTGATATACAAAACACAAAAACAATTAAATATATGCAATCAACTAATTCATCTGTTATTTTCTGTCATTATATATTTTGCTATTTACAATATTTGCAATAATTCACAAACAAGAAACATTAACATTTAATCGAGCCAGTAGACTGTGGTTGGGTGTGGCTCTGTCGGCCATCTTGAGAAAAAAAATACAAATGATTTCAGTTCAATTAAGTTTTACTAAGCATAACTCTAGTAAATATAAAAACAATTTACAGCTTAATAAAATATATCAAGTATAATATCTCAGCAGTGCCTCCATAATAATATGTTGTTGGTTTTGGCAATTAATATGGTGATATTATTAATATCAATAACCTTTATTAATATTAATTAAGAATTAAATTTTTATATATTTTACATATTTGCTAATTTTGACTAATTCCGAATTTTTACTACACAATATATTAAGAACATTGGCCTCATGCAATAAAAAGAACTGTATTATGTGAGAATATATTTATTATAAAGGAATACAATAATAATTCAGTATATTTTAATATAACAAGTTGATATAAACAATTGTAACAGATATATATCAAGGTACAACAATTATAAAGAGTTAGTTATCACATTGTCCACATAATCATATATAAAACATGTTCAATATGCTTACTATAACTAATATGGTAATTTATAACATTGGAAATAGTTTTTATTATTATTTTGGTATGTTTACAAATACCATTTCAATATCATATGATTTTATAGTTGAATTATAGTATTATCTCTTATTGAAAAGAGAAAATATTTTCATTACAATGAATTATCAGGTATATTAAATTGCTATAACAGCTGATATTTGTTATAATTATAAAATTAATCTGTAAACTTCACGTGTACTTACAGTTTCCAAATTATTATGATATTGTATATATCAGATAAATATTGATATAGCAACCTATTTTATATTATAGTAGCAAACTATTTCCATGATTGTAATGAAAAAGAAATAACATTTAAATAAATATTAGACTTTATATCTGTTTAGATACGAGTTGTTGAGGTACGATGAAAGAGTTAACATTTTACTTGACCTTTGCCTTACTGAACTAGTGACCACAAGGCTGCAAAAGGCCAGTTTGTATTGTGTCAGCAGGCCTTTGTAGGTTACTTATCTAGGGTATCCATATGGGATTTATAGTTCTGTTTTCTGCCTATGTAACCTCACCTTATATACCACAACATGTATGTACAGATGGCAAATACTTGTTACTAGTCAAAACCAACCATGACATGTAATTGTTGACCCTGCATAACTGGCCATGTAAAGTCTGCATGTACCTCTGATACTAATGCAAATGGTGGGCGGGCAAAGCCCTATATATTCTACTGTGAAACACTTAATAAATTGAGACAATGTGATGCTACCTTATGTGTGTGTGTGTGCATCATTCTGTCCCCCAGATATCTGAGCCAAGATTAGAGACGTGCCTGTGGAAGGTTGATAATGGTTTTACCCCGTGGTAGCGCTGTTCCTAGCAGTGGAAGAAATCCTGCTCCAACACTGTCCTTAATAGCCAGGGCTGGAGTTAGCTCTTTTGAGACCTAAGGCAGTTAAGTAAATAAAAGGGCAATTGTGTGCAGCAAATCACCCTTCCCACTCTAAATGCAGGTGGATCTCACATGGGTTGGGGCTGGAGATTATAGATTTTTTTCTCAATTTTAATTTATTAAACTGATAGGACTTTTCATGTGCTGTACATGACCTGTGTTGAATATCCAACCTCACTTTATCACTCTCTCACAAAGTTTTTAAATCTTGGAAAACAAACATTTTCACTAAAAATGTATTTAAGCTTGTTGCCTACAAAGCTATTAATGTTGTTAGTTTGTTACACACTTCAAGAACGTGAAGTTCTTCCCAAACTAAACTGGTCCTTAAAATGAGACGGGGCAAGACAGTTTACTCCTGCTCTTGTCCTGACCTAATATATGATACAGCGTGGCATGGAGACACTCTGTATCATATTTATTTTTATTACCATCCATTTGAATGTGAAACAATTACATAAATGCATTTGAGTCTAACTATGAGAAAATATATTTAAGCAGGCCGTTATTTACTTCTTAGACACTGCCAATAGTAAATAAGACCGTCATCATGGTGTCAGTAAAACATGGAAGTTAGACATAATCTGCAATCGGAAGCTAAGAATTAATTATTGCCAATAAGTAATATTTGCCAATTTGGCTCACAACCTAGCACTCTATAAAATTCATTAGTTTAAGTGGGTTTCATGATATGTTTTAACCCCTTGAGTCCCGGGATCAATATTACTCAGAAATAACAGTTACATTTTTTTTTTTATTTGCATATTTGTGGGTTTGAGACTGTTGTGCAATTAATTATAATGTCTTTCCATGCCTTGCCGTACTTTTATAGTACAGTATTGTGTGCTTAATGGCTGCTACGTCTCTAATAAGTGTTTGAAAAAGCCCTTGCCAATCCTATTTAGTACTCGTAATATTTTTGACAGAAACATGATACTTTTTTCAAATGCGAGTTAGACTTAATTTGCGACCTAGTGCTATGGGTCTAATAGAATAGCAATTTTGTGTAAGTTTAGTTAGTTGGTACCTTGTAATCGGATTGCGTTTAGCTAATAGAATATGTGGCAATATTAAGAGTGATTTTAAGTGTGCATAAATCTATGAATTAAGCAATGTAATAGGGTCCTATATTATTTATCTCCCAAGTTGTTTCAATTCACTAGTTAAGGTAAACAAGATCAAACATATTTTTTGTTCAGTTACTGTTTTTCTTTAGAATTATTTTTTTTTACTGAGGTCTATTATGTTACTTAATAAATTCAAATTGATTTTTTTACTTTTTTTTAATACCATTACAAATATTTTATTTGTCCTCTTCTATGGGAACAAACATGTATAGGTAATATTATCAGCTCATTTAAAGCCCAATGATGCAAAGCCAGCAGAACAAGTAAAGCCTACTGTGTTGACACATCACTTAACTAAATAAACTTGATAGTTTCTTTGAATATACTGACAGATATACAGCATCACATCAAGACAGGATCTTTCAGTCACTAGATGTATGTAGGATTTCTGTTACACTGTTATTGCCTTACACAAAGTACTTTACTGTGCAATTGCATTAAATGAATATTACTTTCCAGTTGACAAACTTTAATGTATGGTAGAACTGCCAACCAATATTTTCAGCATGCTATTTAAAAAAACTGGCATTTCTAATGTATGTATACATTTTCTTAATGCACACAAAACTGGAAACATAACAGAAAAGGAATCATCCACATGTGTAAACTATACAGCCAAAAACCCAATATACCATGGACAAGTCCCATAATCCCGGAAGATACTGTTCCTCCTGCTCCACCCCACCCAGCATGATCAAGGCTGACTTCAGAAAATAAATAATCAAAGCCAGGCAAGGGATAAGGGCAGAAAGCAGACAGAGAGTAGTAGGAGTCACTATCCAGGCAAAAAAACAATAAAACAAGAATACCATCACCTATTATAATTGTCTAACTGCGAGTTGTCGTCACGCTTGCGAGCCTTGCGAAGCAAGGCGAGCCGTTGAGGCATGGAAGCCTTCCGAGCTCGCACTTAGGCCCGCAGTTGCGTGAGGACAACTGTCAGTTTGACAACTTCCTTCCTCCTTCCCCTCATCCTCCCTCCTGCCCCTCATTCTCCTTCCTTCTTCTCATCCTCCCTCCTCCCCCCTCATCTTCCCTCCTCCCGTTCCCCCTCTCCACCAACCTCCAGTGTCGGATGACCGCCTGCTGTTCCCTCCCCAGCAGGCCTCTTCTTGCTGTGTCTGGCATATTCTCTCCCTCAGTACGCTACCTCCTCCCACCACTAGGGGGCGCTGTCACAGAGCAGGAACATACCAGGGACTGAGCAGCACAATGGCGACATATACAAGAGTGCACACACACGAGAGTGACAGCAGGGAAAGAGGGGAGAGTGACAGCAGGGGAAGAGGGGGAAAGAAAGAGGGACACAGCAGGGAAGAGTTGTGAGAGAGTGGCAGCAGGGGAAGGGGGGAAGAAAGAGAGAGCCAGCAGGAGAACAGGGAGGAGAGAGTGAAAGCAGGGGAAGAGGGGGGAGAGAGAGACAGCAGGGAAAGAAGGGGGAGAGAGTGACAGCAGGGAAAAGGGGGGAGAAAGAGAGAGACAGCAGAGGGAAGAAAGAGAGAGCCAGCAGGAGAAGAGGGAGGAGAGAGAGACAGCAGGGAAAGAAGGGGGAGAGAGTAACAGCAGGGAAAAGGGGGGAGAAAGAGAGAGACAGCAGAGGGAAGAAAGAGAGAGCCAGCAGGAGAGAGAGACAGCAGGGAAAGAAGGGGGAGAGAGTAACAGCAGGGAAAAGGGGGGAGAAAGAGAGAGACA
The DNA here is from genome assembly GCA_027410445.1 of Discoglossus pictus. Classification (NCBI taxonomy): domain Eukaryota; kingdom Metazoa; phylum Chordata; class Amphibia; order Anura; family Alytidae; genus Discoglossus; species Discoglossus pictus. Next base: position 85,704,375 of record CM050172.1, read on the forward strand.
GCAGAGGGAAGAAAGAGAGAGCCAGCAGGAGAAGAGGGAGGAGAGAGTGAAAGCAGCGGAAGAGGGGGGAGAGAGAGACAGCAGGGAAAGAGGGGGAGAGAGTGACAGCAGGGAAAGAGGGGAGAGTGACCGCAGGGGAAGAGGGGGGGGAGAAGAGAGAGACAGCGGGGAAAGAGGGGGAGAGAGTGACAGCAGGGAAAGAGGGGAGAGTGACCGCAGGGGAAGAGGGGGGGGGGGGGAGAGAGAGACAGCAGGGAAAGAGGGGGAGAGAGTGACAGCAGGGAAAGAGGGGAGAGTGACAGCAGGGGAAGAGGGGGGGGGAAGAGAGAGACAGCAGGGAAAGAGGGGGAAGAAAGAGAGAGACAGCAGGGAAGAGGGGGGAGAGAGTGGCAGCAGGGGAAGGGGGGAAGAGAGAGAGAGAGCCAGCAGGAGAACAGGGAGGAGAGAGTGAAAGCAGGGGAAGAGGGGGGAGAGAGAGACAGCAGGGAAAGAAGGGGGAGAGAGTAACAGCAGGGGAAGGGGGGGGAGAAAGAGAGACAGCAGAGGGAAGAAAGAGAGAGCCAGCAGGAGAAGAGGGAGGAGAGAGTGAAAGCAGGGGAAGAGGGGGGAGAGAGAGACAGCAGGGAAAGAAGGGGGAGAGAGTGACAGCAGGGGAAGGGGGGAGAAAGAGAGACAGCAGAGGGAAGCAACAGAGAGACAGGGGGGAGAGAGAGAGAGCAGGGAAAGAGGGGGGAGAGTGAGAACAGGGGAAGAGGGGGGAGAGGGTGACAGTAGGGAAAGAGGGGGGAGAGAGTGACAGCAGGGAAAGAGGGGGGGGGAGAGTGAGAGCAGGGGAAGAGTGGGGAGAGAGTGAGAGCACGGGAAGGGGGGGGATTGTGAGAGCAGGGAAACAGTGGGGAGAGAGTGACAGTAGGGGAAGAGGGGCAGAGAGTGACAGCAAGGGAAGAGGGGAGAGAGTGACAGCAGGGGAAGGGGGGGGGGAGAAAGAGAGAGACAGCAGAGGGAAGCAAGTGAGAGACAGCAGGGAACGAGGGGGGAGAGAGTGAGAGCCGGGGAAAAGGGGGGAGAGAGTGACAGCAGGGAACGAGGGGGGAGAGAGTGAGAGCCGGGGAAAAGGGGCGAGAGAGACACAGCAGGGGAAGAGGGGAGAGAGAGTGTCAGCAGGGGAAGAGGGGGGAGAGAGACACAGCAGGGGAAGAGGGGGAGAGAGTGACAGCAGGGGAATAAAGAGAGAGACAGCAGAGGGAAGCAAGAGAGAGACAGCAGGGGGAGAGGGGGGAGAGAGAGACAGCAGGGCGATGGTGCTTATCTTGCCGTTATTTTTGACGGGCAAGTAGCTAGTAGAGATATAAAAGCTGCTGATAGAAGAGGTAAGTCCTCCCATCTCTTCCCCTTTTACATCGTCCCTGGCTATCCCGTTTGCCTTCTCTTTCAGTCTTCAGCTCTTTTCACTCAAGGAGCAGGGTTTGCAGTTTACTGTTCAACTATCTGCTTCTGATCATGTGTGGGAGAATGGGAAAGGTGTTAAATGCATATTTAAGTTTTCCGGATTATGAATGCATTTGATACAGGAAAACCAGTAGTGTATGCAAACATTTGTTTCTCATGAAATCAAAAAACAAAAAAAACATTTACAAACTCACCATGATGTTTGCTAAATCTCTTGAGTCCGCAAGCAGTTGACATCCCTGAAAATCCCTGTGAAAATTAGCATAAAAATCATAATTTGTTTTGGCCAATCACAGGCAGCTATACATTTTAGTACAATGTAACAATCAGTGATTGCACTTTGTGCAGTAAGGAATTATGGGATGTGTAGTCTCCCTGTAGAAGGAAGTAGGGGGAGTCAGACACTGATCTCTAGATCTCTGCATTGAGATGCAGCTGGCTTGAAAGTTAGTAAAGGATTTTAAATATGTACCCAAATGCAGTGTTTCTATTGGGAGGCACACTGTGCCTATGTAAGCAGCATTGAGGGTGTGGAAAACAAGTTTTATTTTTTAAATAAAATAAATCTGTATGTTTATAGAATGACTCAATGTAATGTGTGTGTCCCATATATAAGCAGCATGTGTTAGATTAGAAAAAGGTAAAAACAGAGAAACTTAGATATATCGTATATACTCGAGTATAAGCCGACCAGAGTATAAGGCACCTGTTTTACCACAAAATACTGGGAAAACTTATTGACTCAAGTATAAGCCGAGAGTGGGAAATGTGCTGCCCCCTGTGTCACCCTTGTGCCCTCTGTGTCCCCCTCCTGTGTGCCTCTTACCCCCTCTCCCTCCCCTGTGTCTCTTCCCCTCCTCTCCCTCCCCTGTGTCTCTTCCCCTCCTCTCCCTCCCCTGTGTCTCTTCCCCCTCCCTCTACTGTGTCTCTTCCCCCCTCTCCCTCCCCTGTGTCTCTTTCCCCTCCCTCCCCTGTGTCTCTTTCCCCTCCCTCCCCTGTGTCTCTTCCCCCCTCTCCCTCCCTTGTGTCTCTTTCCCTCCCTCTCCCTTATCATCCTCCTCATCTTCCCTCCTCAACCCCCCCCCCTCTTCCCAACCCCCCCCCTCCTCAACCCCCCTCCTCATCCTGGGGGGGGGGAGACACGGGGGGTAAAGAGACACAGGGTGACTCGAGTATAAGCAGAGGGGGCCTTTTTCAGCCTTAAAAAAAGGGCTGAAAAACTCGGCTTATACTCGGGTATATAAGGTAACTCTTCCTCCTCTGCCTAGTAGACAATAACACATTTGTCAGTCTTGCTCCAATCTAGAAGGAAGTGCTGAAAGGGCTTTCAATGCTCAAGCAGAGTCTGCAAGAATTTAGTTTTTCTCTAAACATGCATTTATGCTCTTGGCTTATACCATTACTAATATTGTCTGCCACATACTTCATAAATATATAAAGTTCTTCCTAAACTACAATAATCTTTTAACAGTTCTTTTATGCATATCTGTTATTTTCCAGACTTTCAGTGGTACTTTAAAGTGACTGATTTTTTTTTTTTAAACTTAATCACAGAAAGTATCTGAAAATAGAGGAATTGATGTAGGACCGCAAAAAAAAAAACACTTTTAATATGTAAACAACAAGGGCCCTAATTCTTAAAGAAACATACAATTTCTCTTGCATCATAGCTCCACCACTTGCAAATTTATTTTTTATGTCCCCACAAATGGTTTTCTTGTCATTAGCCAGAAATATAATTTGCTTTTTAGAATACCTCATAATTTGCCCTATCACAATTTCAATTATCAAAGTAACAGCAAGAGCAATTTTACTGCACAACATGAGACACCTGGCACTTTCATCATATAACAACCACTGCTCAGCACTAATAGACAAATTCCTTAGGCCCGGGACAGGGAAAACTGCTTCGGCCAGGCCTTCATTGACCTTGAAAGCATAAACAATCTGGAAATGCTACAACATACAACTGGACACAAGTACCAGCTATTTAAAGGGACACAAGTACATATTCATAATAATTTTAAGAAATAATAATCAAAAGTTAGTAAGTTATAATTCTAAAAATAATTAAATGTAGTGCTGTGAGGTAAGAGGGGACCTTGGGAAGTGAAAAATAAATCAGTTAGCTATAACAACTACATAAAAAAACAGAGAACTTGTGCAAATCAGTCTATAGCTGTTATGAATAATATAGCACAGCTAACTCATTTAGTCTCACTTCCCTACTACTTCTCATGCTAAGACTCTAGTGGAGCTTTCCACCACTGTATTCATTGCACTATATTGCAGGGACATGGCTGATTTCTGAATTTTACAAGGAATTTATTAGGCAGAAAAAAGAGAACCCGATTCAATTGCAAGCCCGGAACTTGATCGTTGTAGGCCGTATGTCTGCGGGTGTGTTGCGGGATCCTGTTTATCTCCTATAATGATGCTATTCAATTGCTCAAGGCCGCAAGTTTCTGTCCCAAAGCCAACTTCTTAAGTCATGAGCTGGTTCGTAGCAGTTCAGGGCGGGGACATGATCAATTAACCAAGCCCGTAACCTCCCATTTCAAATCAGCCAATAGGAAATGAGACTGTCATTATTTTTGGCAGTAAAACATGAAGGTTACATGTCCATTAATTAGGTTTGGGCGTCTGATGTGCAATCAGACTCGCAAAATAAAGAATTATAAAAATTATTGCCAATACTGTTCTAGTCCATGTGAGTGGCCTCATATGTATTAACTCATTGATACCCGAGATCGATTTAACCCTGAAATGAAAAATAAAAATAAATCTTATATACTGCCGATTTACGGGCTTGAGACTGTTGTGCAATTAATTCTAATGTCTATCATTGCTTTCCCCGTTATTTACAGTGCGGTAGTGATTTTTTATTTGCATTTACAGTGCTACGAATAGGTGTTTAACCCCCTTGGTAGTCCTCTCTAGCACTCATAGAATTTTCTCCATCTTTTGCCATTTACGGGTGTGAAAACATTTGCGGGCTTGGGGAAATTGAGCAATTGAATAGCGATTTGCGATTTTAGCCATCGTAACTCTTTGGAAAGTGAAAGATCAAAGGCTTCGGGAGGCTATGAGTTAAGGTTTAAGCATAGCTATTTTTTCAAGGCTGTAACTCATAACCCGTTTGGAGCCCGCAAAAAGATGGCAATTAAATAGCAAATTAACTTGCCACCTCACTTACGGGCTACAGTAACATGCAACAGCTCAATTGAATCAGGCTCAGAGCTTTTAAGCATTTCGTAATAAAATAAAGTGCACACAATACAGGTACATGGGTATATTATATTTCTAGTGAAATCAAGAAACATTCCATGTCCCTTTAAATGTTTTTTCTATTGTTTCTAACTTTCTAATAACATTCTCCCCAATATCAGTTCTCATCCCCAAAAGAGTCTTCTTTAAATACTGTATTTAAAGAAGACTCTTTTGGTAATGAGAACTGATATTGGGGAGAATGTTATTAGAAAGTTAGAAGCAATAGAAAAAACATAAGTATTATACAGGTGTTGTGCCATTTAATGTGCCACTTAATAAAAAAACATAAGTATTATAAAGGTGCTGTGCCACTTAATGTCCAATAGCCATGGCCGGATTGCCCTTTAGGCCAACTAGGCAGCTGCACAGGGGCGCTTCCCTGTGAGGGGTGCCACTTTTAAAAAAAAGATGGTTCCTGGCATAAAAGAAATGAAATACTGCAGTTCATAGACTGGCTACTTGGGGTTAACCACCTAGAACAAGAGAGTTACAACAGGAAAAGGAACTTACACACACAGAAAAGGCAAAAATGGGTCCATGCATATCTTGCATACTCATTTGCAGGGGCTCCTCCATTTCACTGCCTAGGCACTCCAAAAGGGTAGATCCAGTACTGCCTATAGCATTAGATATAACATTCATCCTTTTATCAGGAACCTTCCATCCACTAGATCACATAAATATAAAACTCCATCCAAGTTTGCTGAGGTTAAAACTGCTCCCTGCTAAGTAATCCGTTTATATCAACAAGAAAATACTTGACAATATGTGCTAAAAAGTGATTTTTTAAGAATTCTTGTAGATGTCTAATATTAGTACATATGCTTGATAAGATAACATAAGAATAGAGAGGCTTTCAAAAATAATGTCCTCACTGTATTGTTTCAGTTGTGAAGGTTAATGATGTAGCAGCTGTATTTTATGACTTCTCTTCATGCCATGAGGACCTTCCCATAAAACATGAAATTGCATATAATGTAACTCTTCTAAGGTGTTTTAAAGAATAACATAACATAAACTGCTAACAAGCAAAGGCCTGAACTCAAGGATGTGGCCTAAGTCATGCTAGTCAACATTCCCTTTTTATGGCCTCCCTCATCAGTCCCAGATGGCCATTTTGACCACCTTTAACAACTCAAGCAGGAATCCACTTGCACTCGTCTGGAACTCCCTTCTTTTCCATATTCCCACCAACCCTGCTTCAGTCTATCATAATCTTGTCTAACTTACTTAATGCTCCTAGTCAGGGGCTTAGGAACTGGGTGGTGGGGGGATGGGGGGATACCCCCCCCCCCCCCCCCCACACACACACACACAAAAAATAGCAAACTTAATCATGCATTACATATATATTTACATACATAATAAGGTGGCATATAGACATGTCTTTCCCATGAAAGCTTTGACCCATAATTTATCTTGGGGGTCAGGGGTAATGAGAATTATGAGAATTTAAATAAAGAACTTTAAAAGAAAAAGTTTTTGAGGGGCACTGTAGCAATGCCCCCCCCCCCCCAGACCAAGGCCCCAGTAGAGTTGAATTATCACCCCACAGTTTTTTTGTGCTCCTACGCTCAATATCCTAGTGTAACTCAACTTTATTTCTCTATTCTCACTGCTCTCTATATACACCAGAATAAGAAGTTTGACCAAACTTAATAGCTTTGTCACCCCTATGTATATGACCATGCCACCAAACACTCCCCCAGCACTATATAACTTTGCTTTTCCTCCTTTTGTTTTTCCTCCTCACACTCTTTCCCCAAGCTGCACCTATTCGTATATATAGACAAGAAGAATTAAAAAACACACAAATGAAAGCATGGTAAAATTAACAGTGAAATCTCCTTCTGGGTAAAAACTTAATAATATTTCTGAATAATTCAGAATGTAACTGTATCTGTAATCATTAAATATTTAAAGAAATAGGCATCACTCCACTCATAGAGATATGAAGAAAGTTGACAATTAAAGAAAAAGTAATACTACTACTACTACTACTACTACTAATATTAATAATAATAGTAATACATTTGTTACTCCTGTAATAAAAATAGTCTGAAATCTGAAAACTGGATGTAAATGTACATATTGTTTGTAGAACCCCATCCATACATTTATATCTTTTTTATGTTTTTGTTTTATCTATAACCTAGATGGCAACTGAATATATATTTCAACGTAACCATCTTAGTGCCTTATAATATCCATTAGCATAAAACCTTTCAAGAACATTCAAGAACAGAGAAAGTAGTGGAAAGTAAGTGGAGTGGCTACTTCTGAGCATGAGCAGGAGGTGGTCATACAAGTAATCCAATGGGATAAGAAATTGACCACCCTCTGCAGAACACACATAAAAGTTCCAAAACCAGCAAGTAATAATGAAAAGATTATTACATGTGTGTTCCAATGCATTGGGAGTTTCTTGTAAAACGAGGGACGTTACATCTAATGCTAAATATGGCCCTTTAAATAATGTTCAATAATTTCATCGGAAAGTGAGATCTGCCCCAGGAATCTTGGAACTTTTGACAGAACATAAGAAAAAGCAAGTAATGTGTAGTCATTTCAAGTATTTAGCATTGTTTGGTAATGAATCAATATACCCAAGTCTGCAGCCCATCAGAGTAATGTAAAATGAAGCCCACTTTGAATGAGTCATACAATAAAGCAGCTGCAGTTTGAATATCTGCGTAAGTGTGAGTGGTGTATATCTCCTCCAGTTTCAATACATCAAAGAATAAGAAGCACAGACTGGATAAAGGGCAAAACCTGTTTCTGATCATCTTAAACTTCATATATGTCTTGCTACTAAAATAAATACCAATACTGTAAATATTTTATAGTAAATCACAAATGTTCTATCATGCATTCGAAAGAGTACAGAGCATAAGTATTAAGTGTAGAATGTTGGAGAAATCTTGAAGACTTAATGCTTGCCTTGCAGGATAATATAGAATTGGAGATATCCTCAAAATGTGGAGCTCCTAAACTCCTTTTTTGAATTGTATGAATGAAGGTGATGCTGTAAAAATGTGTGTTTTTATATACTTGAACAAACGCCAATTAACAGAAAGATAATCCCACAAGTTGTGCATTATTAAAAGTTATAAAATAATAATGGTTGTGTGAGGAAACAGCTCAGAAACAGGCTATAAAGGTACATGGCTGTAGTAATATCTTACATAAATGTTGTGTAAGGATATGTTTTTATTACAGGGCAAAGGTAAGACAGCCTGACTTATATGCAAAAAACATGTTATGTGTAAGAAAGACATGAAATGCTACTCTGTGGGGTACATATACTAAAACTGTACTTCTTCAAGAGCTCCCTAACACTTCATGATTTTTGGCAGCAATTCATATGCTTCCTAATTTGCTAGCCTGTGGACCTGGAGAGAAAGAGAGGTGAGATACTGAATAAGAAAGATGGTAATGGAAGCATAGAAAACAGTGGTGAGGAATATGAGAAACTAGAGGAGTGATGATATGGAAACACTTTAATTTGTCAATATTTCTTAAATGCAAATTATAAGCACTTTGAAAACATAACGTAAACTACATTAGAACCTATCATTGTCTTACAGTATATTCTTTTTTTTAATGTTGTCATTGTGACAAGTTACCAGCCATCCCATGTTTCAGGCACTTTGATGAAGGAACACAATATAGGGAGCTCTAGCTTTCTTGAAATATGTTAATGTGTGGCTCTTGTGGAAAATAGGGAATGAACCTTCGGTAATACCTCACCATGCCCAGAAAGGTCCTCATTTAGGTTTTCCTCAGAGGTTGTGGTCAGTTCTGGATTGACTTGGTCTTTATTAAGCTGTGGCTTGACCAATCCTCTTCCTACAATATAGCACAGATATTTATCTGGATCACTATATCATCTACTTTAGGAAAGCTGCTTAATAGTCACAATGGAAAAGTAATAGTTTGTCCATTAGTCTCTGCATATTTGCTGGAGCTTCATGTAATCCAATTGGCAGGACGTTGTATTGAAACAGACCCTCTGGATTGCAAAATACCTTTTTTTCTTTCCCTGATTGCATCAAGGGTATCTGCCATTATTCCTGTTAAATTTAGCATTGTTAATAATCTTGCCTTTCCATGCTGATCTTTGAGTTTATCCACACTGGGAATGGGATAAGCGTCAAATTATGATACTGAATTCCAATTTTCGAAAGAGGAGGCCCTAGCTGCCAGTCATGTTGAGGAAAGGAAAGAAGCCGAAATAAAAGGCACTATGTCACCTTATTTCTCTATCAACCTTTATTTCTGTATCAACATTTTTGGACTTTGGACTTGCTTTGCTTCTTTTTTATGGGTCTTCCTTGATCCAGTGAATAGGCCACTGACAAAACATGACAGATGTGAGCAGATTGATTCCAACTTTAAGGTTTTCTCTTTTCAGGCTTTTCTACAGTTTCCTATTTGTTGATTTGAAGGATGGATTTAAAACTGTGAATATCCATGCCTAGAACAACAAGATAAGGTAGGTTATTAACCACTGGAGTGGTGATTGCCATCTTCTTTCAATGTACCTCCTGTGCTGCTGTGCTTGTAGGGTAGTTTGTAAAATCAACGGCCAGTATATTTCTTCAGATTTCCAGGTCTCCGCTATGCTCCAAGTGGTCATAAACTACAGGCACTGTGTGTGTCTTTTTCTAAGAAAAACTACAAACAACTAGTCGGTAAGCAGCTCCTCCAGGAACAATCTTAAATAAGGGGTTCCAGGTGCAGCTAATTACCTTAGCAGGTAAGTTAACTCCTATCTTTCTACAGGGGGTAGAGAGCTTTGCAGAGTCTGTGAATCACATAAACAACTTGAATAACTATGTTACACATCCCCCTCCCCAGCTCAACACTATGGGGTAGAGCTACAGTGAGGCAGACACATTTGTATTGCTATGTTGACTTCTCGCTCTGTGGAGGACTTTGAAGTTGAAAGGTTGTAGTGACAGGAACCTAACATCTTGTTGTTTAATATATATCATCTAGTTCTTATAAAGTTGATCAATAAGTTGAACATTACCTCCATTTATATTAACATGCAACTATATTAGTAGATTGCTTAGATTACCACTTTAATTTAAGTATTTGACCAGATGCTTTGCATACATAGAGCAAAGCCATGGTGTCCACATTTTTTGAACGTATCTGTTATGTCATTGCTTTCTTCTTTGCTTCTTTTTTATGGGCCTTCCTTGGTCCAGTGAATAGGCCACTGACAAAACATGACAGATGTGAGCAGATTAATTCCTGAGCTTCTAGGTTTTCTCTTCAGGCTTTTCTACAGTTTCCTATTTGTTGATTTGAAGGATGGCTTTAAATTTGGGAATATCCGGTTGATAAAATGTTTAAGCGGCAGATCTCATTGTTTCCATCTTGAAGTATATAGTCATGGCTACTGTATATATATATTCAATTAATATATCTGAATGTGGTGAATTTATTTAAGTGCTAGACCTAGTAGTCATTCGGTTGGATCGTTTTCAAGGTTTATGTTTAGCATTTGTGATATTATTTTATTTCAGAATGTTTTCACTATAGGGCATTCCCATTAGATTTGTAAGAGTGTTCCATTGGTTACAGCCTCTGAAGCATGATAGAGACATTTCTTGATTCATCTTATGAATTTTTGATGGTGTCATATAGTATCTATGAAGGTATTTCAACAAAGTCTCTGTCTCCTCAAACATTTCAGCCCATTTGTACTCATCAATTGATATGTTTAGATCTATTTCTGAACAAGTCATAAGCATTGCTTTTTGTGACTGTTGAGTGCATTACACTACTTTTGTATAGTAGTTATAAGGTTATTTTTTGCTTGAATTTTTTTAGACAGATTTACTCATATTGTTTCAATAACCACTTTAACTCTACGTATTGTGTACACTGTATAATGTGCTTGATTTGTAAAAATCTACAAATAGTCAATAGCAGGCATGCCCATCTTTGCTTGTAGTCTGGCATTTTCTATAATCTTACACTCTTTTAAAAATGGAATATATCTCATTAAACCGTTTTGTGTCCGCCATTGAAATTGTTTTTTTATTTGCTCCTGGTATAAAATTTGTATTTGGAATCTCTGGAGCTATAATATCAGTTTATAGCTAGATTCCATTTCAGTTTATATATATTTCAGAATTTTAAGGTCTGTTTTACACATGGGTTTTAATTTTTTTTGGCCTGGTCAGGATCATGTGGTGCCCACATTATATATTCTGTTTCTTTTTTAGTTTAGTAATCTCTCTTGAACTGTACCCATTTTGGAGTATGAGATATTTCATGCCATCATTTTATTTGAGCGAAATGTGCAGCAATATATTATTTTCTGAGGGTTGGCATTTAAAGGCTTCCTTCTGATTTGTTCAAAAACATTATGTTTTTTTTATTCTTAGTTTCTTATTATTTTTATTCTTAGTTTCTTATTTTATTCTTAGTTTCTTATTTATTCTTAGTTTTCTTATTATTTATTCTTAGTTTCTTATTATGACACTTTAAGGACCACTTCATCCTGGGGAAAGCTTATACATTTGTGATGCAACAAACTAATAACCATGAAAGCCATGAGCACCGCACAATGCTTGACACATACCATGAGCCAGGGAGCTGCCATTCCTTACATTTCTCTACTTGCTCCTAGCTATTTGTTTTTATACATATTTTTGTATCTATATATTGTATATCCTTACACTGCCTCTTAAAAACATGAATGGCTGTCTGTTATCTAACCTCACTTTCAGATAAATGTATCAACTCCTGGCACAAAGTAATTTAGAAGTACTTATGGAAAACCACCTACATAATAGTGTTCAATGCCAGGCAGCAGTTTCAATGGCTGGCAGAACTTACCATCCATTTAGAGGAACACAAAAGCAAGAGAAGAAAAATACAAATCTAACCTGGTATAAATCTATTGTAAGACCTCACCTGGAATTTAAAAAAAATACATTCTAGGGTTAGGAATTTAGAGACAGCAGTAAAATTAATAGGAGGATTGGAGGAGAAAGAAATAAAATTCGTCTTTTGAGATATACGGTAGTTACCATTTATAAAAACATGTAGTGTAATATAAAAAGTTGTGAGATAAACATTTAATGCCAAATAATAATAATCACATATATAGTTGTCATCAATCTTTGCGAACAGTTGATGCACGCAGGACTTAGGCTGCAATGAGCACCACTCAAAGATTCAGCAGAGACACAGAGGAGAAAGACACAGGGAAGGGACAGGGGGGAGATGGTGGAAAGAGACAAATGGCATTCCCAAGCACAAAAGTTGCAGGTTACCGAGGCCTGTAATGAGCGGTGAAGCCGCTCATTGCTGGGCTTGCGATGATATTGCGAAGACAGTAAAGTAGATGGGAGGAGAGGCCCGCAATGAGAGCCATGCGATGAGCGTGGGGCTCGCTATGAGCGCAGAAGGTGCTCAGAGGAGGCAGAACATCTCATTGTGTGGAAAACAGCATTGCCAGGCTTCACATTTTTGATGGACAATTTCCTAGTAATAATAATGATAATAATAATAATAATAATAATAATAATAATAAGTTTACAAGGCCAACATCTGAAGTTACAAGATAGGAGAAAAATGTTGTTCTTAGTAGGGACAGTTGGATTGTGTAACTTACTATGAAAGCAGGTTGTGAATGCAGATAGATTATAAATGGATTATATACATTCTTGAAAAAAGGGTTTAAAGGATTATGTGGATTACCATACAACAGGTAGAATATTAATCCAGCTAATAATCTGATTGTCATATTTTTTGCATTCATATTTTCCTTCCTACAAGACAATTGACAATATTTTTCGGCCTTTCTCCGATCAACTGGATCAGAGGAGATGTAAGTGTATTCAGTACTTGGGCATATATTTAAAAAGTGTGACATATATTCAAATTATGGGCTCCATTCAATTCGAGACTCGCAACTCGATCGCAGACAGCCGAATGTCTGCGAGTGAGCTGCGGGCTCCCGTTCGTCTCCAATTGCGATGCCATTCAATTGCTCAAGGCCGCAAGTTACGAGCCCCAAGCCAAAAATGTAAACCATGCACTGGTTCGGAGCAGTTCAGGGCGGGAACATGATCAATTAAGCAAGCCTGTGACCTCCCATTTCAAATCAGCCAATAGAAAATGAGACTGTCATTCTTACAGCAGTAAAACATGGAGGTTACATGTCAATCAATTAGGTTCGGGGTTCGGTATGCGATCAGACTTGCAAAACCTTCAAAATAAAGAATTATTAAAATGAATGCTTATACTGTTCTAGTCCATATGGGTGGCCCGATATGTATTAACTCATTGATACCCGAGATCGATTTAACCCCGAAATGACACATGAAAATTAATTTTATGTCCTGCCGATTTGCAAGCTTGAGACTGTTGTGTAATTAATTCTAATGTCTATCATCGCTTTTCCTTTTCACCGTTATTTACAGTGCAGTAATGTTTTGTTATTTGCATTTACAGTGCTACAAATGTTTTTTTTAACCCCCTTGCAGGTCCTCTTGAGACCTCATAGGATTTTCTCCTTCATTTGCCATTTATGGGTGTGAATACACTTGTGAGCTTGGGGAAATTGAACAATGTAAAAGCGATTTGCGATTATTTACTTGCGAAAGTGACAGATCAAAGGCTTCTGGAGGCTGTAAGTTGCGAGGTTTACCATTGCTATTTTTTCAAGTTCGTACTCGGAAGCTGTTCCAAGACGCCAATTGAATAGCAAAGTAGCTTGTGACCTCACTTACGGCCTACCGGATCTCAAAATCGCTTAATTGAATGGGGCTCTATGTATTTTACATGAAAAACTGGATTTCCAACCTCTTTTAAGAATATTTAAATTTTGCAAACTGTCCTTCTCAATTGATAACCTCACATAAAGTTCATTCTGGGATGCTTATAGCATCTGTGGTGTAGGATACAGGGGGTGAAGTAACTCTCCTGCACCAGTCTGGATTTATCAAGCAACTTGTGAAAGGGAATAACTGAACACATGTAACATAAGATTCCTAAGTGGAGGCTGAAGACAGCACATTCAGCTGGCTGACCCAGCTCACTAGCTCCCTGTCAGAAACATGTTAACCCTTTAATTGAACGCAGAAGTAGCTAAACACCTACAACTTGCAACTTAAGAAAATAAAAGCAAAAAGCTCAAATCAACCCAAAAAATCAATATTTTAATATTTGCAGTATTTAAACTCTCACATATGCACATTGCTAGATGTTTTAAAAGTCCCATGTTCAAGCAACTCACTAACAGTAAGCAACCAACATGATATATATAAATAACCATTATGCATGTAAAAACAACTTCATAATATTAAAGGGGAACTTTGTACAGGAATAGCATTATCTATCTATCTATCTATCTATCTATCTATCTATATCTATGTATATATATTTATATATATATATATATTATTTTTTAAATTAAATGATCATTTTAATAATTTTAGCAAAAGTAACGTTTTAGTCTTTAACTGTTTCTTTTGTAAGAAATGCAAAGTTGCAGTTCTAACCAGAAGAAATTTTATATCCTCAAAGATTCTTTTTACATATCTATCCCCTAGTCTTGTTTCGTTTGCAAATATCATATGTATTCTCTTGAGATAAAAATAGTGCTAGATGATTAGTTAGGCAAGTTCATTTGACACCATTCCGTAACTGTGACGCTGGGACCTAAAATCTGTATATGGTATACATCTTAAAGTATATATAAATGGGGGCTAGCCCTGTGGAAGACACACACCAAGCCCTCCACTGCTAAGCAGATACCTCCCTGTCCAGCCAGTACCACTACAAGGTAAGCAGAACAGATTGAAAGCTCCAAGGAATAGGTGGTTCTCTCGCTAAATCAAAATGAACTTGAAGAGGACATGAATTAAAAGCAAGATAAAACCAAGGAAGAAGATGAAAAACAACATCCAAATCAAGGGAATATACAAAGAAAAAACAAAAGATTTGGAAAGAAATGAAGAACAAACCTAAATATAATTAAGAAACTTAAAATATAACTAAGGAAAACATTTTTTTAACATACATTATTTTAAAATTTAAACATTTTCTTTTGCTTTTTCTTTTTTTTTAAATGCTACTCCTCAGTTGTTTTCATATGCAAAAACCCTAAATTTAGAAATATAAAATAGTTTAAGTTTAATTTAAAAAAAAACTGCAAATGAAAAGGATATTAGGAATGGATTTTATGACTTGAATAATCCACTAATAAAATTATTTTTTCTCTGCAGCACAAACATGTCTATCACTGATATCCTCTCCGCCAAGGACATTGAAGCTGCCCTGTGCAGTGTGAAGGGTAAGTCAGAAACGTATTATTCATAATATAAGATAAAATGTTGAATTACAAGAACATAAGACAAACTGATTCTCTACTACTAGAATTAAACAATATGTCCGTAAAAATGTAGATGGCTATTTTTTGAGCTGTTTGAATATTTCTGCCATTTCTTATTATTTATACAAAATGTTGTAAGACATTCTAAATTAGCCATAATTCATTATACTGATTAGCTGGGTAAATACTTATTAAGAACATATTACTGTCCTGTTATAACATGTTATGCCTCACTGCAGTTATAAGGTGACTAGTTTAAAAGAAAAAAAAAACATTTTGAAATTCTGGTACTGAACTCCCATAAGGAAATATTAATATTATAACTTTTACATAGAATTAATGCAATATTGATATATTGATATAAAGTTTTATTTGATGAATCATGATATTACTAATTTTCAACGGGAAAACAGTAGCAGTTAAAGTTTTTTAGAAATCTGCAGTACATATAAATTTATTTGTAGCTGTTACGGAGCATGAAGGAAATCATATGTTATTTTTCCACCTGCAGCTGAGGGGTCTTTCCAGTACAAGAGCTTCTTTGCCAAGGTTGGTCTGGCTGGCAAGTCTGCCGAACAGGTCCAGAAGGTCTTTGCCATCTTTGACCAGGACAAGAGTGGATACATTGAGGAAGAGGAACTGAGGTAAATACACTTTCTTAACTTGATAACTTTTTCAATAGTAGAATCTCTCAATTCCAGACTAATCAGATATTACATGACCTGGTTTGACAATATCACTGCTTAGCCTAGATATAACTCACATTTCTTTAAATAATAAGCCTGGCTTAGTAACTGCATTCAGCCATTTGACACTTTTCTTATCTATCATGTATCATCTTTTTTTCAGTCTTTTCCTCCAGAACTTTGATGCAAAAGCCAGAATTTTGAATGACAGTGAGACCAAGGCCTTCTTGAAGTCTGGTGACTCTGATGGTGATGGCAAGATTGGAGTTGATGGTAGGTTCACAAAACAAATATTAATGTTTTTAGACCTTCATGCCATAATATAAACATGCTAATATGTCTCTATGGTTAGCTCATCATGACACCATATCCATAATCTTGAGTATCCATGGTCATCCCTAGTTGGGATGGTAGGCCAAATATGTGAAGAGGGCTGTTTTTATATTAGGAATGTGCCCTAGCAGCAAAAGCTGCAGCTACACCTTATGGTACACCATATATAGAGCAAAAGACCTCTCCAGAAGCTATCAAAAATAGGATTATTACAAGGATTAATAGTGGAGGAAACTAAAAAAAAAAATCAAGGAAAGGAGGTTTGATCTATCATCTCAATTCTAAAGCCAATTTAACTGAAGAACATATTTTTATATTTTATATATTTTATTTTACAGAATTCCAGGCCCTGGTAAAGAGCTGCTAAGATAAATGACAACACGGAAACAAATCCTTACTTCTCACCCCACCTCATCCACGGCTGGCACACATTTGTACATTTTTATACCATCTCATGGCATTGGTAAAATGCCTGTATGTTAACTCAATTTTGGGACTGTTGAAAAAAATCTTGCAATGTACAGGTATTCTGCTCATTTGATGTTATGTCTTAATCGTTACTGGATGGAGCTTAGTGATCTCGACCAATCACAATGTTGAAGTTGTGATTGGAAGATGGAAAACCAAAAATAAAAAAAAACTTAAAAAAAAACTTCTTGTCATTTGCTTTTATTTTTTCCTTTTTGCTTGTGAAGTTTTTAGCAATTCTATTTAAATTACTCACTTAAATATTAATACATTTCCTATAAAAAGTTACTATGACCAAATACTAAAATGCAATAATAGTAATATAAACCGCATGATATCAATCTTATATTTATCGATACCACCCCATTATAATGCCCTCCAAATACCCTTTTACTTTTTCTAAGTTTTATCTATGTGCATGGTCAGCTTTCCTTATTTTAAAAAAATACTGAAAATTAGGATATAATTACAAAATGGAGGAATTTCTCACTAGTGAGACATAACCCCCTCAAGTAATGTGTTATTTCAATGAGCCTCCTTTTCACATTTGGAAAATCATGCCATATTTAGCATAGAAATTACATAAACTCAATATTGTTCTATATTTAAGCCAACCCGGTACAGAGTAGCTATATTCCTGCCAAAATATATACATAACAATAATGTTAATTTTATTATTTATCTGGTTTTTGTTATATATACTATATACTATAGTATATATATATATATATATATATATATATATATATATATATATATACTATATTAAAATAGTTTGGATAAACAAAACACCTAAAAAGGGTTGTCTATTTATTTAGAACTTAAAACATTTGACCCATCTACTTGTCCATATATACAAAAAACACAGATTTATTTTAATTTCTGTAAAATCTTATGCATTCTTGATTTCCTTTGAACCCAACCACTTCCACTGGAATACAATTTCCCATAACTACATCAATAGGGTTTTGTTAATGATACAATAAAGTGGGTGTTGTTTTCTATACACTGAGAGTAGAATAAATGGGCTGACTTTCAGAAATGTTTTAATGGAAATAGAACTGATCTCACTTTTTCAGAGTCTTTAGTTACCACACTGTATCGAATGAACTCCTTTCCCAAATCCAGGAGTGGCTGCAATCTGAACATTTAGTCCAGCTTCCTATAATAATCCATGTCCCTGCTATATTCTATGGGAAGTAATTTAATATAATTGCTGCAGTCACTCTAGTTATCCTAGGTATGGCCGGGGTCGAAGAACTGGTGCAGGTGTCAGTCACTTTTAACTAACATGTGTAGCGTTAATATACTATTAAAGTGTTTTATAAGCAATGTAATCGGGCAGAGAGAAACCTATATGACAGGACTTAGAATGGCCCAAGTATAGCTCTACACCAATTCAAATAGAAATGTTGCATAATAAGGCCCTCATTCAATTGCGATTTGGCCAATGGAATAGTTGTAATAATCTAATTAACCTAAAATATACACAAAAAGTTGTTTGATAGATAGATAGATAGATAGATATGAAAACGTATGGACAAACTTATACGTAGATACTTCTATAGATATCAGTATATTTACCAAATTTCCATGTCCTTAAACATTTAGGCTCTCATTCAATTGCTATTTTGGCCAATTGAATAGTGCTCTAAATAAGCACATAACATATATTTTTTAACGAAGTTTCTAGTTATTGAAAACCTTGCCTTTAGATAGATGCTTACTAAGTATAAACTTACTTAAAAAATGTATTATGTGCTTATTTAGACCCCTATTCAATTGGCCAAAATAGCAATTGAATGAGGGCCTAAATGTTTAAGGACATGGAAATTTGGTAAATATACTGATATCTATAGAAGTATCTACGTATAAGTTTGTCCATACGTTTTCATATCTATCTATCTATCTATCTATCTATCTATCAAACAACTTTTTGTGTATATTTTAGGTTAATTAGATTATTACAACTGCAAATTATTAATACCCAAGCCTATATCTGCCCTATTTAAGAATAAATCATAAGATGTTGAGGCTTTTAAAGGGTTAAATACTGCAGAGTCTTACACTGATAGTGTAGCTGGCCTGAGTGAACTCCCCGCACATCTTAAGTTGCAGGCTATGTTTCACTTACACCACTGGCATGAAGTTGAGCTGTTTGGCATATGGACAGTGTGATTGCAATTCTAGAAATCTGGGTGAAGTGTTAAGAGCTGCCAGGCAGACATACCGCCGAGCTGCACCAAGAAAAAGTAGCAACAGATTTCCTTGTCTTATGAACTTACACACAGCAACAATTGGAGTTTAATATTTTTCCTTTCATGGTAGCTGAAGAGGAGCACCATGTGTTTCTAGCATTTTAGACACTAAGCACCCTACAGGGGACAAATAAAGAACTTAGAAATGTTTCTGAGGATGCTTTGCATGTAATTATTATATATTTGTGCAAGAGCACAGAAGTATCTTAAAGGCATATCTAAGTTTCCTGAATTATGAGAGCATCTGATAGAGGAGATCTATTGCACAACGTTTCACAGCACTGTTCTTTGTATATCTCTATCTGTGGTATAGAATCTAATAATTCTCCTACTGGCGCTAATTCTAAGAATTACAAAAACAGAAACATCTGTTCTGGACACTATTAATATTTGTTGTGAACAAGTAATAATACCCCCTGGCTTCCCTATTTTGCAAATCATGTTGCATTGATGCAAAAATTAATGGACTTAGATAGCTTTCTTGTACTTATTAGAATAATTTTAATTGTAATTTTTTTATCTATTTTATTTATTTTGTTATTAGTAAAGATTAAGTTTTAATGTGTCACTTACCTATTCCAACTAATACATGCCCTGTATACATTACCACCTTGAGGAAATTATAGACCTACAATGTGACGCCCAGGGGGCCATGCAACTTTTCTTTGTGGGACTGTTGAATTGTTGTGGGCCCTGGGTTGACATGGGCTAATGGTGCGATTCCCCTCTTATCCCAGGAATCTGTCCTCCTTACCTGGATTTATAATCTGACCGCTGTGTTGTCTAATTATACAAAGATCTAATTAAATGGCGGAATACTGATTGATTACATATATCATAAAGTGAAAGTATTATAAATAATTCAAATGGTGAATGGAAAAATAAAAGAATGCTCTTAAGGGGAGACACTGCAATATATTAAGTATGAATATAAGGGTGAAAGAAATACCGAAGGCACCATAGAATCATTTTTGTGTAAATTGGAAATTTGTAGGACTTGGGATCCTGGATATATATAAAATAGAATCTCTCTTAAATTGAGAGATATATATACATATTCAGAAGCAAGAAAGCCAGGCTATAATATAGTGAAAAGCACTGACTAAGACAAAACAAGAGAGATTCAAACAATCAGATTCATCTCTCAATACTGGTGTTATGTGCAAGAAATTCCTTACATGTTTTTAAGGAATTATTTCCTATTCTCTTGATTTTAAATGAGTTTTTAATCGACGTTGTCTCCAATAATGTAAATAAAGATGTATTATTTTGTTTTTCTCTAGTTCTTTATTGAGAATAGATTGATTAATCTACTAGGATTTGTGAAACAAAAGAGGATACCATCTCTTGTCCTATGCGTGGATCCCAAGAAAGCGTTCAATTGGCAGTTTTTGGAGCTTGTCTGACAGAGATATGGTTTAGGAAGATTTGGCTCACACGCTATTGGGGCTTTGTATTCCAATGTTTCAACTTACCTTACTGGTTCAGACTATACCTCCGAAAATGTTTACATTTTTAATAGCACCCGTCAGAGATGTCCATTATCTTCAGCAATCTTTTGTTCTAATTATAGAACCACTAGCACAGGTAATCAGGAATAATAAAAGTATAGAGGGAATTACAACGGGTGCTAAGGTGAATAAAATTCTACTATTTGCGAATGATGTTGTTATCAAAAATCCACAATCTTCATTTAAATGTTTGTTGGACACTTTAGATTACTTTGGTAACATTTTCTACTACTATTTGATTGTGCTTAAAATGTGGGAAAATTTGACTCACATGCTATTGGGGCTTTGTATTCCAATGTTTCAGCTTACTTTACTGGTTCAGGCTATACCTCCAAAAAGTTTCAATTTTTTAATTGCACTTGTCAGAGATGTCCATTATCTTCAGCAATCTTTTGTCCTAATTATAGAACCACTAGCACAGGTAATTAGGAATAATAAAAGTATAGAGGGAATTACAACGGGTGCGAAGGAGAATAAAATTCTACTGTTTGCAGATGATGTTATTATCAAGAATCCACAATCTTCACTTAAATGTCTGTTGGACACTTTAGATTATTTTGGTAAAATGTTCTACTACAAATTGAATGTACTTAAAACTGAGGCCTTGACACTAAACTTGGATAGAGATCAGATAAATATTTCGAAGAGACAATTTTTTTTTGCTTGGGACACAGACTTGATTAAGCATCTGGGAGTACAGTTTTCCGAGAATATTAATTATAAAATATATAATCAAATTTCCCAAATACTTTCGGACTGGAAAGCCATAAGGTTGTCTTGGATAGGTAGGATATCCGAGGCTAAGATAACTATCTTACCCCTAGATAACGTACTTATTTAGATGTACCACCCTTTTGGTCCCCAAATATATCTTAAATTGATTACAGTCATTAGTAGATCAATTTATAAATAAAGATAAAAAATCTTGCATTAAGCAAAACATAGTTAGGAGATACTATAACAGAGGAGGATCATCCCAAAATATCATTGAGTATTATAATGCTGTAAAGTTTTCAAATGTTGTGAAATGTTATTTTCCTAATACAGTCGCTAAATGGATGGAACTGAAAGAATCAATACTTTATCTAATAAGTCTCGAACATTTGATTTGGATTGAAGAACAAGAATTTAACGCTCAACTAAACATTCCATTAACAGTAAAAATGTGAATTTAAAGGAATGGGAAGATAGAGGTATTAATATATTAGCTGATTTGTATCTGGATAACAATTTCATAACGTTTGACAATCTGATTCCTTAAGGTCCTTGCTTTCCAAGTTGGATTATTCCTTAGCAAGAGAAAGGAATTTATCAGAATTTAAAGAACTCTGTTTGTGGGCTGAAGAGAGGTATTTCATATCTAGATGCTATAAAATAATTAAAAAACATACTTGCTATAGTAAGACATTTAGGATTAAAGCATGAGAAAATGAACTACACCAAGATTGGAGCGAGAAGGACTTGAATACCCTACCACATTGGTAAAGATAGCACCTGATAAATATCTAAATAAATGTTGAAGATGTAATGATTCTATTGGATCACAATACCACATATGGTGGACATGTAAGAAAATTGAAGTATTTTGATCCTTATGTTTGACCAGCTCTGTAGGAACCAAAATAATTCTGGGGGGATACAGCTCACTTGATACATAGAACACTTAACAGCTTCTATACGCATACATACACACAGTGAAAAATCTGGGGGGGAATTTTGTCGCCCCCCCCCATATTTCCTATTAATATGATTTTTTATGATAAAAATATGATTGTTCGAATTCTATTAGTGGCTAAGTGGTCTATAACGAAATATTGGAATCAACCTGATATCCCAACATGGGATATGATACTAGAGAGAAATAATAGAATAATAGAAGCAATAGAAATTGATTTTTGGAAACAGAATAACAACCCATCTGATAAATCTGTAAAAAGATTGGAAAAGTGGAACTCTGGGACTTTCCTGCCCCCCTTCAGAGCTTAAAACTTTCACTAAAAGAACTATGTACTCTCCACTTTGCCTCATCGACTTTGTATTGGGAGGTGGGCACCTCTGGGATTGGCCTTGTGATGGCCCACCTGGAGGCCTGACTTTCCCCCCTTTAACCGTCCTGTGAATAGTTGTAGTCAGGTGCTGTTCATTCCCCCTGGTCACTGTGAGGATTCGAGTGGTAGGGGCTATTACTCCCCTGGACCACCTGTTATAGACTACAGGTTAACTACCAACAAGGAACGTGGGGTTCTTTGAAATCTCTGCATCAGCACCCTGATATCTGGATTCTGTATCGGTCAGGATCCTTGCATTAGAAATCAGCACTTCTAGACTACCAAGAGACTCCAGATATGCTTCTTCTTATGGGGCTTGATAAGACTTGTTACAGTCAAACCTACCCCAGCAGAATCCTACAGAGTCTCTCAGTACCTCACTGCAGCCATCCAGAAAAATAAGACATGCTATTTTCTATATGCCACAACAGTGAACTGTCTTTATTTGCTTCCAAACACAACCAACTAAACACAGACAAAAACAGAACCAAAGCTACAACCAACATTCCCTCCTACCCCCTCTGACCACATTGATCTGGTATATATCGGTTGTCATTAGAGGGGGAGATTCCCCCCCACTCCATTTATAACCTTAGAGGGCAATACAATTAGGTTCAAGCTTTATGGCTATTTCTTTTATCATGCCTGAGGAACTTATGGGGGTAGGGTAAATCTGGGAATTGCACCTCTGAACCAAATGTACATTGTAATTAAGAAACCATGGCAGTAAATATATACACACATTATATACATGACATTAAATATACTCACACATTAGTTATTTTAAACATGACACAGAACACAGTAATATTATATGGGGAATTCCATACAGTATACAGGATTATGCCCAGCAAACCAGCATATGCACTTTAATTGTAAATGAAATACAGTGTTCCTTTAAATGGCTAATACCCAAGTGAACTTGTAGAATTAGGATAAAATTTGGATATGTAATGAAAATGGTATTAAACCATTTACATCCTTGATTTTAATTGCATTATGAGAAACAGGGGAACATTTTTATTGTTTTTACTTTTATAATATTTGCTGGCTGTTTTTGGATCTATCTAAATTTGTCTAAAAAGCTTTTTTAAGGAGTTTCAAATAAAACTTATAATTCTGAATTAAAAAAATAAATTAAAATGTTACTTTTTCTATATAAAGAAGTTAAGATGTAATACATTGTTCACTTTTCTTTGGTCTTGATTTCCTAACTAAAATTGAGAATTCTTACTTACCATAAATTATTTTTTATTCAATGGGAGCATTTACTGAGAGAAAGATAAGACAGAAAGAAACTATCACCCAAACTAATATTAGACATTTTGGGCCTTATTAAATTAGCCCTCATAGATCCAATGGTCCTCGCAAAAGACAGTTTTTGCTGTTTGTGAGGACTGATTCCCCTCTCAGCCTGCTTTGCGAGATGACACAGAAAAATGGCCAAGAATAGGCTCTGAGAGAGCTACGTAGTAACACGCAGCCATAAATGAGGTGAATCTCGCACCTCGAAAGAATCCCTACGGGCACAAAAAAGTGCCAGCAAGGGCTCCTAAAGCCTCTACGTGCTGCCTCCGAGCAGCCCTATACCGCCGTGTGATGCACCCCCTGCTCCCCATGCTGCAGGGGTCCCTATAGAGACCCTGGCAGCCACCCCAAATTAACCCCTTTCAGCGTGGGGTCCCCAATCGGCATAGATCAGGACCCCGCTGCATTTAAAACATTTAAATTACCTGCCCCAGGTCCTTAAAGGGCGTGCGGCACACTATTAACCTATCCTTAACCTATTGCTAAATGTTAATCTGTATTGCTAAATGTTAATCTGTATTTATCACTGTCTGAACCTAATTTATGTACAGCGCTACGGAATATGTCGGCGCATTATAAATAAACTATAATAATAATAATCCAGGCCGCGACACCTAAAATTAACCCCCCTCTTTGCTGGAGGTCCACATCGGGACCCCCAATGTGTCCGCACATTAACCTCTTGCTGCAGGGGTCCATAAGGAGCCCCGCAGCCCCACCACATTAACCCCTTGCAGCGGGGGTCCCTGATTGGCACCGATCGTGACCCCGCTGCATTTACAATTTCAAATTTACTGCCTCACGGGTCCTTAAAGGGCCGTAAAGATCCTGAAAGGACCTGCGCTAAAAAAAATTAACCCCTGACGCAGTTTTTTTTAAACAGAAGGCACTATTGCTTTCATCCAATCACAATGGGATACACCCCCACGGGGTGATTGGCTGAAGGCATATGCGCCTTCTGATTTGCTACAGTCTGTACCATAGTTTTTTTTATTTTATGTACCTTAGTTTTTTTTATTTTATCTAATTAGTAGGGTGGGGGGTTTAATAGGGGGTTAGGTAGGTAGTATTAGGTAGGTAGGGTTTAATAGGTTAGGGGAGAGGAAGGTTAGTTTAGATTTTGTGGTTTATTGGGGGGGGAATAGTGTAGTGTAGTGTTGTACTTAGTATCATGAGGAACCTGGAGGCCAATCATGGCACTTATGGGGTTAATTGCAGGCTTCTAATTGTCCTTTAAGGGTCTTCATAGACCCTTATGGGACTGTTTGAGTTAACTAGAGGCTTACGGAGGTCTGTATAGACCCTCATAAGTGATGGGATACAATAGGGCTAGATGGGGTTAAATTGTCCCAGTTAGGGTTATTAGGTCCAGATAGGTTTAAATAGGCCCAATTAGGGTGAGATTGGGCCAGTTAGGGTTAGATAGGGTTTAGTATGGGTTAATGGGGTATATGTAGGGTTAATAGTGTAGTGTAGTGCTTAGACTTTGTCATGAGGGTCCTGGAGGACCCTCATGGCACTTGTAGGGTTAACCTAGGGGTTAATAGTGTCCTATAGGGGTCTATATAGACCTCTATTGGGGGGTAATTATAGTCTCATGGGGCTATCTATAGAGCCCCATGAGTGACAGGGTTAATTAAGGCTTATGGGGGTCTGATTGGACCCGTGCAGCAAGGGGTTAATGTGGGGGCCTTTTGGAGGTC
This sequence comes from Discoglossus pictus, assembly GCA_027410445.1. Lineage (NCBI taxonomy): Eukaryota > Metazoa > Chordata > Amphibia > Anura > Alytidae > Discoglossus > Discoglossus pictus. The sequence continues at coordinate 85,729,772 of CM050172.1, forward strand.
CTGATGGGGGGGTTATTTTAGGGGCCTCGGCCGGGATTGGCTAATAGTGTGCTGCGGGCACTTTAAGGAGCGGGGGCGGGTAATTTAAAAATGTTAAATGCAGCGTGGGCCTGATTTATGCCGATCGGGACCCTCCTGCTGCGAGGGTTTCATGTGGGGGGGCTGTGTGGCTTCCTATGGGCCCCTGTAGCAAGTGGTTAATGTGGGTCACTTCAGGGGTCCCGATTGGGACCCCCGGCATAGAGTGGGTTCATTTTAGGTGTCGGGGGGTAGTTGAAGTACCGCCCATGGCCGGGCTTATTTGTAGGACTGCCTCGGAGATCCTGTTCAGGACCCCCACAGCAATTGATGAGGTGGGGGAGCCTGCATAGATTTTCTCCATGTTGACACGGACGGCCGTGCAGCGTAGCTCATATGTTGCTCGCAGCAGGGCTAATTTAATAGCTTTGTAACTTTTCAAACTTTGCAGCACGTAGGGTTTAGGTAGAAACCTCGTATCTACGATCCTGGAATTTAATAAGGCTGTTTATCTCATTCTCCCCTCAGTGTTTATTATGGAGACACCACAAATACACCCTCTACAATACAATTTTAATAGGTGGTAAGCAGTGGTGGAGGTAGTGCATGACCCTGGTGCAAAACACTATTTTGGCCTTCCCTCCGCACTCCTGTTGATCTCCCTTCTGGTGCATATATATATATCATATTAAATATGTATATATGCAATATAGATTATAAATATATATTGACAAATTATATATATAACATATATATATATATTAATGTTAAATTATAACTAGATTATAAATAGAAATCGATAATGAGTATATATTAAATAAATATATACATATATATATATATATACAAAGATTATAAGTAGTTTATAAATATTTACATTTTATATATATATATATATATATATATATATATATATATATATATATATATATATATATTGTGATGGAGTTCCCCCAGAGGCCGGTATAGATATACTGCGGCAAGGAGGAAGTTAATCTGTGCAGCAGAAATCACACCAGGAGGTGTGGAGTTAAATCCAGGGAATAGTTAAGCCCACCTGTATTCTGCCTTTAAAAGGTTTGCTGAACACCTAGCAATGGCTCAGTCTGAGCTGGGATAGAGATCCTGGGACAGCTCTGTGTGGACACAGACAGAGAGAGGTCTGTGTGACCTAAAAATTGAGCGAGACTGCCTGGATGATACAGACAGCAAGACTGAGCAACACCGGTAAGAGGTACATTCAGAGAGAGATTGTTTGTGGGCGGTGAAAAGACTGCAGTCTGGAGAGCAGCGCAGGAGCTGGGTCTTGGAGACTACTCTGCAGATTGAAAAGCTACTGTTTTTCACAATATCCTGATGGTGTTTACCCAGGAAGGGTAATGTTCCAGAGACACCTGGGACTATACTAAGGACTTCTGAAACAGATAAGTGTCCAGTCCTGTATTATGTGAATAGAATGTATTTTTAGGCTATTGTTTGGTAGTGAGGGAACTACAACCAAAGTCTAGTTAGTGCTACAAAGAGAAGCTAGGTTTTTGTTTCTGTGTTTATTTATGTTATATGCTGACAATTATCCAGTAAAAGCCTGCTAAAGCATTTAAATTATAGTGCTTGAAACAAGGGCACAGATCCTGAGTGTGACAGTTTAAGTCACAATGTATATATTGTGATCGTTTGCCCCTTAGAAGATATGACAAGCAAGTGGAGTATGGAGTTCTTGACAGGAGTGACAGAGTTAAAACTTCTGAAGAACTCCTAATTGGTGCAACTTCCCTTTAAAAGCCTGGAAAGCAGACATAGAGTGGGGGGGGGGGGGGGGGGGGGGTGGCTGGCTAGGCTCTGGGCAGGTTGTGTGCTGCCGTCAGAGCAAGTCACAGAGTGGAGCTGGAAGGTGATCCTGTGTGGAACTGCAGTTGGAAGCTTTGGAGCAAGCCTGTAAGAGATCACCTGATTTACTGTGGCTGGGAGTACTGGGACAACAGCAAGAAGAGTCCGCTGTTTGCAGTCGCAGGACGTTGTGAGCTGGAAGAGTGAATACAGCCTCAGGACGCCAAGTAAGTGAAGGGATTAGTGAGGATCCCCAGGCAGAGTTGCCTTAAAGGCCTAAGCACGTGTGTAGCTGACAGAGGCCGCTGAATGAAAGTACCCAGACGTATTATGCCCCAGGGACGGAGCAGAGTTTAGAAGACGGAAGTTAATACAAGTTAGTGTTGTGTTATGCAAGGGTCCCTGGGGTGAAGCATACGGGAGAGACGGGTGGGCCCTATGCTTCATCTGAGGCTAATTATGTAAACGTGGAAAAGACTACTGATAAACCAGAGAGGAGCTGTGTCCCAGAGAGGAGCTGTGTCCCAGAGAGGAGCTGTGTCCCAGAGGTTGCTGAAGGTGGCAACATAATCCACAAGTCGAAGAGACTATTTGTATCCTGGCCACAAGGTGGCACTCTCCCAAGTCGAAGAGACTATTTGTATCCTGGTCACAAGGTGGCACTCTCACAAGTCTAAGAGACTTTTTGTATCCTGGCCACAAGGTGGCACTCTCACAAGTCTAAGAGACTATTTGTATCCTGGCCACAAGGTGGCACTCTCACAAGTCTAAGAGACTATTTGTATCCTGGCCACAAGGTGGCACTCTCCCACCTCGCAGAGACTGTTAAACTTATAATTTCTCCGGCGCAGAGAAGCTGCCCGGGTATAGTCAGGGTGTTCCTGCATGTGAGTCAGCATGTTTACGTAAATGGTTTTTTTCGTTATTTTAAGCAGAGCTACTGCTTCAGTTGTTACTTTTTTTTTGCAAATAAACCAATTTGCTGCATTTCAAGCAATTATCAGTCTCTTCTTCAAGTAACCACCGATTTACACGACCTTCCTGGTCACACTGGTGTCAGAAGTGGGATCCTTTTGTCTGTAACTAAGAAGACAACCCACCGCACAACATGGAGGACATGTTAAAAGCCTTGAAGCAGGCTGTAGCTGATCAACAGGAGAGCAACAGATTATGGGCTATCCAGGTAGCTCAGAGACAAGCTAACCTGGAGAAACATATGGAAGACGCAGCCCGGGTTAGAGCCGATTAACTTCTCCTAATGTTAACCGATGATGATGATGTGTTCATCTATCTCACCATTTTTGAGAGGACGGCCATCAGGGAGGCGTGGCACAAGAGGTACTGGGTAAGTCTCCTGGACCCGTATTTGACAGGATAAGCTAAGAAAGCTTACCTGTGCATGGATGAAGAAAAGGCAAAGAACTATGATGACCTGAAAGCGGAAATCCTTGGCCGAGTCAGAGTTTACCGGGGTGTCCAGGTACAGAGATCGCACCCCTGGGATTTTTTTTTTAACAGACAGGCTTATCACTGCCCGAGCTTACAGTACAGTGTCCCTGTTAAGGGAAGGCAAGCCAAACATGACCTTGATGGAGAGCCCGCAGAGTCGGAGAGAGAGCCCGCAGAGTCGGAGAGAGAGCCCACAGAGTCGGAGAGAGAGCCCGCAGAGTCGGAGAGAGAGCCCGCAGAGACGGAGAGAGCCCGCAGAGACGGAGAGAGAGCCCGCAGAGACGGAGAGAGAGCCCGCAAAGACGGAGAGAGAGCCTGCATAGACGGAGAGAGAGCCCGCAGAGATGGCCGTTCCAGCCAAAGAGACGGCCGTTCCAGCCAAAGAGACGGCCGATCCAGCCAAAGAGACGGCCGATCGAGCACGTGAGAACACAGACGGCCCCAAAGAGATTGCTGAGAGCCCCAAAGAGGTCACTGAGAGCCCCAAAGAGGTCGCTGAGAGCCCCAAAGAGGTTGCGGAGGGCCCCAAAGAGGACGCAGAGGGCCCCAAAAAAGGTCGCTGAGAGCCCCAAAGAGGTCGCTGAGAGCCCCAAAGAGGTTGCTGAGAGAACAAAAGAGCCTGCTGGTGCAGATAGAATGGCCTTAGAGGAGGAGAAACAGCGTTTTTTAAGGCTCCAAAGACAAGCCCAAGTTAAAATGAGGCCAGAGTATATCCCTGAATGGCGGAGGAAGCCTGCATTTGAGGACTACCGAGTGTCCTACAGGAATGAGAAATTGATGCCTATGTGGGAGCGGCCGCACAGTGATAAAAAGGAGAACATTTCTCCATTTCGACAGAAGCCCCGGCGAATACGACTGTTGACATTAGACAGTGAGGATAGTGACAAAGAGGCTTCTAAGGGAGATCAGCTAAAAAGTGTTGCTATGCCAGTGTCCGATGTGAACACCTTAGAAAAGACTGTTCCTGAAGCAAAACAGAAGGAACGCAACAAGACCTCTAAGAAACAGATAAGCAGCAGCAAAGAGGAGATGGAGAATAGTAAATCAAAGAGAAGAATGTGAAAAGAGGAAAAGAAAATGGGAGCCATCCAAAAACTGAAAAAGGATAAAAAAAACAAAGGAGCAGGTTGAGGAGGAGAGGCCTCCTCTGAATGACAGTGGCTGCTTGCTAGTTGATGGAGATCTCTTTGAGACGGGTCTGGTGGAAGAAAGTGATAATGCAGAAGAGGAGGAATCCTTGGATGCCATTCGAAACAAAGTGAAAAGGAAGCTAAGTAAACATTCTCATGATTCAGAAGATGCTGAAGGAGAACATCATGAGTTTGAACAGAAGGGAGAGAAAAGAAAGGAGAGAAAAGCAGCAAAGCAGAGCAAAGAGGCTATGAAACAGCTCCACAGTGAGACTCAGAGACTTAACAGGGAGTCATCTGTGTCTTTGCCGTACCATCTACCTGAACCCAAATCAATTCATGATTTCTTCAAGCGTCGGCCAAGGCCATCTTGCGAAGGGAAAGCCATGCAGCTTATTAAATCAACAAAGTATCAGCCATGCAGTTTGGAAAGTAAGATGGACATTAGTGATACAAAAGAAATCAAAACAAGCGACTCTGCTCCAGCAGAAGAATGTAAAGTGGATGCAAATAATTCTATCCAAGCATCACGGGCTTGTACGGGTGAGGTATTAGAAGAAACTAAAGATGGAAGAAGTGAGCCAGCCAAGAGTACTGATGAGCCACAAATGGCTTTGCACACAGTGGATTCGGAGGACCATGTGGATAAGCCAGAGTCCATTCCGAAGCCTGTAAGTGAAGATGAAGTTCCTACTTATGAAATCCAGCAGGAAATCCCTGTGCCTCTACTAGATTCTCAGACTGTTGAGGAGACATCTATATGTCCTGTACCAACACAACATACAGCAAAGCTTTCCAAGCTGGAAAAGCTCTGTGCCCTTGGGGTGGATCTCTCCTTGAAGCCCTGTTTGTGCCCTGATGATGGCCCAGTTGTTAACTTGGATGAACCAAAGCATACTAAAGTACTAGAAGCTTTGAAGGAACGTTTTCTGAAGCACTCCCTGCATAAAGCCAAGCCTGTGATTGAGAGGAAAGTTAATCTAAATATCGTCCGTAAAGAGACAACAGCAGATGGAAAGGAGGAGCTAAAGGCAGATGTGGTATCTGTCATTGTGTCTGCTGAAACAACTAATGAGATAATTAAAAAAAAAGCCAGGTGAAAAGCTGCAACTTCTTAAAGCAAAGCTGCAGGAAGCAATGAAACAGCGTCGTACTGAAGAGCGGCAGAAGCGCAGGCCATGTTTAAGTTGGACAATGAAGATGGCTTTGAAGATGAGGATGACGAGGGAAACGCTGAGACTGTAGAAGATCTCCTGGGAGTTGAAGATAATGAAGAGATTGGAAATGATGACGGGCTCGAAGAGAGTGCAACGGATATTGTTATATCTGTACCCAGACATGTGACTACAGAGTCCACCGTGATGCTATTTAAGGACAGCTCTACGAAGATGGGGGATTCACTCCTTCCTGATAAAGTGGACGCACATGAAGGATGCAAACAGACCTGTAAGGTAGAGAGAAGATGGATTTGCATGTGGCCACTCAATCGCAGCCTTCTACCTCAATGCGGACGGCACAGAGGAGGAATGGTTGGCTGGGCGAAAAATTCTTGAGTGGTGAGTGACCCTACCGGATGTCCGGCCTCTTGGCATGTCGCCCAACACCATGTTGTTGAGCTGAGGGGGAGGGTGTGTGATTGTTTGCCCCTTAGAAGATATGACAAGCAAGTGGAGTATGGAGTTCTTGACAGGAGTAAAGGAGTTAAAACTTCTGAGGAACTCCTAATTGGTGCAACTTCCCTTTAAAAGCCTGGAAAGCAGACATGGAGGGGCGGGTGTGGCTGGCTAGGCTCTGGGCAGGTTGTGTGCTGCCGTCAGAGCAAGTCACAGAGTGGAGCTGGAAGGTGATCCTGTGTGGAACTGCAGTTGGAAGCTTTGGAGCAAGCCTGTAAGAGATCACCTGATTTACTGTGGCTGGGAGTACTGGGACAACAGCAAGAAGAGTCCGCTGTTTGCAGTCGCAGGACGTTGTGAGCTGGAAGAGTGAATACAGCCTCAGGACGCCAAGTAAGTGAAGGGATTAGTGAGGATCCCCAGGCAGAGTTGCCTTAAAGGCCGCTGAATGAAAGTACCCAGACGTATTTTGCCCCAGGGAAGAAGCGGAGTTTAGAAGACGGAAGTTAATACAAGTTAGTGTTGTGTTATGCAAGGGTCCCTGGGGTGAAGCATACGGGAGAGACGGGCGGGCCCTATGCTTCATCTGAGGTTAATTATGTAAACGTGGAAAAGACTACCGATAAACCAGAGAGGAGCTGTGTCCCAGAGAGAAGCTGTGTCCCAGAGAGGAGCTGTGTCCCAGAGAGGAGCTGTGTCCCAGAGGTTGCTGAAGGTGGCAACATAATCCACAAGTCGAAGAGACTATTTGTATCCTGGCCACAAGGTGGCACTCTCCCAAGTCGAAGAGACTATTTGTATCCTGGCCACAAGGTGGCACTCTCCCAAGTCGAAGAGACTATTTGTATCCTGGCCACAAGGTGGCACTCTCACAAGTCTAAGAGACTATTTGTATCCTGGCCACAAGGTGGCACTCTCACAAGTCTAAGAGACTATTTGTATCCTGGCCACAAGGTGGCAATCTCACAAGTCTAAGAGACTATTTGTATCCTGGCCACAAGGTGGCACTCTCCCACCTCGCAGAGACTGTTACACTTATAATTTCTCCGGCGCAGAGAAGCTGCCCAGGTATAGTCTGGGTGTTCCTGCATGTGAGTCAGCATGTTTAAGTAGATGTTTTTTTTCGTTATTTTAAGCAGAGCTACTGCTTCAGTTGTTACTTTTTTTTGCAAATAAACCAATTTGCTGCATTTCAAGCAAGTATCAGTCTCTTCTTCAAGAAACCACCGATTTACACGACCATCCTGGTCACAATATATATATATATATATATACCATGTTTCCCCGAAAATAATACCTATCCCGAAAATAAACCCTAACGTGATTTTTCAGGATACGCCTAATATATGCCCTACCCTAAAAATAAGCCCCAGTTCCGATTGTCAGTCAGAAATCCGTTGAATGATAATATAAATTATTAAGAAAAGATGAGTGCAGAAGAAAGACCTATTCTGTTGAGTACAAGAAAGGAATATTGGAAGACTCCATGGGCAAGAATCTTGCAGCTTTCTGCAAAGAAAGTTGGATCTCCGTATTTTCCGCAAATGGCGAGCAAAGTATGATAACCTCAGGCAATAGGTGGATGAGAGAAATGCTAAGAAGCGCAAGTGTGGATCAGGTTGGCATACATTATATCCTGACCTGGAAGACATAATCTATGAATGGATTGCTGACAGGAGAGCAAAGGCTTTAGTTGTGCACAGGGCTGATATTCAAGCATTTGGCCTTGCAATGGCACCACATCTAGGAAACATCCCCGGAAGAATTCAAAGCATCAAAACACTGGCTGGATGGCTTCCTTCAGCGATATTGTAACGGAACCCATCACTGTTTTACCCTGTTTTATGATTATTATGGTTAAAATATGATCCTACTATATGTATGTTGGTTGATGCTCTGCAGAATATTGTCCCAGACATTTACAGCTACTTGGCATGGGAGATAATCCTGTTACAGCGACTCCGCATAAGATAAAGGAAGTCTATTGTATACAGTGTTTTCATTCTCAGATAAGAACAAAGAAGTGTAATTGAATCAATGTCTGATTGTATCAAAGTTGCCAGGGAGGTGTGACCCACCTATTGTTCTCTTTATGTGTATTGTGTGTGGCCAAATATGGGCATGGGTATTACCTGTGGCCAAAGAGATGTATATATATTTCTGTAAAGGTAAATAAAGTCAGTATTCATTTGACTCCCAAATTGTGTGTCGTCCAATATGGGAGGTCGGGAATGGTGAAACTGTAGTGCCTCTTGGGTATTTTACCGTATACCAGCGGAGATTTTGGACTGCGTGTTCCAGCTCCGTTACATTTGATGGCAGCGACGGGATTCAAACCTCACAGCAGACCGTTGTTCGGCAGTTACAGCCATTTGGGAAATTTGCTATTTCGTATGGAACCGAAAGGAAAGGGTATGTGAATAGACCCGAACGGATAGTGAATGGAGACAGTCTATACCAAGTTGAAACGGGCCACGCTAAAAGAGCTATTGGAAGCAAGGGGAATTATTGCCAGCAATAAAACCAAAGCTACCGTTATTGTTGAACTCATGGAGGGAGACCGGGCAGCTGCTGCAGCACCTCTTACGGACAGCACACAGAATGAGTTTGGAAGAGAACTCCAATGCAGACTGGCCCATTTCCCAGGTATGCCTCCCACAGAAACCTTGGAAAGGATTATGTCAGATGTCCACGAATACATAATGGGAAAGCAGCGGGCAGACTGGAGGTCCAGAGAGGGGTCCCTAATCACACCACACATAGTACCGGGGAAGCCTAAACTCCCGTCCCATGCTTTTAAAAACTATGTGGAGACCGAAGACATTGATGGCTACTTGCATGACTTTGAGAGATTATGCCAATTACATGAGATCAACGCCGCCGACCAGGTAACTCTGTTGGTGAGTAAGCTAGCGGGCCGGGCAGCAGAAGCCTACCGCACCATGCCAGACGAGGATAGCAGAGACTACCAGAAAGTAAAGCAGGCGATCCTGGACAGGTATGCAATTACCCCGGAGGCATACCGGCAGCGGTTCCGAGAAAGCCGAAAGACGGAGAAAGATACTCACATGGTGTGGGCCCTCAAGAAACTACAGCCCTACTTATATGGCCAACAATTTGCCTTGCTCACAGATCACAACCCGTTGGTGTGGCTAAACCGGGTGTCAGGGGACAACGCTAGACTACTGAGATGGAGTTTGGCACTACAACCATTTGATTTCACCATCCAGTATCGCCCAGGGAAACAAAATGGTAACGCCGACGGGTTGTCCAGACAGACAGAACTCGAGAAATGATCTGTGAGCACTCCTCCGGACATCCCCAAGCAGATCCGTTGGGATCAGACCGTGTATGCCGGCTTATGGTCACGGGGGAGGTGTGTAACGGAACCCATCACTGTTTTACCCTGTTTTATGATTATTATGGTTAAAATATGATCCTACTATATGTATGTTGGTTGATGCTCTGCAGAATATTGTCCCAGACATTTACAGCTACTTGGCATGGGAGATAGTCCTGTTACAGCGACTCCGCATAAGATAAAGGAAGTCTATTGTATACAGTGTTTTCATTCTCAGATAAGAACAAAGAAGTGTAATTGAATCAATGTCTGATTGTATCAAAGTTGCCAGGGAGGTGTGACCCACCTATTGTTCTCTTTATGTGTATTGTGTGTGGCCAAATATGGGCATGGGTATTACCTGTGGCCAAAGAGATGTATATATATTTCTGTAAAGGTAAATAAAGTCAGTATTCATTTGACTCCCAAATTGTGTGTCGTCCAATATGGGAGGTCGGGAATGGTGAAACTGTAGTGCCTCTTGGGTATTTTACCGTATACCAGCGGAGATTTTGGACTGCGTGTTCCAGCTCCGTTACATTTGATGGCAGCGACGGGATTCAAACCTCACAGCAGACCGTTGTTCGGCAGTTACAGCCATTTGGGAAATTTGCTATTTCGTATGGAACCGAAAGGAAAGGGTATGTGAATAGACCCGAACGGATAGTGAATGGAGACAGTCTATACCAAGTTGAAACGGGCCACGCTAAAAGAGCTATTGGAAGCAAGGGGAATTATTGCCAGCAATAAAACCAAAGCTACCGTTATTGTTGAACTAATGGAGGGAGACCGGGCAGCTGCTGCAGCACCTCTTACGGACAGCACACAGAATGAGTTTGGAAGAGAACTCCAATGCAGACTGGCCCATTTCCCAGGTACGCCTCCCACAGAAACCTTGGAAAGGATTATGTCAGATGTCCACGAATACATAATGGGAAAGCAGCGGGCAGACTGGAGGTCCAGAGAGGGGTCCCTAATCACACCACACATAGTACCGGGGAAGCCTAAACTCCCGTACCATGCTTTTAAAAACTATGTGGAGACCGAAGACATTGATGGCTACTTGCATGACTTTGAGAGATTATGCCAATTACATGAGATCAACGCCGCCGACCAGGTAACCCTGTTGGTGAGTAAGCTAGCGGGCCGGGCAGCAGAAGCCTACCGCACCATGCCAGACGAGGATAGCAGAGACTACCAGAAAGTAAAGCAGGCGATCCTGGACAGGTACGCAATTACCCCGGAGGCATACCGGCAGCGGTCCTGAGAAAGCCGAAAGACGGAGAAAGATACTTACATGGTGTGGGCCCTCAAGAAACTACAGCCCTACTTATATGGCCAACAATTTGCCTTGCTCACAGATCACAACCCGTTGGTGTGGCTAAACCGGGTGTCAGGGGACAACGCTAGACTACTGAGATGGAGTTTGGCACTACAACCATTTGATTTCACCATCCAGTATCGCCCAGGGAAACAAAATGGTAACGCCGACGGGTTGTCCAGACAGACAGAACTCGAGAAATGATCTGTGAGCACTCCTCCGGACATCCCCAAGCAGATCCGTTGGGATCAGACCGTGTATGCCGGCTTATGGTCACGGGGGAGGTGTGTAACGGAACCCATCACTGTTTTACCCTGTTTTATGATTATTATGGTTAAAATATGATCCTACTATATGTATGTTGGTTGATGCTCTGCAGAATATTGTCCCAGACATTTACAGCTACTTGGCATGGGAGATAATCCTGTTACAGCGACTCCGCATAAGATAAAGGAAGTCTATTGTATACAGTGTTTTCATTCTCAGATAAGAACAAAGAAGTGTAATTGAATCAATGTCTGATTGTATCAAAGTTGCCAGGGAGGTGTGACCCACCTATTGTTCTCTTTATGTGTATTGTGTGTGGCCAAATATGGGCATGGGTATTACCTGTGGCCAAAGAGATGTATATATATTTCTGTAAAGGTAAATAAAGTCAGTATTCATTTGACTCCCAAATTGTGTGTCGTCCAATATGGGAGGTCGGGAATGGTGAAACTGTAGTGCCTCTTGGGTATTTTACCGTATACCAGCGGAGATTTTGGACTGCGTGTTCCAGCTCCGTTACAGATATGAACTGTCTCTAAGAAGATCTGCAACACTGTCCGAGCTGGTAGATACTGAGGGTATTAAATGTGCACTTGCATTCAAGTCCTTTTTTGATGGCATAGACTTTTCTAAATACCATCTGTCCAACATGATTGCTATGGATGAAACTGCAGTGTTTATGGATCTCAAACAACAATTGATCAGTTTTCCTCCACGGAGCGAGGGGCCCACGTTGGGCAATTGTTGAGGAAAAGATTGTTTCAGAGTTTCTCACCACACAGTTGAGGCACCCAAGGAAGATCAATCTACGTTCGCTCCACTAGTTACAAAAGTGCATGTGTTACCTGTATTTTGGCAATTCGTCTGCATGTAAAGAAAGCTCACCACTAATCATCACACGTTCCCTCCACTAGTTACAATAGTGCATGTGTTACCTGTATTTTGGCAATTTGTCTGCATGTAAAGAAAGCTCACCACTAATCATCACTAAGGGCAAGAAAGATACGATTGAACGTGTTTCAGGAATTTATGTTCTTGAAACCGAAAAAGCCTGGTGCACACAAGCAGTTATAAGGAAGTGGGTCAATTTAGTGCTGCCACTTGTTTTGCGAGGTGGCCAAAGAGGTCAGCTAGTCTGAGATTCAGCCAGCACTCACCATGCTAAAGACATGAAGAACTTCCTTGAGGAATGAAGAGTAGATCAAATAATGATTTCAGCAGGAATATCAGTCTATCTCCAGACTCTTGATATTGCAATGAACAAGCCATTCAAGGACCATTTGCGCAGGGAAATAAAAAAATAGAATGGAGAGAAATCAGAGTGGAAACTTTGCAAAGCCTATCCTGAAAGAGGTTGTGACTTGGGTGAAGAATTCATAGGATAAATTCACTGACAGCTGTGTTGCCAATGCACTACGAGCAGGCTACATGGACAAGAAGTGCTCATTTAAGGAGAGCTCTATTGCTGGTGAAGTAGTTGATATAATGCTATTATACAATATATTACATTGCTATTATACAAAGAGCACCAAATACGCTTGCCTAAAAGTACTAAGTCATTGGGCACGCCTGAAAAGTACCCGATAACCTTAGAAATATGCAAACTGTAGAAAACGTATTGTACAAGATAAAATGGTATTGACGTAATAAGACTGCTATATAAGGTCTGTACTGGATCACTATGTCAGATCCACATTTGTGCTACTATACTTTACGTGCATCTCTCAGGCCTGATAATAAAATTAAATCTGATTGAAGCAGTGAGATTTCGTGATCTTCCTTGGGTGCCTCAACTGTGTGGTGAGAAACTCTGAAACAATCTTTTCGTCAACAATTGGCATCCACTCGCTCCGTGGAGGAAAACAGTTGCCAAGATGTGGGATCCGACTCTGCCGGGAGACATTGCAAGGCCTGACAGGGACAGAGGTTTACAGGCGCCGCTTTGGAGAAAAGCCTGCAGAAGCGCTCCCTCTGCGGCACAACTACACGGGCGCTGTGGCCCATCAAGCCCAAACCTGAGCCCCTTGTGCCGCACATTCAGCTGTACTCTGGTAAGACCTATTTTATCTTTTACGTATTGTAGTAATTGTAGTATTTGTGGGATTGGGATTTTTTGCGTAGAGGGAAATGGGCAGGGAAGCAGAGTAGGGGTTAGGTCGCTCTCATTAATTCTGGGAGCGGTGCTGTAGATCTAAAAGGAGAGACAAGTTTCTCTAGAGTTGGGATATGTGGTATTGGAGGAAGGATCAGTGAGAGAGATTACCTTGATAGTGTTGAAGGGACCAGAGTAGTTGAAGGAAGGTTAGAAATACATTTGAGAGAGGATCCTACCTATAACACATATATAACCTAGGTCGATTGTCGGTGGGGAGCTGTAGTAGGGTTGTAAGCATTTGTTGATGCTAAGCATTTGCAAGGCTGGTTATCGAGAGTGTCAGAAGGGATAACAATCGGAAAACAACCCGTGTGTGTGTTTGTGGACTTGAGGGAAGTTTGTGGACTTGTCTCTCACTCTCTTCTGATCATTATTTACGGTGTGTTTGCATTAGTGTTGTTTCTAGATATGAGTGTGTGTTTGAGAGCTGTGTAAGCGTGTGGTTAAAATTATAGGAGCTGTGAATTTTGTGTGTTTTTTCATTGCAATGGCTTCAGTTTGTATTTTCTCTCTTTTGTGCTCTAAAGTGTTATTGTTATCTTGTGGACAGCAGGGTTTTTGTTCTATTGCTTCTCTTCATGTGTGTTCATTGTTGTATAGTTTGTATTTGTCGGCTTTGTTTGGCTCTCTTTTTGTTATTTGTTTGACCTTTTTAATTGATCGTCTGAAGGGGGCTGTCTATGTGCAGGGATGTCCATGTATGTTTTGATTGTGGAGTGGTTTGTGATGCTCTATATGGGGATTTCCTATTTTTCCCTGAATAGTAAATTGAATATTGGTGTTCACCTAGGGAAACCAGTGTCCAGGTTGAATCATTATGTTTCTATGTAAGGATTATTCACTCTGACTGACAGTTTGATAAAAAAAAAATGTTTATAGATTATAATATGATCTGGAATCTGATCACTTTTGGATGAATATTATAAATTATTTTTGTATGCTGTTGGTAACTTTGGATATTTATTAATAGATGCTTTATCTAGATTTGATTCCTATTTATGTGAAATATTATTGAGATTAACATTTCAGAAAATGTGGTTACAAATAAAAATAATGATTGCTAAATAATTGGATTGAAGAGAAAAATAGAACATTTTGCAGATTTAATATACAGTTAAAATCATGTTAAAAGATAATATAATGTAAAGTATATGCTATAATCATTTTGACATTATTAAACATTATGCTGGATATTGGCTAAAGCTTTTATATTGAAACAAAGCAGTTTCATTTCATTTAAAGTGACCAGGCAAAGAATGTATTTTGTTTTAAAGGGTTTATGAAATATTATGTTATTTCACTTTTTGAACACTCCATGGATATGCAATGCATTATGACATGTGACAAAATTATGACAGATTAGAGGTACAATTCTTATAGAGACATTTCATGTTAGAATTAATATTTTTTGGTACAAGTTTAATAAGACAATCAGGTGTTACCAGGTCAAATTGGTTTATGATTACATGTAGAGTTATGGAAGGAGTGAAGTACACTACATGTACAATAATATTTACCTGTTCCAAAGATATAATTATGAAGGCTCTAAGATAACAACTAACAAGTCCCAATATTTTATGGGTTCTGGTCATTTTTCTTTTTCTCAGTTTTCTTTTTTCTAAAGTTTTAGTTTTTTCCCTTTTTGATTTTTTGCTGGCCTGTTTCTTTTGTTGGTCAAGGTAATTTTAAATTTTAGCTGTAACTTTTATGCCTCAATGGAGCCAACCTCATGTTACTGGACTTGATGAGTAATAAGCAGGGTGACATTAGTCTCTCTGTCAGAATTAATGTGATTTGTGCACAACCTCTGTCTTGTGTTTTATCCCAAGGTGGTCATTGGAGGGTGCCCATGTTACTGACAATAATCAATGCATAATATACCGTATTGGTCCGAATATAAGCCGCACCTTTTTTCAGATTTTTGAGCTTGCGAGTTACGGGTGTGTCTTATATTCGCGACCGTAAAAAAATCATTGCCGATTTGCGAACTTTGCTTGTTACGTGTGTGGCTTCTATTCATGAATGCAAAATTACTGCCGATTTGCGCGATTGCGAGTTAAGGGTGCCGTTTTTCGGGCTTTAGACTGCAGTATTGAATAGCGATTTCAAGTTTTAGTGATTCTAACATCCTGTAAAGCCTGTAACCTGCAAAAAAAAGCTGCAGTGCTAATTAGAAAGCCTGTTTCTTGCAATGGCTGATCACTTTGAGAGTCTTTTTCTCTCCAATTTTACAGGTGCGGCTTATCTTTGAGTACAATCTTTTTTCTATTTTTTTTTCATGAACTTTACGGGTGCGGCTTATTTTCGGACCAATACGGTACTACCTTGTTAAATAACCTTTTATAGCAATTCTGGTTTTTTTGGGGGGGGGGGGTTGTGTGATAATAGTAGGTCTCATGCTTTATGTACTATGTTTTTGTTTTTCCTTGTTGGGTAAATACCATCATCATGTGACATCTATTCATCAAGGCCCATCCCCAGCTCAAATGATGGCCATGGTGCAAACTGATAGAGAATTGAGAAAACCTTGTCAAGATATTTCTAGGCCTCTAAGAAGAGAACATCATCAGAGATTAATTAAATTATGAGCTTTATTAGTATAAATATATCAAGAGTAATAGAACTAGTAGTTAATTCTTTAGTGTACAATCTGTTACAGGATAAATCAAATAATAAAGTTAAGTTTTATCACTTATATAGGGAAAATGTTTTAGTAATGAAACTATCCTAATGGCTAGTTTTAATACTTCTGCAGGAGAAAAAAACAATTGTTGCTTATGCATTTTACATGTCAATATATTTTACTAGTCCTTGCATGATTTGCATTACTGACTTAACTGGTTCTGTTTTATATACCATCTCTTGTTCATTATAGAGTTATGCATATGTGAAAATTTAATTTACAGTTAGGGTGGAGTTTAGGATAGCTGTGTATGATAAGAGGATGTCTGGTTGAAAGATGTAAGGAAGTTCTCGAATGATAGATCTTGAATGTTTGGATTTTTGTTTTTGTTTTTGTCACACTTGCCTATCCCAGAAGAAGATGACCCTAAAAAGACCAGAACAAGACAAGGTAGAGTAACAAAGATGCCACAAGCAGTCCTGATATATGATGAGAGAAAGTATCTACCAAGTATCTATCCTGATGACAACAGATAATGACAGATGAAGAACCGGATATAGAGTTTGCTGACTGAAAGACAAAGTCCAGACATAAGTTTTGCTATGATTCTGAACACAAGAAAAAGGGTACGGGCCAGACACTTGTTCATTGATTTGGAAATACACACATGCACGTATCTGCTGGCAAGAAAAGTATGCAAAGATTGGTGAGAAAATCACATACTCCTTGTTCTGTGCCTATACATCTGCACATGATGGACTATTGCTTTGACCAGAGGATCTCGCTATCCAATCTGCCTGTTTTTTTTATTTATTTTTTAATCATATGACCACAGAGGGGTCTGGCCTAGTGTGATATGTAAGCCTGGGTTTGTATGAAGATTGTCTGAGTCTATGTTTTTATTGTTTTGTAATTTTTCACATTTTCCACTCTTTTTTAGTCCTGTCTTCCTTGAGTACCGTCCTCTGGCTTCTAACACTTATGCATCATGTTCTGTCAACTTGCTAGGATATAGAGCGTACCAAGGGAGAGTGACGAGGGATAGAAGAAGTTATCTTGCAAAAACTCTGGTTTGATGGTAATATCAGTGCAAAATTATATTTTAAAATGTGTTTCTGCAATGATTTATGATAATCTTATAATTAGCTATTGGTTACATCTATAATCTCAATGCTTATTATGAACAAGACAATTAATATAAGGGAAGTTGGCTAAAATCTGTGCCACGTCCCTCACCTGGCCACGCTGGCCCTTAGCACTAATGAACATGAGAAATTCAGTAAATAGAATAACACACCTAACTCCTCATGAGATGGTTATGGGTAGGCCCATGGAAACTTCATTCATTAGATCTAATGATCCACAGGGCTTAGATGCTTTATCAGATGAATTGTGCAGTTATGTCTAAGACCTGGTAACTCTGTCTAAGTCTGTCTACTTTCAGGTGCATATCCCAGCAAATAATGGTTGACCCTCCGTACACACCCATTCACCCTTATGAGCTGGGAGACAAGGTGTACATCAAGGTCTTTAAGCATAAGTGGAAAGAGCCCAGATGAGAGGGTCATTTCACCATCACCCTTGCTACTCCAACCACTGTGAAACTAGAGGGAAAATGCTTTTGGGTACATCATACGCACTGGACCCCAGTATTACCATGACGAGGTAAAGACCCCAAGGTGGCTGCCCAAAGAAGGACAGTGCCATCCAATCATGCCACAAGCTTGGATAGCTGTGCATCGGACTACGTATTATGATTACCATTGGACTCATTGCTAATGCTGATCATCCACATTGTAACCTGCACCCACAAAATAATACAGATCCATGGACTAATAACATTTTTGTACAACTTACAGACTCATACACAGACCTGTTAAATCTTACTAATTGTTATCATAATCATATTTTTTTATGTTGTGCTGTGCATTATAGTTTCCTGTTTTCAGCAACTGGCCAACAGGTTGGTTTCATACCTTGTATTTGTGCAAAGGACTCTTAGGGAACCTCACAATTTTGCAGTGTGATACTTTAGCAGTATCAAAGGGGGAAATTAAGATGTTGATATAATGCTTTTATACAATATATTACATTGCTATTATACAAAGAGCACTGAATGCATTGCTATTAATACAGACAGCACTGCAGGGGTTAATACATTACTGTTAGACAAAGGCTGTGATGCCCCTATTCTCATAACTATAGACCAAATAGATAAGCAGACAGAAAATGTAGTGACTAGAAAAAAGTTGCTGGGTTATGAGGTACGCCCAAAAAAGTAGCTGATAACCTTAGGAATACGCTTGCCTAAAAGTACTAAGTGATGGGGCACGCCTCAAAAGTACACAATAACCTTAGAAATATGGAAACTGTAGAAAATGTATTGTACAAGATAAAATGGTATTGATGTAATAAGGCTTCTATATAAGGTCTGTGGTGGATCACTATGTCAGATCCACATTTGTGCGACTATACTTTGTGCATCTCTCAGGCCTGATAATAAAACTAAATCTGATTGAAGCACTGAGATTTCGTGGTCTTCCTTGAGTGCCTGAACTGTGTGGTGAGTAACTCTGAAACAATCTTTTCTTCAACACTGGACATGAGAGACTGGGGCCAGTGGTTCTAAAGGGAATGGAGTCGCAAGAAATTCAGGCTGGAATTCGGGGGTTTGGAGACTTATGGCAAAGTTCCATAAGAAGATGATATGATTGTATTTGAATAAATATAGATTTTTGTACATGAATAAATGTTGTACAATAAAAAAAAAAGGCATGCCCTGAAAATAAGCTCTATTGCATTTTGTTGGAGCTGTAATTAATATAAGACCCGGTCTTATTTTCGGGGAAACACAGTATATATATATTTATATTGTAAAGGATCCTTGCATTCGTCATTCGATGATCCTTGCAGCTTCTCCCGAACTCCAGCTGAAACAAAGTGATTATAGTTCCCGGTCCCCCAAACATGAGTCGAGACTTCATGAAGGGGTAAAACTAACTCAGGTGATGGCACACCCAGCCTGGTTTTTATTACAGTCAGGTAAAAAAAGAACACACCCCGGGGGGTGGTATAGAACAATCAATAACACCATAGTAACGCCCACAGTTTCCCTCCCCTCTGCCTGGGAGATAATTGAGTTTATTACTGTATCTACTCAATTATCTCCCAGCTAAAACTTACACATTTTTATACATTTTTATAACTTTATGATTTTACATAGTACATAAATAAAACTTACATTTTTATGAACAACATAAATTGTGGAACAACATATTAAAAAATGGCATGAATCAGACCAGGGGTTCAAAAGTTAGTAAAAGTATCTTTTGGACCCTGGCTCAAACAGGTTTTACAGAGGCCTCTGTGCTGGAGACAATGGGGAAAGTAATCCAATTATCCAGGGATAGGGGCAGACTCCATTGAGCACATGGTTGCAAAAAGACATAAACCACTTTAAAATACATAAAGTCACCTTTTACACATAACACACAGACATTTCACATATCCCCAGATAGCTGGGATCTGAGCGCACAAAACTACCGAACAGGTTGGTTCGTGAAGTCTGTAAAATAGGGGATTTCGTTACACAGCTCCCCCTTAGTCCCATGGAACGGCATACCTGCTTAGATCCTAACGGGTCGGCTAAGGGATGTCCGGTAATCCAGAAACCAACCAAAATTACGCCTTTTCCAGTTCAGTTTGCCGGGATAGGCCATCGGCATTGGCATTCTGTTTCCCAGGGCGGTGCTGCATTGTGAAATTATAAGGTTGCAGCGCCAAGCTCCATCTGAGTAATCTGGGGTTATCGCCAGCCACTCTGTTGAGCCAAATTAAAAGGTTGCACGGTGAAAGAGCGTCCATACAGGTAAGGCTGTAGCTTCTTAAGTGCCCAGACTAATGCCAGACATTCTTTCTCCACAGTGGCATAGATGGCTTCGCGGGGTAATAGTTTTCTGCTCAGGTACGCCACTGGGTGATCCATGCCATCGTCTCCCACCTGGCTCAATACTGCTCCCAGTCCAAACATTGAGGCATCTGTGTGGACGGGAAACCTTTTTGTATGGTCCGGTGCCGCTAACACAGGAGATGCACTTAACGCAGCCTTGAGTTTCTGGAAAGCCTCCTCACACTCAGTGGACCAGATTACTTGTCGGGACAGGGACTTTTTTGTGAGGTTTGTCAAGGGCTTGGCCAGGGTGCTGTAATCCGCTACAAATTTCCTGTAATAACCTGCGGTACCCAGGAATGCCATGACCTGAGTTTTTGTCCGTGGTTGGGGCCACTGGGTGATGGCCTCAATTTTAGCAGGCTCTGGTCTCTGTTTTCCAGACCCTACTCTGTGGCCTAAATACTGGACTTCTGCCATGCCCACGTGGCATTTCTCAGGCTTCAACGTGAGCCCTGCGTGCTGAATTCGGTTGAGCACTACTGAAATGTGTTCCAGATGGGCTTCCCAAGTGCCACTGAAGAGAGCTATATCGTCCAGGTAAGCACAAGCGAAGCCCTGAAGTCCCTCTAGGAGCCGGTCCGCCATCCTTTGAAAAGTGGCTGGGGCATTCTTCATCCCAAATGGCATAATCTTAAACTGGTATAGGCAAAATGGGGTGACAAATGCCGACTTCGGAATGGCTTCAGGCTCCAAGGGGATTTGCCAATATCCCTGACACAGATCAATAGTGGTCAAGTAATTCCCCCCAGCCATACGGTCTAGCAGCTCGTCTACTCTGGGCATGGGGTAGGCATCGGTAACGGTCCGATCATTTAGTTTACGGTAGTCCACGCAGAACCTGGTGGTACCGTCCTTTTTAGGAACCAGGACTACTGGGGAAGCCCAGGGGCTTTGGGACGGTTCTATGACCCCCAGTTCTAACATATCCTGGAGTTCCGTTAACATACTTTCCCGTACTGCCTCTGGAATTCGGTAAGGCTGCTGCCGCAGGGGTAACTGGCCTGGGGTCTCCACTCGGTGGACTGCCAGGGTCGTATACCCTGGGGCTGCAGAAAACATGCCCCCAAATTCCTTTAACAGTTGGGAAACCTGAGCTTGTTCCTCGGGACCTAATGCTGGCCCCAACTGTACTTGGTCTACTCCTGTGGGTTTCTGGGGAAGCATATCTGGTAGAGGGATACCCTCGCTATCCTCATATGCTGGAGCGCATACCGCGGAGACCTCCTCTGGCCTCTCGAGATATGGCTTAATCATATTTACATGGAAGGACCTCCGGATCCTATTATCGGAACAGTCTGCCACAATGTACGTGGTATCACTGATCCGCTCTAGGACCGTGTAGGGGCCCTGCCAGGAGGCTTGCAACTTATCTGTTTTGATGGGTTTCAGAACTAGGACTTTTTGTCCCACTTCTAATATACGGCCCCTAGATCCCTTGTCATACCAGTATTTTTGCCGCTTTTGGGCGGCTCGCAGGTTCTCCCGAACTGTTTCGGTCAGAGCCTGTAGCCGGTCTCTCAGCTCTAGTACAAAGGAGACTATAGGGGTACCTGCTTGTTCCATATCACCTTCCCAATGTTCCCGCACGAGGTCCAGGGGTCCCCGGACCCGTCTCGCGTTTAATGGCTCGAATGGAGAGAATCCGGTGGACTCCTGGGGAACCTCCCTATAGGCAAAAAGTAAATGAGGGAGGAATCTTTCCCAATTCCTGCAGGTCTCTGTGAACGTGATGAGCATTTGCTTAAGGGTATTGTTAAATCGTTCACAGAGGCCATTGGTTTGGGGGTGATAGGGGGAACTTAATATGGGTTTTACCCCACAGCTCTGCCAGAGTTGTTGGGTAATCACTGCGGTGAATTGGGTTCCCTGATCGGACACTATCTCCCTAGGGAATCCCACCCTAGTGAACACCTGAACTAGTGCTTCCGCTACCGTCTCTGCATGTATATTCGACAGAGCTATAGCCTCGGGGTAGCGGGTAGCGTAGTCCACTACAGTAAGAATGTATTTCTTACCGGATGGACTGGGTTTACTGAGTGGGCCCACTAAATCAACCGCCACTCAGAAAAATAGTTCCTCAATAATGGGTAGGGGGCGTAGCTTTGCCTTGGGGTGATCCCCTCTCTTCCCTACCTTTCGGCATACTTCGCAGGTCCTACAGTAATCTTGCAAATCTCCCGTGACCCCTGGCCAGAAAAAGGACTGGGTGAGTCTGTCCCTCGTCTTTTTAATGCCTAAGTGACCTGCTAGGGGAATATCGTGGCTAATCCGCAACAGTTCTACCCGATACTTACGGGGCACTATCAACTGTCTTTTTTCTACCTGGCCCGCTCCTGTCCCTGTCCCCCCAGTCACTCGGTACAGTAAACCCTTTTCCCAGCTAAACCTTGGCTGATCGCTATCTCCCTGGGGTTGTTCTGCCTCCCTCCTATACCTTTTTAAGGTGGGATCCTCCCGTTGTGCTTGCCCGAAGTCTTGAGGGGTACCCCAGTAAGAAGTCTGGTCAGGGGGGATCGTCAGAGGGTTATCGCTTACCTGGTCATGAGTCGAGGGAGAGGCTTCCATAGCTCTGGATTGCTGCTGAGTGGTAACAGGTAGGGCTCCTTCGGTACTGCAGGCTGCCAATTGTGACGTCAGACATCCTAGATCATTTCCCAGCAGTACTTCCGCGGGCAAATCTGGCATGATGCCCACTTCCACCGCCTTGCCCCGGTACCCCAATCGATGTGGACTCGGGCCGTTGGTAACTTGTGAATTGCCCCTCCGGCTACCCTTACCGCAATGGTGCATCCTGTGTGCTGGGTTGGGGCGACTCGGTGTGGCTGGACCAAAGTAATAGTAGCCCCGCTGTCCCTCAGTCCTCGAGCCTCTTGCCCATTGAGTTTTACTGACTGGCGGTGATGTGCCCTGTTATCCCCAGCCGCTTGTACAGGGTTTACCTCATGTAAGGTGGCCCAGTTTTCACTATGGCCACTGGGTGTCTCTTGAGGCAGATAATTGTAATCCTCTTGCACACAGTGTGCGGCGGCTTTTGTCTGTGGTATCGGTGCCCGTCTCCAGCGGTCTGTAGTGCGTTGTGGGCAGTTAGGTTTGATGTGCCCCGCTTGTTTGCACCCATGACACATCGGAGCAGTCCTTTGGTACCCTCTGTTTGTGGTATTGCCCCCTGGTGGTGGTACCCTCTGTGGCATAGTTGGCGGGCCAGAGGCAGGCCGCGGGCTCTGGACCCCTCGGTTTCCATCCATCCGCCTGCTCTCATGAAATTCGTCTGCCAGCCGTGCTGCCTCCTCTACCGTTTTTGGCTTTCTGTCTCTGACCCAATCTCTCACCTCCGCTGGGGTATAATCAAAAAATTGTTCTAGCAACAACAACTGCACAGCATCCTCTAAAGTAGTTGCCTGATTCCCCTGTATCCAATTGCTGGCAGCGCGATTGCATACGAAATGCCCACTCCGTATAGGAATCTTTCCCTTGTCTTCTGAGAGCCCTGAATTTCCTTCAATGGGCTTCAGGGGTTACAGCGTACCGGGCTAACAAAATCTCTTTTATCTTGTTATAGTTTTGTATATCCCCATCTGGCACAGCTCTCAATGCTTCGGCTGCTCTGCCTGATAGTTTACTACTTAGTACGGCAGCCCAGTTAGCTCTTTCCAAATCTTCTAACACACATTGTCTTTCAAAATCTTGCAAGTAGTTGTCAATATCCATCTCACCTTCCACGAAGTTTTTAAATGCAGCGTAGTTAATTTTCGGCTGACGCCCCATTGTAGATCCAGAGAGCGACAATATATCCACTGGAGGTGATCTGTCTCTGGCTTCTCGTGCTTCCCTGGCATTCTGGGTCTCAGTAGCTTGGGCCAAGATCTGTACCACGATCTCTGGTGCAGGGTTAGGTCCTACCAGGCTGAGTCTCCATCTCAAGTCCCTCTAGAAGTCTGTTTCCTCAGCATTCGTCATTTGTGGTTCGCCGGTTTGATTGCTCTCCAGTAGTTCGGCTATTAGCGTGGCTTTCGTTTTGTTGCTTGCCACTATGCCTTGAGCTTCCAGCTGTTCCTTTAGTGTGGTTCGTTTCAAGCGTTCGTATCTATGCGCCATTCACCAGTTTCAGTTCGGTAAATCCGTTTGGGAGGAAATCCCGCCACTTGCCACCAGTGTAAAGGATCCTTGCATTCGTCATTCGATGATCCTTGCAGCTTCTCCCGAACTCCAGCTGAAACAAAGTGATTATAGTTCCCGGTCCCCTAAACATGAGTCGAGACTTCATGAAGGGGTAAAACGAACTCAGGTGATGGCACACCCAGCCTGGTTTTTATTACAGTCAGGTACAAAAAGAACACACCCCGGGGGGAGGTATAGAACAATCAATAACACCATAGTAACGCCCACAGTTTCCCTCCCCTCTGCCTGGGAGATAATTGAGTTTATTACTGTATCTACTCAATTATCTCCCAGCTAAAACTTACACATTTTTATACATTTTTATAACTTTATGATTTTACATAGTACATAAATAAAACTTACATTTTTATGAACAACATAAATTGTGGAACAACATATTAAAAAATGGCATGAATCAGACCAGGGGTTCAAAAGTTAGTAAAAGTATCTTTTGGACCATGGCTCAAACAGGTTTTACAGAGGCCTCTGTGCTGGAGACAATGGGGAAAGTAATCCAATTATCCAGGGATAGGGGCAGACTCCATTGAGCCCATGGTTGCAAAAAGGCATAAACCACTTTAAAATACATAAAGTCACCTTTTACACATAACACACAGACATTTCACAAATCCCCAGATAGCTGGGATCTGAGCGCACAAAACTACCGAACAGGTTGGTTCGTGAAGTCTGTAAAATAGGGGATTTCATAACATATATATATATATATATATAAATATATATATATATATATAAATAAATACATGACCCCTCCACACTAGGCTATGCCACCCTCCACCCCAGCCCATGTCTCACTTGACCAGAGCCCATGCCCCCTCCACTCCATGCCCCTTCAGCCTCCCTCCACCCCATATCATGCTCCTTCAGCCCCCTCCACCCCATGTCCCTTCAGCCCCCCTCCACCCCATGCCCCTTCAGCCTCCCTCCACCCAGCTCATGCCCCTTCAGCCCCCATGCCCCTTCAGCCCCCCTCCAACCTATATCCCTCCAGCCCCCCTCCACCCATGCCCCTTCCGCCTCCCTCCTCCCAAGCCCATGCCCCTTCAGCTTCACCAGTTCTCCCCTGTAGTGGTGAGCTTCTACTTACCCTGATCAGCTGTAGTCCAGGTCTGTGCTTCCTCTGCCCCCCCCCCCCCCCCCCCCCTGCAGTGAAGTCATTCTGCAAATAAAAAAGACTCGCCCATTAGGCGAGTAGCAGAGGAAGCACAGAACTAGATTACAGCGATCAGGGTAAGTAGAAGCCCACTGGGGAGATCTGGTGAGGCTGGGGTGAAGGGGGATATGGACATAAGTGGAGGGAGGAATTGGGGCCCACCTGCACCGATGGTATCTCTGTCACTGATGGTAAAACCATGTGCTGCCATCAATTAAATCAAGGAAACAAAATTTACAGTTAGTAACATTTTTCCATTTCCTTGAAGTCTTCTAGGCAGCACTTACTTAGAGAGATATAACAGAGCAATAAATCACAGTCTTGGTCAGGTAACTAGTAGAACAGACTCCATAGTATTTTATAATAAAGATGCTAAATAAATCCAAATAAAGTGTTGGTAATAGAGATTAAAAAACAAATCCTGTGACCATCTACAAGTACATAAGGATTGAGCTAGTCTAGGACGCAAAGCATAAGGTAGGAGATACAAAAATCAATAGTGCACTGTTAAAATCGGGGAAAGCGATGAAAGACATTAGAGTTAATTGCACAACAGTCTCAAGCACGCAAATCGTCAGTATATAAGATTTTTTTTTATTTTTAATTTTGGTGTAAAATCGATCTTGGGTATCAATGAGTTAACAGATCACCCATATGGACTATAACAGTATTGGCATTCATTTTCCTAATTCTTTATTTTGCGGGTTTGCGAGTCTGATCACATATCGAACCCACAAACCTAATTGATTGACATGTAACCTCCATCTTTTACTGCCATAATAGTGACAGTCTCTCCCCCAGCCCCAGTGTATTGCCCCTGTGATATCTCCAGCCCCAGTGAATTACCCCATCACCTCCCCCAGCCCCATTGAATTGACCCTGAGATCTCTCCCAGCCCAATTGAATTGCCCCTGAGATCTCTCCCAGCTCCAGTGAATTGCATGCACTCACACAGAGACACATGCACACTTCTCTTCTCTTCCTCAAACTTTGCAGTCAAGTTTAAAAGACAGATTAGAATAGGAAGAAGAAGCTGAAATGTTTGGTTTCAGTACATTTATAATTTGTCAGAATTTAACAAGGAGAGAGTGTATGTTTAAAGAGCAACCGTGTAACAGATCAAGCATTTTTACTTCAATATCGATTTATGGTACTTTAAGGATCTTTAGTTCTAAGGAGTGTAGCAGCATTATCTAGCTGGCTGCATACAGCATTGCTGATTGGCTGCAAAGCTGGGCATGCTCACATACAGGGTTCATTGTTACAAAATCAAACCCTGAGAAACCAAGCTCAATCAAGGGTGTAAACATCACCTGCAACAGTTTTATTTTTAATGCAAAGCTGTGTGCAAATAAATGTAATCATACACTACTAATTTCCATCTATGAGATGCATTTATAACTCAACTCACTTGCATATACCTGATTGTAGGAAGTCTAGGATTTGGACCGTAGAAATGTGTGACAAATATGCCAATGATTGTGAAAACCAAACACAAAATGAATTGCAAGCTCTAAAATAGACTTTAGAGGAAGACAATATTCTATTGTTGAGGATGGTGTTAATTATAGGTTTTGGCATGCCCACTTATCTCATTCACGACCTCTCAGATTCCAAGCAGTCAGTTTCGGTTCTTGTACATTGGATAAAGTTACTGGTCCCTGAGTCAGAAGGTTCTGCCTGATTGTTTGTGGAAATGAGCTGGATATGGACAATTTAGAAGATTGCAGAATCAAACTATCCTTCATCCATGCCAGGTCAATTAATATAACTCCTACTATTTCTTTCCTTGTCTTCTCTAGAACCTGGGTATGTATAGCAAAGGTGGTAATATATAAGCTAAAAATAATCTTCCACTTCTGACTGAAGGCAGTGACTCTGTGTTTCTTCCGCCCAGAGTGTGATGAACGTTGTAAACTTAAAAGCCATCAGATCGATCTCTGGGAGGCCCTGTTTGTCCACTATTAATTAATAGATAACTGGATGGGGTTCCCTTTCCTTGGACATATTGAGGTTCTGCTTAGAAAGTCAACTTGAACATTCATTTCCCCTTTGATGTAGACAGCTGTAAGATGCTGGAAATTTGCTTCTGCCCGCCTGCACATGTTTCTGGTCAGTTTGTTTCAACCTTGGAATGATCCATAAGCTGAATGATAGATCTATGAATTGGTAATGTTGAGTTACTTCCTGAATTCATAGTGTCAGCCTCTGAACCCTGCAAATCTCTGGACAGATAAAAAAGTGAAGATAGGTGTCATTTTTCATTCTTAAACTCAGATTTTTTTCATCACTACACTCAGATTATAAGATCTTTACTAAAATGTTATCGAATTGTTTACAGCCAGTAATTAATGATCTGATAGGAGAGGATCAGACTGGATTTATACAGGGCAGATGGGAATAATTCAGGAATATCAATTAAATTTAAACACAATAAAACTCATCAGCCCTAATATTGAGTTTAGATGCTGAAAAAGCATTTGACCGTGTTGAATGGGATTATTTATTAATGTTACTAACCAAAATAAGATTTAAAGGGAATTTTTGGCAAATAATTAAGGCAATATTTTCCTCCCCTACCGCCTCATTATTTATTAATGGTTCTAAATCTAAGGAATTTGAACTGCAAAGGGGCACAAGACAGGGCTGTCCCTTGTCCCCATTACTGTTTAATATTTCAATTGAACAACTGGCAAATAAGTTAAGAACATTTGTATAAGATATTCCAGTAGGAAATAACCAATTAAATATAGCACTATATGCAGATGATCTATTATTGTTTGTTGAAAGACCTCAGAATAATATACCCCAAATAATCAAAGTATTAAAAGAATATTCTTCATTTTCAGGATATATAATCAACACAGCAAAATCTGAGGTATTATGGTTACACCAGGTACAAGATATTTCAACATTTCCATTTAAGATTCAAATTTATTAAATGAGATTGGTATACAATTGGCTTCTACTATTCAAAATATATATTCATATAATTACAATACTGAGTAAAATAGAAAGAGATCTGACATTATGAAAGAATCTCCCTCTATTGCTCTTAGGAAGAATAAGTGTAATCAAAACGGTAATTTATTAATTATGTTTCTTCTTCAGAATCTTCCTTTATTAATAAAAAAAGAGGACATACAAAAAATACATGGATTACTTAAAAATGTATTTAGAATAAAAAAAGAGCATGAATAAGTCTTCAAAAATTATGGCAGATAAATGAGGGGGTATTAATTTACAGAATATAGAATGGGCTAACTGGTCAATTCTACATAAAATGGCTACAGAATGGGAAAAAGTTTCAAGATTATAAATGGGAATACTTGTCTTTTGCATAATATGAAAACAGATATTCCCCAGGAAATTAAGGATGACATCCTAATCTATCCCATGCTAAAAAGCTGGAGAATTTTTCATTTAAAGATAATTGCGATTCATAAAATTACATACCAAATGCCATTTAAAAACAATCCTGAATTTTCGAAAGAACTGAATATAGCTTCTTTTAAAAAGTATGGAATGGAACTGGATAACATAGAGCATTTCCTTGAAAGAAATTCCAAGTACATTAAGAGTTTAGAAAAAAACCTGTACTGAATTCAATATACAAAAAGAACACTGGTATTTCTATGTTCAAGTAAAGAGTTAAATAAGCAAACTCAGAAAGGAAAATTGTAATTTCTGGGAGAGTGAAAAAGCTATAAAGCTGATTCAGGATTATATTAAAGGTAAGTGAGCTTTGAACCATGTATATAAAGTTATCCAAGATCAATTTTGTCCCAAAAAATGAGAAGATGGATTACATTATTTCCAGACATTGAAGAAGATGAGGAAATATTTAAAAGTATTGTTATAGTAAGAAAATATATTCAATCTGCTGAATTTCATGAAACACAAATTTAAGATTATATATCAAAGCTATTAGCTTCCAAAACTCTGTGGAAAATAGGCAAAATTAAGTAAAATGAATGCATAAAATGTAAAATGCAAGATCCAAATTAAACACACACAAATATATAGATTTTGGAGAAAAGATCAAGCCTGGCTGGAAAATAAATTAAGTATAGATATATTTTTGAATTTCCAAATAATCTTTTTTGGAGGTATAAATGGGAAGACTGGCAAAGAATGGAAATTCTTTGAAACCCTTATTTTTCTAGGCAAGAAACTTATAATGAGAAACTGGATAAATATGAGAGCCCCACTAATTATAGAATTAAAACAAATGATCTTGAAACAGATGATTCTCGATGAATATGATGGAATTGGAAATCTGGAGAAAAGAAAGAAATGGTATAATAATTACGAGAAAATAATTAAAATAGAAAACAATGATAATCCATGCTTATGTCTAAGTTTGATTATGCTGAATACTAAAGAGATTTCAGGCACTAACAAAAAAAATATATTAGATATTATGGTGAATAATAATGACCACCCCCCCCCCCCGCCCCTTTTCTTTTTTCTTTCTCTCTCTCTTCCTCCCTCTTTGTCAATTCAAATCACAATACAAAAAGGTATATTTTTTTATGGTTAATGTTATGAACAGAAGGGCCCACTGGACTATTTGGAGTTCATCAGTTATTATATGTGTGGTTAGAAGGTACTAACAATTTGCTTAACATTTATATCATGGATGTAATAAGTGCATGTGGTGCTGTAATTGACTAACATTGCAAAACTGTATCTGTGTTAGAAATAGGATAGTGGAATTTATATGGCCCTGCGATCGGCCAAGTGTGAAGGCTCTGGCTTTATTCATGAAAGGGGTAACTAGTTTTATGACTCTGTAAGAGGAGAAACAAAAGGTGTAATTAGAAGAAAGCCAGATGCCTCTCTACATCTGGAAATCATGTGGGTGAGGGGAAATAGCAAGCTGTTTGCCTAGGAGGATGGGCTAGAACTGGGGGCAGTCTTTGGTGTTTTGTGTCATCTTTCTGTTTTTTTTTTTTATATATCTTTGTAACAATAAAGAAGTGGCCAGTCTGACTTTGGACACACTAACCAAAGGTTGTGTCAGAGTCTGCTTGTACTAATCCAAGGTACATGGGTGTGATTCTTAGATCCTAAGAATAGGGGTCTGATGCTGCCTGTCTCTGCGGTAATGATGCTGTCATCTGACGTGTCTGCTGGTGTCGAGATCTGAACAAAAAGTTGCGACCGTAGAGAGAGGGAGATTTGGGGTGAGCGTGGTCCCCCAAATTGTCCGGTCGTGACAGTAATAATTGTATCTATGAATTTGGGAGAAAAAGCAAAGAATTGCTAATTTTGTATACAATGAACAGTTTAATTCTTTGTACTTGATAATTGTATTTTTATATGTTGGACTGTGGCTTATTGTTGTAAGTTTATATAAACATTAAATAAAACTGAATTATAAAAATGTGTCCTTTAATTCTACCAACACCATTCAACAATGTCTCTGCAGGTCTGCAACTGACTACCTTTTGAACCTCCTGCGTCTCATTGATTATGTGATTATAATAATCGAATTTAAGAAAATCTCCCGTTAGATCCTGCATTAAAAATTCTACAGACATTGTAAGGAACCATCTTCAAGATGTGTTCTCTTGGTGTTTTATTTGTTAAAGGGACATGGAACACAATTCTTTTTTTTTTCATGCACCTAAAAGAGCATGCTTCAAACATTACCAAAGTTGTGTCTTGCATGAAACAAATATTAAGTAAAACCTGCTTAAGCTTTACTGAAATTAACAGGAAGTGCACAAAGTATATATATTCCTGCAGATTTCATTAGCAGATAATTACAGTGCCTTGCAAAAGTATTCGCCCCCCTTGGCATTTTTCGTGTTTTGTTGCCTCAAAATCTGGAATTAACATGGATTGTTTGAGGATTTGCATCATTTAATTTACAGAACTTGGGAATCCTCATTAGCAACTACTAATAGGTTTGTCAAACACTCATCTTATAGGGAGGTACATATTAAGATAATAAACAGGAGGTATATCGTTCCTACTAGAATTTACCAGTTTTCATATAACTGCTCTGATAAAGTGTGTTCGACACAATGTGGAATATTTGGCGATTTTCTTCACATATTTTGGGATTGTCCAGTAATTAAATCCTTGTGGATGGACTGTTTAAAATTTTTTGTTGATAAACTAAAAGTTAATCTTCCTGCCTCAATGTGGCTTGCTCCACATTATTTTGGATAATCTTTCTATAGACAAAAAAGCTTTTGTTATTCAAATTTTCATGACAGTCAAAAGGTCAATCCTTTCCCATTGGAAATGTAAATAATCTTCGAGCTGGAATGAAATTAGAATAATTCTCCAACGGGTAAGAGCTTTGGAAGAAAACTTTAAGCCTTATAGTTTATCAAGGAACATCACCTTAAAATGGAAAATATGGGACTCTATGTAGTGACACTCTGCTTCTCTTTGCCCAATTATCATTATTTGCCTCAATTTTTCCTTACCGGTTTTTCTTCTTAAGGAACACCTAAGCTCGAGGAGTATGTATGCTGTACGAATGTGGTAAGGTTGATGTAGTGAATGAGAAAAACACAGGAAAGTGACAGATAGCAAGTTGCAAGTTGTCAAGGCCTGTAATGAGAGGTGAAGTAGATGGAAGGAGAGGCTCGTAATGAGCGCCGAAGGTGCTCAGAGGGGGCAGAACATCTCATTGTGTGGCAAACAGCATTGCCTGGCTTCAAATTTTATTGCCATCAAGTCGGGCAAGTAGCTAGTTGTTTACAAAAGCCATCAGGTAGATCTCTGGGAGGCCCTATTTATCCACTAATTAAGAGATGTCTGGATGAGGTTCCCATTACCTGGACGTATTGATGGTCTGCTTAGAAAGTCAACTTGAACATTTCGCCTTTCATGTGGACAGCTGTAAGATGCTGGAAATTTGCTTCTGCCCACCTGCACATTTTTCTGGTCAGTTTGTTTCAACCTTGGAATGATTCATATGCTGAAAGTTAGAGCTGTGAATTAGTAATGATGAGTTGCTCCCTGTAATTTCAGAAAATCTCCCATGAGAGGCTGCATAAAAAATTCTACAGACATTCTAATGTACCATCTTCAAGATGTGTTTTCTTGGTAATTTATTTATTAAAGTGGCATGCAACACATTTTTTTTGCATGCGCTTCCCATTATGTGAGGTTTGTGGCTCTTTATTTCTGCTAGAAATAACAACTCAGAATTTTGGTTTTGCAGGAATTTATCCAGCTGTTTAGTGTCTTCAATTTCAAACAAGACACACATGTGCCACAGTCACTTTCTTCTTCCTTATCTCATATCTGACAAACTTCCCACAGAAGCTAGCAATTGTATTAGGAACCATTTGAGTTTTGGGTTTCTGGAAAAAAAACGTGTGATTTCAGCCTTCTCAGCTTTCACCCGCTTTTCTTCTGTTTCTAACTACTTCTCTGATTAATTGTACCTATTTTTCTTGCTTTACTCACCAAGGCTTCCAGCTTTTCATTTTTCAATTCTTCCTCCAGCCGTAACTCCTCCTCCATGACTTGTTGCATATACAGTTCACTCTACTTGGGCTATATCTCTTGCTGAATATTCTGCTGAAGAATCTCTTCTCTGTCTTGTACATTAGGTCCTCCCTGAATAACTCCAGCTGCTCAGTCAGACTTTCTTGCTCCCTTTCTCTCTCCTTTACAAGCTTTCTGCAGACATAGCCCTAACCTCAGCAAAGCACATTGCGTACTCAAGCCCTGGAGCTCAGTCCCAGTCTCTCTGAGATTAGAGAAATTGGCCACCCTCTGCTCTTGTAGAGGATGTAACAACAGCTCCTTATCTATCAGCTTGCTCCTCCTGTTGGCCATTGTGCTCCAGGTTCTGCACAAGTTGCTCTTTAGCTTTATAAATGGGAAGACTCTCCCTCTGCACCAGGTCTAACATCTGTGTCTTTTCCCGTAAAATGCCTTATTGCCGCCAAACACTTGCTTTCTCCACTCCAGAATGTCACTTGGCATCATCCCAATACCCCTTAAATTAGAAGCAATTTGCCTGCCATCAGCTTCAGGCCAAGGGTCCACCTAATGCTTATTCAGTCCCATTGGAATGGAGTCCATCTCTACTCCCTGTGCTTGGCTCACCTCTTGCACCTCCTTGGTCAGAGCACTCTGCCTCATGGATGCCTAAGACACAATTTGGTTTTAATGGAACTCATGGCCATGCTCTGCTTTGTATGTCCTCTCAGGACCAAGGGTTCCTCTTCCACCAGCTCAATCTCCAGATCCTCATCTTCCTCATCATCCACTTTGGGATTCCATTGTCCCCATCAAAATCAGGACATTCTTCTTTTCAAAGAACATTGGCTGCAATCATCTGTTTGATCTTCCCTTTCTCTGGGTCAGAGATATACTATATGTCAGGCATTACATTTCTAAAGTATCATCCTCCACTTTTGGAGCATTCATAAAGGACAAGTGGCTAGGTTTCTCATGGAGGCCTCTTCATTGTTCTCCCCATAAGGTTTCTGGGTTTGTTTGGGTTAAAATCTTCCCCAGTGTCTTGATCAACTTCTTTCATACTGAGGCTGGTTTTGCACCCAGTGAATGACAACAACCTTGGGCCCTATTAAATTTGCAGGAGTTCCAGAGCGATTAAATTAGAAAAGGCAGCAATGACATGGCCGGAATCCAAATACGTAAACCATGCTTGAGCACATAGCATTTCATGGCATGAGCATGATAAATCATTCAAACCCGTAGTTATGGTTTTAGACGGAGCCAATAGTAAAAGAGGCCGTCATCATTATGTCACTAAAACATGGAGCTGCAATTTCAATCACTTACTGTTTTGAAGTCCGAGTTGCGATCGGACCCGCATTCCAGAAATAATGCAATATGAAAAAATCAAACATTAAACATTAAAAAAAATATCTTTATTCCAGAGTTCAGATTTCCACAGCCTGTAGGGATTTTCAGCCTGTAACCCGCAGATCATTTGTGGGTAGCTAAAAGAGGACAATTTAATAGTCACAATTTTTGTGGGCTACTTTACGGGCTTCTGGAATCACCAATTCAGTAAATTTAATAGGGCCCCTTGTCTTTTACTCTTTGACCTAAGTTCACAACATCAGCCGCTTCTGCAATTCATTCTTCTGCATTAGGTTCCTTTCTTAACCCCTCAAAAGGTGAGCTCCCCCCTGAGCTTGGTTAAGAGAAGCATGCCACTTCTCAGGATCCTATACATCATCACTGTCAAATGTATCCTAAAGACAGGAAGGTCTCTGTCTAGAATGCAAAAGTTTCTTTATGTCCAGTAGCACTTCCTTGGAATAACAATGCTGAGTCTTACTGTCCAAAAGAGAGTGGAATCTCTGTGCTCTGACACCTTGGGTATCTCCAACTCTGGCAAGGATCTTTGTTTTCAGATCAGCATAATTCATTGCCTGTTCGCATCAATGTCAAAGTATGCTATCTGAGTTTTGCCATGTAAGGGGCAATCATACTGCGCCAGTGAGTCTGGGGCCAAGCATCCCACGTTGGCAATTCTTTCAAAGGTCAGGAGGTATGCTTCCACATAAGCTTTACTAGTCATTTTCTGTAGAAAATGACTGGCTCTACTTCCTGCCAAGTTTTTCCAGGACAGGTTGATACCCAGCCACTTGGGTTGCCATTAATTTGTTAAACTACTGCTGTTGCCAGTTTTTCTCTTGTTGATGTCTGATACTCTTCTGCTGAGCTACTGTAGCCAGAATTAAAGCCTTTACCATGCCATCCATGCTGAGACATGGGTGGTTTTCAAATCCAAGAGGTAATGCCGCTCTCCAGATACTAGTTAAGAGACAAGCTTCCAGCCTCCTGAGTTTGTGCCTGTTTTTTGGCACTTTGATAAAGGAATTATAGTTTTACTAAAACTTTAGCCGGTGTTACAAAAAAATACAATAATAAATCAAAAGAAATCAAAGAAAATAACAGGCCTAGCTTCCATCGAAGCACTACCTTTACTGATAGAGAGTTCCGGAGTATTAAATTAAACCTGGGTGGAGCAAACACAAAAATAAACAGTTCAATAGTTTGTTCACAACCACTGACCTGTAATCTTCAGAACTCCAAGTCTCCATTCTGCTAACAGCAATCATCAGCTGCAAGCTGCTCTCTCTCTCTCTCTGTCTTTTCCAGCTTCAGACAAACTGCACATTTTATTGTGTGTCTCTTATTTTAAATGCAAATAAACTGCAAATACTCCACAAATTCCAAGATCAGTCTTAAATGTCTCTTCAGGTTCATCCGAACAATTGATCATAAAAGTAATCTCATTCTCTGCTCCGAGGGGGAAAGAGATTTGCAAAGTCTGTGGGTCACCCCTTGTATCACTCTATCACACATACATATAGAACAATTGTACCTTTTTTTTTGTTTAGGGAGCACCTTCATTTCCAAAGCCTACTTATATATTTCAAACACATCCTTTCCATCCATATCCCAACATACAGTATATAATAACATTCAACAGGCAAACCATCGCTCCATGAAAATTGTCTTTTTTTAAATTCACACAAAACTTCTTTCTATCTTCCATATCTCTCTCTCTCTAACCATTCTCTGTTATGTTTCAGTCTCACCTTAATCCCAAAGAACATTTCTTTTATCAAATATTAATTATTTTTTTTATTTTTTTATACTGAGTTTCATAGAATAAATACACTAATACACACAAATGTTCATCTCTTCTAGGCACTGCCTTCACATTCCCATCCATCACTCTCTCTATTCCAGTCTTCCCTTCAAAAGCTTTCTTGTACAATTTTCAACTTTCTCTATTCTGGATTGACATATAATCTGTTGACCCTTTTCTAATTGACATTTCCTTACACACTCTTTTGTTTCCTCCATTTCATGTTTGATATCATACCGCCTTCTCTAAATTCATTCAAATATTGCAATCTTTTCTGCCATCCTGCATACACGTCTTGTTGGGTTTGACTAAGTGCAGCATTTGCAAAGATATCGGGTAACAATAGACTACAGTCAATTCTCTGTATCGCTCTTGAGCAGGATAGGTGTGGTAATAGTGTGCCCTTTCCTTTTATTCGGGACACGTATGGGCTAATTCTTGTAATAAGGCAAATTGAACGGGGAATTTGAATCACCTCTCCTTCAGAAAATATAATTTAGGCGGACATCTTGTTTGCAGTGTGCAGCTGTTCTCATAAAGAAACAATGTTCACGGTTGTATCTGTAATATATTACAAGAGGGAATAGGTGGAGAGAGAACGCACCACCAATAGTGCAGGTCACCTTGGTTGATGCAATAGAAAAATATCTAACAGGAGAATGGGATCTGACTCTCACATTTTATGACCTCATGAATGTGAGTTACATGAAACCGCTTCCCAACGTTCCTCGAATAGTCTGTTGGTACGCTACAATCCCCTCATCTTTGATAAAGTCTACCACTATGTGTACAGTGTGTATTGTACAATACACTTATGATTGTTGTTATTATACTTATAATATAAATAATAATATAGTGATACAGTGTTATTATAATCAGACTTGTGTTATGCCAGTTTGAGGGCTATGGTTAGACATTTTGGCTATAATTATATATGTTGGGCCTTATTCAGGTGTCACCAAGCACCAGATAAATCCGTCAAATCCGGCACTGAGGAGCTACAGTTCATTGAGGGATCCATGAATGCCAACATGTACTGTGAAATACTGAAGCAGAGCATGATCCCCTCCCTTCGGACATTGGGTCGCAGGGCAGTATTCCAACATGATAACAACCCCAAACACACCTCCAAGACGACCACTGCCTTGCGATAGAAGCTGAAGGTAAAGGTAATGGAGTTGCCAAGCATGTCACCAGACCTAAACCCTATTGAGCATCTGTGGGGCATCCTCAAATGGAAGGTTGGAGAGTGCAAGGTCTCTAACATCCACCAGCTCCGTGATGTCATCATGGAGGAGTGGAAGAGGACTCCAGTGGCCACCTGTGAAGCTCTGGTGACCTCCATGCCCATGAGGGTTAAGGCAGCGCTGGAAAATAATGGTGGCCACACAAAATATTGACACTTTGGGTCCAATTTGGACATTTCCACTTGGGGTGTACTCACTTTTGTTGCCAACGGTTTAGACATCAATGGCTGTGTGTTGAGTTATTTTGAGGGGACAGCAAATTTACACTGTTATACAGGCTGTACACTTACTACTTTATATTGTAGCAGAGGGTCATTTCTTTAGTGTTGTCACATGAAAAGATATACTAAAATATTTACAAAAATGTGAGGGGTGTACTCACTTTTGTGAGATACTGTATAAATAAAGGATATTATTTTAATTTTCATGGAAATAATAAGGGACATATTACTTTGCAGTTTATCTATGTTCTCTATTGCCATTGGAGTTCTTTGCATTTCCTCATAAACAATATTGTGTGCTGCATTTGTATACAGTGTGCATCATTTGTCAAATAAAAAAAAACAAAAAACAATTTTGCATCTTTAAAAGATGATTTTTATAATTTAAACAAATAATTAAATTAGGATTTATTTTAATTATTTCATGCATCTTACACGCTCCATTAAGAATATGGTGTGACAGAATGAACAGACAAGATCTGAACACATCTGCCCTAAAAATATATACTTCTATTTGTCAAGTAAAGCTGAAGAGGGGCATGTATTAATATACCAAATAATATACCAAATATACTGCATTACATGGTCTATCAGCATATGTCACTGTCTCATAGGCTAATAAATCATTAGGTTCAATGCTGCAGACTAAGGGCCTTATGCTATATCATCTATCACTTGTGTTAACACTTGTGATGATGTCTCCCATCCCAACCCCCTAGCTCATATTTCCAGCAGCTTGCAGCCTGGCCTACACATCACTAGCAACAGAATACAGGCAAGCTTATATCCATTACTTGCAAACCTAAAGACACTGCTTCCTGCTCTTGTACTTCTGGAATGTACATACTTTTATGATCTGTGTGTTTCTAAATCCCTTAACCGTCTCTAACAACCCAATGCTCTTTGCTTTACAATAATACGGAGGCAATCACTTTAGGCATAGCCCTAGACCATGGTACAGACATGTGTTTTTTTGATTGCCTAATATAGTATGACAAATAGGCAGGGGCGGCCCATCCATTGGGGCGTCAGGGCAAACGCCCCACCCAAATATTTTCTTCACCCTGCAATAAAAAAAACACAACAATGTATTAGTATAACCCAAAAACAATTAAATACAAGGTGTACATCATCATTTCAAGTCTCAATAGTATTAAAATGAAGTAAAGTTAGTAAAGGGACACTGTCACTTTAAGATAACCCTTGCGCTACATTAACTAATGCTGTGTATCTATATAGCCCCCTGCCTGCACCCTGTGTGATCAAATTACACTAGTACTGTGTACACTAACCTTTAGACTCTTCTCTTCTCTTCAATGAGTCCTGGCCTGGCCCCCTGACCGTTAATGCATGCCGCCCACCATCACAGTGACGATATGCATGGGCGGTCATAAATGTATCAATTAATAACTGACAGTCTTCCATCATTGACCAATCAATGATGGAAGGCTGTCCAGTTACTAAGTGATCAATCTAAACCCACCCAGACCGTTAGCCCTGAGCGCCCGCCAGCAAATAGGGCCTCGAGTTTTCATTTTGATTGACTGATACAGTCAATAAAACCACCAGTTGCCTATCCCTTCCCCCTTTCTGTTTCCTGACCCTGGTCACGCTGAGACTGAGAGACCTCCCTGGCTGAATCTACACACATCTGCTCTGCCTGCCTAACACAGTAAGTCTACCTGCCTGGCACCTGCCCTGCCCCTGCCCCTGGCCAAACCAAAACCCCTAGTAGCCCCTAATAAAAGTTAGGGGTGACCAGTTACCCCCACTATGCCTGCCTGGCCTGCCACCTACCCAGCCACCCACCAACTACCACCGACGACCCTAGGCCTACAATGCCTGGTGCCAGTGCCACCCCCAGCCATCACCCCCATGTGGCCTGTGCCACCCCCGATCAGGCCTGCCCTATGCTATGCCATCATGCCACCGCCGGATTACCCCGATCACGGGATCGGGGTAGTCGGGTGGTGAGCGGGGTGGCACAGGCCCACATGGGGGTGATCAGATCACCCCCTTGATGAGGCCTGTGCCACCCCTGATGACCTCCATGTCGCCGCCCTATGCCACCCCCGAGGCCCGATCAACACCACCCCGATGCGGCCTATGCTCGGTGATCGGGGTATTGGGGCGGTGAGCGGGGTTGACCAGGCCACATGGGGGTGGATGTTCACCCCCATGAGGCCTGTGCCACCCCTGATCGTGGCCTACGCGGTCCGATAGGCGACCGATGGGCGCCTGAGCGTGACCGACCCCACCCTGAACCAAATACCTCCCCCCCCCCCCTTATTTTTATTCCATTTTTAGAAGTAACAGGCATGTATATGTGCCTGTCACTTTTAAAGATAAAATAAAAATAAGGGAAGGGAAAAAAAATACAGTAAACACATTAACACAGTATGTAACACATTATTATACAAAAATAAACAGCTTTAAACAAACATTAATAAAAAATAAAATAAACAACAGCACATACTTACCTGTATGGTCAAAATTGGTTATTTAAGGTTTTTAAGGTGCGGTTGGGGCCTATATGGTCAAAATTGGTTATTTAAGGTTTTTAAGGTGCGGTTGGGGCCTATATGGTCAAAATTGGTTATTTAAGGTTTTTAAGGTGCGGTTGGGGCCTATATGGTCAAAATTGGTTATTTAAGGTTTTTAAGGTACGGTTGGGGCCTATATGGTCAAAATTGGTTATTTAAGGTTTTTAAGGTGCGGTTGGGGCCTATATGGTCAAAATTGGTTATTTAAGGTTTTTAAGGTGCGGTTTGGGCCTATATGGTCAAAATTGGTTATTTAAGGTTTTTAAGGTGCGGTTGGGGCCTATATGGTCAAAATTGGTTATTTAAGGTTTTTAAGGTGCGGTTGGGGCCTATATGGTCAAAACTGGTTATTTAAGGTTTTTAAGGTGCGGTTGGGGCCTATATGGTCAAAATTGGTTATTTAAGGTTTTTAAGGTGCGGTTGGGGCCTATATGGTCCCAATTTGTTATTTAGGGTTTTTAAGGTGCAGTTGGGGCCTATATGGTCCCAATTTGTTATTTAGGGGTTTTAAGGTGCGGTTGGGGCCTATATGGTCCCAATTTGTTATTTAGGGTTTTTAAGGTGCGGTTGGGACCTATATGGTCCCAATTTGTTATTTAGGGTTTTTAAGGTGCGGTTGGGGCCTATATGGTCCCAATTTGTTATTTAGGGTTTTTAAGGTGCGGTTGGGGCCTATATGGTCACACTTGCTCTTTTAAGGTTTTAAAAGTTACGGTTTGGGTCTTAAACGTTCTAATGTTTTTTTTTGTTTTTTTTCTATCACTTCCCAGATGCAAACTATCTGTGGAATCAGATTTGTTTGGACTCGTTGGTTGACTTACTGGACGTGAATACCCCAAGAAGGAGAGTCAACTGTTGGTGAGTATATGGTCACACTTGGACTTTTAAGGTTTTTAAGGTGCGGTTGGGGCCTATATGGTCACACTTGGTCTTTTAAGGCTTTAAAAGTTACGGTTTGGGTCTTGAGATTTCTAATGTTTTTTTTTTTGTTTTCTATCACCCCCCAGGTGTAAACTATCTGTGAAAGCAGATTTGTTTGGACTCGTTGGTTGACTTACTGGACGTGAATACCCCGAGAAGGAGAGTCAACTGTTGGTGAGTATCATTGCCGTTAATTTTCTGTCCATGTGTATAGGTGCAAATTTGATGTTGATGTAGTCTTGTCACATGAGGGTTTGCAATCTGTAATGTATACCAATGAAATCAACACACTGTTATTTTAAAGTAATTTTGTGACATAATATAAATTAATATACCGTGATCTCTTTCTTCTATTGGTATCAATATCAGAAATGAATACTATTGACTCTCTACTTGTGAAGCCTTTCGGCACCCTAACCTATGAGGAGAAGGTGGAAGTAAAACGGTTAGGAGCTGACCAACCAGAGATAAATCTGCAGCAAATCGCAAGAGATAGAGGGAAGCAATATGTCCGTAATTTCAATACTGAATGGTACAAGAAGAACGACTGGCTTTCTGGAAGCGTTTCTAGGAAGTCCTTATATTGTTTCCCATGCATACTATTTGGTGGTGACGCTGCTTGGACCAAAACTGGAGTGACTGACGTCAAACATCTAGCTGATAAATTGGCGAAACACAAAAGTTCTAAAGCTCACTTGGATAACAGGATCAAGTTTGAGATGCTTGGACAGGCGAACATTGCTGTTCAACTGGACCAAGGATACCAAGTCAGCATTCAAAAACACAACAAAGAAGTGGCTAAGAACCGGTACATCCTTTCCAAGATAATTGATTGTGTTCGCTTTTGTGGCGCTTTTGAACTGGCATTAAGAGGACACGACGAGAGTGAAACATCGCTAAATCCAGGAGTGTTTAGAGGCCTGGTGGATTTGGTTGGCAGTATCGATAGTGCAATGGAACAGCATTTGAAGACTGCAACTGTGTTTAAGGGCACGTCCAAAACCGTGCAGAATGAGCTACTGGACTGCATGCATGAAGTTATTAAGGAAGTGATTCACCAAGAGCTTAAGGAAGCCCAGTTTGTGGCAATCCAAGCGGATGAAACAACCGATATTTCCGCTAGGACACAGTGCGTTGTAGTCTATCGCTACATTGACAAGAAGCATCAAGTGGTGGAAAGATTTGATGGCTTCACGGAAATGAAATCAACGGATGCAGATTCGATTGCTGCTGTTGTGCTGGAAACACTGAATACTGTTCTCCCAGAGCCAGAAGACAAGAAGAAACTCATAGCTCAAAGCTACGATGGTGCCAGTTAGATGCGTGGAGATCAAGGAGGAGTTCAAAGAAAAATAAAAGACGTGTACCCGAACGCACACTACGTCCATTGCTATGCTCACCAACTGAACCTAATAATGGAGAAAGCAGTTTCAAGGATTGGAAGAGTTAGAGTTTTTTTTTCAAACATAGGCGGCATACCATCTTTTTTTTCACGCTCTCCAAAAAGGACTGGAGTTCTGGATGAGGTAGTTGGTAGAAGACTTCCAAGAGGTGCACCGACACGATGGAACTTCAACGTTAGGACCGTGAACGTGATCTACGAGAACAGAGATGCGCTACTTGAGTGTTTCCAGACAATTGAAGCATGTCTAAACTTTGATCCAACATCTATACGGGAAGCCGCAGGTTTCATTGGAATGCTGGAAGACAGGGAGTTCCTTTACTTCCTTAAATTATTTCATTTAATAATGCCACATGTAGACATCCTCTATAGTCAGCTTCAGAAGCGAGACACGGATACTGTTTATATCAAAAAAGTCACAGAAGACTTTGTCGCCAGCATCCAGAAAATCCGTAATTCTGTTGACGAGATAGAAGCAAGTTTGCCGAGCGATGTAACAGTCCACAGACGGAGTGCGGAAATCTCAACCTTGAGACAACTTTCAAGAGAGGTATGTGACATAGTGGTGGTTCATGCAAAAGAACGTTTTTCATTTTCAAATCACCTAGTCAGTGCCAAACTTGTTCAAAGTGACTTCTATAAAACACATGACACTTGCTTTCCAACCCAAGCTCTGGAAGACACCGTGCAAGCATATCCAATACTGAAGAAGGAACAATTACGCACTGAGCTGTCACTTCTGTATGGGAAGACAGATTTTCATACTTGTACAAGTGCTGTTGCTCTGCACAAACTTTTCCATCAATTTAATCTGCAGAATGATTTCACAGAGACAGTAAAATTATTAAGAATCCTGATTACAACACAGATG
Source organism: Discoglossus pictus (assembly GCA_027410445.1). Classification (NCBI taxonomy): domain Eukaryota; kingdom Metazoa; phylum Chordata; class Amphibia; order Anura; family Alytidae; genus Discoglossus; species Discoglossus pictus. The sequence continues at coordinate 85,772,616 of CM050172.1, forward strand.
ACCACTGCAGAATCAGAAAGATGCTTCTCCACATTGAAGAGGATAAAAACCTTTTTAAGAAGCACCATGTCCCTGGAGCGGTTGAATGCATTGGCGATGCTCTCAATGGAAAAGCAACTGATTTCCGAGATCCCAGACTTCAATGAAAAAACCATTGAGAAGTTTTCTTCTTTGAAAGATCGCCGTGCAAAATTAAAATACAAGTGATTGAAGCAAAGAAGAATGCATACCCCCAAGGTGTGCAAAGATAAACTGCGTTAAGCAGCACCACCTCACACTACCAAACATAACTAGTGGTAAGTAAAGTATGAACGGTGTGTGGGTGTGCATATGGAAGGAGCTATGAAAGGTGTGTGCATGGTCAGTAACAAGCCTTGGCGTGGTTTGAAGGAATTGGAGGCACTTCCAAGGGTAGCTGTCACTTGTGTACGGGAAGCAAGAATTCCATGTCTGTACAAGTGCTGTTGCTCTGCAGCAACTTTAGCATCAATTTAATCTACATAATTTAACAGAGTGAGTGAAGCTATAAGGAATCCTGCTTACAACAACGAAGACTACTAAAGAACCAGAAAGATGCTTCTCCACATTGAAGAGGATCAAAAAAGTAATTAAGAAGCACCATGGCCCTGTAGCGGTTAAATGCATTGGTTTGAAGGAATTGGAGGCACCTTCAAGGGTACGTAAAGTTCTCAGAAATGGCACCACCTCACTACCAAAAATAACTAGTGGTAAGTAAAGTATGAATGGTGCGTGGGTGTGCATATTGAAGGAGCTATGAAAGGTGTGTGAATGGTCAGTAACAATTGTTGAAGCCTTGGCGTGGCGTTACTGCTCATATGGTTATCCATATGCTAATTCAACGTGTTTGTTTGACATTGATTATTGTGTTGTCTAAACAGAAGTTAAATGTTGTTGTTTTCTTGAATCCCAAGATCCACTGGTTTGGGCCTATACAGTGCTGATTGGTCTTCTAAGGTATGTTTGGGGCCTATGGTCACACTTGGTCTTCTAAGGTATGTTTGAGGCCTATATGGTCACACTTGGTCTTCTAAGGTATGTTTGGGGCTTATATAGTCACACTTGGTCTTCTAAGGTATGTTTGGGGCCTATATAGTCACACTTGGTCTTCTAAGGTATGTTTTGGGCCTATATAGTTCCACTTGGTCTTCTAATGTATGTTTGGGGCCTATATAGTTCCACTTGGTCTTCTAATGTATGTTTGGGGCCTATATAGTTCCACTTGGTCTTCTAATGTATGTTTGAGGCCTATATGGTCACACTTGGTCTTCTAAGGTATGTTTGAGGCCTATATGGTCACACTTGGTCTTCTAAGGTATGTTTGAGGCCTATATGGTCACACTTGGTCTTCTAAGGTATGTTTGAGGCCTATATGGTCACACTTGGTCTTATAAGGTATGTTTGAGGCCTATATGGTCACACTTGGTCTTCTAAGGTATGTTTGGGGCCTATATGGTTCCACTTTTTAAGTATGGTTTTGTTCTTGAATGGTATGATTGATTTGCTTGTTTTCTTTCAACCCCAGGTGCAAACCCTATGTGGCTGCAGATTTGTTTCTACTCATTGGTCAACTTAATGAACGTGAATACCCTGAGAAGAAGAGCCGACTAATGGTAGGTGTCACTCCTTTAATTTTTCTGTTAATACGTATAGGTGCAATTATGATATTGCTGTAGTCTTGTTACATGAGTTTTTTCAATCTATATTGTATACCAATGAATTTAACACATTGTTACTTTACTTCTTGACATTTCTGCATTGCAGATCATGTATTTCAATGGGCTTTACAAGTATAAGGTCATTGGGCGGGGCTGATAAAGGTCATTATGACAACAGGGGGAGGGGTTATAACAATGGGTGTGGTTTGAAAAAGGGGGAGTGGCTATGTTTCGCCCTGTCGCCCCTCCAACTTGAAAAGTCACCAGCCGCCACTGCAAATAGGTCTATGAGATAAGAGGCATTGGGGTGTATCTATTAAACAGGATTAAAAGTGGTTATAAGTGTGGTTAAAATTTGAATTGTCTTTACCGTTGAAAGTGTTTATATATAATTATTTATTTATAAAGGGATTCACGTTTCTTTTTCTTAATAATCAGTAAGTGATAAGTGATGATTTTCTTTTCTTTTAACCCTGCTTAAAATGCAAACGTTCCAAATGTGGTATAACCTGAACTTTATATAATAGCAAGCATTTTATCAACTGAATGTTATTAAATGCATTTCCTTACATTAAAGTTTATCAAGCTTGTAATTTTTACATGTACATCAAACTTTCTGAATTCCAAGCACAGTCTGTTATTACCACCAGACTGGTTAAGTAATTTACTCTCAGGGGCAGTGGCGGAGCAAGACCCCATTGCAAGAATTTATATATATATATATATATATATATATATATATATATATATACACATATCTATCTATCTATACATACATATATTTACATAGGTATATATATATATATATATATATTATTTTATTATTGTTATTATCCATGATTAAGTTTGGGTGAAACGGACCGTTGGGATTTTCTTGGTGTTGTGCTGAAAAGTTGGTCCAGTTGGAGGATAAAGGACTCATGCTAAGATCCGAATTGATGTACTATTATACACTATGGGTAAACAAGAGAAAGGGCAAGAATTGCGTTCATGATTACCTTGCAGCCATAATTATTTTTCTATTGTAGCAGTTACAGCTAGCATAGCTATCATGGCTATGTTTTGGATCTCGCATAGGCTGCTATATTAGTATCCTCCTATATAATTGAAATGATTAACTTGCACACACTAAAAAGAGAAGGAAGGAAGAAAAAAGAAAGGGGAAGGGAAAGAGAAAAGAGAAGAGGAAAGGAAAGAAAAAATAATGGTCAAGGTATATTGTTTTTCTAGATTATATAAGTGCAATATGTAAAGCAATGGCAGCTTTTTGAATGTTTATGTGTGAATATATTAGTATGTTTTTGTATTTTTTGTCTGTAAAATGTATATTTTATATTTGTCTGTAAACTGTATATTTTTATGTAGAAAAATAAAAAATTATAAAAAAACTTGCACACACTTGTTTTTTTTAGTTGTTATTTTTATATTTATATATATATATATATATATATATTGAGTGCTAAACATATAAGTAATCCTAGGATTAGCAATTCATTTGCTTGTGAGGATTACTTGAAACTGAACATTGCAGACATCTCATATTTATCCCATTGTGGAAATATAAGTGAAGATAGATTGCAGTATATTGTATATGTCTTTATATATATTAATCTTGGTTTATACCTTATATACATGTATAATATATAATGAGTAGACATATTGGTATAATGATTACGGGTATATATGTCTATCAGCAATTGTTATCAGTATGCTAGCACTAATATAGTTTTAACTTTATTAGCAACGTTGTTTCTCTTGGTTTTTAATATCCCTTTTTATTAAAGTTGCTTATTAATATTATCCTTTATTTATAACTCGACAACATCTTCTGTCCTATACAGGAGTTAAGTGCAAGTCAAGAACAATTTCAAACAGTGCAAAGGATGGAGGGCCCCGTTATTGAGCTTTCAATAAGACATACACAGTGCTTTTCTTGAAGCACCTAGCGAGATTGAAACTTACAAACTTACATTCTAAAGGGTGTGGCTGGTGTACAGGAGAGTGATAGATTAATAGAGCATGTAAAGGCTAAAGATGATAGGCTTCTGTGTATAGATGCATTTTTAAAGAGATTTTGAAGAATTTGAGGCATGAGGATAATCTAGTGGAGCGAGGCAAGGAGTTCCAAATTATAGGGGCAGCACGAGAAAAGTCCTGTATGTGGGAGTGAGAGGAGGTGACGAGAGAGGAGGAGAGAACAAAGTTTTTAGCAGAGCAAAGGGCGGGTGGGAGCATATTTTGAGATTATAGTAGAGATGTAGGAGAGTGCATTATTGTGGAGGGCTCTATATGTTAGAGTCATCATTTTTAATATTATTCTGGAGGCTATGGGAAGCCAGTGGAGTCCCTGCCAGAGTGGTGCTGCGGACACTGTGCATTGATTTTGGTAAATGAGTCTAGCGGATGCGTTTAATATGGATTGGAGTGGAGTGAGACGGGTGATAGGAATGCCAGCGAGGAGAGAGTTGCAATAGTTAAGGCGAGATATGATGAGAGAGTGAATTCAAATTTTTGTCGTGTCTTGTGTAAGGTAGTGACGTATTTTGGAGATATTTTTTAAGTGACAAGATTTTGAGAGTGATTGAATGTGAGGAATGCAAGAGAGGTCAGGGTCCAAAAGAACCCAGAGACAGCGGGCCAGGAGGTGGGAAAGATGATGGAATTGTCAACAGTGGGAGAGAAGTGAGGGTGGGAGCTGAAGAAGAGGTTGGAAAAACAAGGAGTTCTGTCTTCAATATGTTGAGTTTAAGTTGACGGGTTGACATCCATAAGGATATGCTGGAGAGGCAATTGGCAACATGAGCTAGCAGAGAGGGTAATAGTTCAGGGTAGATTTGAGTGTCATCTGCATATAGATGATACTGAAATCCAAACTATTTAATTAGGGCACCGAGGGAGGATGTTTTGATGGAGAAAAGAGGGGGGCCTAGCACTGAACCTTGGGGCACACCAACAGTTAGAGGGCAAGGGGAAGAAGAGATGCCAGAGAAGGAGACGCCAAATGTTCAATTTTTTAGATAGGATATGAACCAAGAGAGAGCATGATGCCTAGGGAGTGGGGAGTTTGGATAAGAAGAGAGTGATCAACTGAGTCAAAGACAGCAGAGAGATCCAGGAGAATTAGGTTAGAGAAATGACCCTCTCCCTTGGCGATTAGCAGGTCATTAGTAACTTTTGTTAGAGCTTTCTCTGTGGAGTATTGGGGCCGGAAGCCAGATTGGAAGGGATCAAGGAGAGAGTTGGAGGAAACAAATCAGGTAAGGCGTTTGTAGACGACACACTCAAGCAGTTTGGAAACCAAGGGAAGTACAAAGATGGGGCGGTAGTAAGATGCAGCAGCTGGATCAGATGAGGGTTTCTCGAGAATGGGTGTAATTTAGGCATGTTTCATAGGTGATGGAAACTTGCCAGTGTTTAGGGAAAGCTTGAATAAATGTGTAACAGTTGGGATAAGAGTGGTAGAGAAGGGAGGGATCAGCTGTGATGGAATAATATCATATGGACAGGTTGTAAGATGAGAGGTTGAATGAAGGTTAGCAAATTCATCCTCAGTTGCAGGGTCAAGGGAGTTCCTAATAGATGTATATTTGGGGAAGGTATGATGCTATTGGTATGTTGAGGGGAAGGTGTGATATGGAGGTGGGGGAAGAAACATTTGGGGTTGGAGGCCAAATTTGATATTAATGTGGAGAAGTAGCGCTGTTTGGGAAGATTGAGGGCATAGTGATAGGAACGCAGATATTATCTGTATTGCACCACAGGTACTGGCCGTAGCTTCACCCCTGCTTTGGTGTCCATGTATACTCATTCTCAACTGAATACAACGCAGCCAAACCCCCAGTGGGAATTAGCATTTACTGGCCATACTGGCGCGCATTTGGTTGGGTAAAAGAAAGAGGTTTTATCTATCTATTATTTACATTATATGGTTGTCCATTGCTCTTGCTATTGCCACTGTAAACACTGACATATTTATGTTATACTTTTTTAACACTTGAAGAGTTAAAATATTTTCCTGTTAAAACTAAATAAGCCTCTAAGTTAATAAATATGTTTTATCAAACCAAGACTTGGCCAGGCCAAGTTTTAGATATTTTCACATGAGTAAGAAAGACTCCTCAAGAGGAAACATTGTGAAGGTCTCAAGATAGCTTGTTTTTAGACACACACATCTCACTTCAATACTCTATTTGTAATGATATAGGAATCACAAGGTTTTGGAGACCAGCAACCTAGGTCAGCAATGACCAATTCAGCAACTTGTAGGTGAAACAGGAAACAAGCTTTATTGAAGGGAACAGGAACCACAATAATCTGGCAAGGTACATAGAAAGGAAGTGCCTTATATAGGCCAAGGACCAGACCCCTGACCAGACACAGTTGAAGAGACTAGTCACTGATACTATTGCTAGCAGAGTCAAGGTTTATCAGATCTCAAGGAAATTCACAAAGGCAGGCTGGCGCATTGGTAGGGAAGAGGTTCAGCAGCCTGGGGACCAGGGTTCAAAACCCAGCAGAGTCAATTCCTCACATTACCCCCGGCTCTATAGGTGCAGCCTCTGGATGCCCTATTACCCGGTTTAACAGGGTACTGCACATGAAAAGACCGAAGAAGATCAGCAGTGTGAATATTGTCCACTGGTTCCCACAAACTATTCTCCTCACCATAGCCTTTCCAACGAACCAGATACTGAAGCTTGTTGCGGAAGATCCTGGAGTCCAGAATTTTCTCCACCTCGTATTCATCCTCACCATCCCCGAGGACTGGAGGTGGGGCAGCCAGGGAAAGTGTTGTCATGGAAAGGTTTCAGCAGTGCAACGTGAAACACCGGATGTATTCTCATGGAATCTGGAAGTTGCAAATGAAAAGTGACAGCATTGATCTGAGCGATGATCTCAAAAGGTCCCATGAACCTCTGACCCAATTTATGAGAAGGAACCCTAAGCTTAAGATTCCTTGTTGACGGCCAAACCTTGTCACCAACATGATAAACTGGGGCCTCCGTTCTATGCTTATCAGCAGCTCTCTTGTAACATTCCTGAGCCTCCGAAAGAGTCTCCTTCAACAGGTCTTGGGAATCTCGTAAGGTGGTTAGCCGATCAGTGACTGCAAGAATGGAAGTAGTATTTGGGAGACTCACTAGAAAGTTTGGTTGGTAACCATAGTTGGCAAAAAATGGGCTCAGAGAAGTGCTGGGCAGTGTTGGGCATTGTTATAGGCAAACTCAGCCGTGGGTAGAAAATCCAGCCAGTCATCCTGCAGGTAACTAATATAGCACCGCAAATATTGCTCTAAAGTCTGGTTGGTTCGCTCAGTCTGTCCATTACTTTGTGGATGAAAAGCTGACGACAGATTTACATTAATACCTAGGGGTCTTCCCCAGGACCGTGTGGGGAAGACCTCTCCTCCAAGGAGAGTACAGCAGGAACAAGAGTTCAGTAGTTAAAGCTCAAGGGAGTATGCAGTGCATAGCAATCCCCAGTGTGATATAGCAATTCCCTCCAAGAACGATACGAGGCTACGTTTTGGAGGGTCAAGTAGAACTCCCTTTATTGAAACAACACACATTTTTAAACACTTCACATACACAGTAGGGGCAGTGACTACCTTTGGTCAACCCCTAATTACCTCTGGCCAATCATACAGGGTTAAGTTAGGTAATCCCTAGACTCACTTACTCCCCTGCTGGGAGTATGGGGAAACCCCAGGCCATCTCATTATTCAAGAGTCCTTACCCCCATTGTTCATGGTGCCACCTTGTCTGCTAAAACCCTTTTGTTCTGCTATCTCTTGTGTGTTTTAGCAGATACTATTAAGAGGCAGATGGGCAACTCCTGACCAAGTGTATGAGACCAAAGATATTTGACTGCATACCACACAATACAATATTTTTACAGATATAACCACAACATATTATTACCCAGAACATATCTGCAGATAGCTTAGGTCTGAGCACACATTATTACTGAATGACACTCAGACCACATACATACTGTTCAATGGCCATGGAACCAAAGTCTTTCTCATAGTCTTTCATTATATGAATGGGCTCCATGGCATAGCTATCTGGGGTATCACCGCTCACACAGGGCAAGTACCGAATGACCCCCCTGTATTTAAAGGGCCAGAATGAGTGACATACACACTGGTATGGCCGAATACTGTTTTTAAAGGGCAATATGTCCCAGGGCCATAGTCGCAGGGCAGGAGGCTGGCAATAAGTCCTCTGCAGGACAAAGTGGCGAAGGGCACATAGGTCACAACAACAAGAATGGTAGTGTTTTCCTTAGAGGGAGGTAGTTCCACAATAAAGTCCATGGATATAGATCCCCAGGGACGATGAGGAATCAGAAGAGGCTGAAGCAAGCCAACAGAGGATGAGCGAGGAGTCTTATGTCTGGCACATACATCACAAGAGGACACATACTTCTTAACATCCTCATAATACTTTGGCCACCAAAAGGATCGGGCGAGTAACTCTTGTGTCTTTCGGATTCCTGGATGACCTGCTGGTTTTGAGTCATGGTAGAGACGTAAAAGGTCCAGTCGCACTTACAGACGTTGTTGAAAAATCCAAAACCCATTAAGCATCGTCATATGCAGATCACGAGGAGGATCATGAAGAACTGGATCTTCAGGGTAGCCCTTTTTAATGCGAGACATCAGATCAGAAGGAAATGTATCTCCAATAAATATATCCTCCGGCAAGATGGTGGTCTTGGTTTACGGTAGTAAGGAGGGGGTCAGCTATTCTAGACAAGGCATCCGCCTTACCATTCTTGGAGCCAGGACGGTATGTAGCCAAAAAATTAAACCTCGAGAAGAATAGGGACCAGCGTGCTTGTCTGGCTGACAGTCTCTTAGCTGATCGAATACATTCCAGATTTTTGTGACCTGTGAGGACAGTAATTGGATGGGTAGCTCCCTCCAAGAGATGTCTCCATTCGGTGAAGGCAGCTTTTATAGCCAATAGTTCTTTATTCCCTATGTCATAGTTTCTTTCTGCTGGCAACATCTAGCGGGAATAGAAGGCACACGGATGTAACAGCATCTTAGGTCCAGTCCTTTGAGACAGTATAGCACCAACAGCTGATTTAGAAGCATCAACTTCCACAATAAATGGTAATTCCGGCTGAGGATGTACCAGGATGGGGGCAGATGTAAACAGAGTCTTTAATCGGGAGAATGCAGTATCAGCCTTATCGGACCACTGAAAAGGTGTCCCTTTATGTGTAAGTTCAGTAATCGGTTTAATAACGGCAGAGAAATTCTTAATGAAACGCCTGTAAAAATTGGCAAACCCCACAAATCTCTGAATATCTTTTTCATTCTTGGGGATGGGCCAGTCCAAAACAGCTTTAATTTTACTTGCGTCCATACTTAAACCTTTAGGAGTTATTACATACCCCAAAAATTTAATTTCTGTTTGTTCAAACTCACATTTTACCAGTTTAATGTATAGGTGGTGGGTACGAAGGCGCTCCAGAACTATACAGACCTGTTTTCTGTGGTTTTCAAGATTATCAGAATATATTAGTATATCATCCAAACATGCCACAACAAAATGATCCAGGAGATCTCGTAGTACATCATTGATAAGATGCTGGAAAGTTGCAGGGGCATTACAAAGCCCAAATGGCATTACTAGATATTCGTAATGCCCGTACCTGGTTCTGAAAGCTGTTTTCCATTCATCATTTGGTCTTATGCGAACCAGATTATATGCCCCCCGAAGATCAAGCTTCGTAAATATTTTAGCTGAGCGAAGTCTCTCCAAAAGTTCAGGAATGAGAGGCAAGGGGTAGCGTTTTTTAACAGTGATGTTATTAATGTCCCTGTAGTCAACGCATGGCAGTAGGCTGCCATCTTTCTTTTCTACAAAGAATATAGGAGCTCCTGCTGGAGAAGTAGATGGTCGAATAAAGCCTTTGGCAAGATTTTCTTGTATGTATTCATGAAGAGCTTTCAATTCAGGCTCAGAAAGGGAATATATACTGCCAAATGGGATAGAAGCACCAGGTAACAGCTCTATTGGGCAATCATAAGGCCTGTGGGGTGGAAGCTGATCAGCATTCTTTTTATCACAGACATCTGCAAAATCCCGATACTGTAGAGGAAGCTTCAAGTCAAGTCAAGTTTGTAGCAACCATTTCATTAATTGCTGTGGCAACAGGTGTTACCTTAGAGGGTTAACAATTTTCATTAAGCAGTGTTCTGAAGGAAAAGACAAAGTTCTGGTCTTCCAATCAATCTGTGGGTTATGCAGAGCAAGCCAAGGCACCCACAAAATCACTGGAAACTGTGTTGAGGAAATTAGGTGGAAAGATATAGCCTCATGGGGATTCACTTCCAGAGTCAACTTTAAGGGCACAGTCTCATGTGTAACTGGGCCTGACGTAAGTGGAGAACCATCTACTATCTCCATTAACACAGGTGAAGAATTAGGGATAGACTGAATTCTATTTCCTGCTGCAAATTTGATGTCCATAAAGTTTCCGCCTGCTCCAGAATATATCATAGCAGTAGTTGAAATTTTACGATCACCACATTGCAACGTGATAGGCACCACAAAATGAGGATGTTGAGTCAACATACCCTCATCACCATGAGCCAGAGAAAACAAGAGTTGTGTGACAGAATCCAGTTGATCTGAAATCTGGGATTGGTGTTGAATCTGTGCACCCTCAGCCGCCATAGCTATTGTTCTTTTGGATTTGCTAGGGCAATTGATGGCATAGTGCCCTGCACTACCATAATACAGGCATAAATTGTGAGTGCGTCGCCACTGTTTTTCTTCTTTGGATATTGGCCCTCTTATTAGATTTACCTGCATAGCCTCAGGCTCAGAGTCTGTAGGTGTTTGTGGGGTTGGAGTAGAAATTCTTGAATAGGAAATAGGAGTAGCACTTGGTCTAAGAGAGCCCTGTCTTTCCAATCTTCTTTCAGAAAGTCTCCGATCAATATGGATAGCCAAACGCACAAATGCATCAAAGTCAGCAGGAAGATCAACACAAGCTAGCTCATCTTTTATAGCTTCTGAGAAACCTTTTCTGAAGTGGAACCTCTGGGCTGATTGGTTCCAGGTAGTATCAGCAACCCACTGTCTGAATTCAGCAGCATATTCAGCCACAGAGCGCCTCCCTTGATGCAAATGAAGGAGAGTGGCTTCTGCTGCAGCACTTCGATTGGGGTCATCAAAAACTAGGTACGTGGCCTCAAGAAAGTCATTTAAATTACCCAAGACTGGACTGTCCTGTTCCAGAAGAGGGGAGCCCCAAGCCAGGGCTTCATCTTTGAATAGGGAGAAAATAAATCCCACCTTCTCTCTTTCAGATGGAAAACGGTGAGGTAACATTGATTCTGGAAACCCCTAAATCCTTTGCGATCTCCTCCAAACTTTTCTGGTAGGGGCAAACGGGCATCTTGTCCAGGTGTAACAGTAGCAGCCGCAACATCATGTGCCCTGTAGCTGGTGTACTCACTGTGCATTGACTGAACTTTATTTTGCAGTTCAGCTACCTGGTCCTGCAGCACTTGAATGGTCTGTGCCTGGGTCTACACAGTTCTTGCAGTAAAAGCAACCTGCTGGGCCAATGCAGAATCTGACCCGGCGGTCTCCATGAAAGGGCCAGATTATTCTGTAATTATATAGGAATCACAAGGTTTTGGAGACCAGCAGCCTAGGTCAGCAAAGATCCAATTCAGCAACTTGTAGTTGAAACAGGAACAAGCTTTATTGAAGGGAACAGGAACCACAATAATCTGGCAAGGTACATAGACAGGAAGTGCCTTATATAGGCCAAGGACCAGACACCTGACCAGACACAGCTGAAGAGACTAGTCACTGATACTATTGCTAGCAGAGTCAAGGTTTATCAGATCTCAAGGAAATTCACAAAGGCAGGCTGGCGCAGTGGTAGGGAAGAGGTTCAGCAGCCTGGGGACCCGGGTTCAAAACCCAGCAGAGTCAATTCCTCCCACTATTGTCCCAAATACATATTATCAAGCAGGTGCTAAGATTAGGTGTACAATGGCCTAGTCTAACCAAAAATACTTGGCAGACATTATGGGACAGAGGTCACATATATTAATATTAATCCAGTTTAACATGTTGTACCAGAGTGCTCTCAAGTGGATAGAAACAGATACAGTATACACAACATATTTATTAATACATTCTAATTTATACATATACATGCAAACAGGGAGTAACTGTTTGTGATTGGTGGAAACCAACCTTGTGACGATGAGGAAGAAATACTTATCTAATAGAAGAAAGAAGGTTTGTTGTCTTTCCTGCTTTTTCCTAAGGTATTTTGTCTCTTCCTGGAATTTCGTTCCTTCCCTGGTTCTTTGCTGGGTCTTTTCTTCTGTTCTATTTTCTGGCTGATCTTTATCTGACAGTCCTGTCTGAGGACATATCTGACTGTTCTTCTGTGACATAAACCTATGCTTCCTTTATATCTTCCCTAAGATATCATACTATATCTGTCTATATCAATATTATATTCTATCTCCACAACTCTTTCTAAAAAAACAATAGGCATTACTTCAGACTATCTTGAAAAGGGATCTTAAAAATGAGATGGATGTTATCCTGAAATTCTATTACCACAATCCTTCTGTTACCCTTTTGGGAGTGGTCACAGAACCAAGATTTATTAGCACCTTCATTCCAGACTATAGATGTTAATCAATATATTTTATACTGTGCCCATATTCCCTAAAACATTGCAAGCCTCTCCCCTCATGTACTTGTGGTCGTCTGAGCACCTTCAGTGCGCAGTACGAGCCTCTCCCCTTGTGTACTTTTGCTCCTCTGAGCACCCTTGGCACTCATTGTGAGCTCTGCTCTTCTTTTTTAATATAAATATATTTTTTATTAATAATTAATTAATTAATGAAATAATGAATTAATATACTTTACCTATTTGTAATGAATATATCCATGAATCAATATGCTGAAGAGTTAACAACTGGTGTTGTTTTTCCTGCTGCATACAATGTACATTTGGACTGTTGGTGATCTGAGGAGAAAGTGTCAGCAATGTGGCAAGTGTGCAGTGTAAATAGGCTGCGTGCGCAAGGCTAAACTGTTTGTTTAGTTGTGTAATGCGTTATTTTAGATTGGTAATGTTATTCGTTTTAAGGTAGTGTTGTGAAATGACGGCGAGTGTGTATGTGTTACGCGTGCCTGTGTAAAAGTCTTATGTGCTTGGTGGTGTTATGTGTGTTTAGGGGTCATGTGGCCTAGTTTTTTTTTTTGTTTTTTTGGACACCATTTTTTTTTCTCGGTATGGCGAGTTTCATGTGTGGAAACTGGGTAAATTGTGACTCCCAGACGTCAAGGTAAATATTCCCATAATTACGGTAGACTACCTATATTTTCAAATAATATATTGTTTTTACAATATACATATGTATGATTAATTTTACGATCTCTAAAAGCTTTTCACTTTATCTATGTATTCAATACACTGAAAACGACATTGCTATCTGAATAAACTATGATTTACCATAATTCATTTAGTACCAATAGTGCGTGTCCAAATTGGGGTATACCATAGTTATAGTATCTATAGTACCTTATATGGCATGTACATGCAATTGTATAGATCATAAGTTAGTGGTAAAGAAGGGTCACACCCAAAATGTCTATGTGCTCATTGCATAGAAAATTGCATTGAAGAAAAGAAGAAAGAATACTATCGAAATAGGCTATGGTTTGCCATAAATATTGTAATACCGATATTGTGCAACAATATTCAGATATGGAATATTGCAAGGTAAGAGATATTTAACTCCTGATCTGGCATATACCTGCAATTGTATATATCATCAATAGATGCAAAGGAGGGTCATATCCAGGAGAGTCAGCAAACAATCACATATATAGTTGTGAGCATTTGAGTTGTTGCTCACGCTTGTGAAGCGTGGGCCGGAGTTGCTGGCATGGAGCGCCGAAGGCGCTCCTTGCCAGCAACTGCGACCCTCGCAAACTTTACGTCGTAACGCAAACAACATACGAGACATGTTAACACCCATTACGACTTCGCAAAAATCGTCCGCAACCCGCGGACATAAAAAATAAAAAAACACAATAAATACACACAACACATACATAAAAAGCTTACCTACAGCAAGAGGGTGCATCCAGGACCTCAAAAAATGAAGTTACACCTTAATTTAACTCAAAATAAAAGAGTTTATACACTAAAAAATTCTAAGCGAGAGAAAAAATGGCCGCCGAACAAAACGAAAACGAGGCTACAGCACTCTTAACACGCAAAACACCACAAGAAACACGCAAAACACCACAAAACACCTACGGATATACTACTACTACACCCGCTACAGACGCATACCACACATTAGCCGCCAATTTAGAACAATGCGGAAGTACACAGCTACGCTAACGGTTTGGTCTCGAGCACGCACACTATTACACTGCACTAGAAATGTCGCGGACAGTTCGCCCGCGGACTATTCATGGTGGTTTTGGCACGTTCGCGCTCGTATTGGACTGCGAACACATGCGCTTTTGGCTTCGCCCCCTATTCTTTATCATTGAGGAAACTTTGACCCTGCACCTCACAGTCAGCAGACACATTCCAGCCAATCAGCAGCATACACTCCCTTCCAGGGCCTTCCATCTGAAGGACAGCATACATTTTAGAATCATTCTGAAGCTGCATTCATTGTGAGAGGACAGATAGTGTAGCTGCTGGAGATTTAATAGGGAAATAGATAGCCAGGCTGTGTATTTAGCTTCCACTACAGACCTGAAGGACTCATCTGATATCTGCTGCAAGGATAGCAACCCAAAAAGCCCTTTTTAGGGCTAGAACATCATTTATTTTATTTTATAATTTTTTTCTGTGTAATCTAATTGCATATGCCTGCCTGCCAGCGTGTGTGTGTGACAGGCTAACACCTAACAGCTTATATTGTGCTTATTTTCACTACTCATACCTGATGGTGTACCATACATTAAAAAAAAAAAAACCTTTTTTCCTTTAATCTAATTTCAGTTGCCTGCCTGTGTCAGGCTCACAGCTTATATTGTGCTCAGTGAAATGAAACAACACTTTTTTGACTGTAATAGATTGAATAGCAATTGCCTGCCTACAGGCGTGTGTGTGAAGCCTATTGCATCTACTCTGCCAACTTTTGCCAGTGCACAGTGATATGTCATATCTGGTGCAACCGTAGTGTACAGTTACATAAAACAACACTTTTTTGACTGTAATCGATTGAATATCAGTTGCCTGCCTACAGGCGTGTGTGTGAGGCCTACAGCGCCTACTCTGCCACCTTTTGCCAGTGCACAGTGACACTCATATCTGGTGGCACCTTAGATTGCATGCGCAGTGCCCCAAATTTGAAGTGGGAGGACTGACCAAGCATCTTTTTCCATCTCCCGCTTCCAAAAATCCATGCCATATACACGTCCCCTGATAGGTGACGTAACAAGTATCAAACTGATAGGAATAAATAGTACAACTTAATAAACCACTCCTATCTGGTGGCACATTACATTGCACGTGCAGTGCCCCAAATTCGAAGTAGGAGGTCCGACCAAGCATCTTTTTCCATCTCCCTGTTCCAAAAATCAATGCCATATACACGTTCCCTAATAGTGGACGTAACAGGGATTAAACCGATAGGTACACACCTTATAATAACGCAGACAGAGGCAATGCAGAGAGAGGAGTCTGAAGAAGAGGAGTCAGAGGAGGAAGGTGACTTTGAGGAGGTGGAAGACCAAATACTGCAGGCGTCCCAGGGGGCTTGTTGTCACCTTTCGGGGACCCTTGGTGGCTGGGTGGAGGAAGAGACCTTCAATGACATCAGTGAGGACAAGGAACGGGACATGGCTAGCTTGGTATCCAACCTTGTGCAAATGGGGAGTTTGCTGTTGTGCAAAGGGACTGTTTGCGGTTGTTTGCGGTGCATTAAACGGGGAGATTAGTCTGTTACTGTGAAGCGGGTGAAACCCTTACACTACCTGATCGATACAACATCATACCTGATGTTTTAAAGCATGTTATTCCAAACAATTTAGGAATGTTAGGTGAGTTATGCCCTTTATGGCTTAAAACCAGACTCTGCATCAACTATGTAATTTTCCTTGGGAGTTTTGCCATGGATCCTCCTCCGGCATGCCACAGTCCAGGTGTTAGTCCCCTTGAAACAACTTTCCCATCACTATTGTGGCCAGAAAGAGTCCCTGTGGGTTTTGAAATTCGCCTGCCCATTGAAGTCTATAGCGGTTCGCCCGGTTCGCCCGTTCCCGAACATTTTGATGAAGTTTGCGTCCGCGGTTCGCAAACCGAAAATTTGATGTTCGCGACATCACTACACTACACACATTCATGACACTTACACAGCAGCTCCACACCACTAATGCTCCAGCAACATCAAAACAGATTTTCAGCTCTTCAACAGAATGCTTCCTGCATATATTACTTCACAAAAAGGTAAATTATATTAATTTATTAATGTATTATTTATTTGATTATTATACACCAAACAGCATTAGCTCACTTACAATTTCATTGCCGTCATTTTTTGACGGGCAATTCGCTAGTATAATATAATGGAGATACTAATATAAATCATAATCCATATAAATAAAAATAGAAGCTGAAGGGCAAAAAGAAAATATGTTTAATATATTCAAACATGACCTATTGTAGTCATAAATCAAATGGGATATTGTGTGTTTTAAATAAAAAGAAACCGGATAATATTATTGATAAAAACAAACTACTATAATCTATAATATGTACTAAACTATTATTATTATTGTCAAGCATAAATTTGGTATCATGTTTCATTAAAAGTGAGTGTGATGAGTTAATTAAAGAAAAACAAAATTAAAATGTAGAAAAGGGTATGGGGGTGTGACAAATATGAAAATTTCCATGATTGTAGGGGTGATGAAAATAATAATCACATATTATAATTGTCTAACTACGATTTGTCGTCACGCTGCGTTGCGTAGTGCGTACGACTTAGCGATAAGCGCCGCAGGCGCTCATCGCCTGGCAAGCCTCGCGCAGCGAGGCGAGCCGTTAAACCGCTCTGTTGCGTAGTGCGTACGACTTAGCGATGAGAGTCGTAGGCGCTCATCGCCTGGCTCGCCTCGCGCAGCGAGGCGAGCTGTTAAATTGTAGCACTTTGGCAATGAGCGCCGCAGGCGCTCATTGCAGGCGAGCCTCGCATTGCGAGGCGAGCCGTTAAACCGTAGCACTTAGAAAAAAAATACAAGGTGAAAAAAATTACGAGATAAGCGGCGGAACAAAAACAGTAAAAAAAACACTAAATACACAATAAAAAATAAAACAAAGGTCACTTACAGCATGGGGAACCAGGCAGGACGTCTGGAAGAGTGTTGGAACTGCAATTTAGATCGATTTAGCCGAGTTACAAAGATCGAAAATCGGCTAAGCAAGAAGAAAAATGGGCGCCGAAAAAAATGAAAACGAGGCTATACTACTACGAACTGCGTAAAACACAGTCACAGACGTATGTCTTTGAAAAACAAGGAGATAAAGGATGCAGATTAACCGCGCAATGAGTAAAAAGACCGTAGTGAGTACATTTTACGAAACACAATTACAGATTTACGCATTAACACAGATTTAACGACTTTGTCTCGCGCAACATCGGATTTCCCGCCTAAACCAACGCATTTGATGTGAAATATAAGTTGCAAGTTAGAAAAATAAAAAAATAAAAAATTGTATTTATTTTAAGAAAAAAAAAAGGGGACACATGTAGCGTCATGTTGTGTGGCAAACACATTTCACTACATTTAATTTTTAGTGACCGTCATTTGACCGTTTGACCATATTTACTGTTAAACCGTAGTACTTTAGCGGGCTGAGCGATGAGCGCCGCAGGCGATCATTGCCCGGCGAGCCTCGCACAGCGAGGCAAGCCGTTAAACCGTAGTACTTTGGCAATGAGAGCCGCAGGGCTGAGCGATGAGCGCCGCAGGCGATCATTGCCCGGCGAGCCTCGCACAGCGAGGCAAGCCGTTAAACCGTAGTACTTTGGCAATGAGAGCCGCAGGGCTGAGCGATGAGCGCTGCAGGCGATCATTGCCCGGCGAGCCTCGCGCAGCGAGGCGAGCCGTTAAACCGTAGTACTTTGGCAATGAGCGCCGCAGAAAAAATGCTGCACGAACAAAACGAAAAACAGGCGACAGCACTATAACCACGAAAAACACGTACCGATAATCCGCTAAGACGCATACCACACATTATCCGCCATTTTAGGATAATGTAGAAGTACACAGTTACGTTAACGGTTTCGGATCGCGCACGCACACTATTACACTGCACACGTTCATCACGCTTACACAGTACCTCCACACCACTAATGCTGCTGCAACATCAACACAGATTGCCAGCTCTTCAACACAATGCATAAAAATACGTAAATTCATTTATTAATTTGATTTCTATATTTCAGTATTACACAGAAAACAATATTAGCTACCTTACAATTCTATATGTATATTAATAACTAAACAACTTTTAAAACATACACATTTGGTTGCCGTCATTTTTTGACAGGCAGTACGCTAGTAATGATATAA
The DNA here is from genome assembly GCA_027410445.1 of Discoglossus pictus. Taxonomy (NCBI): domain Eukaryota; kingdom Metazoa; phylum Chordata; class Amphibia; order Anura; family Alytidae; genus Discoglossus; species Discoglossus pictus. The sequence continues at coordinate 85,790,902 of CM050172.1, forward strand.
TAATAATGTTGGTGTATAATAATGGGTTAAATCCATGCTATGCTAACTGCCTTGCACAAACAACTGTTATGGGATGTTTACTGCACCAGAATGTTTCTGTTTGAAGTGTGTAACTACACTTATCCTGCACCTAATATTTAGTCTCTTTGTGTAAGAATTACAAGGTAAAATAAAATGTGTTCATGATTACCCAACTCCTTATATCTTATTGCCTGTGATCTTTGGTCGTTCTGCAAGGAAATTGTAATATGTGCAGTGTTGCACATACACCAAAGTGATGAAGTAAGTGAGTGGGATTATGATCTACAGTATATGATACCAAGCTTTGTATGCAATAAATGAGACATTTGGACTTTACTTATTTGTCTGTGATCATTCTGTCTCCCGAGTACTCAGATCCTGACAAGAGATGTATTGATGATTGGCATAAGAAACATGCACAGGAATGGATGAAGGCTATCAGGGTTAAGGATGCAGCAGGGGGTTTTCCTTCTAAAGTCACATAAAAAAAGCTCAATCTATTAGCATGTATTTTAGTTCAATGGGTCATCCTAGAAACTTATAATAATAGTAAGTCCCAAAAGGGTCAGCATAGAGACCATAATAGACATAGTCAAGATGTATGGCCTACTTATATTTCCGCCTGTCTGGTAAATACCAGGCGTCAGATGTTTACCTGGCTAGTAGATGAAGGACTATGCATACACACCAATAACTTTATGCTAGACAATCTTTCTTGCAATTTTGGGTACAACCTACTCTGTTTGACCAATTGCCCTCTTCCCTGCATCACTGCCTTCAAATTTGTGGCCCACAACGCCCCCTGGCCTAGAATTTATCTCCTGTACCCCGTTGTAACGGAACCCATCACTGTTTTACGCTGTTTTATGGTTATTTAATTCTTGGTTAAAATATGATCACATTGCTATACTGTATGTATGTGGTCTGAGCGCCATTCAGTAATAATGTGTGCTCAGACCTAAGCTATCTGCAGATATGTTCTGGGTTATAAAATGTTGTTATTATATCTGTAAAAATATTGTATTGTGTGGTATGCAGTCACATATCTTTGGTCTCATACACTTGGACAGGAGTTGCCATCTGCCACTTAATAGTATCTGCTAAAACACACAAGAGATAGCAAAACAAAAGGGTTTTAGCAGACGAGATGGCACCATGAACAATGGGGGTAAGGACTCTTGAATAATGAGATGACCTGGGGTTTTCCCATACTCCCAGCAGGGGAATTAAGTGAGCTTAGAGATGTTACTCTATCCACCGTCAGAGGGAGAATGAGCAGTTAGCCACGCCTAGTGGGCGGCTCCTGGGGGAGGGGACTCCTGGCTCCCACGCATTAACCCTGTCTGTTTGGCCAGAGGTAATTAGGGGTTGACCAAAGGCAGTCACTGCCCCTACTGTGTATGTGAAGTGTTTAAAAATGTGTTTTTGTTTTTAATAAAAGAGAGTTCTTCTTGACCCTTCAAAACGTAGCATCGTCTCGTTCTTTGGGAGGGGATCTATGGTACCGTTACTCTGCCACATTTTACAGTACTCCTGGATTATACAATGGGATATCATGGATGGGAATAAACATTTCATTACTGCACAGCACCTTGCTTAAGAAAAGGACGTCTCCAACGGCTGATACCCTCTCACTACCGGGGTAGCTGTTACATTGGTTGGCAGCGGTGGGATGGTCCTTTTCATCCCCAACGCAAGTGCTGAATGGAATCCCAGTACGCTAAACTGAAAAGACCCACACTAAAGGATCTCTTGGAAACCAGAGGAAGGAGTGCCAGCAACCGACCACGGAGAGAGCTGATAGCTGACCTACTGGAGCTGGACGAGATGGATCGATCCATGGAGGTCGTGGACCAACCTACCCCTGTCAGCGAGGAGGAGGAAATTACAAACCTGGTTCAGCGGAGATTTTCCATGTACCCAGCAACATCCGTGGAGCTAATAGATCAGCTGTTCCGGGAAGCGAGAACGGAGATACAAAATAGGAGGGGGCACGAACTTGAACTGGCAAGAGCTAGACAACCCCTGGCACATACAGTTCATACTCCCCCACCCGCTGCTACAGTAAAGAAAATACCGTTCACTGCCTTCAAAGCGTTTGTGGAAAGTGAGGAAGAAATTGATGGATATTTGGCTGACTTCGAGAGGCAGTGCTCACTACACCAAATACCACCAGACCAATGGGTCACAATTTGGGCTGGAAAGCTATCAGGAAAAGCAAATGAGGCTTTTCGGGCGCTTACTGAGGAAGATATTGCGCAGTATCGCCGGGTGAAGGCTGCACTGCTCACCAGATATGCCGTCACCCCAGAAACATATCGCCGTCGCTTCAGGGAGTCTAAAAAGAAGGATGCAGACTCCCACATGGAATGGGCCAGCAAGATACAAAGGGTGGCATCACATTGGGTGCGAGGGTGCAATGCCAACACAGGAGAGGAAGTACTACAGCTATTCCTGATGGAACATTTCTTCCAAGATCTGGCGGCAGACATACAGGATTGGGTGAGAGATTGTCGCCCTACTAACTTAATCGAGGCAGCACGGCTAGCGGACGAATACGCAGAGTCCAGAAAGGTGAGCCAAGGGTCCACATGACCAACCTCTAGAGCAGAGCCACGCACCTCAATGCCCGCTGCAAGCACAGAATTTCGGGCCCCAGTACCCCCAGGAACGCCACGGCCTCAGGGGTCTAACCACCAACCCGAGGATTCTTACAAAATGACGTGCCATCGCTGCTTCAACCCGGGGCACATTGCTCGTTATTGCCCCTTGGGATCAGCCAATAACAACTGGAGGCGCCCGACCAATAACCCAGAAATCCCTTTATCACGTACCTCTGCTGCTCACTGCCTGGAAACCAAAGGGAGCCCTGAGGAGTGTTTGGGCATCCTGTACGAGGCAAACCCCATACAAGCTGCATCCCCAGACAACCGCCAGCATCACCGCCAGGAGGTGCGTGTAAATGGACAGGTAGCACAAGGCCTAAGGGACACTGGTGCTACCATCACGTTGGTGCAGAAACATCTTGTGAAACCGGAGCATGTATCTACCCGTACTGTTGCTGTCCGTGTCGCAGGGGGGGGCTGTTTTTCGCTTACCCACCGCCCTGGTACACTTGGATTGGAGAGTCGGGTCGGGAAAGACCACAGTAGGCATCATGGACAATTTACCTGCTGATGTCGTGCCTGGCAACGATATTGGCCCTCTAGCCTCAGCCTTTTTACCCACGACTGCTGCTGCTTGTCCCGTGACCACCCACTCACAGACCCGTACCGAGGACGATCCTGCAACAGGTCGGGAGACCCAGGTAAGCCACAAGCAGACACTTAGCATTAACGCCACAGAGAGACCCATAGCATGGGACACCCCCGAAGAGCTTGGGAGGGAAACTAGACAGGACCCCACCCTCCAAAAGTACCGAGCATTAGCCGACGATAGAGGGGATGAGCGGGAACGTTTTATATGGAAAGGGGTTTCTATGGGACAGAGATTGTGGCCCACCTTTTGGACATTGGGATACTGGACTGTTGGGATGGGATCCTGGATTTTTTGGGTGGGTGTACAGGGGAAGAACAGTGGGCCCTGTACAATAGGGGCCCGACCACGAGCTGGGGGAGGAATGTACTCTACAACTTGGGACGGTTTTGCTAAAGGACTTCAGTTCATTTGGAAGGCTGAGGCTTTTCTGCCTCATTATTTAATTGTCTGAAACCAGTTTGTAAAATGTATTTTCCCTCTCCTTGAAATGCTTATTACAGTAATGCTGATGGGTTGTCAAACTGTAGAAGTGACCAACAAATCGTTTTGTCCGGACATCCCCAGGCCGATCTGTTGGGATCAGACCGTGTATGCCGGCTTATGGTCACGGGGGAGGTGTGTAACGGAACCCATCACTGTTTTACGGTGTTTTATGGTTATTTAATTCTTGGTTAAAATATGATCACATTGCTATACTGTATGTATGTGGTCTGAGCGCCATTCAGTAATAATGTGTGCTCAGACCTAAGCTATCTGCAGATATGTTCTGGGTTATAAAATGTTGTTATTATATCTGTAAAAATATTGTATTGTGTGGTATGCAGTCACATATCTTTGGTCTCATACACTTGGACAGGAGTTGCCATCTGCCACTTAATAGTATCTGCTAAAACACACAAGAGATAGCAAAACAAAAGGGTTTTAGCAGACGAGATGGCACCATGAACAATGGGGGTAAGGACTCTTGAATAATGAGATGACCTGGGGTTTCCCCATACTCCCAGCAGGGGAATAAGTGAGCTTAGAGATGTTACTCTATCCACCGTCAGAGGGAGAATGAGCAGTTAGCCACGCCTAGTGGGCGGCTCCTGGGGGAGGGGACTCCTGGCTCCCACGCATTAACCCTGTCTGTTTGGCCAGAGGTAATTAGGGGTTGACCAAAGGCAGTCACTGCCCCTACTGTGTATGTGAAGTGTTTAAAAATGTGTTTTTGTTTTTAATAAAAGAGAGTTCTTCTTGACCCTTCAAAACGTAGCATCGTCTCGTTCTTTGGGAGGGGATCTATGGTACCGTTACTCTGCCACATTTTACAGTACTCCTGGATTATACAATGGGATATCGTGGATGGGAATAAACATTTCATTACTGCACAGCACCTTGCTTAAGAAAAGGACGTCTCCAACGGCTGATACCCTCTCACTACCGGGGTAGCCGTTACATTGGTTGGCAGCGGTGGGATGGTCCTTTTCATCCCCAACGCAAGTGCTGAATGGAATCCCAGTACGCTAAACTGAAAAGACCCACACTAAAGGATCTCTTGGAAACCAGAGGAAGGAGTGCCAGCAACCGACCACGGAGAGAGCTGATAGCTGACCTACTGGAGCTGGACGAGATGGATCGATCCATGGAGGTCGTGGACCAACCTACCCCTGTCAGCGAGGAGGAGGAAATTACAAACCTGGTTCAGCGGAGATTATCCATGTACCCAGCAACATCCGTGGAGCTAATAGATCAGCTGTTCCGGGAAGCGAGAACGGAGATACAAAATAGGAGGGGGCACGAACTTGAACTGGCAAGAGCTAGACAACCCCTGGCACATACAGTTCATACTCCCCCACCCGCTGCTACAGTAAAGAAAATACCGTTCACTGCCTTCAAAGCGTTTGTGGAAAGTGAGGAAGAAATTGATGGATATTTGGCTGACTTCGAGAGGCAGTGCTCACTACACCAAATACCACCAGACCAATGGGTCACAATTTGGGCTGGAAAGCTATCAGGAAAAGCAAATGAGGCTTTTCGGGCGCTTACTGAGGAAGATATTGCGCAGTATCGCCGGGTGAAGGCTGCACTGCTCACCAGATATGCCGTCACCCCAGAAACATATCGCCGTCGCTTCAGGGAGTCTAAAAAGAAGGATGCAGACTCCCACATGGAATGGGCCAGCAAGATACAAAGGGTGGCATCACATTGGGTGCGAGGGTGCAATGCCAACACAGGAGAGGAAGTACTACAGCTATTCCTGATGGAACATTTCTTCCAAGATCTGGCGGCAGACATACAGGATTGGGTGAGAGATTGTCGCCCTACTAACTTAATCGAGGCAGCACGGCTAGCGGACGAATACGCAGAGTCCAGAAAGGTGAGCCAAGGGTCCACATGACCAACCTCTAGAGCAGAGCCACGCACCTCAATGCCCGCTGCAAGCACAGAATTTCGGGCCCCAGTACCCCCAGGAACGCCACGGCCTCAGGGGTCTAACCACCAACCCGAGGATTCTTACAAAATGACGTGCCATCGCTGCTTCAACCCGGGGCACATTGCTCGTTATTGCCCCTTGGGATCAGCCAATAACAACTGGAGGCGCCCGACCAATAACCCAGAAATCCCTTTATCACGTACCTCTGCTGCTCACTGCCTGGAAACCAAAGGGAGCCCTGAGGAGTGTTTGGGCATCCTGTACCAGGCAAACCCCATACAAGCTGCATCCCCAGACAACCGCCAGCATCACCGCCAGGAGGTGCGTGTAAATGGACAGGTAGCACAAGGCCTAAGGGACACTGGCGCTACCATCACGTTGGTGCAGAAACATCTTGTGAAACCGGAGCATGTATCTACCCGTACTGTTGCTGTCCGTGTCGCAGGGGGGGCTGTTTTTTCGCTTACCCACCGCCCTGGTACACTTGGATTGGAGAGTCGGGTCGGGAAAGACCACAGTAGGCATCATGGACAATTTACCTGCTGATGTCGTGCCTGGCAACGATATTGGCCCTCTAGCCTCAGCCTTTTTACCCACGACTGCTGCCCATTGTCCCGTGACCACCCACTCACAGACCCGTACCGAGGACGATCCTGCAACAGGTCGGGAGACCCAGGTAAGCCACAAGCAGACACTTAGCATTAACGCCACAGAGAGACCCATAGCATGGGACACCCCCGAAGAGCTTGGGAGGGAAACTAGACAGGACCCCACCCTCCAAAAGTACCGAGCATTAGCCGACGATAGAGGGGATGAGCGGGAACGTTTTATATGGAAAGGGGTTTCTATGGGACAGAGATTGTGGCCCACCTTTTGGACATTGGGATACTGGACTGTTGGGATGGGATCCTGGATTTTTTGGGTGGGTGTACAGGGGAAGAACAGTGGGCCCTGTACAATAGGGGCCCGACCACGAGCTGGGGGAGGAATGTACTCTACAACTTGGGACGGTTTTGCTAAAGGACTTCAGTTCATTTGGAAGGCTGAGGCTTTTCTGCCTCATTATTTAATTGTCTGAAACCAGTTTGTAAAATGTATTTTCCCTCTCCTTGAAATGCTTATTACAGTAATGCTGATGGGTTGTCAAACTGTAGAAGTGACCAACAAATCGTTTTGTCCGGACATCCCCAGGCCGATCCGTTGGGATCAGACCGTGTATGCCGGCTTATGGTCACGGGGGAGGTGTGTAACGGAACCCATCACTGTTTTACGCTGTTTTATGGTTATTTAATTCTTGGTTAAAATATGATCACATTGCTATACTGTATGTATGTGGTCTGAGCGCCATTCAGTAATAATGTGTGCTCAGACCTAAGCTATCTGCAGATATGTTCTGGGTTATAAAATGTTGTTATTATATCTGTAAAAATATTGTATTGTGTGGTATGCAGTCACATATCTTTGGTCTCATACACTTGGACAGGAGTTGCCATCTGCCACTTAATAGTATCTGCTAAAACACACAAGAGATAGCAAAACAAAAGGGTTTTAGCAGACGAGATGGCACCATGAACAATGGGGGTAAGGACTCTTGAATAATGAGATGACCTGGGGTTTCCCCATACTCCCAGCAGGGGAATAAGTGAGCTTAGAGATGTTACTCTATCCACCGTCAGAGGGAGAATGAGCAGTTAGCCACGCCTAGTGGGCGGCTCCTGGGGGAGGGGACTCCTGGCTCCCACGCATTAACCCTGTCTGTTTGGCCAGAGGTAATTAGGGGTTGACCAAAGGCAGTCACTGCCCCTACTGTGTATGTGAAGTGTTTAAAAATGTGTTTTTGTTTTTAATAAAAGAGAGTTCTTCTTGACCCTTCAAAACGTAGCATCGTCTCGTTCTTTGGGAGGGGATCTATGGTACCGTTACTCTGCCACATTTTACAGTACTCCTGGATTATACAATGGGATATCGTGGATGGGAATAAACATTTCATTACTGCACAGCACCTTGCTTAAGAAAAGGACGTCTCCAACGGCTGATACCCTCTCACTACCGGGGTAGCCGTTACATTGGTTGGCAGCGGTGGGATGGTCCTTTTCATCCCCAACGCAAGTGCTGAATGGAATCCCAGTACGCTAAACTGAAAAGACCCACACTAAAGGATCTCTTGGAAACCAGAGGAAGGAGTGCCAGCAACCGACCACGGAGAGAGCTGATAGCTGACCTACTGGAGCTGGACGAGATGGATCGATCCATGGAGGTCGTGGACCAACCTACCCCTGTCAGCGAGGAGGAGGAAATTACAAACCTGGTTCAGCGGAGATTATCCATGTACCCAGCAACATCCGTGGAGCTAATAGATCAGCTGTTCCGGGAAGCGAGAACGGAGATACAAAATAGGAGGGGGCACGAACTTGAACTGGCAAGAGCTAGACAACCCCTGGCACATACAGTTCATACTCCCCCACCCGCTGCTACAGTAAAGAAAATACCGTTCACTGCCTTCAAAGCGTTTGTGGAAAGTGAGGAAGAAATTGATGGATATTTGGCTGACTTCGAGAGGCAGTGCTCACTACACCAAATACCACCAGACCAATGGGTCACAATTTGGGCTGGAAAGCTATCAGGAAAAGCAAATGAGGCTTTTCGGGCGCTTACTGAGGAAGATATTGCGCAGTATCGCCGGGTGAAGGCTGCACTGCTCACCAGATATGCCGTCACCCCAGAAACATATCGCCGTCGCTTCAGGGAGTCTAAAAAGAAGGATGCAGACTCCCACATGGAATGGGCCAGCAAGATACAAAGGGTGGCATCACATTGGGTGCGAGGGTGCAATGCCAACACAGGAGAGGAAGTACTACAGCTATTCCTGATGGAACATTTCTTCCAAGATCTGGCGGCAGACATACAGGATTGGGTGAGAGATTGTCGCCCTACTAACTTAATCGAGGCAGCACGGCTAGCGGACGAATACGCAGAGTCCAGAAAGGTGAGCCAAGGGTCCACATGACCAACCTCTAGAGCAGAGCCACGCACCTCAATGCCCGCTGCAAGCACAGAATTTCGGGCCCCAGTACCCCCAGGAACGCCACGGCCTCAGGGGTCTAACCACCAACCCGAGGATTCTTACAAAATGACGTGCCATCGCTGCTTCAACCCGGGGCACATTGCTCGTTATTGCCCCTTGGGATCAGCCAATAACAACTGGAGGCGCCCGACCAATAACCCAGAAATCCCTTTATCACGTACCTCTGCTGCTCACTGCCTGGAAACCAAAGGGAGCCCTGAGGAGTGTTTGGGCATCCTGTACGAGGCAAACCCCATACAAGCTGCATCCCCAGACAACCGCCAGCATCACCGCCAGGAGGTGCGTGTAAATGGACAGGTAGCACAAGGCCTAAGGGACACTGGCGCTACCATCACGTTGGTGCAGAAACATCTTGTGAAACCGGAGCATGTATCTACCCGTACTGTTGCTGTCCGTGTCGCAGGGGGGGCTGTTTTTCGCTTACCCACCGCCCTGGTACACTTGGATTGGAGAGTCGGGTCGGGAAAGACCACAGTAGGCATCATGGACAATTTACCTGCTGATGTCGTGCCTGGCAACGATATTGGCCCTCTAGCCTCAGCCTTTTTACCCACGACTGCTGCTGCTTGTCCCGTGACCACCCACTCACAGACCCGTACCGAGGACGATCCTGCAACAGGTCGGGAGACCCAGGTAAGCCACAAGCAGACACTTAGCATTAACGCCACAGAGAGACCCATAGCATGGGACACCCCCGAAGAGCTTGGGAGGGAAACTAGACAGGACCCCACCCTCCAAAAGTACCGAGCATTAGCCGACGATAGAGGGGATGAGCGGGAACGTTTTATATGGAAAGGGGTTTCTATGGGACAGAGATTGTGGCCCACCTTTTGGACATTGGGATACTGGACTGTTGGGATGGGATCCTGGATTTTTTGGGTGGGTGTACAGGGGAAGAACAGTGGGCCCTGTACAATAGGGGCCCGACCACGAGCTGGGGGAGGAATGTACTCTACAACTTGGGACGGTTTTGCTAAAGGACTTCAGTTCATTTGGAAGGCTGAGGCTTTTCTGCCTCATTATTTAATTGTCTGAAACCAGTTTGTAAAATGTATTTTCCCTCTCCTTGAAATGCTTATTACAGTAATGCTGATGGGTTGTCAAACTGTAGAAGTGACCAACAAATCGTTTTGTCCGGACATCCCCAGGCCGATCCGTTGGGATCAGACCGTGTATGCCGGCTTATGGTCACGGGGGAGGTGTGTAACGGAACCCATCACTGTTTTACGCTGTTTTATGGTTATTTAATTCTTGGTTAAAATATGATCACATTGCTATACTGTATGTATGTGGTCTGAGCGCCATTCAGTAATAATGTGTGCTCAGACCTAAGCTATCTGCAGATATGTTCTGGGTTATAAAATGTTGTTATTATATCTGTAAAAATATTGTATTGTGTGGTATGCAGTCACATATCTTTGGTCTCATACACTTGGACAGGAGTTGCCATCTGCCACTTAATAGTATCTGCTAAAACACACAAGAGATAGCAAAACAAAAGGGTTTTAGCAGACGAGATGGCACCATGAACAATGGGGGTAAGGACTCTTGAATAATGAGATGACCTGGGGTTTCCCCATACTCCCAGCAGGGGAATAAGTGAGCTTAGAGATGTTACTCTATCCACCGTCAGAGGGAGAATGAGCAGTTAGCCACGCCTAGTGGGCGGCTCCTGGGGGAGGGGACTCCTGGCTCCCACGCATTAACCCTGTCTGTTTGGCCAGAGGTAATTAGGGGTTGACCAAAGGCAGTCACTGCCCCTACTGTGTATGTGAAGTGTTTAAAAATGTGTTTTTGTTTTTAATAAAAGAGAGTTCTTCTTGACCCTTCAAAACGTAGCATCGTCTCGTTCTTTGGGAGGGGATCTATGGTACCGTTACTCTGCCACATTTTACAGTACTCCTGGATTATACAATGGGATATCGTGGATGGGAATAAACATTTCATTACTGCACAGCACCTTGCTTAAGAAAAGGACGTCTCCAACGGCTGATACCCTCTCACTACCGGGGTAGCCGTTACATTGGTTGGCAGCGGTGGGATGGTCCTTTTCATCCCCAACGCAAGTGCTGAATGGAATCCCAGTACGCTAAACTGAAAAGACCCACACTAAAGGATCTCTTGGAAACCAGAGGAAGGAGTGCCAGCAACCGACCACGGAGAGAGCTGATAGCTGACCTACTGGAGCTGGACGAGATGGATCGATCCATGGAGGTCGTGGACCAACCTACCCCTGTCAGCGAGGAGGAGGAAATTACAAACCTGGTTCAGCGGAGATTATCCATGTACCCAGCAACATCCGTGGAGCTAATAGATCAGCTGTTCCGGGAAGCGAGAACGGAGATACAAAATAGGAGGGGGCACGAACTTGAACTGGCAAGAGCTAGACAACCCCTGGCACATACAGTTCATACTCCCCCACCCGCTGCTACAGTAAAGAAAATACCGTTCACTGCCTTCAAAGCGTTTGTGGAAAGTGAGGAAGAAATTGATGGATATTTGGCTGACTTCGAGAGGCAGTGCTCACTACACCAAATACCACCAGACCAATGGGTCACAATTTGGGCTGGAAAGCTATCAGGAAAAGCAAATGAGGCTTTTCGGGCGCTTACTGAGGAAGATATTGCGCAGTATCGCCGGGTGAAGGCTGCACTGCTCACCAGATATGCCGTCACCCCAGAAACATATCGCCGTCGCTTCAGGGAGTCTAAAAAGAAGGATGCAGACTCCCACATGGAATGGGCCAGCAAGATACAAAGGGTGGCATCACATTGGGTGCGAGGGTGCAATGCCAACACAGGAGAGGAAGTACTACAGCTATTCCTGATGGAACATTTCTTCCAAGATCTGGCGGCAGACATACAGGATTGGGTGAGAGATTGTCGCCCTACTAACTTAATCGAGGCAGCACGGCTAGCGGACGAATACGCAGAGTCCAGAAAGGTGAGCCAAGGGTCCACATGACCAACCTCTAGAGCAGAGCCACGCACCTCAATGCCCGCTGCAAGCACAGAATTTCGGGCCCCAGTACCCCCAGGAACGCCACGGCCTCAGGGGTCTAACCACCAACCCGAGGATTCTTACAAAATGACGTGCCATCGCTGCTTCAACCCGGGGCACATTGCTCGTTATTGCCCCTTGGGATCAGCCAATAACAACTGGAGGCGCCCGACCAATAACCCAGAAATCCCTTTATCACGTACCTCTGCTGCTCACTGCCTGGAAACCAAAGGGAGCCCTGAGGAGTGTTTGGGCATCCTGTACGAGGCAAACCCCATACAAGCTGCATCCCCAGACAACCGCCAGCATCACCGCCAGGAGGTGCGTGTAAATGGACAGGTAGCACAAGGCCTAAGGGACACTGGCGCTACCATCACGTTGGTGCAGAAACATCTTGTGAAACCGGAGCATGTATCTACCCGTACTGTTGCTGTCCGTGTCGCAGGGGGGGCTGTTTTTCGCTTACCCACCGCCCTGGTACACTTGGATTGGAGAGTCGGGTCGGGAAAGACCACAGTAGGCATCATGGACAATTTACCTGCTGATGTCGTGCCTGGCAACGATATTGGCCCTCTAGCCTCAGCCTTTTTACCCACGACTGCTGCTGCTTGTCCCGTGACCACCCACTCACAGACCCGTACCGAGGACGATCCTGCAACAGGTCGGGAGACCCAGGTAAGCCACAAGCAGACACTTAGCATTAACGCCACAGAGAGACCCATAGCATGGGACACCCCCGAAGAGCTTGGGAGGGAAACTAGACAGGACCCCACCCTCCAAAAGTACCGAGCATTAGCCGACGATAGAGGGGATGAGCGGGAACGTTTTATATGGAAAGGGGTTTCTATGGGACAGAGATTGTGGCCCACCTTTTGGACATTGGGATACTGGACTGTTGGGATGGGATCCTGGATTTTTTGGGTGGGTGTACAGGGGAAGAACAGTGGGCCCTGTACAATAGGGGCCCGACCACGAGCTGGGGGAGGAATGTACTCTACAACTTGGGACGGTTTTGCTAAAGGACTTCAGTTCATTTGGAAGGCTGAGGCTTTTCTGCCTCATTATTTAATTGTCTGAAACCAGTTTGTAAAATGTATTTTCCCTCTCCTTGAAATGCTTATTACAGTAATGCTGATGGGTTGTCAAACTGTAGAAGTGACCAACAAATCGTTTTGTCCGGACATCCCCAGGCCGATCCGTTGGGATCAGACCGTGTATGCCGGCTTATGGTCACGGGGGAGGTGTGTAACGGAACCCATCACTGTTTTACGCTGTTTTATGGTTATTTAATTCTTGGTTAAAATATGATCACATTGCTATACTGTATGTATGTGGTCTGAGCGCCATTCAGTAATAATGTGTGCTCAGACCTAAGCTATCTGCAGATATGTTCTGGGTTATAAAATGTTGTTATTATATCTGTAAAAATATTGTATTGTGTGGTATGCAGTCACATATCTTTGGTCTCATACACTTGGACAGGAGTTGCCATCTGCCACTTAATAGTATCTGCTAAAACACACAAGAGATAGCAAAACAAAAGGGTTTTAGCAGACGAGATGGCACCATGAACAATGGGGGTAAGGACTCTTGAATAATGAGATGACCTGGGGTTTCCCCATACTCCCAGCAGGGGAATAAGTGAGCTTAGAGATGTTACTCTATCCACCGTCAGAGGGAGAATGAGCAGTTAGCCATGCCTAGTGGGCGGCTCCTGGGGGAGGGGACTCCTGGCTCCCACGCATTAACCCTGTCTGTTTGGCCAGAGGTAATTAGGGGTTGACCAAAGGCAGTCACTGCCCCTACTGTGTATGTGAAGTGTTTAAAAATGTGTTTTTGTTTTTAATAAAAGAGAGTTCTTCTTGACCCTTCAAAACGTAGCATCGTCTCGTTCTTTGGGAGGGGATCTATGGTACCGTTACTCTGCCACATTTTACAGTACTCCTGGATTATACAATGGGATATCGTGGATGGGAATAAACATTTCATTACTGCACAGCACCTTGCTTAAGAAAAGGACGTCTCCAACGGCTGATACCCTCTCACTACCGGGGTAGCCGTTACACCCGTACGTAGCCAAATTTCACCCAGTTATCTCTTCTGTCTCTGTTAAAAAATACCCACTGTCTAAGGAAAAAGAGGAGGGTATTTTATCAACTAATCAAGATTTGTTTGCAAAGGGGGTCATTGTTCCTACTACTTCTGCTTACAATACTCCCATAAACCCTGTCCCCAAGCCCAGTCAATAATCTTGGTGCCTTCCTCGGGACCTCATTGCTATTAAAATTCTGGTAGAGCCCCAGGCCCCTATATTTCTGGATGTTAATTCTACCATCACTGCATCCCATTGAGTGCCACTTATTTTACGGGCCTCAATTTAAACAGTGCATTATTTAGCATTCCCATTGACTCCGTCACACAGCCCCTTTTTGCCTTTACATTTCTGGGTAAACAATACAATTAACACTCAGAAAACCTCCCAAATGGCCTGAACTTTAATCTGTGCCACCGTCTGAGGGTGAAATTGTTTTTGTAGACAGATCTTGTTCTCATCCCTCAGATGGCCAAGTTCACAATGGTTTTGTTGTTGTCCAACTTCTTGACACAATACTTGCAGCCCACTCATTGCCCTTTATTTCATCTCAGGCTGCAGAGCTAGCTGCCCTTATTGAGGCTTGTCGCCTCTTCCAGAATAATTCTGTCACCATTTTTACTGACTCCAGATATACCTTTGGTGTTGTACATGTTTTTGGTCGCATTTGGCAATTGGGAGGTTTTGTTTCTGCTGATGGTAGGGGAATCTCACTCTCACCTAGCTTCCCAACTGCTACACCATTCAACTAAGTTCGGCTATTGTAGTTGTTAAATTTAAAGGCCATTCTTGCTGATTCTTCCTTTGTAACACTTTTGCTGATTCTGCTGCTAAGGATGCTGCTTTAGATGCCCCTCTCTGCCCTCTCTACCTTTCTACTCCTTCTTGCCAACATTTGTTTTCCTTGTTCCCTGTGTCCCAAATTTCGCTCTTGCTGCCCTCCAGCAGTATGCCTTTGACGCCAACCTCTCCTTCTGGAGACATCAAGATCTGATCCTCAACCCTAATGGTCCCAGATGAGGAGTGAAGGGTTGGTATTTTTTTTTGCACACATTCATGGCTTTGGCCACATAAAAATACACTGACTAACTTGAGTAAGAGACTTGTGATTAAATATACCTCTGCATTGGTACAACAACAATTGTCACTTTGTTTGATATGTGCACAAAATATCCCAATCACATGACTGAAAGTACAGCATGGGCATTTGCCGCCTCACAGGGGTCCCATGCTGCAGTTACAAATTGAATTACCCATATGCCACCAAGTGGCCCTTCAAAGTATCTCCTTGTAATGTGTGATCACTTCTCTAAATGGGTGGGGGCTTCCCAACAGCAAAAAATGCAAGGATGGTTGCAAAGATTATGTGCACAGAGATTATACCCCAATTTGGGTGTCCCCTACAAATTAATAGCAACAAGGGGACACATTTTGCCTCTAAGGTGAGATTGTCAAGAGATTGTCAGATTGCTATATGTAGATTCAAAATGTCATATCCCCTACCATTCTCAGTCATCTGGACAAGTGGAAAGGACAAATAGAACCATTAAAGAGAAGCTGAGGGAGGGAGCTAATGGGACCTTTAAAAAATGGCAATGTTATTTACCAGCAATCCTGGCAGAAATGTGAATGCCACCACTGATCTTTCTCATTCTTAATTATTAATGGGAAGAGCTTTCCCTGTATAGGGCTGTGGTGGTACATCCAGCCCCAAGGGGAAGGTCCCAATAGGTATTGCTCAAGAGGAATATGTATATTAATTGATCAAAAAGTTGAATAGCATCTATGGTAATGTAGCTCTCATACCAGGTAAGCCAACACATCCCATCAAGACCGGTGATAAAGTACTGGTAACGAGAATACTGTGAAACAAACCTTTGGATTCACTGTATGGACCTCCTATGAATGTCATAGCCATGACCAGAACTGCCGTCCTCACTGTTGAGAGTCCTACTTGGATCCACGCCATCTGCCAGAAATGGGCCCCTATGCTGGAAGTTGGAGCTCAAGGCAGGAACAGGGATACATGAGGAGGTGATATATGGAACAAAATAGAAGTTACAGGCAGAATTCTTGCCAGACAGGAACAGAAGCAACAGTGTTAGATAAAGGCAGAACTCTTGCCAGACAGGAAGAGCAGCAGGCAGAACTCCAGCCAGACTGGAACAGAAGCAACAGCATAGGAGGAAACCAGCAGGAGTCATTTAACAAGCACTTTTGAGTGCTTTTATCGGATCTTAAAGGACTCATTAGATGCGGATTGGGTAATTCCCATCACCTGTCAGTGACTAAGGGGGCGGGTTATGACCCACAGGAGCAGACCAATCTTTCCTAGGTCTCCCTAGCGGCCTACTCAGTCTGAGTCACTACAGCTTGTGGATTGACTGGAACAACAAGAACAAGTACTCTTGATAATCACATATATAGTTGTGAGCGTACGAGTTGTTGCTAACGCTGCGGGCTCGCAGCGAAGCGAGGGCACTGCCCGAGGGTCTCAGTTGCTGGCATGGAGCGCCGAAGGCGCTCCATGCCAGCAACTGAGGACCCTCGCGAAGCGAGGGCCTCAGTTGCTGGCATGGAGCGCCGTAGGCGCTCCATGCCAGCACCTGAGGACCTTGCAAAGCGAGGGCCGCAGTTGCTGGCATGGAGCGCCGAAGGCGCTCCTTGCCAGCAACTGCGACCCTCGCAAACTTCACGTCGCAACCCAAACACTACGACACACACATTACGACACTCGCAAACAACATACGACACACGTTCACACACATTACGGACTCGCAACACTCGGACGCAACTCGCGAACATTACAAAATGTAAAACACAATACATACACACACCACATACATAAAAAACTTACCTACACCAAGAGGGAGCACCCAGCACCTCAAAAATACAACTTACATCTCGATTTTACTTCAAATAAAACAGTTTACAGACTAAAAAAAAAACGAAGCGAGAGAAAAAATGGCCGCCGAACAAAACGAAAACGAGGCTACAGCACTCTAAACTCGCAAAACACCACAAGAAACTCGCAAAACACCACAAAACACCTACGGATATTCCGATACAAACGTATAACACACATTACTCGCCATTTCACGCCAATGCGGAAGTACACGACAACGGTTTGGGCTCGCGCACGCACAGTGTTACACTGCACACATTCACCACGCTTACACAGCACATCCACACCACTAATGCTGCAGCAACATCAAAACACATTCACAGCTCTTCCACACAATGCTTTACAATAGGTAAAGTATATTCATTTATTAATGTATTATATATTTCATTATTACACACTAAACAGCATTAGCTACCTTACAATTTCATTGCCGTCATTTTTTGACGGGCAATTCGCTAGTCACATATATAGTTGTTGTACTGAGAGTTTTCGCCATGCTTGAAGCAAGGAGAGCCATCAACAGCAAGCCTCGCAATGCGAGGCCAGCAGTTGATTTACGCAGGACTTAGGCTGCAATTAGCGCTGAAGGCGCACATTGCACTGCGAGCATCCTGAAGCGAGGCAAGCAGTCGGGGCACCCAGGACTTAGGCTGCAATGAGTACCAAAGGAACTCATTGCACTGCTCGCCTCGCAAAGCGAAGCGAGCAGTTGAAGCACGCGGGACTAAGGTACTCATTGAGCTCATTGCAGGGGTGTACATGCAGGACTTAGCTGCCGTTCATCCCGATACACGCGGGACTTGGCTGCAATGAGGCCTCATCGCTAGGCCCCTGGACTTTGCTACGGACGCAAAATTATGGCCCGAAGGATCGAATGAAGGGCTTGCAAAAATATGACTTTAAAGGCCACACCACCGAACTGGAAAAGACGGCAAAACGCACAAAATATGCCTCAAATAAATGTACACACTCACAGCATAGGGAGAGAGCCAGGGAGCCTGTGAGTGAGGTTGCAAGTTAATTTGAGGCATATTTTGTCGTTTTTATAGATCGAAAATCACCGTAAAAATTCTTAAGCAGGATGTAAATGAGGCTCAGTAAGGCCAGGGTCACAGAACTTAGAAAATACATGACGCAAAAGACAGTAACAGAGACGAACAATGCAAAGCAAGCAGGACTTAGAAAATACACGACGGCTAAGTCGGTAACGCACACGAACGACAGGCATGCAGGACTTTGAAAATAAATCCAACGGCAGTCAGCATGCGCCACACAAAGATTCAGCAGAGACACAGAGGAGAAAGATACAGGAAAGGGCGGTGGGGGGGTATGGTGGAAAGAGACACATGGCATTCCCAAGCACTAAAGTTGCAGGTTGCCTAGGCCTTTAATTAGTGGTGAAGGCGCTCATCGCGAGGAACGTAAAGTAGATGGGAGGAGAGGCTTGTAATGAGAGCCAAAGGCTCTCAATGAAAGCCACAGAATGAGCGCCAAAGGTGATCAGCGCGGGGCTCGCGACGAGCGCCGAAGGTGCTCAAAGGGGGCAGAACATTGCATTTTGTGGCAAACAGCATTGCCAGGCTTCACATTTTATTGCCGTAATTTTTGACGAGCAATTTCTTAGTTTCTATATAAAAGCCTTAATTCAATCATCCAAATGAAAAAAATCATAATTAGTTTGATCTTTAAGTCAATTGATTTCCCAGTCTTTAATAAATATATCCACCAGCATTCCTTTGTGAGCAATATTTTAACTATGTCACTTCTTCTTTTACCATTTTTAAAATTTTCAAGCTCAACATTATAACTTGTCTTGTCTCACTTTGGATAAGGACGTGTTTAGCTACATTAGCAATTATATTACCATTTTCTTGAATATTCTTGATGTGTTCCAATCTTCTTCTTTTTTTATCTCTTTTTTATTCTTCCCTACATAAAGCTTCTTACAGCTGCATTGTAATAGAATTAGAATAAATGTTTTAATCGCATTCCCAGGTATATCTTTTAAAAGGAAGTGCTCTCACTTTTAGTTAATACGGGTGGAAACGGCACAATTTAAGTGTATTTTCTTACATAATTTCACTGGTCTATCTGTATCTGATAAGCAGTTTGAATAACTTCAGTGATGCAAGTGATGTTACTTTTTCATTAGCAGCTGCTTGAACAAAATTGTTAAAATATACTAAAATATCAGTCCGATTGTTGCTTTAGAGAATGTGGAAATGAAGGGTCATATTTGCATATTTGGTGGAATTGTCCAATAGTTAGGAAAATATGACAGTAAATAGAATTAGTAATTTATGATAAGTATAGTTGACACAAATGTGTTTAATAGGAATGATCCCTAGAGAATTAAACTTAAATTAAATTTTATATCATGTTCAGTTGTTTTGCTTAATAGAAGTTATATATATATATATATATATATATATATATATATATATATATATATATATGTTAGTAGTCTTCCCACAAAATCTACAGCAGGAGTTAGGTACCAGCCCCACACTGTCTTGAAACACCTGCTTGTGGGTAGGTCCTAACTACTGTATAATTCATCATATGCTCTAAAGCTGGGTAATACAGCAGGCATTTGTTTAAAGTGGTATTGTATTAAAAGAACAAAGCCTTTGTGGGTTCATTTGCATGTCCCTTGCCAGGGTCCCAGAATGCAGCGCAATAACTGTATTTCTCGATTTCTCTAATATTTCTGAGCAGGTAATATGTTTTTTTAACTTATTTTAGACTGCAAATGTGAACACAATTGGACTAGTTATTAACTATCAGCCTTATTAAATTGCGATTCAGCAAATTTAAAAGGGCTCTTTTAAAGCACACAGCATATTTTTTTGACAGAAGTTTTTAGTTAATGGAGACCTTGCTATTGGATACGAACTAAAAACTTCTTTAAAAAAAATATGCTGTGTGCTTAAAAAGAGCCCTTTTAAATTTGCTGAATCACAATTTAATAAGGCTGTATATATATATATATATTATTAAATAATATTTATAATATGCCAACATATTCTGCAGCCCATACATAAGACAAACAGAAGATAAAAACAATATCAATGCAGATTAAATGAAAAGAGAGTCCTGTTTATCAACTTAGGGCCCTATTAAATTCCAGCCTCGTAAATAAGAGGCTTCTACTTAAGCCCTACGTACTGCAAAGTTTCTCTAACTTACAATGCTATTAAATTAGCCCTGCTGCGAGCAACGTGTGAGCTACGCAGCAGGGCCGTACGTATCTACACTGCGTAAATGTACATGAGGAGTGACAGCCTGCGAGATGATATCGCAGGCTCCCACTCCTCATCAAGTGCTGCGGGGGTCCTAAAAGGGACCTCCGCGGCAGTCCCCCACATAAGCATTGCCGTGGGGGGTACTCCAAACCCCCCCCAGGCACCTAAAATGAACCCCCCCTCAATGCGGGGGTCCCTGTCGGGACCCCCGAAGTGTCCTCACATGAACACCTTGCTGCAGGGGTCCATAGGAACCCCCGCAGCCCCCACACATTAACCCCTTGCAGCGGGGGTCCCCGATCGGCACTGATCAGGCCCCCGCTGCATTTAAAACTTTTAAATTCCCCGCCGCGGCTCCTTAAAGGGGCCGCGGCACACTATTACCCAATCCCGGCCGCGGCACTTAAAATTAACCCCCCTCTATGCTGGGGGTCCCCATCGGGACCCCCGAAGTGTCCCCACATAAACCCATTGCAGGGGGGGGTCCCCGATCTGCATAGATCAGGCCCCCCGCAGCATTTAAAACTTTTAAATTCCCCGCCGCGGCTCCTTAAAGGGGCCGCGGCACACTATTACCCAATCCCGGCCGCGGCACTTAAAATTAACCCCCCTCTATGCTGGGGGTCCCCATCGGGACCCCCGAAGTGTCCCCATATAAACCCCCTGCAGCGGGGGGCCCCGATCGGCACCGATCGTGACCCTGCTGCAATTCAATTTTAAATTTCCCGCCTCGCGGGTCCTCAAAGGACCGTAAAGGTCCTGAAAGGACTCGCACTAAAAATATTAACCCCAGGCAACTATAATTACCCCATTAACTCATGATGGTCAATCCAGACCACCATAAGGCCTAAATTAACCCATTAAGTAATGATGGTCAATACAGACCACCATAATGCCTAAATTAACCCATTAACTCATGGTGGTCAATCCAGACCACCATAAGGCCTAAATTAACCCATTAAGTAATGATGGTCAATACAGACCACCATAAGGCCTAAATTAACCCATTAAGTAATGATGGTCAATACAGACCACCATAAGGCCTAAATTAACCCATTAACTCATGGTGGTCAATCCAGACCACCATAAGGCCTAAATTAACCCATTAAGTAATGATGGTCAATACAGACCACCATAAGGCCTAAATTAACCCATTAAGTAATGATGGTCAATACAGACCACCATAAGGCCTAAATTAACCCATTAACTCATGGTGGTCAATCCAGACCACCATAAGGCCTAAATTAACCCATTAAGTAATGATGGTCAATACAGACCACCATAAGGCCTAAATTAACCCATTAACTCATGGTGGTCAATCCAGACCACCATAAGGCCTAAATTAACCCATTAAGTAATGATGGTCAATCCAGACCACCATAAGGCCTAAATTAACCCATTAAGTAATGATGGTCAATCCAGACCACCATAAGGCCTAAATTAACCCATTAACTCATGGTGGTCAATACAGACCACCATAAGGCTCTATTTAACCCCATCAGTCCCATAAGGGTATATTATTACCATTATGGGCCTGTTACAACCCAACATTAACCACATAAGTGCCATGATGGTCCTCAAGGACCATCATGACACTAACTACAAACACTACACTATAACCCCCAATAAACCATTTAATCTAAACTAACCCCCCTCTACACTAATCTTTTAACACTTACACTACCTACCTACACTACCTACCCCCTAATAAACCTCCCCAACACTCTAATTACAAAAAACAATAAACCTACAGCACAGAAAAAAAAAAACCTACAGTACAAAAAACAAAAAAACCTACAGTACAGAAAAAAAAAAAATTACACACCTGAAAAGGAAAGACAGATAAACACAATACAATAATACATATAATACATTACATACATTACATACAATACATGACATTACATATAATATATTAAATATAATATATTAAATATAATATATTACATATAATACATTACATACATTACATACAATACATGACATTACATATAATATATTAAATATAATATATTAAATATAATATATTACATATAATACATTACATACATTACATACAATACATGACATTACATATAATATATTAAATATAATATATTAAATATAATATATTACATATAATACATTACATACATTACATACAATACATGACATTACATATAATATATTAAATATAATATATTAAATATAATATATTACATATAATATATTACATATAGTCCTAATCAAATACCCCCTATCTATCTAACATACAATCTATTTAATTTAAAATAAATCCTAACTATATCAAATACATCCCCCTATCTATCTAATATACAAAAAATCCTAACTACATACACAGACCCTTATTCTAAAATAAAATAAAATAATTACAGTCCTAACTACATACACAGACCCTAATTCTAAGCTAAAATCAATAAATTAAGACCACTTACCTCTAAGATGTTGCTTCAGATCACTAACCTATGGGTCAAACAAAAAAAAAAATTAGTACAAAACATTAACATCAAATAAATAAACATTATATACATTCTACATATTCAACTCACCTTTACAGCATGTCCAGTCACTGTTAAGCTCTTCCGGCGCGGCCCTGTTAAAAAAAAAAAACACAATACATGAATACATGAATACAATATATAAACAATAAATAAAATACACAAATAAACATCTAAATATACATTTAACTTACCTCCCCGCGATGTCCCCGGCCTTCTCTCCTTCAGCCCCGGCTGGGCCGCGGAACCATCCGCGCTCTAAAAAAAAATAAAAAAAAAAATAACGGAGGTCTGCACTGGCAGACCTCCCCGACGCTACTGAACCTCCCGGAGTCGTTTCCGGGAGGAAATTGGCATTGGCGGCTTGTGATTGGCTGAAAAAGCTGTCAGCCAATCAAAAGTCGTCAATGTAGGAGCCAATCAGGATGCGCAGATGTCTTCTACCAATCACTCCGTGGGGGTGTATCCCATAGTGATTGGCTGAAGGCATCTGAGCGTTGTGATTGGTTCCCATAAAGATAGACAAGTGTTTTAGCCAATCAGGGTGGGATATTGGGGTGTATCCCATCCTGATTGGCTCACACATTGACGACTTTTGATTGGCTGAAATTGATAGACAGCTTTTTCAGCCAATCACAAGCCGCCAATGCCAATTTCCTCCCGGAAACGACTCCGGGAGGTTCAGTAGCGTCGGGGAGGTCTGCCAGTGCAGACCGCCGTTAGTTTTTTTTCTTTTTTTTTTTTAGAGCGCGGATGGTTCCGCGGCCCAGCCGGGGCTGAAGGAGAGAAGGCCGGGGACATCGCGGGGAGGTAAGTTAAATGTATATTTAGATGTTTATTTGTGTATTTTATTTATTGTTTATATATTGTATTCATGTATTCATGTATTGTGTTTTTTTTTTAACAGGGCCGCGCCGGAAGAGATAAACAGTGACTGGACATGCTGTAAAGGTGAGTTGAATATTTAGAATGTATATAATGTTTATTTATTTGATGTTAATGTTTTGTACTAATTTTTATTTTTTGTTTGACCCATAGGTTAGTGATCTGAAGCAACATCTTAAAGGTAAGTGGTCTTAATTTATTGATTTTAGCTTAGAATTAGGGTCTGTGTATGTAGTTAGGACTGTAATTATTTTATTTTATTTTAGAATAAGGGTCTGTGTATGTAGTTAGGATTTTTTGTATATTAGATAGATAGGGGGATGTATTTGATATAGTTAGGATTTATTTTAAATTAAATAGATTGTATGTTAGATAGATAGGGGGTATTTGATTAGGACTATATGTAATATATTATATGTAATATATTATATGTAATATATTATATTTAATATATTATATGTAATGTCATGTATTGTATGTAATGTATGTAATGTATTATATGTAATATATTATATGTAATATATTATATTTAATATATTATATGTAATGTCATGTATTGTATGTAATGTATTTAATGTATTATATGTATGTATTGTATTGTGTTTATCTGTCTTTCCTTTTCAGGTGTGTAATTTTTTTATTTTCTGTAGTGGGGGGTGGGGTTGTAATGTATTTTTTTGTTTTCTGTAGTGGGGGGTGGGGTTGTAATTTTTTTTTGTTTTCTGTACTGTAGGTTTTTTTGTTTTTTGTACTGTAGGTTTTTTGTTTTTTGTAATTAGAGTGTTGGGGAGGTTTATTAGGGGGTAGGTAGTGTAGGTAGGTAGTGTAAGTGTTAATAGATTAGTGTAGAGGGGGGTTAGTTTAGATTAAATGGTTTATTGGGGGTTATAGTGTAGTGTTTGTAGTTAGTGTCATGATGGTCCTTGAGGACCATCATGGCACTTATGTGGTTAATGTTGGGTTGTAACAGGCCCATAATGGTAATAATATACCCTTATGGGACTGATGGGGTTAAATAGAGCCTTATGCTGGTCTGTATTGACCATCATGAGTTAATGGGTTAATTTAGGCCTTATGCTGGTCTGGATTGACCATCATGAGTTAATGGGTTAATTTAGGCCTTATGCTGGTCTGGATTGACCATCATGAGTTAATGGGTTAATTTAGGTCTTATGGTGGTCTGGATTGACCACCATGAGTTAATGGGTTAATTTAGGCCTTATGGTGGTCTGGATTGACCATCATGAGTTAATGGGTTAATTTAGGTCTTATGGTGGTCTGGATTGACCACCATGAGTTAATGGGTTAATTTAGGCCTTATGGTGGTCTGCATTGACCATCATGAGTTAATGGGGTAATTATAGTTGCCTGGGGTTATTATTTTTAGTGCGAGTCCTTTCAGGACCTTTACGGTCCTTTGAGGACCCGCGAGGCGGGAAATTTAAAATTGAATTGCAGCAGGGTCACGATCGGTGCCGATCGGGGCCCCCCGCTGCAGGGGGTTTATATGGGGACACTTCGGGGGTCCCGATGGGGACCCCCAGCATAGAGGGGGGTTAATTTTAAGTGCCGCGGCCGGGATTGGCTAATAGTGTGCCGCGGTCCCTTTAAGGAGCCGCGGCGGGGAATTTAAAAGTTTTAAATGCAGCGGGGGGCCTGATCTATGCAGATCGGGGACCCCCCCTGCAATGGGTTTATGTGGGGACACTTCGGGGGTCCCGATGGGGACCCCCAGCATAGAGGGGGGTTAATTTTAAGTGCCGCGGCCGGGATTGGCTAATAGTGTGCCGCGGTCCCTTTAAGGAGCCGCGGCGGGGAATTTAAAAGTTTTAAATGCAGCGGGGGGCCTGATCTATGCAGATCGGGGACCCCCCCTGCAATGGGTTTATGTGGGGACACTTCGGGGGTCCCGATGGGGACCCCCAGCATAGAGGGGGGTTAATTTTAAGTGCCGCGGCCGGGATTGGCTAATAGTGTGCCGCGGTCCCTTTAAGGAGCCGCGGCGGGGAATTTAAAAGTTTTAAATGCAGCGGGGGGCCTGATCTATGCAGATCGGGGACCCCCCCTGCAATGGGTTTATGTGGGGACACTTCGGGGGTCCCGATGGGGACCCCCAGCATAGAGGGGGGTTAATTTTAAGTGCCGCGGCCGGGATTGGCTAATAGTGTGCCGCGGTCCCTTTAAGGAGCCGCGGCGGGGAATTTAAAAGTTTTAAATGCAGCGGGGGGCCTGATCTATGCAGATCGGGGACCCCCCCTGCAATGGGTTTATGTGGGGACACTTCGGGGGTCCCGATGGGGACCCCCAGCATAGAGGGGGGTTAATTTTAAGTGCCGCGGCCGGGATTGGCTAATAGTGTGCCGCGGTCCCTTTAAGGAGCCGCGGCGGGGAATTTAAAAGTTTTAAATGCAGCGGGGGGCCTGATCTATGCAGATCGGGGACCCCCCCTGCAATGGGTTTATGTGGGGACACTTCGGGGGTCCCGATGGGGACCCCCAGCATAGAGGGGGGTTAATTTTAAGTGCCGCGGCCGGGATTGGCTAATAGTGTGCCGCGGTCCCTTTAAGGAGCCGCGGCGGGGAATTTAAAAGTTTTAAATGCAGCGGGGGGCCTGATCTATGCAGATCGGGGACCCCCGCTGCAAGGGGTTAATGTGGGGGTGCTGCAGGGGTCCTGATAGAGACCCCTGCAGCATGGGGATGTGTATAGGGTGCAGGGGGGAGCCTCACGCTGCTGTCTCGGGCTGTTCCGAGGCAGCACGTAGAGGCTTTCGGATCCCTTGCGTGGACTTTTTGTCCACGTAGGGATTCTTACGATATGCGAGACTCGTGCATAGATTTAAGGCTACGTAGCTCTCTCGGAGCCTATTCTCGGCCATTTTCTCGCAGTCATATCGTAAAGCAGGCTGCGAGAGATTCGGTTCTCGCAAACAGCAGGAAAACTGCCTTTTGCGAGCACCGAGAGAACTACGAGGGAGAATTTAATAGGGCCCTTAGAATCTTCAATATAGAGTACTTTTACAATTTACAATCTAAGGGTTATATATTTCTCATAACGCTTTCTGAAAAGCTGGTGCAGCCCTCAATGCTTTATAGACAACCAGGGAAATGGTCAAATGGGTCTACCCTGTAAGTTATAGTCAAAGGTTGCCATATATTTGTTTTAATCAACACTATTTTACTATCCAGATTGGATTATTAGAGCCTGTATTATGAGGGGAGGATTTGATATACAAGATGGCGCCACTCTGTGGTTTATCTAAGGCATTGCACACTAACATTAAGCATGAGGTGTATTTTTGTCACCATCTTCCTGGTCTGTACCGCCACATCCTGTCCGACTCAGCATGGAGCGTCTCAATCTCTGGCTAAAATGCAGCTCACCTGGAACTTAAAGCAGGCTTGTTTGCCACTCATCTTTTCATGCTTTTATTATTCCACTTGTTTGCGAGTTCATCTATTGTTTTAAACATAGCACTTTACATTTTCTCACAATTTTGAGCATCTTTTTGCACTTACTTCTGGATCCAACTTTATTTTCTACACACACATGCAGGCACACACACACATAGAGCCTCATTCAATTCGGGGCTCGCAACTCAATCGCAAAATGCCTGTGATTGAGTTGCGGGCTCCCGTTGCTCTACTTTTGCAATGCTTTTCAATTGGCTGGGATCACAAATTAGGGGCCTATGTCGAAAATCTAAACACCATGCCCTCGGACGTAGCATTTACGGGCTTGAACATGTTAGGGAAGCAAGCCCGTAATTCCCGATGCAGAAACAGCCAATGGAAACAGAGATTGTCATCACAACCAACGTAATCCAGCCTTCAAGCCCGTAACTTTGTAATCCTACGGCATGCAATTACGAGTTACGGGCTTTGAGGTAAATGAAGCCCGTAGGACTTTGGACGGAAATTTAACATTAAATATATTATTTATTCTGGCGATTTGCGAGCTTGAGAATGTTGTGCTATTAATTCGACCTAACATCACTTTCCCTTTTAATAAAAGTACAGTAGAGTATTTATATATGCATTTACAGTGCTCCATACATGTCATTAAGCCCTTTGCTAGACCTCCTTGGTACCAGTAACCTGTGGTTCGATTTTTGCCATCTGCGGGCTTGACAGAGTGGTTAGCGAGGTAGAATCAGAGCAATTGAGTAGCGATTATAGCATTGCGACAATGAAAGATCAAAGATTTGGAGGGCATTATTTCGTGTTTTTTAAAATTGCTATAAATCACAGCTCGGCGCCCGTAACTTGATCCAAGCCAAGAAACTGATGCCAATCGGACAGCAAAATAACTTGCTGGCTCCATTTCAAGCCCGAATCTCCCGAAAGCCTCAATTGAATGAGGCTCATAATGTGAGTAAAGTATTGAGTATTGTGTATAGCGAATCCTCACCAATGTGCATATATGGGACGGCTAAAAAAGTTGTCTAGGGACACTGGAGAGGTAATCTGGCCTTGGTCAGCTATAATGGCACAGTGATGTGTATGATTGAAATATGTTTTTGGCCAGTTTATAAGAATACTACATTGATTATGCTGCTCATGTGTAGCTGTGTGCTTGCTTCCACCCCTACCCATATGTTTGAACTAACTTTCATGTGGCTTTCTTATTTATTATATTATAAGAGAGCAAGAACAGAGAGGACTGGGAAAGTGGCTCAAAAAGAGAATAAAAATATGCTGGTCATAGGTTATGTACTGTGTCATAAAATAGGAAGACCATTGGGTGGACCATTGGGTGGACCATTGCTGGTCATAGGTTATGTACTGTGTAATAAAATAGGAAGAGCATTGGGAAGAACTGGTGAGGCAACCAACCTGACTTAAGTCTCTTTCAGCTTTTTATCAGTCCTCTGTGAACTTAATTGTATCAAGTCAATTAAGTTCAATGATGTTTACATAGTCAATTTTTTGGCATACCATTTAGTTATAGGTGATTCTATAAATATTTTTTTGTGTCAATTTAAAGGACTTCTGCTACTTTTTTCATGGTACCAGCAAAAGTATAAAAATTAGAGGAGTTAGTGGGCTATAACAACACTTGAGATATTCTAAACTGGGTGTAAATTGCCCCACAAGGAAGATAGGTCCAGATGCTTCCTTCCTCACCTATTTTAACTGACTGTAAGGATCCCGTTCCTTCTCCCTTACATTCATTTCCAATGTTGTTTTTTCTCCGTGATCCTCTCAAAGTGTTCTCACTTTTAATATGAACTGGCCAAGAGTGGAAGAAGCATTTGGACTTGCAAGCAACTTTAAGTTGAGTTTACACAATCTTAATTGTTATAGTATATGGATTCCTCTATTTTTAAATGCTTTCCCTGTAGAGAAAAAAATGACAGATCTCCTTCCACCCTCATGCCAGCCAATCTCCAAGAGAACGAAGCACAATAACAAACTGGAGAGCAATGAATGACAAAAGACTAGCGTGATATTTATACGGTTGGAACTGGCTGTAAAAGGCTGTGTGAAACATGTTGGCAAGCAGGGGGTATTTTTACTCTGTGCTAGTCGAAGGAAATCCCTCAGCAGATGTGAGGTCATATAGCAGGGGTGATATGCCAGAGTTAGGCAAAACCCTGCTGCAGACAGGAGGACACACAGACACTCTCCTAGAATTTCAACTTTTAATAACTCATTTTGCATATGTGAGCAAAAAATATGATTGCATCATTATGTGTAATAATTAGAATCCTTCTATATTTTTAATTCCAACAAGTATCTGGATTTTTTAATAGCACATTTGTTTGAAATACAGAAATAAAGTTTTTTGGGGATGAGATATGACTGTAAGCAATTCCAAATATAGAATAACTTAAACTACTAATAATAAGTACCGTACTTTAGCAATTGACGTTTATTAAAAATAAATTATCTTTATAGATTACAATTTAGTGTTTGCCTGTCAATCAACCTATATGATCAACATATCAACAGCCTTATTAAATTGTGATTTGGCCAATTGAATAAGGCTCTATATAAGCACAGAGCATATTTTTTTTACAGAAGTTTTTAGTTAGTGAAGACCTTGCTTTTGGATAGAAGTTCACTAACTAAAAACTTCTGTAAAAAAATATGCTCTGTGCTACGGTAATTACTCTGTAGGGGTGTAAATGCACTAATTTTGTAAACATTGATTTAATGTTTTTACACAAAAAAAAAAAAAAGCAATATGCACTTTATAAAAGGTACTTACACAAATGCAGGTTAGGAACATCCCCTGGGTCATTAAATGTAATTTTATTGCATGGGACAGAATTTATCTTATTATGTTTCCAGCAATAAAAAAGGAAAACAGTGTTGCTAGATTACTCTGTTTGTGCATATATTAGCAGTGATAACATATGTCTGTCACTTGTGGGCTTTAGTCAAAATGTGTCTTTTTTAAAATAATATTCTTACTTTCTCTGAAGCTCTATAATACAGCCTGTACCAGAGCTCAAGTATGAACTACATATGAAGGGTCAAGTCAGACCATCACATTAATGCTTTGCCTTCCAATGTCACCACCTACAGGTGGAAAGTAGAAAAGACACAACAATTTAAACCCATTATGATGATCAATAAATCACTATTTATCATGGCCTTTTCATGTCTACTACCACTGGCCATTTAATGCCAGAAGCCTGGAATGTATTGCTTTGTATTGAAGGGTTTGGCAGATGTTTTGTATGCTTTGGTTGAATAATAATTGTTTGCTCATACATTTTTAACTAAAGTTGTGTTGTTATTGTAAATGGAGCAATAACAACACATAAAATCATATAAGCTATTATGACCTACACAGCAATTAACGTGGCGCTTTGTTACATTATTTACTGTTATAGGTTGTTGTCTCTTTTGCACATACTTTTACAAATATTTACTGTGACGACCCAGATTTGAGGGGCCATGCTCACCTCAATTTTCTCCCTCTAGGTTGTGCCTTTTGTGTTCAATCTCACGGCAAACACCTCTTAGCGAACTATTGAAATCATAGGTTGCAAACGCATCCCTACGGTTACTGACTTATTCAATAAAAATAATAAACGCTGTTACATCCCTTTGCTTAGGATTGGATATACAAAAAATAGATTTAGATTCCTAGAGTCAGACTGCCTTTACTTTTCACCGATATAGTTTTAAAAATTGTACCAAGGATCAAAGCCCATTAGCTTCTCCCTCCCTCTCCTGAAACCGCAAAACTCCCAATTTGGTTTATTACTTTATGACCCTCTAACAGGATTGCAAATTCCATGAGAGTTAACTCCTTCCACTTCAGGCCATGACTCAAAACTTTATAATGGGTACAATTACACTGCACTCTCTAATAGTGTCATATCTTAGCATATTCTTACCACATTCTGAACACACATAAATTCTTTAAATATGACACATAAATTAAAGACAAATCGTCAAAGTACTTACAGCCAGTCTTGTGTCCATTTTAATAGCCTTGGAATTTTAGCAGCCAGAGTCCCAAATAACAGGGTTGCTTGTGGGGTTCAGGGGGGTCCCAATATCAGTCATGATATTTACCTTCTGAAACGTCAAATAAAATACTACACCCCCATTGCCAATAAAATCCATATTTATTTCTCTCCTCTTGTCACATATATGCGCTGATATATGCATCTATGTACTTACTAAGCACTATTTCCTATGGAAAAATATCTAGATTACCTTTCTCACCTCATCTCAGCTACTTGAGATGTCTAGGACCCCCCAAACGGCATATCACTTGCAGTCTTTAGTGTGTATTTAGCCTGTTTCGTTTTACAGCATTTATAAGAAGAATATATCTTTGTAAAGCTTTGCCTCAAATGCATATACTGCAATAGTTTTCTCTTTTGTCTTGGCCTGGCTGTCTCTAAACCTTCTAAGAAAGTGGGAAAAAAACATTGCAGCCTTAGAGAAACGTATTGAAGTCACTGTGATGCTAATTAAAGTTTAGACAAACTGTCTTTTCAGCAGACAGGCTGGATTCGATTAGACTGACTACCCACAAGAACTATTCCCTATAAATTGACAGGCAGAGAGATAGATATATGGTTGGATAGATAGATATTATGTATTATTATAAAGCTCCAATACAACAATCTAAAGGATTCTCACTGTATTCATTGAGACCTGAGGCCTATGAGGTGTCCATGGCCTTGCTAATACTGTATCTTCATTTTTTATGTTTTATTAGCACTCAGAAAAACATTATGTTGCAAATGAACACCAAAGCACACCCTATCATAATAATAGTTTATTTTTCCAGTACTATAAGTGAGGTGAAGGAGTGTTCTCTATTTTCAGTTAAAGGCAAGACAATGTCTTTATAACACTTCACCATATCACATATATAGTTGTCGTACTGCAAGTTGACGTCACGTTTTGCGAGGGACGCAGTTGCGGGGGTGGAGACTCGAAGGTGCTCATTGCAGGGGTGGAGATGAGAGCTTCAGGCACTCATCCCGAGACATGCGGGACTTAGCTGCAATGAGTGCCAAAGGCGCTCATTGCAGGGGTGGAGATGAGCACCGCAGGCGTTCATCCCGAGACATGCGGGACGTAGCTAAAATGAGTGACAAAAGCTCATTGCGAGGCCCCTGGACTTAGCGAGGGCCGCGTTATTCTTACCGCCCGTAGGACTTAGGACCCAAAGCACGTAGGTGGACTGCGAGGCTTGCAAAAATACGACTTTAACGGCAGAACCACCAAACTGGAAAGAGCTGCAAAAACACACAAATATGCCTCAAACTCACTTACACACTCACACACAGCACAGGGGGAGAGTCAGAGAGCCTGTGAGTGAGGTTGCAAGTTAATTTGAGGCATATTTTGCCTTTTTTCCCGAACGAAAATCGCCGAAGCAAGAAAAAAAAATGCCTGCTGAAAAAACATTAAAAAAAGCCAAAAACGAGGTCGAAGGATGTAAATACCACTAACACTTAATGCAAGGCAGTAACATTTAACTCAAGGCAGTAACACTTAACCCAAGGCAGTGAAACTTAACCCAAGGCAGTAGGCCACTAAACTACACAGGCCTATAAAGTACACAGGGCGGGAGGCTCGCAATTAGCAACCTGTATCTTGCTCCTCAGTACTGCATTTAGTCCACAAGCAGTCATAACTTTTACATATTTTAAAATCTTTCTCAATACTTGGTCATTGTGATACAAATGTAAAGTCCGTATAAATAGGACTCAGGTTCGCAACTTGTGAAATTCTGGGTGAAAAAAGTAAAATTAGTCTGGACTTTCAAAGCAACGCTGAGCAGATTGTAAAATGGCATAATGATGTTAAAGTGCTAAATAATTTATATTCCTAAAAATAAAGAAATAATACAGTAAATCTTACTAGAGTGTGGTCCTCCCCTGCAGGTTACACATGCTGGACATATTGGTGGGATTAGGAGACTTCAAAACTTCACAATATTTTTGAGGTTATCTAAACCAAATATAGAGACACATGAGATGTCTAGACAGAATACCTACTTTTACATACTTACAGCCTTATTAAATTGTGATTCGGCCAATTGAATAGGGCTCTATATAAGCACATTGCATTTTTTTTTTACAAAGACCTATTCAATTGGCCGAATCGCAATTTAATAAAGCTGTTAATATTCCAAATAACAAATAAAAAAAAAATAGGCATTTTCTTTTATTTACCAATTGTCTTGGGGAAAAACTGTCAACAACCCTTTTAAGAACAGTGAGCCTCATTCAATTGAGCTTTCGCATGTTACTGTAGCCCGTAAGTGAGGTCGCTAGTTAATTTGCTATTCAATTGAAGTTTTTTTGCAGGCTCCAAACAGTTACGGTTTACAGCTTTGAAAACTTTGCGATGGTTAAACCCGGAACTTACAGCCACCTAATCTTTCACTTTCGCAAGAGTTACGATGGTTAAATTCGCAAATCGCTATTAAATTCTCCCCAGTTCCCCAAAATTGCAAATGTTTTTACACCCGTAAATGGCAAATGAAGGAGAAAACCCTACGCAAGGGGGTTAAACACCTATTCGTAGCACTGTAAATGCAAATACAAAATCAATACTGCACTGTAAATAACTGGGAAAGCGATGACAGACATTGGAATTAATTGCACAACAGTCTCAAGGTCGCAGTTTATTTTATGTTCCATTTCGGGGTTAAATCGATCTCGGGTATCAATGAGTTAATACATATCAGGCCACCCATATGGACTAGAGCAGTATTGGCATTCTTTCATTTTCATAGTTCTGTATTTTGCGGTGTTGCAAGTCTGATCGCATATCAGACCCCCGAACCTAATTGGTTGACATGTAACCTCCATGTTTTACTGCCATTATATTGACGGTCTCATTTTCTATTGGCTGATTTGAAATGGGAGGTTACGGTCTTTCTTAATTGATTGGTTTAATTACGTATCATCTAAAGACCACTGCAATCCATATTCATAGTATACACTTGTGAAGAATGACATTTAATAATGGGCAAAAAGCTTTTAGAAAGTAAAAAAAAAAAAAAATCATACATCCAAACATCAAACCAAACTATTATATGCAGTTATGCTGTAGTGTCGGTGGCCATTGCTATATTTCTTGACCTAATTTTTTCCCTGGGATTGGATATATGAGATTGCAGTTGCTCATATGGTAAATTTTAATTTCTTAGTGAAAGAGTTCTCATTAGAACTAAAGGGACATATTACCCATATTCAAGGCCTCTTCACGGGTGACAAAATGTTTAACAAATAATAGTCATAGCATTATGGTAGATTCCATTGCGGCATATAATAGGTCAGGGATAGACAATTACATTTTACCAGACCCGCCAAGTCCAAATTTGTTAGAGGAAAATGAAGGCAAGGTCTAGAATCCATAATAAGTATATACATACAAATATTTTAATATAATGACATGAAAAATACACACTCAGAAAAAGACATAGGGAATGTCACATAGAGAAAGGTTACCATTTATATCAAACATATATAAGGATATGGAAGATTTAAAGGGACATGGAGGGTTTATGGATTTTACTAACTATATAATATACCTATGTATTTTCTTTTATGTACTTTATTTTATTATGAAATTCTTATAAACTCTGTTTCTATGGGCTAAAATCATACAAATATTCCCTGGTTGGGCCTGCCCTCTACAGCTCATGAGCCAATCAGTGAACATCTCAGCAACATGAATGCCTAGTATAAGACACACTAGCGACTTGTGTTTTCTGTCTGTTTATGTACTATCTGTTGTTTGTCTCTTTCCCCCGCTCTCCCTCCCCTGTGTCTCTTTGCCCCCCTCTCCCTACCCCCTCTACACCCCCTTGATCAAATTCCTCCTTGAAAAAAAGTATGGCTTTAACATCGCCTTTATTTTTTGAGCCCGTAACTCGGAAGCCATTCTGAGCTCACAAAAATATGCAAATTAAATAGCAAATTAGCTTGTAACCTCACATACGGGCTCCCTGCCTCACCCCTGCAGCCATTGCGGGCATCGACGTTTGGAGCCTCTTCCCCCCTCTACCTTGTGGGCCTCGCATGATGGAGGTTTTTTTTTTCTTAAATTATTATTTCTTGCTAAAGCCTTTGATTGCATCTATTTGCACATGGATTTTTAGTATTAATTAATGATGAAAAAATGAAAAATAAATGTAACTTGGAAAGTGCTTATATCTTGGTGCATATTTTAAAATGCATGATATACCTTTTAACTATTGTCTATTTAATTCAAACCTTTATGTAATTTTGATGAAAGTTACCTTTTTAATGTTTATACAAGATAATTAAGACTATTAAATAATAATAATTAAATAATATATTGGTCAACACGCATATAATTCCCCAGCATCATATGGATTGTATAGACTGCCTAACTGGCTATAGCAAGAACAGATTCAGTTAATAGGGTCCTGATTTAAGTTTGTTGACAAAGGCACCATTTAAATTCCTGTGAGATATAAATACCCCACTCATTAGCCAGCAAGTTTTTCAGAGAGGAATTGATCTGTGACATAAGGCTCAGTTTTCTGAATATGGTCAGGGGTGGTGTACCACCAGTATATAAGCAGGAGCCCACCACAGTTACAGACACAAGTGCAAGGCTTGAGAAGATTCAGTAAATCTACATCTTCAGCTTAAGAAATCCTTAAGGTGAGTTATACATTGCAAATAATATAACTTTCCATCTATGGGATTTTACTGAGGTCGCTGCTTGGACATGTAAACGAGTTCAACGTTCTTAAATTTTTAAAGACTGGATAAGGAGCAGAGAGGACAAACTGAATCAATGCTGAGAACACTGGATTCATATATGGACCCAAAAAAATAATTAAGAAGAGGCAATTATTGGCGATAAATACCCTCATCAAAAAAGAGCAACACTTGTTAAGTCCCATCTCAACTGGGTCGTTACTTAAAAAATATTTCAAAGAAGATCTGTATTACCAACCCATGCTATGCTTTAAATGTGTCTTATACACCAAGCATACATATAACGTGATCCATGTAATAAGCATGGAAGCTAATATTACAGATGGATTAGGTTTATAGAGACAACGTGAATTAATATTTTATATCTGGATTCTCTAATTTTTCAGCAGTCCAAGATATAGGAAAATTTTGCAAAATATTAAAATAATAAGTCGATGGTTAGAAAGGACAGTGAGAGTCTTGCTAAAAGAGCTTGCAATCTAGAGCGTCAGTTAGTGGGAGTTATGTAGGCATAGGTGGTTAAATGCATTGAGAAATTGTGAGAAAAGTCTGATTTATATGTTATTATATGGAACTTATATTTCAAACTGAGGAGATCTGGTTAGATGGGCTCTATACAATAACATAGGAATTGAGCGAGTATATTTAGAAAAGCCAAATAAGGGTACAGTGTATTTAAATGCTACTTCTGAATAGGTAGTTGAAGGTAATGATATGGGTTAGTAGTAATATGAGCTATATACACTTAAAAGTGAAGTTTACATGATGGCATATCTTAAGAGCATATGGCCCATAGGATAATAGGAGTGGACGGGTATCAAAGACTTCTGGTACATTACACCCTGCAGCTAAACTAGCTACATGTGTGCAACCTGATCTTAGGAGGTTGCTTTAAATATCTATAGGCTTGCAGCCTTATTAAATTGCAATTCGGCCAATTGAATAGGGCTCTATATAAGCACAGATAATATTTTTTTTACAGAATTTTTTAGTTATTGAACTTCTATTCAAAAGCAAGGTCTTCACTAACTAAAAACCTCTGTAAAAAAATATTCTTTGTACTTATATAGAGCCCTATTCAATTGGCAGAATTGTAATTTAATAAGGCTGTTGGTGTTTAGTGACCTCAACTAGTTCATACCAAATAAAGAATTTAGAGCAAGAGAAGCCCTCTATGTTTTAGTGAGTATAAGAGTGTAAAAGAGTTAAATATTAGGGGAGAAGAAGGTCTCTATGGGGAAATTTTGGAAATGTTGGGAAATATAATAGATGCATACTCATTGAGTGCCTTACATGTTATGTTGATAAGTCTGAGTTTTATTTTGAGGAGTTGAAGGACCAACATGGACCTTGATAAGTGAGAAAAATCTGAATTTAATAATATAGTCTAAGAGAATCCATCTGAGACATAAAGGTTAGGTGAAATTGTCAGTAGTTGGCTCAGGAAATAATTTTGGTAAGGAATATTTTTTTTTCATAAGTGAACATGACTGAACTTTGTTAGAATTTGAAGGAAAAGTAGTAGAATTTGACTGATCATCAGTGTTGTGCAGAAAATGGAACTGTGTCATTGAACATGTTCAAGGACAATTTTGTCCACACCAGAGCTCTACAGGAGGGATGATGCAAGTTCAAGTAGTTCAGAGGAGTCTGACTCCTTTTAATGGTAATAGTTAAAGAAGATGTTGGTGTCATCGCAAAGAAAGGCAGTATAACCCATTTTAGACAAGGAAAAATTGAGGTACCAGCGGGGTGTTCAAAAGCAGATCTTAGACAACCTGTTGGTGATACAAGATATGAGATTATGAGAGAGGCAGATTTATGTGTCATCAACTTAAAGATGATATTGAAAACCAAACAAGTGTATTCATTTACCCTGTAAAGACGTGTAGAAATAGGAGACGATAGCCAAGGACATAACCTTGTGGGACATTTTATTTGCTTAACTTAAACAAAGTCTATACCCAAACCCACAAGATATTCAATACAAAGAAAAAAACTGAATATAATAATTTTCATAAATAACATGCTACAATTTTTCTTAAGTTAGATATTATAAAGCTTCTTGGTTACTCAGTTTAATACTAAGTACATATTGGCAACAGATGTATTAATTTAAAACGGCCAACAGAATTATTGAATTTCTATAAAATTATAAAAGATTCTTCTTGCTCTGATTTTTTTAACTGTTCATTTTTTTATTTGGGTGGAATATTTGCCAAGGCCTTCGTAATGGCATTTAGTGTATACAATATAATACACTATTTCAAAAACTAAAGGACTGAATAAAAACTACAATGGTCACTTAGGGTCACTGAGGTAGCAATGGGCCAATGTAGGTTATTTATACAAAAAAATAATTGACATCTGTATTTCAATTACAATATAGATCCTATTTATCTACTTATTTATGCCTTGTGATAAATACATTAAAAGTGCAAGTCCTTCCCAGTATGGTGCTTAATACTCTTATGTTCCTCCATAGTTTACAATGGCTTTCGCTGGAATCCTGAGTGAGGCTGATATTAGTGCTGCTCTGCAGAACTGCCAAGGTATCTATCCCATGTGACATATATGATATGCCTTCTCCCTCTTTCATGTTTTTATTTTACCTTTTTTTCTCACCTGCTTCTTCTAATTTATAATACCATCGACTATTAACTAGTATAATATTATTCAAGCCATGTCTGTGAGAGAGATGGACAGAGAGAGAGAGGGCAGACAGAAAATGATAAGCAATAATAGAGGTGCATGAAAAAATGATATAAAAAAAGAGACAGCCAAGATTGAGACATATAGAGAATGAGAGAGAGACAAGCAGAGAAGGATAGAAAGTTATACTCCTGCTCACAAATCTCTTCTATTACTTGATACAGTAGAATCCTGGTAATCCAGCACTCAACTAACCGGGACACTCAAGCAACCGGCACCGGCATCAATTCCCCATTTTCAAAAACTCCCGCTAAACCGGCATAACTGCCACTATCCAGCACTATTCGGCAGTTCGAAAGTGGAAAAAAATGCTAACTTTTTTTGTAATTGTTTTTTTAGCCCTAAATGGCCCAGTTTAGGTGCTAATGCATTCTTAAATGCATTTGGGGGAGTTTGGGGTGTTTAAGGGTTGTTTAGACTCTTAAAATAGGGGACTCCTGATTAACCAGCAACTACAGTTATCCGTCAATAGGGAGTACCCATGGGTGCTGGATAACAAGGGTTTTACTGAATCTCTCTCTTTTAACTGTATTCATCCAAACCTCACTCTTTCAACACCTGTTCTGTTTTTCTGTCTCTATTTTATCCCCGGTTTCCATTGGGTTGATCATCCATCATAATGGTTTTCTATAAGGATGCTGGATCAGTTTAATTAGGATTCTATCCAAACAGGAGGTCCATAGGAGAGTGTGGAAGATAATTAGTTTCATTTTAGACATGTTGATACTGAGGTACTAGGGGGGCACATCGGATCAGATATCATGGAAACTGTTGTTGGCACAAAATAAGAGATTATGAGGGTGGTAGATTTATGTGTCATCATTTTATAGATGGAATTATAAGAAAAATAAGGGAATTCATTTACCACATAATGATATCTAGAAAAAATACATCATAATCAAGGACATCAACTAGGAGGACAATTTTTATTACCATAAAGTCATTGCCATTGGCTAGTTTCTTTTAATGTAACCAATAATTAATTTATCGGTTTAATTTTTGCTTCCCAGAATGTTACATTTCTTTTTTTCTTAATCAGCTGCTGACTCCTTCAACTTCAAGACTTTCTTTGCCAAGTCTGGACTGAGCAGCAAGTCTGATGATGATGTGAGGAAAGCCTTTGGAATTCTGGATCAGGATAGGAGCGGCTTCATTGAGGAAGATGAATTGAAGTGAGTTCAAAACACAAAGCATGTACTTGCACTGTCTTCTTTAAAAATACTTTGTAATAATACAAATGTACTTATTTAAAATCAGGATTTTTGGTTGTGCGGAAAAGAAAGCATTAGTGATTATCATTTATTTATATATTGGATTCTGCAGATAAAATATAACTTTTATTATAAGACCATTGAAATATATGGAGATTTAAAAATATATGTATTTATTCTACCTGTAGGAAGTAAATATAATTTATAGGAAGATCTTGGCTGACTATGTTAATATATAATGCCTATCCTAACATGACCTTGAACACATTTAGGGTTATAGATATTTTGTTGATGTATTCCACATTAATAAAATGTAATGGGCATTGCAGTGTACAGTTTATTTTGGTATGCCAACAGAGTATTTTAATAGATATAATAGACAACCTTCTGAGACGTACCTCCTCACTTTATTAAGTCCTGAGCAAATAATGAAAGTAGGTACCTATGCAAAGTTATCTATTCACATACCTTCTTAGTCCATTCAAAATTATTATAATGCACAATATTTATTAATTTAATATATATATATATATATATATATATATATCACTGGACTGACTCAACTACTTAAAACTACTTGTGAATGATAGATAGATAGATAGATAGATAGATAGATAGATAGATAGATAGATAGATGGACAGATAGATAGATAGACGGACAGATAGATAGATAGACGGACAGATAGATAGATAGATGGACAGATAGATAGATAGATAGACGGACAGATAGATAGATAGATAGATAGATAGATGATAGATAGATAGATAGATAGATAGATAGATGGTAGATAGACGGACAGATAGATAGATACATAGATAGATGATAGATAGACGGACGGAGAGATAGATAGATAGATAGATAGATAGATAGTACCTCCTTAGTAATAAATGACATGACAGAGGGTCAGTTTCTATATAGGACTACATATTTACAGTAGATAGGTACAAACACTCCTCCTTCGATATAAATCCATTGCAGTATTTGTTTTTGGTTGTTAATCTTCTCATCTCCTCTCCCATCCTTTCCAGACTCTTTCTCCAGAACTTCGCCCCAAATGCCAGAGTGCTGACTGACTCTGAGACCAAGACTTTCTTGAACGCTGGAGACACTGACGGTGATGGCAAAATTGGAGTTGATGGTAAGTAATAATCATCTATCACTTGTGGGGAATACTAGAGTCTTTATAAAGCTTCATCACTACTGTTTATTAATAAAGGAACCTATTAAAACATCTAATCAGCACGTTTCGCTTTTCCTTTTTAGAATTCCAGGCTTTGGTGAAGAATTAAATACTTCAACAAGCAATTCAGAGAACTTTCACAAAGGAGGAAGTTCCGAAAATGTTGGCTTTTTTTGGTTAAACTAATTTGTTATCAGGACCTGGTTACTATTTCTTCATACCAACAACTGAATTCTGCAAAGGGACCCATGTAATGTCTGAGGCATTAAACAAATCCTGAATTACTCCTTCTACATCCAACAACTCCATCATGAGGTCCCACAACCGGCAGTTTAACTAAGAGTCAGCCTAATCCTTTGATATATATTTATTTATATGTTTTTTACATTGATATCGCATTGAGAGCTGTTTATACTATTGCAACTTTTGTAAATCCACAAACATACAACACTGTGTTCTTATGTTATAATGGATTAAAGCAGCACATTTTTAGAATAAATGCAATGCTATCAATAAACAACAATATTTTGGAATCATCCTGTTTCTCCTTGCACTTATTTTGCACGCTCTGTGATATGAGTGAGAGTTTAATACTACTATTGAGAAAATACAACACAGTTGGGTACATGGGAAGGCCTTTCGGAAATTATATATTGCAGCAAATGTAATGTGTAAGGGACTCTGGCATGCCAAAACCTGATAGTTTCATAAAAAAATGGCTATACATTGTATTAGCTGTTTTTCTCTATAGTAAATTGAGATATTCAGCATAGTGTATGTGGTTCTTTTATGCAAATATGTGGCCTAGTATGGTAATTTGTAACTCAAAGTGCTTTATATTTGTAGGGAAGGGATCTAACTACAAAATAACATTGGGGTACATTGTTGT
This sequence comes from Discoglossus pictus, assembly GCA_027410445.1. Lineage (NCBI taxonomy): Eukaryota > Metazoa > Chordata > Amphibia > Anura > Alytidae > Discoglossus > Discoglossus pictus. The sequence continues at coordinate 85,832,487 of CM050172.1, forward strand.
TGCTACCACAGACACAAACAGTGTTTCCAAATAGCATGTCAAAGCAGCTAATATATATTTGTAGCCACGCCAACTGTGTTGAATATCTCAGTGATGATTTACTTTAGAAAAATGGCTAGTACAATTAGTACAGTAAGTTTACATGCTCTTTAAATATAACTTAAAAAATGGCTTAGATGGGTCGGACAACCTGCAGGAATTTTCCAGCTTCAGTAATTGCAATTTTGACAATTTAATAGGGTCCTACGAGGCTTATCAATGTCTCTGAGAGTCAAAGGCGACAACAAAATTATCTTTCTGCCTGCCAGAATATCCCCGCTACTTCATTTTTGGTTATTAAGTCCCTACCCCCATTAGCCCTTAATCTGTCCAGAAAACTTTTAGCTCTGTTGCTTTTTTCCCTTTTTACTTAATGTTAATTCTCCCTTTCTTTGACAGTTTTACCTTTTCTTATACCTTTCATTCTCAATTTCTTCCCTGATCCATTCCATCTCTACCCTCCTTTGTTTTGTATTCTTTATTATCTATCATCCCTTAAGAGACATATTGGATGCATAAGGAGCAACCTTCCTGGAATGCCTACATTTCCTAAATTCTGCATTTCACTCATTCCAATATATTCCACAGCAGAACAATAAACACTACTACATAATAATTCAGTATTTAAGAAGTACAACATAGTAATGATCTTAGAATCTAAAAGAAATAGAATGCTGAGACAAACTAGGGAGACGGTACCACCCATTTGTCAGGCCTCCAATTTCATGTTGGCGGTGCCAGTATTTTGCAAAACTATAATTGTCTAGAACTCAGGTCAGTTCACCTTAAGAGCAATTTAGAATCTGATTTATAATTCAGGTAAGACACCCTAAATTACCTTTGCAAATTAGCAACTGTCATGTCCTGCAAGCTTTAATTACAGGCCTTTTTTAAGTAATGCTTTTGTGACAAAGGTAATGTCCTTGTTTGTCTGTCTGGTTTGTCATCTGAGAGGGAACCTTGGACGCAGAAAAGCTTTCAAGTTAATTTTATTGAAATATGGATTGTAAACCTGAAATTTCAGCAGCTAGAACCCTATCTCAATCCCTGGTGACAGATCAGATTAACCTTCCTAGCTGTAATCTCGAGTGTGACTCAGGGTTAATCTTCACTTCCTAAATCGGTAACCACGAGCCACACTCAGGGTTACCGCAGGGAGGATGTGGAGGAGGCCCAGTGCTGCCGACTTTGCCTGGGCCCCCTCAGCACACCATTGCTCCTCCCCATCTTCCTCCTGCTCCTCCCCATCTTCCTCCTCTCCTCCCGATCGTCCTCCTCCTCCTCCCCCCTTATCCTTCCTCCTTCCCCCCTCTCACCTCCCATATCTCAAGTCTTCTTCTGAGCCTCAAATCAGCTCCTGCTGCTGATCGGAGGCCCACAGAGCGTCTTCTTCCTTTCCCTGGAACCGGCATATGCTAATGATGTCACAAGCGCGTCATGTCATTAGCATATGTCAGTTCAAGAGACAGGCATAAGACGCACTGCGGGACTCCGATCAGCAGTAGGAGCTGATCGGAGGCCAAGAAGAAGAGAGAAGAGAGGGGTGAAGGAGGAAGGAGGGAGGGAAGAGGAGGAGTATAAGGGGGGATGAGGAAGGAAGAGGAGGATGAGGGGGGAAGAGAAGGTGAGGGGGAAAGAGGAGGGTGAGGGGGGAAGAGGAGGATGAGGGGGAAACAGAGGGGAAGAGGAGGGTGAGGGGGAAAGAGGGGGAAGAGGATGGTGAGGGGGAAGAGGAGGATGAGGGGGAAAGGAGGATGAGGGGGAAGAGGAGGATGAGGTGGAAGAGGAGGATGAAGGGGAAAGGAGGAGGATGAGGGGTTAAAAGAGGAGGATGAGGGGGAAGAGGAGGGTGAGGGGGAAGAGGAGGGTGAGGGGGGAAGAGGGGGAAGATGAGGGTAAGGGGGAAAGAGGGGGGAAGAGGAGGGTGAGGGGGAAGAGGAGGGTGGGGGGGAGAGGAGGAGAGGGTGAAGGGGGAAGGAGGAGGATGAGGGGGGATGAGGGGGGAAAGGAGGATGAGGGGGAAGAGGAGGATGAGGGGGAAGAGGAGGATGAGGGCGGAAAGGAGGAGGGTGAGGGGTAAAGGAGGATGAGGGGGGAAGATGAGGAGGATAAGGGGGGATCAGGAGAATAAGGGGGGATCAGGAGGATAAGGCGGAATGAGGAGGATAAGGGGAAATGGGGCGGATAAGGGGGGAAATGGAGGTGGACGAATAAGGGGGAAGAGGGGGGAAATGGAGGAGGAGAAGGAAAAATAGGGGAAAGGGAGGAGGAGAGGGGTATTGGTGTCTAAAGGCGGTATGATTATGTCAGTATTTTAGAATGTACCGCTTTAACATTCTAAATACTGAAATAATCATACCGCCAGGCGGGTTAATAATCAAAGCCATGGATGTTTTCTTAACAACACAAATGCATATAAAAAATAATAGAGACTATGGGCCTCATTTAATTGCAACAGTTACAGATTGATTTAATTGAACAAGACCGCAATTACATGGCCAAAAGCCAAATCCGTAAACCATGTAACCGCATGTAGAATTTCAGGGCATTATCATGATCTAATTTAGAAACAGCCAATAGTAAATTAGATTGTCCTCATGACATCAGTAAAACATGGCGTTTAAACGTCAATCAATTAGTGTTTAGACGTCCGATATGTGATCTCGCTCTCAATCCAGCAATTTGAAAATCAATAAAAATTAATGATGATACTGTTCTAGTCTATGTGGGTGTCCTGATATGTATTATCTCCTTGATTCCTGAGATTGATATAACACAGAAATGAAATGTAAACAAAAAAGATTTTTGATTGCAGACTTGCAAGCTTGAGACTGTTGTGCAATTAATTCTAATGTCTTTCATCGCTTTCTCAGTAATTTAAAGTCCAGTATTGTGTGTTTATTTGCTTTTATAGTGTTAAGAACAGGTGTTAAATCCCCTTGCTGGTCCTATCTAGTACTCATAGAATTTTTTGCTACATTTGCCATTTACGGGTTTGAAGACAATTGCGGGCTTGGGGAATTTATGCAATTAAATAGCGATTTGCAAGTTTAGCGATTTTAACATTTGCAGGCTTAAAAGATCAAAGGCTGAGATGTGTCAGAGTTACAATTTTGACAACTGCAGGAATTTTCCAGCTACAGTAATTGCGATTTTGACAATTTAATAGGGCCCTATATTTCTAACTTTCTAACTATATTTTGACCATTAATATGATCAAATGTATTAAGAGTATGCTAAAAAAAATAGTTTCTGATGGTACAGCACAATATAATTTTGCAGATTTTCCATGACTATTAAATGATCATTGTGATCAATTTTCCCCCTTGGATAACTAATGAACAATTTTAGAGAACAAGACAAAACATAAAATCAAACAACCTTTATATTTTTAACTGTTGTAGTCAATTATTTTTTTACTGATCCATTTTCTTTTCTAGCCTGATTCTGTTTGCTACAGACTGAAACTGCCTGTGCTAGGTTAAAGGACCACTGTACTGCATTTACAAGCACAGCATACGTTTCTTTGTTGGACATGAGCTATTAAAAACAGTATGCAGTTTAAAATAAATAAAAGTGAACTTTTTTTTCTTAGCTTTTAAATTGGCAGCTTTCCCCTCAAGCAAAGCTGCATATGTCTTACTACCCGTGTCTAACCCGTGTGCTGGACTATTATGGAGCTGGGAAGCAGGCTAGGTTGATGTCTCTGGCCCTGCCCCATGACATTATTAGCTTTGCCACTCTGCCTAAACAGAGGTATTAGCTTTAATGTAACCTGCTTGCAACTGCCCCATAAGTCCTGCCCAGTTATAGTGCATGAGCCATAATAGCCCCACTCCACATTTACTGAGCAATCTCAGTACAAACAGAGCATAAACTGATAAGACTTTTTTTTTAGGCCAGCACGCAGGAAGTGATGATCACACCCCAACATAGAATACTGTTTTAAAAGCCTATGCCCAGCAAACAAAATTGTGAACTTTATTGTAAATGCGCTATAGTGGTCCTTTGAAGGAAACCTGCAATTCAAGAAGAAAGGCACCTGTTTGTGAACTTTGTAATAAACTAACAACATTAACAGCTGTATAAGCCATGGACATAGAAACATTTTCTTCAAAAATCTGAATTTTTCAAAACTTGGTTTATGAATGTAGGATGCAATTAATTGATCACGTATGTATAAAGATAATAAATACTCACTGCGGCCTCCAAATGTCATCTAATTTGATATAACACAAATATCACAATGTTTAGATTTGATAAAGTTTATTGAGTTTAATGATCAATTTATAGACGAGTATACGCTTTATTACAGAATAGCTTTTATTGGGACAATAGTAATTTAATTACTTGTAAGCTTTGATGTTTTGATAATTTACAATATCAAATATATATTACTAAGAAATTGCCCATCAAAAATAATGGGAGTAAAATTGTAAGCCTGGCAATGCTGTTTGCCACACAATGAGAGGGTATGGGCCCTCTAAGCACCTTCCGCGCTCATTGTGAGCCGCAACTTTCCTGCTTTGCAATGATCACCTCCGGAGCTCATTGCAAGCCTCTCACCCTGTGTACTTTGAGTGTTACTGTCTTGGGTTATGTGTTACTGCCTTGTGGTAAATGTTAGTGGCTTGGATTAAGTGTTACTGGCTTGCGTTAAGTGTTACTGCTTAGGGCTTGTTTTTACATCCTTCGGGGCAGTTTTACGTCCTACGGGTTAGTTTCACGTCCTTTGGCCTCGTTTACGTCGTGTTGAGGTTTTTTCGGCAGCCATTTTTTTTCTTGCTTTGGCGATTGGTTTTGTAACAGAGTTAAATGGTTATATTAATTAATAAAGTCAATCAGTCTGTTTTAGGGTAAATGGGCACAGATAGAAATATATTGATTAACACCTACAGTCCAGAATGCAGGTGCTAATAAGTATTTGTTCTGTGACTATTCCAGAAATGTCACAGAATGATTATAGATATTGGACTATTTTATCTCCCTCACAAAATATAAAGTAAAGCAATTTTATACATTACATGGTATAGGATATCAGAGTAACAATCTGTCTCAATATAGGACCCCTTCTTAAGATAATCTGAAGCAATCATTTTAGGTTCAGACAGAAATTAGCTCAGAGCAATGACCTTCAGAAAACCCAGAAAAGACCCTAATCCCGCTTATGTCTTATTTATACATATGTATATGCATAATTAAAATGTGTCAAGAAACATGTTGTGTAAATCCGTTTCTGCTTGCTCTGGAGCAATCTAGCTCTGTATAATAAAATGAATGTATTTTGGAATATATGTTACCTTTGTTGCAGGCTATTTCTGCCAAGTATGTTGGGTTATGGAATAGTCTTTTGTGTCTAATCTCACACCTGCTTGATAAGCACTTGTTTGGAGCAATGGGGAATTGAAGTTAAAAACGTAGACCCTAGCATACTCTATCTTGCATGTTACATTCACTGCTAATCGTCTAACATATCTAGCATTGGCTCGGTCAAGTCATACTTGATAAAACATGTTTAAATTTGTACAAAGGAAAACGGTTAACCCTGCACCTTTTAAAAGAGCACACCATGAGTGTGTTGTGTACACAATAGTAACAGCAATCAGCAGACAATCATATAATGTAGACACAATATAGATATGATCTTCTTACCCACAAATACCATGACAATTATACTCTCAAACATACATATTGTTTTTCATTGTACAGTGGTACTTCAAGAAATGGATCTACAAGGCTGAGGCTGGAAGTTAAGACCCAGGTCTAGTATTAGCTGAAGTCACATCCATTTGAGTTTGGAAATGAAAGATAGATTCAAGATCACAGCTGGTCAGGTGAAAGCAAAATTAATGTAGGTCAGATAAATAAACAGTCATAGTGACAATTATAATCACGCCACTTATCAAACAACAGCTCATGATAAGGACCTTTAATATATACATACATTAAAAGAAAACAAAGACATTCACTAAGATAGGTTTAAATATCTCTCCAGCATGTGCAGAGAACATCTCACTCCCCTTTTATTCTGAAAATACATTTAGAGGCTATATACCATTCTTCTAAAATACACTATGTTTTTATGTGGCTAAAAAGTGTTTTTTGGAACCTAAAATGGATATTTACATTACTTTACTGCATCCTGAACAAACCATATTGCAGCCCTTACAAAGTTTAGTATATCGTGGCACTTAGGAGATCTGATGGTAAAAGAACCCAAAGGAAATTAACACACTTATCTGCCAGGCCCATCACATTAGCCACTGTAGAGCTTATCAGTTAAATGATAATTAACACCACTTAGAAAACTTGTTTTGAGAATGTAAACTGACCTTGTGTATACGATTAAGCTGCAGTGGACTCTACCTTTTTGGTTTCTGATGATCAGCTTCCTGCAATCGGAGGAGACGTTCAATTCAAAGGAAGCTTGTATCTCCACAATTGGAAAAAAGGCAGCTAATACTGCCAGTGCTTTCAGCGGGGATAATGGAAAGCTTATTTGTTTACAAGGATAAATCCTCTTGAGAAAATAGCAGCAGAATCAAGTCGGAAAATAAAATAGAACCTCATAATAAAGAATAATTGAATGTAAAACTAAATAATAATGCAATGTATATTTATTTGTTCTAAAAAACAGTGTTTTTTGTTAGTATAAAATATGGACAGAATTACACAAGCATACAAACTACTATAAATAAATACAATTGCAAAAAGATAATTATCATCTATATTGATGTCGCACCTGCATTTATAAAAAAAGCAATGAATGACAGATAGCCATTTGTATCCACGGTCCGCCCTGATTATTTAATTTCATCTAATTATGGCAGAAGGGAAGATGCGTTTCAGATGAAGAGCGTCTTCAATAAATAAGTAATGGCAGTAATGCTATATTCCCACTCACCTCCATATACAGTGACATCAACTTCATTCTGAAATTCAGGTCTTTTAGTCTATTGTAACCTATCTGTCTGCTCGGGGCGGCATCGGTTTTGGCCAAGGAATTGAATTTCAAGCCTTTAAGATGCTCTGGATAAATAGCAACCGCAAAACATACAACGTATTTCACTTTTATGGTGTGGTCAATAAATGATAAGACCAAGGTCTGTTTTTAATAAAAAAGAGGGAATTAAAAAGCAAATAAAATATAAGGGATTGCATTAAAAGACAATGGTAACCCCATATTAACAGTATGATCTTATAATAAACTTTATTATTTTTTTATACTCCAACTGTTATGCAGTCACACCAGAGATCAGGGACTCCTTATTTTCCCAGGACCACTGTAGATGTTTATTTAAATTTGTCCCAAGTAGCCAAGTTCTAGGCTACAGTATATCTTATAAGTGTGTCTATTTACATACTATTATACATATATTTCACAGCCGTTTGAGGGATTTGTGCAATTTATTTCATGTGTTGTAATTGTTGTTTTTTCTTTTATACTTGTTTAAATATTTTTTATGTTTTATAAATTTGGTTTATCAATCACTGCCTATCAAATATATATTTATGTGAGTCACCTACCTATCTTAACTAGTCTATGGATGTCTTTATCTTTCTCTTAGTATTTTTGAAGCCTGAATTTAAGCCTATAGCCAGAGAAGATATTTATGGTGGACCTCGTGATAAAGTTGAATTTTTGTGGGTAGATTTAAATAGCGGAGCAGCAAATTCAAAAATAATGTTAGTAGGAGTATGCTATAAACCCCCAAATATAGCTGAAAGTAAGGAAATACAATTATTATTACAGATTGGAAATGCAGTTAGGCATGGGCAAGTTCTAATAATGGGAGATTTTAATTACCCTGATATAAACTGGATAAATAAGACCAGCAGTTCAGCTAAGGGGAGCAGGTTCTTGAGTACACTCAAAGATCGTTATCTGGCCCAGGTTATACAAGAGCCTACTAGAAAAGAAGCTATCTTGGATTTAGTTATCACAAATAATATTGATATAGTAAGGCAATCTTTGGGAAACAGTGATCACAACACAGTCTCATTTGAGATACAAAAACAAAACTATAAACGGCCAATAAAGACTCTGAATTTTAAAAGGGCAGATTGTAACAGTCAGGCAGCAATGCAAAGTATAGACTGGGACAAAGAACTGATGGGTAAAAATACTGAACATAAATGAACATAATTTAAATCTTTACTAAATATACATACACATTGGCATATACCATATGGGAATAAAAGTAAAAGGAGTAAATTACATCCAACGTGGCTTAACAATGATTTAAAGATCAAGATACAGGATTATGGATTTTAATCTTTAAATCATTTTGCATAGGCTTTTGATACAGTGCCACATGGGAGGCTATTATGCAAACTAAGGGATACAGGAATTGCAGTAAATATATGCACTGGATTGAGAGCTGGCTAAAAGACAGGAAGCAAAGGGTTGTTGTAAATGGAACATACTGAGATTGGAATAAAGTGGTAAGGGGGGTTACTCAGTGTGCAGTATTAGGTCCTCTCCTTTTTAACATACAGTATTTATTACCGACTTAGAAGTAGGACTGGAAAGTAGTGTCTCCATTTTTGGCGATGACACAAAGTTGTGGAAGGTAATTAAATCAGAAAATGATGTACTTTCCCTACAAAGGGATTTGTATAAATTAGAGAAATAAGCAATTAAATGGCAGATGAGCTTTAATATGAGTAAATGTAAGGCTATGCATCTGGGAAGTAAATATAACCCTGCAATTTATAAACTTAATGAAGCAAATCTAGGGGTATCAGATATGGAAATGGATTTTTTGAGTGCTTGTGGACAACCACCTACGTAACATTTCTCAATGCCAAGCAGCAGCTGCAAAGGAAAATAAAATATTAGCATGTATTAAGAAGGGTATAGAAGCCAGGGAGGCAAATATAATTCTGCCACTATACAAATCCCTAGTATGCCCTCATTTGGAAAATAGAGTACCCTTTTGGGCACCACTTCATAAAAAGGACATTTTAGTACTGGAAAAAAAGGCCAAAAAAACTAAAAAGGGTAATGGAGGGGATAAGTTACCAAATTAAATGTATTTTCTCTAGAAAAAAGGTGCCTAAGAGGGAATATTATCACACTATATAAATACCTCCAGGGTCAGTATAAAGATTTGTCAAAGGAGCTTTTTGTGCCAAGAGATTTACAACTGACAAGAGGACATCCCTTGAGGTTAGAAGTAAAAAGATTCCACCTTAAAGAAAGAAAAGGGTTCTTCACAGTAAGGGTTGTTAATCTGTGGAATTCTCTATCAAGGGAGGTGGTGAAAGTGGATTCAATAGATAACTTTAAAAAGGGATTGTATATATTTTTAAATAAAAAGGGCATTCAGGGTTATCCTGGTTAATTAGAGAATGAGTATTGATCCAAGGAGGAATCTGGGGTCAGGAAGGAATTAACAATTTTTTCCCTTTTGAGACAATTGGCAAAGTTTCACTGGGGTTTTTATTTCGGTTTGCCTTCCTCTGGATCAATTAACAATTAATATGCATATTGCAGATCAGAGGAGATCTTAAAAGGTTGAGCTTGATGGGCTAAAAGTCTAAAAGAGACATACAGTATATAGAGTAAGGTCTCCAACCACATCTCTGCAATTTCTACACTCTAATATTGGGCATCTCTATGAACAGTGCCCCCAGAGAAGCAGCAGTCTCCATTTATTTACCAGAACGGTACAACAGCGACCCCCATTCTCTGTATATATAGAAGCCTATTGTCCGAACAAGGAAGTGCGGGCATTTGACGGACTTAGCGCTCAGCATTTATATTGGACTAAAGATCCAATGCCAATCGTAAAGAATATATCATATCTAGCATATGATAGCTAATCTGTGTTGCAATTAGGAGAATAATCCAGGTTCAAATTAGATGTCAGATAGTTAGGAATGAACACATAATTTTTTTTATTTTTCATCATACTAATGACATATACATTTCTCTTTTATCTTTCAGCATCTAGGAGGAGGTCTGGGTCCAGTGGCGAGCCATGGGTCAGGGCGCCAACTCCATACGAGCAGGATGTGGAGGAGGCAGCCCTCGCCCAGCAGGAACCAGCGCAGGGGGAGGAGGAAGAACTAGGTTCCATGGGCCCTGGGTCAAAGGAGGGGGAGGTAATTTGGGTGGTGGGGTCACCCACTGGACCTCTGGCATTACTGCTGGGATTTGACCCATCCACCCCCCTCCTTGACAGACTCCGTATATCACCGGGGCCCTGCAGCGTGCCAGCCAGCCACCACCTCCTTCTACTACCACCACCTGGCACAACACCACCCACATCACCCCTGTCCCTGCAGCAAGGACCTCCATCCCCACCACCACCTGCGCAGGCAAAAATGCTGGCCCTCATGCGCCAGCAAATTGCCAATCATGCAGAGGTGATGAGCAGCCTGGCAAGGTGCTCTAGGGAGGAGAGGAGGTATCACCTGATGACTGAGAACTATCTGGCCGGGCTGCTACGGATTGGTCTGGAGTATCGGCAGCCCACCAGCAGCTTGGCCCCTCCTCTCTTCTCACCATGCCTCCGCCAACGCCACCCGTGATGGAGGTGAGTTGGCTGTTGATGCATGTGCCTCTGCACAGCCTCCATGTGTTTCTGCAGCCCCTCCTGTTGGACCAGAGTAGATTAGTGTGGTGTATGTTCCCCTGGTCCCCTTCAGCATTGCTAAGTGGTTGTGGTGAAGTGGCTTGTGTGCCTAAATGAACCTGTAAGCTATACAATGTAGCTTAACTCTAGGTGGGCACGTCCTAGCAGAGAGGTTGGACAAATCACACTCCACTACAGAAGGAACTGGCAACCCACTCCAGCATCACCTGTCATATTCCTATCCATACTTCACAGTATCACTAATTGGACTTTGCATGTGTATTAACCCTTTGTTATTATTAAATGTGATTTTCAGTATTATATGATATCTGATGCTATTATGACTATTATTATTTTTGTATGTAGTAATCTATTGCATGTTAACTAGGGCGCATTAGTTTACATATATAGGAATGTGACACAAATGTGATGTATGTGGATGTCCCATAACTCCAATCATTGAAAACACACTGACACTGTTAGAACGGTATAGCAAAGTTTTATTTTATACACAGACCACAATCAGAAATAGTCAAGACTGTGCATTAATATCATCAGTGTGGTGTGGGTGGATCCCGAGAGAGCAAGAGGCTAATTTTGGTAAAAAGGGGATACCTACACGGGGTAATGTGATGGTCTAGAATATGCATGAAACATAGCACCTACCAGGGTCACATGTGGTCACTACACCACTGTAACCGGAATCTGATGAAAAAAGGATCATCAGAATCACTCCATTTTATTGAAGAAACCATTAATCTGCATAGCACTTATAACTTGTCTATATCTCCAGAGATGCTTAGAGCCAATATAATAACTATACCAAAACAAAATAAAGATGCATATACTTGTAAAGATTTCAGACCAATTTCGTTCATGAATATAGACACTAAAATATATGCCAAGGTTTTAGCTTTAAGACTTACAGAAATCTCTAAAACATTAATATCGGCTGATCAAACAGGCTTTGTCCCAGGGAGGCAGGGCTCTGATAATTCCCATAAACTGATTCATTTAATAACCTTTGTGGGAAATAAAGGTATTCCCACCCTATTCCTGTCAATGGATGCGGAAAAAGCATTCGACAGGGTAGGGTGGGATTTTATGATGCAGACCCTCCACATATATGGGTTCGACGCTTTCGCATCTAAAGCTATAGCTGCCTTATATAATGCTCCATCTGCATCGGTATTGGGAAAAGGAGTACAATCAGATTATTTTATGGTAACAAATGGAACTCGTCAGGGTTGTCCCCTATCCCCCATTTTATTTGCCCTGATCTTAGAACCTCTTGCTATTGCTATTAGGGCTTCATCAGGGTTCAAAGGAATTAGACTAGGCAAAAAGGAATATAAGATCTCTCTCTTTGCGGACGATGTAGTCGTCTGTATGGAGCAGCCACAATCATCTATGATGGCGCTAATGGAAATTATCGCTAATTATAGTAAGGTGTCTAATTATAAATTAAATATAGAAAAATCCGAAGCCTTGAGTATTAACATTCCAGAGAACGATAGAGAGCTCCTATTTAACATGTACCAGTTGGCTTATACAAATGGATTTACACATTTGGGAATTCAGTTTAGTTCGGATCTACAATGCATCCAGGATTCCAACTTGAATAACTTATACAAAACATCTAAAGAGCTCATTGAGAATTGGCCGGTCAACCAAATCTCTTTCTCTGGTAGAATTGCATCAGTAAAGATGTCCCTTCTTCCTAAGCTCAACTATGTACTAAGATCCTTCCCTTTCCCAATTACAAGCCTCTGGTTAGCTAAATTTCAGAGGTTGATTGATAGATATATTAACAACAAGGGACAGATAAGAGCTAAAAAAGAAATAATGAGTAGAAAATGTATGAAAGGTGGCATTGCATACCCAGTGGTTTCTCACTATCAGGAAGCAATTAAGCTAGCTCAATATATAAAGTGGAGTCAACCTCTTTCTAATCATCCTGAGAATCAGGTGTTAAGTTATATGCTTAATATCATTGATCTTAATGCTCTATTGTTTATCCCAAAACTAGCAATATCCTTTATTGACCCTAGAGCAACTCTCTTGATTGCAATGGTAAAAGAGTGGATAAAAATGAATAAAAAAATTAAATTTCTAGAGAAATTTAGTGAGCTCACTCCCCTGTTAACGTTGGCACGATAAAATCATATTCATCTAGAACCAGAATAGAAAGATAAGGGAATATTCTTATTGGGTCATATTATAGATAAAGGTAAAATATTAGACTATAATATGTTAAAGAAGAAATATAACTTCAACTAAACTTTGGTTTACGTCATATAAACTGGCACAAGTTTTGAAAGACAGATTTAAAGACACCAACCAACATAGTTTAAATAATTTCGAAACACTGATAGTGTCCCAAAATACTAGACATCTAATATCAAAGTGTAGTGAGATTCTTTACAAGCAAACACAGAGGGACACAATTAAACCTATGGATCTCTGGGCAAAAGACATGCAGTTAAAGATTTCTAAAGAGACATGGCATCAAGCTCTAAAAACTTTAAATAGGTTTGTGAAAAATGTAAACCAGAGACAAATTCAATTTAAATTACTTAACAGATGGTATTGGGTTCCCTCTAAGCTGTACTTCTTATCATTCAACCCAGAAGCCAAATTATGTTGGAGGAATTGTGGGAAACCAGCTAATATGTTCCATATATGGTGGGATTGCCCTACATCCCTTTTACTCTGGGAGGAATGTTTTGAATATATATCTAATACACTTAAGATAGACATTATAGCAAAACCTCAGATGGCCTTGTTTAATTTTTTTCCTCCTAAAATGGAAATAAAAAAGAAAGTGTTTATGACTCAAATTTTTCAGGTAATTAAAACTTCAATTGCAAGAAATTGGAGGAAAGAAGCTCTTCCTAACCTATCAGAAATTTTGGTCAAATTAGGGTTCAATCGGGAACTAGAGAGAGATTTTACTACTGCATTTCAGCTAATACAGGACCCGGTAAAATGGGCCATATGGGATTCCATTTCTAATTAACCCTTGGGAAGGTATCTCAATACAAAACTCTTTCTCCCCGGCAGTATATTCCCTCCTCTGCCCCTTTTTTCAGCCCTCTCACTCCTTCCTGGCTAGAATGTATGAGCGATGAAAGTATTGTGTATTGGGTGAATGGAAAGGCAATCATGAGGCGAAACATTCGTCGTATGAGATCTTATTAGGGTTAATATTCCCTACTCAATATTTATCAGATAATCATTAAATTATAGTCTAGGTTATATAATCTAACATAGAGACCTATTTAATTTCTCACTCTAGCAATAAATATAATAAAGCCTAAAATAAAGACTAAGGTCCTTCTCATACATCTACCACTTCACAAAGCCAATTAAGGTCTAGGTAGATATATTGATCTAATAATGGTTTGGCAGGTCAGATGTGGACAGAAGTGAATTATCTGTCGGGCTCCTCTACACAAAGTAGCGGTTAGGGGAATAAGAAGTTGAGAATTAAATTAAATAAAGAGTTGGGATATTGTCAAATCCAGCTACAACACTCTAAGACTAATCCTATTACGCCTAATAAGTAGATAGGGCATGATTTATGTGTAAGTTTTTAAGCTAACAATTTGAATCTTAATGTATGCCATATGTACCTTTGTATAATATGTATATTTGTAAAATAAACAATTTAAAAAAAATAAAAATAAAAATAAAAATAACTTGTCTATATCTGCTCAATTAAACAGATGATTCAACCTCTGGACTGTGTAATCCAATCCAGTTTCACACATACAGTGTGGAGACAAAAAAAAATCTGAAAAAAGTGGTCAACTAAAAAAAGGCCGGGGAGGATAAAAAAACAAACTAATCCACATGCATGTACAGGACAGTGCAAAATACTGTAACTGTAACAATATACCAACTCGCCTGATTTCCATCTGCAAGCATTACTAACTATTAGCTAGGTCTCTGGATAATTTGCAATATGGGAGAATACCCATTAATACGGAGAGGACACAAAGGTCAGCAGCCAGATTCAATATTACTTACATCAGACCCAAGGATCTGTTCTCAGACCGATATTGAGGTCAGGATCACATGCTTCACTAGTGCATATATTAATGCTGGCTGCCATTAACATGCCATTGTGAGACTTTGCAAGTCCACCGCCATAGCTGTATTAATCTAAATTTAAGCTAACAACAATCATGTCTTAGATAACTGGCTATATGATAGCGTTAATATTGTGGGAGCTAAATGTTAAGGGGGGCATGTCATTGAGAGGCACCTGAGAGGTACTGGGAAACCCTTACACCTCATACATTTCCTTCACAATGCTTGCAGATGCAGAAGATGCCTTCATGGACCTGAATTGTACCTAAAACAAAAAAAGACAAACAAAAAAGACAAAACCTACAACATAAGGCCTGAAAAAATTATTGAGACTGCAGCATCTCTACTCAACAGCATTCCTCAGTGACCATCAGTTGGTGACATATTAAACAGAACCCCACATGTCAACAGAGAAGAGGATCATGGACCATGTGATGTGAGGTAGCCATCTGCATACAGAATATCACCATCACATAGGCCAAGATCCAAGACTCTGTAGCCAGTCTAGATTAGGTTAACATTGTGACCAATAGATTATCACTGAGGAGTGCTGTTGAGAAGGCACAAACATATGCTCAGCCCCTATGTCCTCCTCTGCCTAGGCACAGGGCCCACATCCTTCCCGGCCCCCCTCTGTCTCCGTGCTGGTGGAGGCGGGGGGGGGGGGGGGACAGGGCAGTGGGATGCAAGCCCCCGGGAGGCAGCGGCACAACTAGTGAACTAATTATCCATGATAACCCTGAATTCCCTTTTTAATTAGAAATAAATCCAGTCCCCTTTTAAAGTTATCTATCAAATCCGCTGTCACCACCTCCTCTGGTAGAGAATTCCACAGATTAACCACCCTTACTGTGAAGAACCCTTCTCTTTCTTTAAAATGTCACATAGAGTTGTCTATGTGAAATAGTGGTTTCTCTTAAAAGAGCCCAACAGACGTTCACTTGTGTCTTTGGGATGTTACCACTATTTTTGTAGTTATTTATTTATTTATTTATTTTTTCACATACTTTGTTTTCCTTTTTTCTTTTCAAGGAATTTACAACACCTCATAGTAGACAATATTTTTTGTAAATACTCGACCATCATCTAATAATTCACCTTGACTTTCATTTTTTAAATGAAAACTTTAGTTTCTTCTTCTTTTTTGCATCTTGAAAATGCCACATAGAGTTGTCAATGGGAAAATACTGGTTCTTGTAAAAAGAGGCCAACAGAGTTGAAAATGTGTCCTTGTGATTTATTGATGGCCATAGCAAATGGCCATGATAATGGGAAATTGTCTCCTTTGAAGTACAAAAGGCAAGCTAGTTTCATTTGGAGCCAAATCAATTCTTGGTATGAAAACTGGTTCACCTTTATGGGTCCCATTCAGAATTTCTGCATGTATGAAATGTTCTCTTAAATCCTGAACAACTAATCTAGTCCCATTACAAAGTCCTTTTTTGTGGTTCATATTTCTCAATAGCATGACAATGGCTCGTTTTTTAAGTTGCAAAACATGGAGTGGCATTCCAAATGGAGTTAATATTTTTTTTTTAATTAAGTTGTAAAGTGTGATTCACTCTGTTTGTCATCAGCCAGAACTGAATCTGCAATGTAATATTTTTTTTTAGTGCCATCTATTAATTTTAATATGTCGTTATTGAGATCAAAGCATCTTTATTTTTGGATGTTAATATTACTTTCTGTGCAAGCTCAGAATAATGTTCAGTACTTATTCCATTTCGGAATACAGCTGATATTAGTGAATCTTTGCAAATCATTTGTGCTGGGATTTCCACAGTATCATCTGGTAAATTCGTTATTTTATCGGTTTTACCTTCACCAATTTTAATTAGCCAATCTATGAAATCATTTTGGCCTTCAGATCTCATATTTTTTTCTAAGCTAAGGTGTGTAAATTCCTTCCATAGTGGACTTGACTTTATACATGTTTCCACAATGTCTGTTCGATTTCCACGAACAACCACAGGTAATGTTTGTCTAAAATCTATACCTAATAATGTCTTTTCCACCAAAAGGCAAATCATTACCCATGACTTCACGCAATCAACGATCAATACATTGCAGAGCATGGCTCGACATCATAGTGGCTTCATCTATGATAATTCATTTGGATTTCTTAAATGTATTTGCTTGAGATGATTTCATTCCGATATCAGACACTGATGTTTCCAAAATTGGAACTAGAAGCTTAAATCCACTATGTACTGTTCTGCCACCTTCTAACAATAGTGCAGCAATTCCAGTTGTTGCAAAGGGCAGTGCTATTTCCCCTTTAGCTCTAATTGAACTCATCAACAAATTATAGAGATAAGTTTTTCCAGATCCACCGGGTCCATCTAGATAAAAATAACGCTCTTTGAGCAAGTCATCATCTAGTGCTTTTTGTACTGCATTGAAAGCGTGCATTTGCAAATCATTCAGTTTTTTTGTTTTTCCACATCAGCATCATAATCCTTGAAGTTTATATCATCTATTATTCCGGCATCTGGGAGATTAAAAATTGCACAACTTAATCCATGACATAGAAAGACTTGTTGAATTTGCATTAATGCTTTTAATTCAGCAATGGCCGTATTATAACTCTTCAAAAAGTCTTCACACATATGTATTTTAAATGTTTCCCACAAAGCTAAAGCATTAGGAACAATGCAAAATGTGCAAATGTGTGCAAACTGGTCCCTCATCGGCCTTGGCATTTTAGATTGTGCTGCTTCTTGTAGACATCTCTCCCATTCTGTCTCATCAGCAAGGACGTTTCTGGCAGTTAATTAAAATATCTCATAAAGTGTGTCATTGACAGTTCTCAAGTCTTCAAAACTTTGTGCACCAGGAATATTTAAAAGTAGTAAACATAAGCAGAAATGTTCAATGTCTCTTGGACTTAATGTAATCTTGTAATCATTTTATTTCCACCATGTTTTCTCTGTTTCCATAAGCCATTTACGAAAACATAATGATATGGAATCTCATTGTATAAGTATTCCCTTGCCTCAATATCCTTTGAATTTAGGATAAACCAAGCAGTAAGTGTGATTTGTCGATGTTCATTTTGTGCAAGAGCATTTTCTTCATCCCCAGTATGAAAGTAAACTAATAGTCTTTGTGGCAAATGTACAGCTAATCAATATACAGCATGTGATCGATCATGCATTTCAAATTTCAGAAGCCATCACATTGCTTCTGGTGAACTGACATAGTGAGTATCTACATGAGATGCCAGTTCATCATGCACTAACTCTTTGTCTTGTTCATTTGGTCCACTTTTCACCACCACAGTTGCTGCATCATATCCTTTATAAATATATTTGTAGACATATTTAATTGATTTAATAGAAGTGCAAGCTTCCACATTTATGTGTGCATTATACTTCATTAAGAGATGTGGATTATATGGCACCACATATGTGTTATCTACACTTTTTCCACATATTATTGCCTTTGGACTTTTTCATCTTCTATACAATGGATATCCATCACAATTTGCAAAAGTTTGATCTCTAAACTCTTTTGGGAATTCTTTTGTGCATTTTTTATTTTCCATACATGGTGAATTTGGTGCGAGCTCTCCATATGGATCATGAATCATACAATGTGTTACAATCTCATATAGTGTGGCATGTTTTTGTGGATGTGGAAGTTCAGCAGTAATTACTGAATCCACTTTCTCTGCAGTATTCAATTTATGGATTTCGTCCAGTATTATAATAATATGTGCATGTGGAAGTCCTCTTTTCTGGAATTCAATTGTATAGACATATGCCAAACACTTTCCAAATAAGTGTGTGACGGTTATCTCATGTATTAAGGCTGTTAATTTTATTTTGAAGACTCTAGCAACTAAGTCTGGTCTATCTGAAGAATTATGTCCAGGTTTGAAATTATCTACAATTTATGGCCATTGAGGATTACATGTAAATGTTATCAATAAATTTGGTTTGCCATATTTGGTTACAATAGCCATAGCATCATTGTATCTTTCTTGCACATTGCGAGGAGATCCTTGGAAGGAAGATTGTAAAATTATGGCTCGGCCAGCTGCAAGCTCTTGGTTTGTACCGGCTTCAGCAACATAATCCATGAGTCCAGAATACTGTTCAACACATAGTTTATTTTGTTGAAATTTGTTGAAATTTAAATTATTGGCTTCTACTTACAGTTTTCCAGCACTTAAGATGGTATTAAATTCATCCCTGATGGCAGTTTGAGCCACTTTAAATTCAAGCATGGAAATATTATTTCTGACAAGTTTTTTAGTGTTTGAATAACTGTCAAGTAATAATTTTGGTTGCCATCCTGCTTCACCATTGGATTACAAAACTGGATCTAAATTTGTACTTAATATATTGATGATAATGAAAGGTTGCTGTTAATTTCTTGGATATATTTCAAAGGGTGGTTCACCCTCATAATTTTGAAAGACCATTGCAACCTCATTAGCTGTTGGTAAGTTATAACGTTGTTTATCAGAATGTTGATCTCTTTTAAGAACCATATTGACTCTAGGTATTGGCAACTGATTGTGTTGGGCATGAATAAGTTGTTGTTCTTCAACCTCTGACAGTTTTTTATAAGCTTGATTATTTCCCATAATTTTATCAAGCTCATGAAAAACAGTGGCTAAGCATTTTTTATTTTCAGCAAGCTGCATCCGTTGTTCCACAGCTTTGTTTGTATCTAGTACATATAGTTGAGCAAATGTTCTTTGCTCTCCTTCCTAAAGGTGTAAATGTGAAGTACGATGATAAATTTGCCCTTGTACTTTAAAGCAGTAAGGGCCATGTCCTTCAACATTAGCAGCTAATGTAGCACCCATTGATGCAAATGAAATGGCACTGTTATAAGATCATATATTTTCTTTAAATTTTTGTAATTTGTGAAAGTTTGGTCACTCATTATAATTTGTAAGTATTTCAAGGAATTCTTGTCTTTGTGGAGGTTTTACTTATCCCTTTTGACAGCAACTAATAAACTTACCATCTCTTGGTCTTTCCTTTGCAAAATGTGATATGCCCCCCAAAATTGACAAAGCACATTCAACATACCACAATTGTGAGGCTCTACATTTAGATCTGTAAATAATGAACTATCATGGTAAACAAGGTCAACATTACAATGGATATTAACATTATTATCATTATCATATTCTTCACATGTGGGTTGAACCATATTTTTTATTTTCCCATCTCTCTTACGCTAGCTTTTGGATCCCGGAGCATGTCTTTTGTTGTAAATCCATTCACACTCTTCTTTCTGTACTCTTTTCTTAGTTTCCTCCGACTGTTGCTGTCTCCATCTCTGTTTTCGAATCCTGTCTATATGTTGTTTATATTCCTTGCTTGTTTCAGGCTTCTCAGCCATTGTAATTTGTCATTAGAAATTAAAATGTTTATTTTACACGTATAGATTATGATAATCAGGCACTTGTATATGAAGTAATGGTTTTCCTTAGCTTACCTGAAGCTGTAATTTATTCAGATATGCAAGTTCATTTTACACAGTTGTCAATGTGTTGGTGCAATCTGTGAAATACACATTTATGTATGTTTTCTTTGGTTCTGCAGTATACAGTCTACAATGGTTATTTACACAACACACTCCTCCACATGCTTTCATTTTTTTTTAAACTGTTAATCGGTATAGTTAGTAATTAAGTTGCTATTGGTTAATGAAATAGACTTCTTTTTTCCTTTCAAGAAAAAGGCAGTGCAGGCAAGTTTGGTGTCGGTGATAAATAGGACCCACAGCTGCAAAGTGTGATTCATTTATTCTAAATTTAGTATATATTAAATTTTATTATTCCTTTATACATTTAAATTTAACACAAAACCAGAACCTCTATTATCTTCAGTTTTATCATTTGAAATAGCAAAACACTTAAAACTGTATTACTAAAATTGTAATGCCAACAAAATCTAATTGACTATAAGGTAAGGGCAAGTAGGCAGTAATAAAGACTGACTAAGAAATTATTTAATGCAATAAAATATACTGTACCTGGTCATTTATAGAGTGTTAGCGCAAGGACACATTTCCGCATGCACAATTTACAGTTTTTCCGCCATTTTGCAGGTTTTTTCTACAAAATTGGGAATATTTTCTAAGTTTTGCGAGACTAGCGAGAAGCGGCTGCGAGCCTTGTGTGGTCCGGCTAAGTGTCACTGGCTTTGTGTAACATGTACTGGCTTTGTAATGTTTTTTACGTCCTTCGGCCTCGTTTTTGTTCTGTTTACATTTTTTCGGCCGCCATTTTTGTTCTCACTTAGACGATTTTCGTTTGAGAAAAAAATGCTAAATATGCCTCAAATTAACTTGCAACCTTACTAACAGGCTCCCTGGCTCTCCCCCTGTGATATGTGTGTGAGTGTGTAAGTTAATTTGAGGCATATTTGTTGTGTTTCGCAGGTGTTTGAGTTCCGTGGCTTGGCCGTTAAATTCGTTATGTTCTAAGGTCCACAGTCCATGTATGTGCTTTGGTTCCTAATTCATGTGGGCCGTAATTGTTTGAACCGCGCTATCCGTCGGCGCTCAATGCAGCCTAAGTCCCATGTGACTCAACTGCACGCCTCGCTTTGCGAGGCTCGCAGTGCAATGAGCGCCTGTGTGCATCACAGTGTCATGCCTCAACTGTGGGGCTGCAACGTGACCAACATCCTTGAACTGACAACTATATATGTGATATATGTATATATGTATTTACAGTATCTCACAAAAGTGAGTACACCCCTCACATTTTTTGTAAATATTTTATTATATCTTTTCATGTGACAACAATGAAGAAATGACACTCTGCTACAATGTAATCTAGTAAGTGTACAGCATGTATAAATTTGCTGTCCCCTCAAAATAACTCAACACACAGCCATTAATGTCTAAACCGTTGGCAAGAAAAGTGAGTACAGCCCTAAGTGGAAAGGTCCAAATTGGGCCCAAAAAGTCAATATTTTGTGTGACCACCATTATTTTCCAGAACTGCCTTAACCCTCATGGGCATGGAGTTCACCAGAGCTTCATAGGTTGCCACTGGAGTCCTCTTCCACTCCTCCATGATGACATCACAGAGCTGGTGGATGTTAGAGACCTTGCACTCCCCCACCTTTCATTTGAGGAAAGCCCACAGATGCTCAATAGGATTTAGGTCTGGAGACATGCCTGGTCAGTCCATCACCTTTATCTTTAGCTTCTTTAGCAAGGCAGAGCATGATTCCCTCCCTTCGGACACTGGGCTGCAGGGCAGAATTCCAACATGATAACGATCCCAAACACACCTCCAAGACGACCACTTCCTTGCTAAAAAAGCTGAACATAAAGGTGATGGGCTGGCCAAGCAGGTCTCCAGACCTAAACTCTATTGAGCATCTGTGGGGCATCTTCAAACAGAAGGTGGGGGAGTGAAAGGTCTCTAACATCCACCAGCTCCGTGATGTCATCATGGAGGAGTGGAAGAGGACTCCAGTGGCAGAGCACTCCAGTGAGGGAACATCAAATTTACACTGCTATACAGGCTGTACACTTAATACTTTACATTGTAGCAGAGTATTATTTCTTCAGTGTCTTCAGTCACATGAAAAGATATAATAAAATATTTACAAAAATGTGAGGGGTGTACTCACTTTTGTGAGATACTGTATATGAATGTACGTATATATATATATATATTGGAAAGGGTTCTTTAGGGTGAAGCATCAATGGGTAAGTGTCTTGGGAAGGTTTACTGTTATGTGAAGGGGTCATCAGGAGGGTAGCAGTTATGGGAAGGGGTCTGGGGGATTCGAACTGAGTGATTTTGGTTCTGTTGGGGGCCAGCTATCGAGGGGACCCAAAAAAAAAATTTGCCCTCCATTCCCTAGCTCCCCCACTGATCCAAAGCATATCTTGCATTGTTGTAAAATGGCGGCGAATGTGTATGGGGTACTCGGGTGTGGATGATTTAGCGTCCTTGCTAAAAGTGTATCTTTACCTCGTACGGCTTTTTTGAAAATCTGTCCGTGGTTGTTATTGTTTTGCGGCTTTAGGGACCTGTAGCTTGGAATCCGGTGTCCATAGAGCTTTCCCTAAAGCACCGCGCAGGATTGAAACTCGCAGACTTACAATCTAAAGAAGTAGGGCATATATGAGTCGGGCAGCACTACGGAGCAGTATGTCTCTCCCAGAAAACCTTTTGACTCTCCCCACTTTTTAACAACCCTGGAGGATGCAATGGATAGCCAAGCAGCAGCAGAAAGAGTATTTACAAAAGTACACACATTGTAATTACAAATGGCTAGTATGTATTTTCTCTCATGGATTTTTTCACCACAACACATGATTTTTATATTTATTAATTTACTCTTGCAGTTAATTCATATATTTCCAACTCACTTTTACTATTTGTTCTTTATTTTATTTTTTTCTAATATTCACTTTTCCCCATCTCACTTTCTACTTTCCCTCTCAGCCTTTTGCTTTTTGCTCTTCACTTATTCCTTTTCCCTTTGCTTTCTTTTCCCACATAACCCATATTCCACCTACCGTCATAATCACTATTAGCCCTGGGAAAGTATCATGGGCAATCATGGAGTGATATGATAGTGGAATAATACATTAGCAAAACATGACAGTAAATTCCAAGCCATCTATGACAACAGCACAAATACATTTCTGTGTTTTACTCTAAATCAGATTTTTGCTTTGCATACATGTTTATTTATAGTTATATATATAATAACTGGGGGAACATTGAGACATGTCTCATAAATCCTTACGTAGCATCTCTTGCTCCCTTCTCTCCCTCTCATCCCTATTGTCTCCCACCCTCTAGCCTCTCTCTACTGCTCTCTAGACCTTTCTCTCTCCCATTCTCTCCCTTCCCTTTATCTCTCACTCCATTCTCATTTATCTTCTCTCCTCCCTTCTCTTTTCCTTCTCTCTTTCTGTTACTTCCATGGTCTTTCACTCTCTCCCTTCTCTCTCCCGTGTCTGTCTATTTCTTTCTCCTTTGTCTTGCCTCCTCCCTTAAACAAAGAAACATTGATTTGATGATAGATAACTAAAAAGGTCCATCTAGATTGCCGCTCTATCTACCAAAAGTCTGGCTTATTAAATACTCTGCTATAAAACAAACATATAATCTATATGCATGTCTTAAAATAACCAAAACTTACTTCACCATATATTTTTTCTCCATTTTTTCCTTTTTTTTGCTGACTCCTCCAAGCTGATTTATTATGTAGGGAGGTCCCTCCTTATTGTCAGGATAGCAGCTCATCATGTTTCCATACTTGGACTTATACCATTCGAATTGTGGGAGAATATGTATTTCCTCAGATCACCGCTTCCACTGGTGGTGGATAAGTACTATTCCTTTAATATTCGAACACATTCTGTTTATATCGTTAAGTGCGCCACTTCCCTTGTTGGTTGGCCTGCCCTATCTTCCCTTGTTGGTTGGCCTGCCCTATCTTCCCTTGTTGGTTGGCCTGCCCTCTCTTCTCTTGATGGTTGGCCTGCCCTCTCTTCTCTTAATGGTTGGCCTGCCCTCTCTTCCCTTGTTGAGTGGCCGGCCCTCTCTTCCCTTGTTGGTTGGCCTGCCCTCTCTTCCCCTGTTGCCTGGCCTGCCCTATCTTCCCTTGATAGTTGGCCTGCCCTCTCTTCTCTTGATGGTTGAATTGCCCTCTCTTCCCTTGTTGAGTGGCTTGCCACATCTTCCCTTGTTAGTTGTCCTGTCCTCTCTTCCCTTGATGGTTGGCCTACCCTCTCTTCCCTTGTTGGTTGGCCTGCTCTCTCTTCCCTTGTTGACTAGCCTGCCCACTCTTCCCTTGATGGTTGGCCTGCCTTCTCTTCCCTTGTTGGTTGACCTGCCCTATCTTCCCTTGATGGTTGGCCTGCCTTCTCTTCCCTTGTTAGTTGGCCTGTCCTCTCTTCCCTTTTTGGTTGGCCTGCCCTCCCTTCCCTTGTCTGGAGGCTGCCTGTTCTGGGAGTAGAGTTTAATTGCACCACTCAGGGCCACAGTTTTTTTTGCCTCTTTACACTTTGTCACCCCCAGATTTTTGGGAGGCTCCTACACCCATGGTATGGATAATCAATAGGCAGACATGGTTCCGAATCAGAAACTCCAGGCCCCTTTCTACTGGACACATCCAAATCCTTAAACATAGTTAATTTCCTAAGTAGTTTTCTCTGTATAAACTTTATTCATGTTTCCTTCTGAATACAACTGTATCAATAAAAACAATATAACAGACCTTGCCCACTTTTCCAGAAAGACATTTCAACCTTATGGTATATTCTGAAAAAAAACTGACTACCTCTGCTCTGTTGGATATTTTTTACTTTAACAATCCAGCTTCTACTGATATGTTCTGTAATCTGCTTTAACCAGATTCGGTATAATTCTGACATTTGAAAACTCTTAGTTTAGCAAGGAGTGACATATCTGTACATTATAAAGTTATGCAAGCGGTCCCCAGGTTACAGACAACCCGACTTACAGACTGCATTTTACTTAAGAACAGGCTCCCAAGGCTTTTTGTATAAGTTTGTTTCTTATGTTCTGTTTGTTTGAATTAAAAGTGAGAGCACAGTAGTTTCTGTAACCTATCATTACAGTACAAGAGTATCACATATATTAGTTGTCAAACTATGAATCGTCGTCACGCTTTGCGAGCTCACGAAGCAAGCTCGCAAGAACTGCGTCCCTCTCGAAGCGCCCACACAAGAGGCACTTTACCAAAATAGATCTAACACGCAATCACTATATACGGACTTACACAAAAAAATACAAACCGCGGACTTACCATACAAAAATACGAGACTCAGGACTTAGAAAAAAAAACATTACAAACTCTAAAAAATATGACCTTAACAGCCAAACTGCGTGCACCTGAAAACATTAAAAACATAATAGATACACACAAAAAATACATAAAAAGCTTACCCACAACAAGGGGGGGCACCGAGGACATCTGCAATTGAAGTAACACCTTAATTTAAGTCAAAATTCCCAAGTTTAGACACACAAAAATCCCCTAAGCGAGAGAAAAAATGGCAGCCGAAAAAAACAAAAACGAGGCTACAGGACCCTAAAGACGCAAAACACCACCAAGCACATACGCTTTTCCAAAAAGCTGTACGAGGTACAAGATACACTCTTACCAAGGATGCAAAATCATCCACAGCCGCGTACCACATACAAATTTGCCGCCATTTTAAATACACACAAAAAATACAGAAATAGGTTACCCACAGCAAGGGGGGGCACCCAGGACCTCTGCAAGTGAAGTTACACCTCAAATTAAGTACAAATTCCCAAGTTTAGACACACGAAAATCCCCTAAGCAAGAGAAAAAATGGCCGCCGAAAAAAACCAAAACGAGGCTACAGGACCCTAAAGCCACAAAACACCACCAAACACATACAGCTTTTCAAAAAAGCTGTACGAGGTACAAGATACACTTTTACCAAGGACGCTACATCATACACAGCCGCGTACCACATACACATTCGCCGCCATTTTACAACACTAACTTACACAATGTGGAAGTACACAGCTACCCTAACGGCTTCCCCTCGCGCACGCAGCCTATTTACACTAAACACTGCACACATTGCTGACACTTACACTTCAGCTCCACAACACTGCAAACCTACATTGTATGCTGCAGGAACATCTAAACAGATTGTCAGCTCTTCAGCACAATGCTTCATGCATATATTACTTCCAAATAGGTAAAGTATATTAATTTATTAATTTATTAATTATTTCATTAGCATACAAAAACAAATATACACAAAAACAAAAACTCTCACAATAAACACAAAACCCATTCACCGCTTGACTCACAACGTGCGCAATACATACACTACTGATTCTCTTCTATCAGATGCAATCATAATTCCAGGAAACTTCAAATTACCATTAACCCGGGGACCACCTGTATTCTGCCATTACCATAGCATCATATAGAATGACTGTAATGAAGATGGGTGGATCAGTTAGTGAGCAGGATGCGCACATTCAGAGCTCATATTTGGGCAGCAGGTGTACAAGTGTCAGGTAATGTCATAATAGGGGGATCCTGAGCTCAGTAGACATGACAATGCCGCTCTCGTATTACAACCAGAGGCTAAATTCATCTTTCAGTGCCAGCAGCTCTAATAAAGTACATTTACTGCCGGGGAAGTGGGAGAGATCTATAGGAAAACCCAACAGAATTATTTATTAAAGAGATTGAAAACATTGAGTTAAAAAAGCAACACAGCAAAGGACCCAATTAATGCAAAAAATAAATCTACATAATTATACTTGGTTATTATAAAACAAATATTAGAAGTGTTAGATAATTGAGTTTGAAAGTTGGGTATTTTAAACATACATTATCAATAAATGACCTGCCTCCCTATAATGCCATTACATAGGGCCATTATTTATATATTACATTGATGGGATGTATCTGAAGGGATCCATGATACATTGGTAGAAGTTGTGTGCATGAGAGGGGTGTTTACATGTTTGGAGAGCTATGGTTGCATCCTCTGATACAACATCTTGCTTCTAGGCCTGTGAGGGGGAGGGGTGTTGTGTCAATTTCAGTCTTATGCAGCTATCAAACAAAGACTCTGGGTTTCTAACTGTTCCGCCTCCCCCACCCTTCACACCACTAATAACTATAAACACACACAGCTCTCAGGAAGTAATGTAACAAACCCAAAATGCAAAATGGCTTCCTGTACCCATAAACAGGGTGTTCAAAAATTTAGATTTCCCCCCCAATTGTTTTTATTTACGTTCTTAGTTTGGTACATACTTAGCAAACATGTGTTGTTTTTTTTTCTTGAACTGCTGCTGTCCTTTAAAAGTCTCAGTGACTGTTATTTATCCAGTTCTTTATTATTTATCACCCGTTACTATGAAAATTAATTAATGGCCCAGATTAAAGAGAGGAAGGTCCTTTTAGTTTACAAGAACACACCATCATTATAAAGTAACAGGCAGCAGTAGGGCCGAAAGGAAATTGGAGCCGTGCACTAAAAAATAATTGCATTTATGAATATGCCAAATATAAATATTGTATTTTATGCTTTCTAAAAACATAATCATAAAGAAATATCTGACCACAATGATCTTTTAAACAAAGGCACCATTTAATTTATTTAACCACTATGTTAAGTTTTACTTTATAGGATGAATACCTTGGAGGGAACTGGGATGCAGATGGTTTTAGGGGAAGATTACCCTCACTGGAGATCAATGAAAGTTTGCAGCAAACAAACCAAGAGCCTCCTTCAGTTAGAAGCCGTATGTCTGTGGGCTTGCTGCGGGCTTGAACTCTACTACAATTCCGGTGCTATTCAATTGAACAAGCCCAAGCCAAGTTATGGACCGAAAGTTGAAACCATAAACCATGCACTCGTGTGTAGCTGTCACCACCACCCTTGGTAGAGAATTCCACAGATTAACCCCCCTTACTGTGAAGAACACTTTTATTTCTTTAAGGTGGAATCTTTTTACTTCTAACCTCAAGGGATGTCCTCGTATCAGTTGAAAAACTCTTGGCACAAAAAGCTCCCCTGACAAATCTTTATACTGACCCTGGGTGTATTTATATAGAGTAATTATATTCCCTTTTAGATGCTTTTTTTACTAGAGAAAATAAGTTTCATTTGGTTAGTCTTTCTTCATAACTTAGCCCCTCTATTCCCCAAAACTGTACTCCATATTCCAAATGAGGGCGTAAGAGGGATTTGTATAGTGGCAGAATTATATTTGCGTCCAATATTTTATTTGCCAATATTTTATTTGCCTTTGCAGCTGCTGCTTGGCTTTGAGCACTGTTACCTAGGTGGCTGTTCACAAGCACTCCCAAATCCCTTTCAATATCTGATACCCCTAGATGTGCTTCATTAAGTTTATAAATTGTATGGCTATATTTCCTTCCCAAAAGCCTTACTTTTATTCATGTTAAATCTCATCTGCCATTTAGTTGCCCATTTCTCTAATTCATGCAAATCCCTTTGGAGGGATATATATATATATATATATATATATATATATATATATATAAGTATATCATTTTCTGATGTAATTACCTTGCACAACTTTGTATCATCAGCAACAATGGAGACAATACTTTCCAGTCCTACTTCTAAGTCGTTAATAAATATGTTAAAAAGGAGAGGACCTAAGTACTACTGCACCCTGAGTAACCCCACTTACCACATAAGTCCAATCGGAGTATGTTCCATTTACAACAACCCTTTGCTTCTTGTCTTTTAGCCAGCTCTCAATCCATGAGCAGATATTTACTACAATTCCTGTATCCCTTAGTTTGCATAATAGTCTCCCATGTGGCACTGTATCAAAAGCCTTTGCAAAATCTAAACAGACTACATCCACTGAGTTGCCTTCATCCAGGTTCCTATTAACCTCCTCATAGAAACTAATTAGATTTGTTTGACATGACCTATCCCTCATAAATCCATGTTGGCTACTACTTATAATCCTGTATCGATTAGACATATTCTTGTATATGATCCCTTATTAACCCTTCTAAAAACAGAAATGAAACTCACTGGTTTATAATTCGCCAGATTTGCTCTTGCTTCTTCTTAAATACAGTTATCACCTCCGCTTTTCTCCAGTCATCTGGTAGCGACCCCATGTTGAGTGAATATTGAAAAATTAGATATAATGGTTTGGCTTTTACAGAGCCCAGTTCCCTCAGTACCCTTGGATGTATTCCATCAGGACCCGGGGCTTTATTAACATTAATTTTTTCCAACCTCTTTTGGACTTCTTCCTGCGTTAACCAATTATTTGGTGAAGGTAGTGTAGCCCCATTATGGTGCAGTGTACCAACCACTGGTACCTCCCTTGTGTATACCGAAGAAAAGAACCTATTTAGCTCATCTGCCTTTTCCTGGTCACTAATTATCAGACAGCCTGTGCCACATTGTAATGTTCCTATAGCTTCCTTCCTGGCCTTCTTCCCATTAATATATTTCCTTGTACTCCCGTAAAGCAGTCTCTGTGCCCTCTAGTTTGTATAATTTAAATGCCTGTTTTTTGCTCTGTATCCTGATCTTTAAATCATTGTTAAGCAACATTGGATGGGATTTACTCCTTTTACTTTTATTCCCACATGGTATATGCCGATGTGTATGTATATTAAGTAAAGATCAATTAAGCAAGGCCGTAACTATCCATTTAGAAACAGCCAAAGGAAAATGAGACTGTCATCATTAAGTCAGTCTAAGATGGAGGTTAAATGTCAATCAATTAGCATTTGGAGGTCAGATATGCGATCAGACTCGCAAAACCGCCCAACACAAAATAATAAAAATGAATGCTGACACTGTTCTAGTCCATGTGGATATGATATGATATGTATTAATTCCAAAGATCGAAATAAACTTGAAATGAAACAAAAAAAAAATGTTTTTTATTGCCGATTTGCGAGCTTGAGACTGTTGTGCCAATAATCATAATGTATTTCATCGCTTTCCCCATAATTTACAGTGCAGTATTGATTTTATTTGCTTTTGCGGTGCTACGGATATGTCTTTAACCCCTTTGCGGGTCTTCTCTAGCACTCATAGGATTTTCTTCTACATTTGCAGTTTACGGGTATGAAAACATTTGCAGGCTTGAGGAATTGTAGCAGTTGAATAGCGATTCGCGATTTTAACGATCGGAACTCTTACGGACGTAAAAGATCAAAGGCTTCAATAGGCTGTATTATCCGCAAGGTTTTCAAGCCTGTAACACGTTAGCCAATTTCATCTAGCAAAAAAACGCCAATTGAATAGCGAATTAGCTTACGCCCTCCATAATGGGCTCCAGTAACTTACAATTGCTCAATTGAATGAGGCTCCAGGTCAGTTTCAAATACCAATACGTTTTTTTAAAAGGATCAATCTCCTTTGAAGCTTGTTTTTCAGGCTACTTTTTGTTTAAATGTCATTATCATCCTCCACTGAATTGATCCTAATCTAGTAATACTCTAATCGAAAACTAGACACAGCACTCAACTTAATATGGATATATATACCCAAAACTCGTACAGAGTAAAGTACACAAACCTTATTTTAAGGAAAGAAATATGTTAAAATGCCCAGTTGCCCCTAATCCTGGATAAAACCACTATATAAATGTAATTGAGTCCAAAAATATACAAAGACACTGGTTTACAGATGTTTCTCTTCCCAAAGGGGTTTAAAAGTGGCTTATGCAGACTATGAAAGGTAAGGTATCTTCATTGATGTTATTATTTGTAAAAGTCTTTGTATGTGAATTGGCTAAATATAAATCTATATATCTATCTATCTATCTATCTATCTGTCTGTCTGTCTGTCTATCTATCTATCTATCTATCTATCTATCTATCTATCTATCTACTGTTTATATATATATATATATATATATATATATATATATATATATATATATATTCACCAAAGTTATAAATAGACAAGGTTAATTAGTTAGGTGAGAAATATGATCTGGCCATCATATCATGCACTTGATCCCTGAATGGGTAACCCAAGTAAAGCCATTGTCACCTCTAGAATCCTATATAAACCGGGCATTTTCTCTCTCTGTTACAGATCTATCACCTTACAGGTACTCTGCTTTTTCCTGCATTCTCTCCTCCAGACATACAAGGTAAGTGGCTGCACACGCTCTAGTTTCTTGGTATATGACCAGTCTACTATGAGCCTGATTGTTATGACATAGCATTTATTTATCACAATATATAGCCTTTTCTATCTTTTTATAAATAGCTAATGCGTTTAGGATATTTTTTTTAAATATTACAAGGAACAATAGTATATAGTTTATATTGATTTTTTTATGTTTTATTTTCCCATTTTAAATAACTGATTATTAAATAACAATAAAAGAATGAAATGGAAAATATTAAAATATGATAATTCAGTTATGCATTATTTGAAGTTATTTATATTTTTATGCATTTTCTGTAAACTACTTTCCTTTGTCAAATCAAAAAAGCAACAATCATAGAATTATCTCTAATTACATTTTCAGCACTTTCACAACTAACTTGAGGTTAGGATCTCAAGTGCATCTCACATCATCTCTTGATTTACAATGTTCTATTTCCTATGGGGAAAACAGCTATTCTCACCTTATCTTAGCGCTTCTCACCTCATATCAGATGAGAAAGGGTTTGATAAATCCCCCTAATATCTGATTTAGTAAAATTGAGATATGCACCTGGTGCAAACACTTTGCATGCAGCATTTAATGTTTTTACAATTTGTTCTTTAATTATTTGACAAAACATTGTTACATCCCAAATATTTTACTGCCCTAATGGGATATTATCTTGACTATCACAGTAATGGGGTGAGAAGGGCTTAAATTACAATGGTCACTACTGCATATAGAGCATATGGAATGGTGATGCTTATCACAGTCACTGTGATGATTAATAATTTTCGGTATTCAAAAGTGCCAATGATTTTCTGTATTCATTTGACAAGCAAATAAAACAAATGTTCTGTGGTAAAGTATTTTATATTAAATACATAAAAAAAGAATTTATTCAAGAATAAAAACTCTTGAGACAATCATGTAATTATACATACATTGGTAAAATATATATATAAAAAAAAAGTTATAACGGCACAGTATAAAAAAGTCCTTGAAAATAGTAAAAATCCCCCCCCCCCCTCCAAAAAAAGACCTTAACAAGCCAGGATATAAGGGAAATCTAAAGGTAATGAGGGGGCTAAAAATAGGAAACTCAGTATATATTGTAAAAAGTATGAGCTCCATATAATAACTAAATTACATAATATGTTCTAAGAGGGTCCTTAAAAATAAAATACAAAAAATATAAAAATCAATTAAGCTTGAGGCCCCTTCCATAATAGGAACCAAATATTTATAGTAAAATGTATGAGCTCCATATAGTAAATAAAGCAGTTAATATATTCTAAGAGAGTCCTTAAAAAGAAAATACAAAACATTAAAAAAAAAATCAATTAAGCTTGAACTTTTGTCTATCTAAGGTGTTTTGCAAATTAACTTTCTCTGGTTATTACCTCTTCTCAGCCTTGCTCACCTTCTCTCAAATAAGAAAATGCTTAGTAAATTCCCCCAATGTCTGATGTAGTAAACCTGAAATATGTATCCACTTGGTTAATAGAATTAACAAGGAAATCTAAGTTGAGGACAGTTGACAATTTAATGTAGGGTTAAGGTTTTATCTTTTTTTTTTAAATATTTTAATAAATAAATGTTATGTATATTCTACTATATATTTTCATACTCCATCATAGGTTATGTGAAGTAATTGGCTGAAGGCTGTGATGACAAATTCCTATGGGAAACATCAGAGCCATTCAAAGTTCTTCATGGCCACTGTGAAGGCTTAGTAAATATAGGAGATTGTTTCAAACATTTCAGCTAATTTAAAGCAGCGTATTGGTCAGTCAAGTATGTCTGGCATTCACTAATGGTTTAATTAGTTTCAAATATGTATTGTGTGTGCTTTTATGGCATTTTGAAGAACATTATTTGATATTTGGAAAATTATTTGTAGAAAGTAAACAAAATAAATAAATTAATGAATTATTATAAGAAATTGTTTTTATTCTTAACCCAATATGTGTTACCTGAGTAATATTGCATGCAGATACGATTACTATTCAGTTCTATCGAAATTGCTTAAACTCTGGAATGCAAACTTTGCTAAGAAGCCCAGAAATGTTTATCACAAAGATTCTGTTATAATTATGAGGTCCATAATGGGCAACAACTTACTCTAGATCTCCATATTCCTAAAGTGATAATTAATATTGGTACAGAACCCTCAAAGAATAAGACAGAAAGCAAGATGCATTTCCACAGTTTTAAAAGTAGATTTTTTGATTAACCCTTCTGATACTTCTTTATCAT
Organism: Discoglossus pictus; assembly: GCA_027410445.1. Lineage (NCBI taxonomy): Eukaryota > Metazoa > Chordata > Amphibia > Anura > Alytidae > Discoglossus > Discoglossus pictus. The sequence continues at coordinate 85,866,111 of CM050172.1, forward strand.
GCAAAGCTTTTCTTCTCTAATTACCTATATGCAGCCTGCTTTATATTTTGGCTCCTCACTTATTAAATGTACAGCTCACTTATAGCTGTGAATTCTAATGTTAACATTTTTTTTTAACTATGAAGTATTAATGTGAAGCTACAGTAAACACATCAGTTAATCTACCGCATAATAAATTCATATGATGGGCATTTTAGTAATAAATAAAGTTGGCGACCCCATAATCAGCTGTATATTATTTATGATTCTGATATATTTTCTCTTGTTTTTCTCCCACAATGTCCCATCATGACTCTTATGATCCAAATCCCTCTCAACATTCACAGTACCATCCCAATCACACTATAATAATATCTCACTTCACATTAGACACTCTTAATTTATTAACAGAGATTATTAATTTTGTAGAAAGGTAATCCTATGGGATGATCTGACTGTTTACATATATATTTTGCCTTTTTATTGATCCCTAGAGGTCCTACATTTTATAGTGAACTTGTAAGATGGCAACCAAATTATTTTGCACTGGGAACTTCCATCCATTAGTTCTGCAATTGAAATAAAGAAAACAAAATGCATTAATAAATAATACTGTAAAATAAATGGAAGACAATGAGCAGCATTTTACTTTGGTTCTCTGTTCAAGAAGACAAGTGGTTGAGCTACCAATATTTTATCTATTTATTTAAAAAATACCACTACCATTAGTCACAGTTACAGACAGATTATTGATAAATTTATCAGCAGTAGAAATTTGCTCTACTGGAATTTATAGATGAAAATATAACATGTCCATGTAATATCATGTCAAAAATCTTCTGGGCCAAAGTGGTGGTCCCTATGACCATGAGAAGGTAACCAGCCAGTCCTAACTCAAAAAAGTTGAGTCGCTGCTGAATTTTGTACAGATGGCAAGAAGACATGCTGTTTTTTCTTTTCTATTTATGTTATGGTTTATACCACTACATTGGTACCCTACATAGTGACCATATCCTAAAAGGTTAAAGTAGACAAGCTTTATACATTTGTGAAGTATGGATAAAAAAAACCTTAACAACTATGCATGCGTTTTTTAATTTTGCAGATTTTGCTGGGGTTATGGGGGTGCCATCTTTGACTGTTAGTCTGACAGTAGCTTGCGAGGGATATCCTACTTGGACTTATTCCTCTACTTAGTTCTATTATCAAGTAGCTATTTATCGCTGTAGGCATTCTAAATAAACATTAAACAAAGAGAAACAAAGGCAACTTTTAGGGTAACTGTCCTTCAGTATGCGGTATATAGGCCGTATGTCTGCGGGCGTGCTATTCATTTGAACAAGCCTGCAAGTTACGGCCAAACTCCAAAGCCGTAAACTCGTATGTAGTCGTTCATGCACTCGTATGTAGTAGTTCAGGGCGGGAACAGGATCAATTAAGCAAGGTCGTAACCACCCATTTTGAAACAGCCAATAAAACATGAGACCGCCATCATTACAGCAGTAAAACATAGAGGTTACATGTCAATCAATTATGTTTCTCGCAAAACCGCACTGTAATCTGAGCTCATGTTTAGGACTCTTAAAACTAACATAGGAAATGGCAAAATAAGAAAATATTATCCCTGTCTAGTGAAACAAGCCCCCCTCCCCATATATATATATATATATATATATATATATATATATATATATATATAGTAAATAAAAAGTACATCTGTGTTCACATTTGAATGTCTAAAGCAAGTTAAAAAACCTGTTTCCAGCTCAGCGTTCCGAGAAAAACAGTTATTACACTGCATTCTGGGAAGTTGAGCTGGGACACACGAATGTGGCCACAAATGCCTCGCTCTTCATTCCGTAGCCATTATCAAACATATCTTCCTTTAAGCGTATGCATGCTGTATTACACAGCTTTAATGCAAAGCCAAGGTTGGAATAAACACAGGCTGAGTATCCAATCCATGCATAGCTGTTTCAAGCTTACTGGCTATCATCAGCATGGAGCTAGATCTCAGCCTGTGTTGTAGAAATTATGAGTAGGTAGTTCACCACAACAATCATTTATAATATGGTGGGCAAAAGAGCGATAGAAGCCCTTCACCGTACAGTAGTACAGTAAATAAAAAGTACATCTGTGTTCACATCTGAATGTTTAAAGCAAGTTAAAAAACCTGCTTCCAGCTCAGAGTTCCGAGAAAAACAGTTATTACACTGCATTCTGGGAAGTTGAGCTGGGACACACAAATGTGGCCACAAATACCTCACTCTTCATTCCGTAGCCATTATCAAACATTTATATCTTGCGTGTATATTTATTATATATATATATATATATATATATATATATATATACAAGAGAGACTTTGCTTAGATTCAAATATAATGTAAAGGGATATTAATCCAACATAGAAAGAATCAAAGGCTAATTAAAAAGCTTCTCATAATGTTGACTATGGCCACTAAATGTAAATGGTGTAATTAATATTTTCATTCAACCCCTTAGAAGTAATGGTATTCAACAAAAAATCCATCTACCCTCAGCCCTTAATAGGGCATTCTCAAGATCACCTCCTACTCTCTGCTCGCCATTCCGATGTACCTTTTCCCACATAAAGGCAATATATTATGCCAGCAGAGCTACAATTATTAAAGTGATTGAAAGTATTGTCTTATCAACCCTACCACACCCTATATAGATACACACACCCTGTAGTTTAATAATTGTAGCACTACTGGCATCCGTGCATATCTTTTATACTCACTCGCAGGGGTACCTCCACTTCACTGACTAGGGGCTCAGAAAAAGTAATTAATCTAAGTAAGCTTATGATGAATTTGTTCAATTCTTCTTCTACGTCCAGGAGTGGCTGTCATTTTCTTGTGCACCTTAGGCATGATTCCATGTTTTGAAGTTTTGATGTTTCCTTATATTGGTATAACACCGAGACACAGTCAGCTTGTTAGTGTGTAGATCACATAGGCTTATATTTTAGTCTCTTTTGTAGTCCAGAACGTGTGCTGTTCAGGCATGTGTGCCGACCATAAAGGCTAAAATCTCAGGAAGGTTTTTGCAATGTGAACACACTATACTAAGGTAAGGCTTAGCTGTTATGTTTTCTGAACCCAGTAATAAGTACAATCAATAGTTTATTATTATTATTATTATTTATTAACTTGTATTTGTAATGCGCCAACTTATTCTGTAGCGCTAAAAAAAGGGTAGATACAATAAAAAAAAAACTTAACAAATTACAAAAAAATGGAGGGCCCTGTTATTGAGTTTAATGTCAATCACACATAGTGCTTTCTCTACAGCACCCAATACTGAAGACTCGCAAACTTGCATTCTAAAGGGTATTGGTGAAATATGGAAAGGAGAGGTAAAATATATTGAGTAAGTTACAGCTGAAGGTGATAAACTTATTTAAATAGATGAGTTTTTAGTGAGGGTTTGAACGATTTGAGGCAGGAGGATAACCTAGTGGAGCGAGGCAAGGAGTTCCATAGAATAGGGGCAGCACAAGAAAAGGCCTGAAGGTGGGAATGAGAGGAGGTGATAAGAGAGGAGAAAAAAAAGATCATTAGCAAAGCAAACGGGACGGTTGGGAGAGTATTTAGATACAAGAGCAGAGATAAAAGAGGGTGCATTATTATTGAGGGCTTTATATCTTAGGGTCAGGATTTAAAATTGTATTCTCGAGGCTATAGAAAACCAATGGAGCGACGGTCAGAGAGGAGCTGCAGATTAACCCCTTTGAGCTGTGAGGTTCCCAAAATGGGCAGCTCACTATCGTTTGTGTATGTTTGCATTCTCATATAAGTCTGTAACAGCCTTTGAACTCTTAAGATGGGAGCAACTTATATTACACTTGAGACAAACAACTTGTAGCTATTGTTTTTATATCTAATTGTTTTACTAAAGTGTGTTTTGCTATACTCGTGGTAATCCTGGGATTAAGAGCTATCTGTATGAGGACTACTTTACTTTTGCTAATACCTAGAACCCACAGTTATAATTCGTCAGTACTGATTGGTTAAACACGTCAGGGGATGATTATTTAGATACCAATGCTAAATTTAGCAATTTACTGCTTGGTTATAGTGATTACATCAGACAGATTATCAAAGGATTAAGACATTATTTATTTTGGAGGTTTACCACTTTAAGGGATACCTAGTAGTTTTTGGTTACAATCCTAGGGCGATATGTCTTTATAACTCCAGTTATATTAACGGACATACATATTGTTGTCCATTGCTTTAAATAAAGTTTCCTATTTTTCTTTGATTTAATATTTAAGGAACAAGGGAACAATGTTAGGAACAAGGGAACAATGTCCGTAGCCATTAAAGCAAAACTGAATACAACATTGAAATCTAGACAGTATTTATTTCTTCTAACCCGTGTAAAAACATTTTGCAGATTATCAATAGTGCACCCCATATGTATTAATTTGTCCTTTAAAGGGATATGTATGTTTCTGGGCTTTCAGATGTTTCCTAATAAACAGCTATCGATTAGTAGAAAAATATCTATTATATCGAAAAGTTGAATGTACTTACATATTTATATGCTAGATACTGATATGTAGATGTGCAAACCCCTAGGAAGCTTACATAAAGTGTACCCTGTAGGGGTACAGGGTGGGGCCTCTAAAGTAAATGATGATTGGTGGGGTCACAGCTGAAATTGCCCAAAAGGAGACAGGCAGAGAGAAAAAAACAGACAGCAATTGCCAGATTGTGATACAAATGTTTCAGTCTTTACTTCCTCTTGATTGGCCAAAACAATTTTTCAAATTGTATACCAATTTAGCCTGGGTTTGGAGGGTATTAACCCTGAGTTTCAAATGACACAAATTAAAAGATATTTTGCTTACTTCAAGGTAAGTGTTTAAATGCTTATTTTGGTATTTTTTCATTTAAAAAAATGTTTTTATACACTACTAATTCTCCTTTATCAGATGCACTCATAATGCAGCTCACTTACATATCCCTTTAAGTTTTTTTGGATATCAACTTTGTAGGGTTCACTGTTCGGTTGTTTTGTTGTAGCTTCCTCAGTTTTATATTTGTTAATTGATAAATAAGATGCCCACACGTATTCTAAAATACATCATATTTTCCGTATAAAACTCTAATATATTCTGTAGCCCTATAAAATGTGATATCAAAAGTACAAAAATAAATGACTTCATATTTGAATGACGACTAAAACAAATCTACAATAGGGTATACAGTAAATTTGGGGGGTCGGAATTAGCAGGAATAGTAAAAATGTCACCAGAAATAGCCAGTCTGGAGACAAGCTAAGCAGCCTATGAAATGATCTGATTAATCGTCTGTCCTCATGATGGGTTGCAATTCTATTTCTAACAGATTCACGATGAGCCTCACAGATGTCCTGAGTGCTGCTGATATTTCTGCCGCCCTGAGGGAGTGCCAAGGTAAGGAGGTCCCTATATACACTGCTATGTATTATTTATTCTGTACTGTGGGACTTCCCATTAAAGGACTACTGCAATTTGGGAAAATAATCACATGTTTGTGAGAGATGGTACAAAACTAACACATTAGAAGCATTGTGAGCCAGGAGCGTAAAATCATTTTTAGATTTGTTTGTGTCTAGTGCCATCCATATTGTCTCTCCTCACCATTGCCTACTAGTTTGGAGCCAGAGGGGGTGGCACTACCACTACAAAAGTGATGGGTAGGGTGGTATTGTGGTATTATTGATTAGCTCAGATTTTAGTATTTTACAACTTCCCATACCCTGCACATGCTCACAAGAATGCAGTTACAAGATCTGCAAATCCTACTTTATATATTCTGTACTGAACAGCAATAACATACATGCCAGCCCCTAGACACCAACAGAGTCTGCTACAATTAAGAATTTCTCCAAGAATACTTTTATTCAGTTGCTAATGTTCATAGGGCCTTATGCTAATCCCTGAAAAAGCACTTTTTTTACTGCAGAGTAAATCCTACCTAGCTATGTTAATCCTCTATCCCTAAAACATTGCAAACAAACTCCTACGGGTCACTGCTTCAAGTTAACTTTCACAGTTGAAAAGCAAGGCATAAATCTCCATTTAGTTTAACACTGACAATAAATTATGAGTTACTCCCGGACACTCTGACACCCAAATCCTATGATAATAAGATTTTACGGATCACTCGCAAATCAGGGCACTGCCGTAATTGAAAAAGCAGAGACCACTTGCGAGTAGTTTTCATACCTTTGCTGAGTCCCCTAGATGCATTTAAAGTGACAATATAGCACAAAAAGCACTACAAAATGATGACATTTCAACATTATTTAACACTTAACAATCCAATATCAATATATGTGTCATTAAAAAATATGTGTTAGTATTAAGCCCATTTTATGATAAAAACTACAGGGTAATGAAACATCCCAGTACTCAAGGGGTTAATACAAGTCACAAAACCATGTTGCCTAGGTACAAATGCTCTGATACATTGTCTAGAAAAACCCCTGTTATCCGGCACCTATGGGGACTCCCTATTTACGGTTAATCGGGAGTCCTTAAATTTAAGGGTCTAAACAACCATTAAACCCCCAAAAAAACCTCAAAATGCCTTTAAAAATTATATATAAGATTTATGGTGTTTCCATTTCCTATTGGCTCCTATAGCACTGTCTCAAGCATAAAGTTTGGTTTGGCTGCTCCCTGCACAAAAATCTGTTGCATCTAACACATGATTTACGGCTCTTGGCTGTGTGCCCTATTGTGGGGGAGCTAAAGTTTAGACTACAGCTATAACTTGCATAGGGCCCATTGTTTGTTATAGACAGATCAAAGGTCCCAGCTGTTGCAGAAATTAAAGTAAATATATACAATAAATATCATCACACCTGGTTGTTAATAAACCTTTGTAAAGCAAACCACTGAAGATCTGCGGCTTAAGAGCGAAAAAAACCTATAGGACGTGAAAGTTTGAACTGCGCGCCTGCAAATTCTTTTGATCTGTCAAGCCTGTAACTGTTCCGTTTGAAAATTGCTATTAAATTGCAATGAATTCACTGGCGTTCAAACCCGTAACGCGCAAATGGAGCCCAAAAGCCCACGGGTACTAGAGAGGACCCGCAAGGGGGTTAAAGTCCTATCCGTAGCACTGTAAATTCAATATCAACACATTACTGTACTTAATATGAAAGTGATGTTAGGTATTAGAATTAATAGAACAACATTCTCAAGCTTGCAAATCCGCAATATAAAATAATTTTGTTAATGTTTAATTTCCGTGTTATATCGATTCCGGCAACCAATGTGTTAATACATATAATAGAACTCGCATGGACTAGAATATCCTATTTACTGATTTATTAATATTGCATTATTTCTTGAATGCGGGTCCGATCGAAACTCGTGACTGAAATCTGTAATACTTTGAAATACAACCTTCATTTTTCGGTGATGTCATGATGATGATCACTTTTTCTATTGGCTCCCTCTAAACCCGTAACTACGGGTTTGACTAATTGATCATACTCAGGCTGCACATGTAACGTGCGCAAGAATGGTTTACGGGTTTGCGTCTCTGGCCCCTAGCACTCGGCATGGTTTAATTTAATAGCTCTGTAACGCAGCCGAATTTCAAGCCCACATTCATTGCAGGTCGAATTTAATGAGGCTGAGAGTCTTCAAAAAGAAGATTTAAAAAAAAAAATGGTTTTATGTTGTTCTATTGTAGTTAGTTTATGACATATTTCACCAACATGTGAGATTTTTCCTAAAATATGATGGTCCGTTAAGTGTAAGTTTTAGTATATTTTTTAACACTCATTTGATTGGTTTATAGCGCTTTTGCCTTCAAAAATTAAACCAAATGAATGATATTTTGTTATTTTGTATACATTATTTGAATACAACTATTTTTTGTCTTCTGTTATTTAGCTCCTGATTCATTCAACCACAAGAAATTCTTCACAACGAGCGGTTTAACAAAGAAGACTGCAGCCCAAGTGAAAGACATCTTCCGTATCATAGACAACGACCAGAGCGGGTTTATTGAAAAACCGGAGCTCCAGTAAGAATTATTTAAAAAAAAACATTTCCTGCATTAAGGCACAGATTAAAATGTATTTGACAAAAAAAGACAATAATGGAATAATATTTTATGTTCTGAAGACCAACAAGGCTCAAGTAAAGATGCACAAAATTAAAGAGACGCACCCAAAAATCAAGTTAATTTTTGCATTAATTGTAAAGAGCAAGAAAGCTATTGTGCTAGTCATTTTTGTAATTCATGAGATATTCAGCATTGTTGGATCAGCATTATTATGCATATCAGTGTCTCTTGAATACTAAATAGCTACTTTGATGTGCTAATTAGTAACACAGTCTGCTGTGTGTGCCAAGTTTATCAAGGTGTTAGATCCCCTCCCCACCCTACACATTAGGAAATAGTACCACATATTTATTTTTCCCAGTTGTAAATCTTACTCCCCTTAATGCATCTACCCACTTAACGTCATCTCACCCCCAAACTCACAACATAATTTTCCTCATGTTCCACATTCGTCATTCCACTTCCTACCTTTCTCTCTCCACTGTCCATCTTCCATTCCCCATTTCCCTCTCCCCACTTCTCATTTCTGACTCCACACTTTCCATCTCCAACTCCCAACTGTCCATCTTCCATTGCCGACATGCTTCTCCCCACTTCCATCTTCCCTCTCCTTACTGTTTATCTTCCTTTCTTGACCATCAATGTCCCTGTAGCCCATCTTTCTCTCCCATTGTCCATCTCCCTTTCCTTAATTTGTATCTTCATCTCCAGAATGTCAATTTATTGCTCCCTCAACCTCTTTTCAATCTCCATTTCCCTCCTATCACTATGCATCTTCACTTCTCCATCTTTCCTTCTCCCTCATAACATCGTCATAAGATGTGTATACCAGTGTATGACAGTTGGAGCCAATCGGAGTCTGTGAATATACTTCCTCTGGAACAGTTGTTCCAAATCACCAACCTCAAGGCATAGCAACAGGCCAGGATATGAGAACATCCCTACTTTAGCACAGATGTTACAAACAAACTGACTAAACTAGTGGTTAGCACAGATGTGCTGTTATTATTATAGTTATCATTATTATTAGTCTTATTATTATTATTTATAAAGCACAAGCATAATCCATTGTGTGAAATACAGAGGATACAGTGAATTGCATACTGGCATTGCTCTTGTAAGACCTTACAGTCTAGGAATATTCTTAAAAATTGGCCTTGAGTAAAAGAGTTGAGAACCATCTCAATAGTTCAATGTGATTGGCTGCACGGGCTAAAAAAATTTCAACAATTTCCTTTGCACAGGTATTAAAAATACATTTTGATTTTTTTAATTAAATTATCTGCTGTTTTAGGTATATTTATTTAGAGACCTTGCAGCCAGTTTGGTCTTCATTATCCCTTCACTTTTATTTAAAGAAAATATTTTGCTACCCTAGCTTCAGAGAATCCACATACTCAGTTTCCTGGGTGTTTTAATAGATCAGCCTGAAACCCAAAGCTCACTTCAGTCCAAAATAATCTGAGTGACTGGTGTAGGTTACAAGTCGCTGTCTCCAGAGAGGAACTGTTGGTGTGGCTGATAATGCTGTTGGCAACAAAGACTACAGGCCGGAGCCAGGAAACCAACACTAATGTTTGCTTTTCTCCTTAGGTTCTTCCTTCAGCGTTTCGACCCCAAGGCCCGGTTGCTAACAAGCAATGAGACCACAGAATTTATGGCCTCATGTGACCATGACGGAGACGGGAAAATCGGAGCAGATGGTAAGCTATTGATAATGGATCAAAACTCAGAATGGTCAGGTGCCCAGGTACATACACGTAAGAAACGGATGTCATGCACTAATTTAGTAATTTTGCTCAGATGAATAAGATAAAGAAAGAAAGACTTGTACTTAAAGGCATATCTAAGTTTGCTGGAGTCTGATAGAGGAGAATTAATAGTATATTAAAACATTTTTTTTTGCATGAAACAATACAAAAATAAACATTTTAACACTTACCTTGAAGTTAGCAAAATGTCTTCTAATTTCTGACAGTTGAAAATTAGGGTTAACACTCCCTCCAAACCCAAGCTAAATTAGCATAGAATTAAAAAAATCATTTTGGCCAATCAGGAGAAAGTAGAGGGAGCTGATACATTTCAATAAACCTCTGGGGTTCTTGTTTGTGCTGCAAAGTAGCCTGGGGTATGTAGTGTGACTGTCGTGAAGGGTGTGGGCAGCACAGAAAGAGAGCAGACACTGCAGCAGGATACACATCCCAGCATTGACTTCAGGGCTGAAATCAGTACTCTCCTATTGGCTGAAGAAGGCACACAAGGTGTGTAATGAGTTAAAAATTGCTCCCCTAATGCTGTATGCTGACTGGGTGGGGATCAGATGCCAGTGTAGACATCCCTGAAGTGTCAAAATAATCATTAGGTATTGAGGTATTTTTCAAAATAAAATGTTTGATGAAATGTGCTGCATACATAAATTATGCTTTTTGCATAAAGAGTGCAAAAATCTAAAAACCCAGGAAACATGTATATGCCTTTAAGGGACCACTGTGGATTGGGGAAAACGCCATATGTTTCTGAAGCTTGTCACGAATAAACAACATTAGTAGCTTTTGTAAGCCATGATCATAAAAGCATTTGTAAGGCTTGGAGACTGGGATCATTTTTATTATCTATTCAAGAGTAGAAGGAGAAGGCAGAGGTTCCTGATTGATTGGTGGATTCAAGTATCATCTCAGCATTGGAAACCTCCCCCTTGCCCACTAATAGGCTTAGCTGAGTAAACTTGCAAGCCTTGCCTGAACTACACTCCAATCGCCCCTTGTGACTTGAAAAGTACATGTGCTAAAATTAAGATTTTCACTGAAAATTATTTTTATGCACATGACGTACATAGCTGCAAAGGTTGCTTGTTTGTTGCAAACTGAATAAATATGTGAAATGTTTGCTAACTTACATAAAATTCCTGCAACTGAACCTCTATGGTTAATTCTTCACCCACATCTTTTTCTTCTCTCTTGAAATTAAAAAGTCTATGAAAGTATATTTTTTATACGTACCAATAAAATTATGAATAGTGAGAATTATTAAAAGAAAGTTTAATTTTGTAACGAAAAAATACCTTTAAATTTACTGAATTTTGGTTGTCACTCAGCTCAAGATCCGCTAGATCCGCCCACCAGACTGGTGTTGTTATCATGACGTAATTAAAACATTACTTTATTAATGGATTCCTTTTGCATATGATTTCTCATGCATCAATAGAGTTTGGCTGTTTAGAGATAGACAACTCAAAAACCATGTGCAAAACCAAGTCAATTATCCAGGAAACCATTAATTAATCATGTGTTTATGATTCAAAGAAGTAATGGGACTGGGGAGGGAATATATGTTTAATAAATATATTTGCTTTTTGATATATATAGTTCACTTGTTCCCTTAGGATACTTCTTATTAAATGTAAAATTATTTATTTGTAACTGCACTTAGATTTTGGCCAAATATCTACTCTGTTTTAAAAGTGTACAATGAACAATGTTCGAGGCCAAGGGATAAGATAACAATCCACTTGAAACAAGGTACAAGAAAGTGACATTATACTGGTAAAACATCTTATGTCCTTGATAATCACCAGACTGCATCTTATAGTACATTAGATTATACGGTCTAGAAGCTACACCACAAGACCACATGGACCAGTCCTATATGGTTGACCATGCTGTTTGCCAACCAGAACAGTAAAACTCTGTGAGGGATAGAAGGAGGGATATAATCATGGCAGCCAACTAGAGGCAAATTGTATTAATTCATAAATGAATATTACTGAGATAAAATGTTTTATTGTAAAAGATTCAACTTTTACTTTTAGAGGGTCATGGCTTATTTTAACCAATATTGTGTGAATTTAAGAGGAAGAGTGTAATGGATGCAGTGGTAAGAAGAAGGACATGGTGGAAGGTGGAAATAAGGGGAGAAAGATATCTGGATTATTTAAAGAGCAAAAAAAAGAGAGAAAGAGTGAATTTAAAGAGTAAAATAAACATTTTAGTCTACCACAATATTGTGCCCACTAACACCTTACTATAAATGCTACTGTAGTTGTTCTACTTGGAGCATTTTCCAATGTTGACAATAATGGCGTCCCTTAATTTAGTGCCAGAGACACGAGCAGCTGAAATTACTCAATTAAGTTCAACAGGAAACTATATGGAATTGGACCAGCATCCCAAGTTTAGATTCTGTGTTGGCAGTCAGGGAATCTAACTGTGCCACGTCCTCTCCTGACAGCCAAGCATGTTTCAGTGCCCTACGATCTGACTGATACCTCTCTAATTCTGGTTGCTAATGGGTTAGAATTGTAATAGTCTGTAGTAGTCTTTAGGAAAAAAATGTTTAGAAGGGTTATATATCAAAAAATAGGTATGACCCTAACTCAAGTTTTAATTACATACTCATTTTAGTACCCAATCAGTTGGAGATATTTTCAATGGACAGTTAAGTTAAACCAAATGTGAAAATATTTGTATATTCTATTTTTTCATGAATAATAGTGAATTTATCAGGAATTTGAGCTTGTACCCAGTTTTAGAGGCAGTCATTAGCTGATGTTATGAGGCACTGAAAAAATTGCTCTAAAATGTTAATCTCTATCACTATCTAATTCCCTGAGAATCAGTTTGTATACAATGAGCAAGGCTCTTGCAAATTATAGCACTGGAAAATCAACGTTGATATAAAATTGACTAATTATTATAATAGCTATGCTCATTAGAATTCTATAAATGTAAACTTGAATATAATATCAATTAAACCAGTCATAGCTATTATTTTATGACGCCTCAATGGGAGATCTACTAATACTTCTTTACTGTATTTGATATCTAGAGTTCCAGGAAATGGTCCATTGCGAAGCTCCCTGAGAAGGACGCAGCCTGGTGACCGGTCTGTAAGGCAAGGTCCATGAAAACCCGCCTTCGGCACTCCAGTTTTAGTCATTCCTCACTTCGACATGTGAAATGTTGGGTGTAATGCGATGCACCAGTTGAGGGCCTTCTTAAGGCATAATAAGATATTATGGGAGCCCTACCCAACATGTTTAATTTCCCAATAAAATATAAACCATCTGAAAACTGTCTTACATGTCTGTTTTTGTAATCAGAGAATATTAAATAAATGGTTGGTAAAAGGGTTTTTGAGATCTATTTGCTAAACTTACTTAAAATAAGCTAAGACGCAGAGTTTTTTATGACTTACGCACTTCATAAAGTACTTATCATTACTTATAGTTTAAAATTATACCACTTACACCCTTCATTTTTTTACTCCACTTAATCATCACCCTTTTAATCCTGAACAAATTTCCTTCTCCTGTCTTTATTCTCCCAGCTTTACCCTCCTCAGCTGAGATACCCAAATCTTAGTTTATTGATTCATAATCATTATTTACATATATTTAATCACTCAACCCAGCCATTGTGATGGATGACTGCTGCAAACACTAGAAATCTATATCTATAAAATACATTTTCATTATAAAACTCTCTTTTGTTTAACCGTTGGTCCTAGTGCAGTTGCCCATACTGTTATCTCATGTTGTTTTCTTACTGGACTGCAACAATATTACTGGGATTTCAGTCTGCTGGTTCCATCTCCCATTTGGTTCACAGAAAACTGTTCTACAGTATTAAGAGTCTAAAACAGTCCAGGATTTAATTCTCTCTTTGCTTGAGACCAGGTGGTTCAATCAGAGTAACTCAGGTGTGCTAAGGTAAGGAGAACCTGAATACAGAGAAATATTGGTATCCTGGACTGTTGGCAGACATTGTAGGACATTGCCTACCACTGGACTAAAAGGAAGGAGCTAAAGTCAGCCCACAAGCATTGCGCTGCCAGAGGGATATAAAATGCACAATATTACAATATGTTAGGGTTTATTAGGGGTGGAGCTACTAGTAGTGCAGGTGGTGCAATGCACCAGGGCCCATCTCTGGAGGGCCAAGTGCTGTACAGTTTTTTTTTGCATTGAATTTTTTTTCTGTAGTGCAGAAGCCCCCAGAGCCACCCACCCACCAGCTCCTTGGCCGCACACCCCCTACTGGTCAGAGAATGGTTTGTGCCTGTTTAAAAAAGGATCATTTGTACAGAAGCTCCAAAAGGTGACAGTGTGAAGCAGTATCAGGGAAGAGGTGAGAGAGTAAGGGCTAGATCACAGCAAAGTACAGGGGGATGGATATATAGAGAGGGGTCTTAGTTTTCAGTTTAATTTCTAGTTTGGCCACTGTTAGCAATATAACAAATGGTGCAGAAGAGAGGATGATGATGACATCTAACATGGGCTGACACAATGCTTAATAACAGAACTACAACAGGAGATGAAAAGCGGTGCTAAAAAATTGAGCTACAAATCAGAGATAAAAGTGGAGATAAAAAGTTAAATTAGGAACTGGAGATAGAAGTGGACATAAAAGTGGAGGTAAAAGTAGAGATACAAATAAAGGAGGTAGTGAGACCCAAATCTGTTATCTAGCTCAGCCTCTAGTTTTGGTAAATAACACTTTTTGTCTATATATTTTTCTTTAGCCGCTACTTCTGAAAAATAATTTTCTAATTCTGTATTTAGCTCTGAAAAAATGAACAACGTTGAAAAAATCTGAGGGGGGCTGTAAACATCTTTTTCGCTGGGCTCTATGGTACCAATTCAACCTTCCCTTACCTCCTGGCTGCAAGAAGCTCCTCTGCCTGCAGCACAGCTCCAGGAAAGGCGCAGAGCCAGAGTGAGGGGGGTCCTTACACTACACCACAGAAACATATATATATACAGTGCCTTGCAAAAGTATTCACCCCCCCCCCCCCCCTTGGCATTTTTCTGGTTTTGTTGCCTCACAAACTGGAATTAACATGGATTGTTTGAGGATTTGCATTATTTAATTTACAGAACATGCCCACAACTTTGAAGATGTTTTTTTTTTTTTTATATATATATATATATTGTGAAGCAAACAACAAATAGGACAAAATAACAGAAAAAGTCAATGTGCATAACTATTCACCCCCCTAAAGTCAATACTTTTTAGAGCCACCTTTTGCAGCAATCACAGCTCCAAGTCGCTTTGGATAAGTCTCTATGAGCTTGCCACATCTTACCACTGGGATTTTTGTCCATTCCTCCTTGCAAAACTGCTCCAGCTCCTTCAAGTTGGATGCTTTACTCTTGTGAACAGCAATCTTTAAGTCTGACCACAGATTTTCTATTGGATTGAGGTCTGGGCTGTGACTAGGCCATTCCAACACATTTACATGTTTCCCCTTAAACCACTCAAGTGTTGCTTTAGCAGTGTGTTTGGGGTCATTGTCCTGCTGGAAGGTGAACCTCCGTCCTAGCCTCAAATCACGCACAGAGTGGTACAGGTTCTGCTCAAGAATATCCCTGTATTTAGCACCATCCATCTTACCCTCAACTCTGACCAGTTTCCCAGTCCCGGCTGCTGAAAAACATCCCCACAGCATGATGCTGCCACCACCATGTTTCACTGGGATGGTGTTCTTTGGGTGATGTGATGTTTTTGGTTTGCGCCAGACATAGCGTTTTCTTTGATGGCCGAAAAGTTCAATTTTAGTCTCATCAGACCAGAGCACCTTCCTCCATACATTTTGGGAGTCTGCCACGTGCCTTTTCTCAAACTCAAAATGTGCCATTTTGTTTTTTGCTGAAAGTAATGGCTTTCTTCTGGCCACTCTCCAACAAAGCCCAACTCTATGGAGCGTACGGCTTATTGTTGTCCTATGTACAGATACTCCAGTCTCTGCTTTCGAACTCTGCAGCTCCTCCAGGGTTACCTTAGGTCTCTGTGCTGCCTCTCTGATTAATGCCCTCCTTGCCCGGCCCGTGAGTTTTGGTAGGCGGCCGTCTCTTGGCAGGTTTGCTGTTGTGCCATGTTCTTTCCATTTGGTTATGATAGATTTGATGGTGCTCCTGGGGATCATCAAAGATTTAGATATTTTTTATAACTTAACCGTGACTTGTACTTCTCAACAACATTGTCCCTTACTTGTTTGAAGAGTTCCTTGGTATTCATGGCAGTGTTTGGTTAGTGGTGCCTCTTGCTTAGGTGTTACAGCCTCTGGGGCCTTTCAAAAAAGGTGTGCATGTAATGACAGATCATGTGACACTTAGATTGCACACAGGTGGACATCATTTCACTAATTATGTGACTTCTGAAGGTAATTGGTAGCACCAGAGCTTTTTATGGGCTTCATAACAGGGGGGTGATTACGTACGCACATGCCAATTTTCTGTTTTCTGCTTCTAAAAAATAGTTTTATGTATATATTTTTCTCATTTCACTTCACCAACTTAGACTATTGTGTTTTGATCCATCACATAAAAATCAGATTAACAAAACATTGAACTTAAGGCTTTAATGTAACAAAATAGGTAAAAAGCCAAGGGGGTGAATACTTTTGGAAGGCATATATATATATATATATATATATATATATATATATATATATATATATATATATATGGGCAAAATTATATTAAAAAGTAAACTCTGTCTCAAGAAGGGGTGTTCTTGTGTGCGAATGAGCTGTGCACTAGCACCAATGAGAGCACTGCAGTTGGTTCTGCCATTTTCTTATTGTGCAGATGGTGCTTCCTCACCGCATTCATCGTCACCTCCCACCTCAGGAAGTAGGTCACTGAAAAAGGAAATGCAGATTAATCAGTGGCATAAAAAAGTAATACGTTAGAGGCTGTATTATAATCATTTACATTCTAAAAACATGTGGCCTATTTTCAAGTGAATTTCTTTAAAAGAGGATATTTTAAATGTACGACCACAGTGGCCCTTTACATTATGAAAATGATGCAAAAGAGAATCCTATAAATATGACACATCAATGGCACTTTAATCCATCTGTAAAAAGAAAATTTTAAATAGTGATGCACTCCTTTTTTTATGTAGTATACTATAGGGAAAGACATAAAACACACAATCATAGAGCAGAAAAAGTAAGACTCTCATTTTTCCGGAACCCATGGGGATTGGTAGATGCCGGATAAATGTAGTTTCTGGTTGCTTGAGATACACTATTAAAAGAGGCCTAGATTAGCTGCACATAGGATGCTCTGCTAAGTATATTTGTCAGTGAGGGCTATTCTTGCAGCAGCAGCTTTCACTCCTCACTTACACACAGGTACGTTCGGCTGAAGGGTGCTGACCCCGGGCAATGTAGCGCCAACACTGCCCTGGCTCAGTCACTCATGCCTGTCTACTTCCAGGTAACATTGATTTGCAGGGATGTACAGTGGATGATATCTAGATGCCTGTAAGAATTGTGTGGCACGACAACCTGGCTCCTGGCATTTGTTAAACGCTGCAAAGTTGAATTTTTATTTAAAGTACAGTATTCATTTTTTTTTCTGGTTGTCTGAGAGTTCTGGTTGCTTGAGTTCTGGTTAACTGAGAGTCTACTGTAGTACTTCTCTTCTAACCTAATCTGCCTAATATTTTATCTCATAAGTAAAAGAACCAATGGACTAAAGCAGAAACGAACACTTTTTAAGAATTGTCAGTCTACTGTAAAATGCCCCACAAGGAAACAAATCCATATTCTTGCTCCTCCCTCTACCGAATCTCATTCATGTTGTAATTATCAGAATATATACGCCGATAGACAATGTTCTCGAATATAATAATTTATTGAGAAGAGATGGATTCTTCTCACAACAAAGGAGGACTTGCAGGAGGAAGAACTAGTATTTGAGCAGCTTTCCAACACTTTGCTGCACTTGTTCATCAATTTCTACTCACTTAATTATAATTATATTTAATTATATGATGAAAGAAAGACAATCAAATACAATATTAACATGACGGACAAAGCTAAAGCTCTATATCAATCTCTGGCCTTACTATTTTACTCCATTACTTATAATAATTGGGAGATACATTGGCAGTCAATGGCATTATACTATAATCTGAATAGTAATAATTATGATTTATGCCAACTGGATTACAAACCTTGCCCTTGTTATGAGAGCTCTTGGGGCTAGAATCAGAATAACAACGCATTCTAAGATAAAGTGAAAGCACCTCGGGACAAGAAATACATTCTGCAGTGTGTACCCTTGTATAACAAGCTCTTTATTGAACCTCAACATATAGTTGTAGATTTTTTAGGCTGGCAATCTGCAAGAACATTGATTCTTAACCTTGTGTAAGAAGTTAATGTATATTAATGTATATTATTTTGGACAGGTGAATAATCAAACATACAAACAAGGTATAATTAAAAAAAACATATATTGTATATAAATCAAAAGACTGTTACAAGGTGGGTTTTAGACAAACAGATAACAAACAATAAGTATAAAAACGATATTTATAAGAAGTGAATTCTACATTATGTTGTATAAAGCACTTTATACTACCGCTAAAGTCAGTGTTTTCTTCCCGGATCCATCTCTCTAAAGGGTTTTCTGGTCAGGACTGGACTTCTTCACACCATTGCTCACTGTGCTGCTAGACTTCTCCGACACTCCTCTCTTGGACCAAGACTGTCCATCCCAAACTGACTTATATTTGGATTTAAGACTTATAACCTTCCCCAACAGTTCTTCAATTGTGATTCAGTAAATGTAAAAGGGCTCTATTTAAGCACAGAGCATATTTTTTTACAGAAGTTTTTAGTTAGTGATGACCTTGCTTTTGGATAGAAGTAATTACTGCACAAGTCTGTTTACACTTCCCTACCAAATTGTTGCACCTATGTCTTACCATTTCTACTTCCACCATTATGTCCTTTCTCTGACCCTTTCTGGGTCTTACTGAGAGGTTCATGTTATTAAGAGCTTTTATTTATTTGTTTTTCTTTTTGCTTCCACAAGACTTGTGTTGCCTTTAATACTGTGTAGTGTTTGTATTGAAGAAACCACTCAAACCAAACCAAATGGCATTTCTTTGTTTGCACCTGTGGGAAAGTGTGTAGATGTTTGTAGCACCTTTATTAGGTGCTTTAATGAAAACATTACATGTCACTAGGTATTCACTCTGGAAGTGGAAGATGTGTGTGATAAACTGGGATCTCTCCATAGCTTCAAGAAACTTTAAGACCCCCAAATACATGTAAAGCATGCAGCATTGTCTCAGTGCAATCACTAAGGTTGTACATCTCACTCATGTCTCAGTACCTCCATATTACTTCCAAGTCTGGATTTCTAAAACAAGAGATAGAAAATAATAAAAGCAGCAATTCATAACCCACACATAAATTCCTAAATTAGCATCTCAACTAGAAAGAGACCTAGAGCCATATTAAATTCCAAGCCCGTATCGGCCTGCGGGCTTAGAGTTACGGAGCTATTAAATTAGCCAAGCCCGCAACAGACGTGGCCGACATCCAAACCTGAAAACCATTATTGTGCCCGTGGCATGTGCGGCCGTGAACATGATCAATTAGTCAAACCCGTAGTTACGGATTTAGGCGAGCCAATAGTAAAAGAGACCGTCGTCATTACGTCACTGAAGAATGAAGGTTAGATTTCAATCCCTTACGTGTTTGAATTACAAGTTAGGATCGGACCCGCATTCCAGAAATAATGCAATATTAATAAATCATTAAATATGATATTCTAGTCCATGCGAGTTCCATTATATGTATTAACACATTGATTCCCAGGATCGATATAACATGGAAATTAAACAGAAATAAAAGAAATAACATCACTCTTCCTTTAATTATTTGTACAGTAGTGTATGTATATTTGCATTTACAGTGCTACGTATAAGACTTTAGCCCCCTCTCTAGATCCCATAGGCTTTTTGGCTCCATTTGCAGTTTACGGGTTTGGATGTCAGTGGATTTGTAGCAATTTAATAGCGATTTGCGGACATAACATTTATGGGCTTGACAGATCAAAGGCTTTGCGGCAACGGAGTTCCAATTTCGACAGCCCGTAGGGTTTTTCCTCCTGTAAGCGGCAGATCTAGCGGGCTCCGATACGGGCTACGGGTTTTCACGTTGGGGGAATTTAATAGGGCTGCAAGATACCCTTGTTTATGAAATGACCTGCCCCTATGCATCTCTCCTGCACCATTTTCAAATAGTCATCCTTTTCAACTACACTAAAACCATTTCAGTCTTCTTTCTGGACATAATTTTCATTAAATTCTGTCATATTAAAAGCAGCCTCCACGGCATGTCTTTTGCCCAATTGTGCACTTAGATCAGTATTTATATATGACATACAATGAATAAGATCAGCCTCACTTTTACTAAAAGAGGCTAGACATCTGATGGCATCTCTCACCCTTTCCATTAGCTGCTCTTTTTTATTGTGCAGCTGCTCATTTTCTAACAATGTCTGCTGGTTATCTAAACCCAATGCAACAGCAATACTCACATTTACCTTAAGAGCTTCCAAACACACGTTTGTCTCTTAATATTGTATACTGTTCTTAAATCCAATGGGTCACAAAAATGAATACAGTTTCCCACTTTGATTTAGCTTTAAGTTTTTAAAATTTGGTTTGTGGCTAATATAATAAATTCCACAAAAAGGTGTTCTTTAAGTTGTTTTCTCTTACTATCACTATCTTGAAAATATCATAGAACTTAACACCTTAGAGTACAAAAGTTCTAAAACTAAAGTCAAACTTACTTTATAAATATTGACAGGTAAGGTATCTGGTTATTGTGGGAGGGGCCTTTTCCCAGCCCGCCTCTTCCTATGGGTGGAGCCGCTCTGACCTTTAAAAGCCCTTCTGGCCAGCCTCTTCCTGGCACACTTCAGTTTTTTCGCCTCTGTGCCTGGAGTTTCTCAGCGATTCCTAGTTTTTTGGCTTTACCAAATTTAATTTTATTATTTATCTACTAAAGCAACAACTTTTAGGGAGCTTTTTCATCTGGCCTGGTCTCTCTGATACAATGGGAGAGTTCTTGTAATAGACTGATCAAAGATATGGCAGCCATATCGTCACAGGGTATTTTGTGAGCTGTTGAAGTTTCTTTACTACGGTAACAGCAGTGGATCATTCCTACACTACAAAGCAGTAACATCTCCTGCCTTGCAGCCCCATTAAATTCAAGACCCATATCGGCAACGTGAGACCCGCAACTGCTGCAGGCTTGAATTTTGGCTGAGTTACGGTGCTAAATTAGAAGGGGCTGTGAGTTACGAGCTTATGACGCAAAGCCATAACCCATTCGTCAAACCCGTAGTTTAGACGCAGCCAATGGTAAAAGAGATCATCATGATTACTTCATTGAAAAAGGGGAGGTTAAATTTCAAAGTCCTACAATTACGAATTGCGATTGTACCCACATTTCAGAATAATTCAATAATAATAAACTCTCACTCTCAAGCAATGAAATGCAATTATAGACATTAGATATTCTTGAATCTGCACAGTAGGGCTTGTAGAAGCCATGTGTCGATGAAAGTGGTGTGCCGGTTTCATCTTCATGTGGCTTCCACAAGCCCCACATAGTAGATTTGTCCCACATCTAATAAGCTTCATCCTTGCCCATGCCCAAGGACTCGCTTTCTCCTTACCAGAACAATCTAGCCCACTACTCAGGTTAGATTTCAAAGATTTGCCCACAAATCCAGCTACCCTTCGTTGTAGGAGAGGGTCTTGACCACAACTTTTTAATATTTATAGCGTTTTCCACATAATTCTGGGCCTGTAACCAAAGGCACCCACCATACAACTAATTGCAGCCTTAGGGTAATGAGTATTGGCATTTTATTTCATTAAGGCATCCATTGCATGAGTACAAAATTACACAATTTAAAAAATTTGTAAAAGCAAACAATTCCAAAAAAGTAACTAACAAACTATTAACAGAAAACTTGATTTACAAACCTGTATCTGCCAATATATACCATAAAACTTGTACACAATATGCTAAAACTACAGCACACAATAGGACAATAGTAAATTGATTCATGCACAATATTCTATTTACACATTTGCTTGATTATCACACCAAATCCCTCCTGCGCGGCTCGCCATCTTTTGCTCACTTACATGTATAACTTCTACACGTACTATATTCTTTTTGGCAGGTGAATAATCAAACTGAATAATAAGGTATTATAAAAAACATATATTGTGCATAAATCAAAAGACTGTTACAAGATGGATTTTAGACAAATAAATAACAATTAGTATAAAAACAATATTTACAAGAAGGGAATTCTACATTATGTTATATTTATACTACCCCTGAAGTCAGCATTTTCTTCAGGATCCATCTCTCTCAGGTTTTCTGGTCAGGACTGGATATGTTCACACCATTGCTCTGCTAGACTTCTCTGGAACCCCTCTCTTGGACGGAGACTGCCCATCCCAAACAGACTTTTATTTGGATTTAAAACTTATAAGTAGTGATGTCCCGAACAGTTCGCCGGATAACTATTCACGGCGATTTTCGCATGTTCGCATTCACAACGAACGGCGAACATATGCACTTTTCGGTCCGCCCCCTATTCTTTATCATTGAGGAAACTTTGACCCTGCACCTTACAGTCAGCAGACACATTCCAGCCAATCAGCAGCATACACTCCCTTCCAGTGCCTTCCATCTGTATGACAGCCTCCATTTTAGAATCATTCTGTAGCTGCATTCATTGAGAGAGGAGATATATTCTACCTGCTCTTGATTTAATAGGGAAATAGATAGCCAGGCTGTGTATTTAGCTTTAACAACACACCTGAACGACTCCTTTGATATCTGCTGCAAGGACAGCAACCCAAAAAGCCCTTTTTAGGGCTAGAACATCATTTATTTTATTTTATTCTTTTTTTCTGCTGATTTAATAGGGAAATAGATAGCCAGGCTGTGTATTTAGCTTTAACTACACACCTGAAGGACTCCTTTGATATCTGCTGCAAGGACAGCAACACAAAAAACCCTTTTTATTTTATTTTATTATTTTTTCTGTGCAATCTAATTGCATATGCCTGCCTGCTAGCGTGTGTGTGAGGCCTATTGCATCTAGTCTGCCAACTTTTGCCAGTGCACAGTGACACTCATATCTGGTGTCACCGTAGTGTGCAGTGAAATAAAACAACCCTTTTTTTACTGTAATCGATTGAATATCAGTAGCCTGCCTAAAGGCGTGTGTGTGAGGCCTATTGCATCTAGTCTGCCAACTTTTGCCAGTGCACAGTGACACTCATATCTAGTGCAACCGTAGTGTGCAGTGAAATAAAACAACCCTTTTTTTACTGTAATCGATTGAATATCAGTAGCCTGCCTAAAGGCGTGTGTGTGAGGCCTATTGCATCTAGTCTGCCAACTTTTGCCAGTGCGCAGTGACACTCATATCTAGTGCCACCGTAGTGTGCAGTGAAATAAAACAACCCTTTTTTTTACTGTAATCGATTGAATATCAGTAGCCTGCCTAAAGACGTGTGTGTGAGGCCTATTGCATCTAGTCTGCCAACTTTTGCCAGTGCACAGTGACACTCATATCTAGTGCCACCGTAGTGTGCAGTAAAATAAAACAACCCTTTTTTTACTGTAATCGATTGAATATCAGTAGCCTGCCTAAAGGCGTGTGTGTGAGGCCTATTACATCTAGTCTGCCAACTTTTGCCAGTGCACAGTGACACTCATATCTAGTGCCACCGTAGTGTGCAGTGAAATAAAACAACCCTTTTTATTACTGTAATCGATTGAATATCAGTAGCCTGCCTAAAGGTGTGTGTGTGAGGCCTATTGCATCTAGTCTGCCAACTTTTGCCAGTGCACAGTGACACTCATATCTAGTGCAACCGTAGTGTGCAGTGAAATAAAACAACCCTTTTTTTTTCTGTAATCGATTGAATATCAGTCGCTTGCCTACAGGCGTGTGTGTGAGGCCTATTGCATCTACTCTGGCAAATTTTGCCAGTGCACAGTGACACTCATATCTAGTGCCACTGTAGTGTGCAGTGAAATAAAACAACCCTTTTTTTACTGTAATCGATTAAATATCAGTAGCCTGCCTAAAGGCGTGTGTGTGAGGCCTATTGCATCTAGTCTGCCAACTTTTGCCAGTGCGCAGTGACACTCATATCTAGTGCAACCGTAGTGTGCAGTGAAATAAAACAACCCTTTTTTTACTGTAATCGATTGAATATCAGTAGCCTGCCTAAAGGCGTGTGTGTGAGGCCTATTGCATCTAGTCTGCCAACTTTTACCAGTGAACAGTGACACTCATATCTGATGTCACAGTAGCTTGCACGCATAGTACCACTAATCGTAAAAAAAATGACAGGCAGAGGCAGGCCACCCCGCAGGGGCCGACGTGGTCGTGGTGCTGTGATTCCCTTTGGCCCTAGAATAATGCCCAGTTTTCAGAGGCAACGTACCCTGAACTTGAACAGTTCTGAGGACATGGTTGACTGGCTAACACAGGACACCCAATCTTCTACAGCTTCCGCTCGGAACCTAGACGTACCATCCTCCTCCAGCTTAGCTTCGGGGCACCTCTCCAGTTACCACTCGCCCGCCTGCCGCCACCACCAACACTAGCACCACAGCCGCTTCACTTGATCCGTCAGCAGAGTTATTTACAGATCCGTTGGAAGAAATGAGTGATGCACAAACATTAGTGCCAGAGGATGTAGATAACAGGGATATGTCCCAGTCAGGCAGCATTACACACATGGACGTACGGTCTGATGATGATGATGATGATGTTGTACCCGGTGCTGCTTCCTTTGTTGAGTTGTCAGATACAAGTGAAGCGGTTGATGATGACGATGCGTCCGTGGATGTCACGTGGGTGCCCGCTATAAGAGAAGAAGAACAGGAGGAAAGTTCAGATGGGGAGATAGAGAGGAGGAGGAGACGAGTTGGAAGCAGCGGGAGGTCGTCGAAAGTAGCTAGTGGCACAGTCAGACAGCATGCATCAGCACCCGGGGTCAGCCAGACAGCACGCCAGTCAACGCATGCTTCTGCCACCACCAGAATGCTGTCATTGCAGAGCTCAGCAGTGTGGCAATTTTTTGTGTGTCTGCCTGTGACAACAGTGATGCCATTTGCAAGCTGTGCAAAAAGAAACTGATTCGTGGGAAGTCCAACACCCACCTAGGTACAACTTCTTTGCGAAGGCACATGATGTCACATCACAAACGCCTATGGGATCAACACATCAGTACAAGCAGCACACAAAGTCAAAGCCGCCATCCTCCTCCTGGTCCAGCATCTTCAGCCACGTCAACCACTGCTGCCCTGCTTGCCCCCTCTCAACAATCCGCCACTCCGTGTCTCGCCCTAAGCAGTCCCTGCTCATCTGCCCACAGTCAGGTGTCTGTCGAGGACATGTTTGAGCGTAAGAAGCCAATGTCACAAAGTCACCCCCTTGCCCGGCAACTGACAGCTGGCTTATCTGAACTCTTAGCCCGCCAGCTTTTACCATACAAGATGGTGGAGTCTGAGGCGTTCAAAAAATTTGTAGCTATTGGGACACCGCAGTGGAAGGTACCCGGACGAAATTTCTTTGCACAAAAGGCAATCCCCGACCTGTACTCGATTGTGCAAAAGGAAGTAATGGCATCTCTGGCACACAGTGTTGGGGCAAGGGTCCATCTGACCACGGATACCTGGTCTGCAAAGCATGGTCAGGGCAGGTATATCACCTACACTGCGCATTGGGTAAACCTGGTGACGCCTGCCAAGCATGGAATACGTGGCTCTGCAGAGGAGTTGGTGACACCGCCACGACTTGCAGGCAGGCCTGCTGCCACCTCCTCTGCTCCTCCTACTCCATCTTCTTCCATAACCTCCTCGGCTGAGTCCTCTTCTGCTGCTGCTATGTCTTGCTCCACATCAACGGCACCCCCCAGCTCCACAGGTACTATTCCACATCCCGGATACGGCAGTGTCACGCCGTCTTGGGGTTGACTTCCCTGAAAGCAGAGAGTCACACCGGACCAGCACTCCTGTCCGCCCTGAACGCACAGGTGGATCAGTGGATGACTCCGCACCAACTGGAGACCGGCAAAGTGGTTTGTGACAACGGAAGAAATTTGTTGGCGGCATTGAATTTGGGCAAGTTGACACTTGGGCCGTGCATGGCACATGTGTGTAATCTGATTGTACAACGCTTTGTGCATAAGCACCCAGGCTTACAGGACGTCCTGAAGCATGCGAGGAAGGTGTGTGCCCATTTCAGGCATTCCTACACGGCCATGGCGCACTTTACAGATATCCAGCGGCGAAACAACATGCCAGCGAGGCGCTTGATTTTAGACAGCCCGATACGTTGGAATTCCACACTCCTAATGTTCGACCGCCTGCTCCAACAAGAAAAGGCCGTTAACAAGTATTTGTATGACCGGGGTGCTAGGACAGCCTCTGCGGAGCTGGGGATTTTTTTGCCACGTTACTGGACGCTCATGCGCAATGCCTGTAGGCTTATGCGTCCTTTTGAGGAGGTGACAAACCTGGTCAGTCGCACCCAGGGCACCATCAGTGACATCATACCATTTGTTTTCTTCTTGGAGCGTGCCCTGTGAAGAGTGCTGGATCAGGCCGTATATGAGCTAGAAGAGGAAGAGGAAGAGTTGTGGTCACCATCACCGCCAGAAACAGCCTTATCAGCATCGCTTGCTGGACCTGCGGCAACGCTGGAAGAGGATTGTGAGGAAGAGGAGTCAGAGGAGGAATGTGGCTTTGAGGAGGAGGAGGAAGACCAACCACAACAGGCATCCCAGGGTGCTCGTTGTCACCTATCTGGTACCAGTGGTGTTGTACGTGGCTGGGGGGAAGAACATACCTTTAGTGAGATCACTGAGGACGAGGAACGGGACATGACTAGCTCGGCATCCAACCTTGTGCAAACGGGGTCTTTCATGCTGTCGTGCCTGTTGAGGGACCCTCGTATAAAAAGGATGAAGGAGAACGACCTGTACTGGGTGTCCACGCTACTGGATCCCCGGTATAAGCAGAAAGTGCCTGAAATGTTACCGAATTGCCACAAGTCGAAAAGGATGCAGCACTACCAAAATAAATTAAAAAGTATGCTTTACACAGCATTTAAGGGTGATGTCACAGCACAAAGGCAATCTAACAGCAGAAGAGGTGAAAATTATCCTCCTCCTCCCACGACCATGACGGCAAGGAGAGGACACTTTACAGA
Organism: Discoglossus pictus; assembly: GCA_027410445.1. Classification (NCBI taxonomy): domain Eukaryota; kingdom Metazoa; phylum Chordata; class Amphibia; order Anura; family Alytidae; genus Discoglossus; species Discoglossus pictus. Next base: position 85,893,273 of record CM050172.1, read on the forward strand.
CGTGTTGTTGATGGAGGACATGCAGAGCTTTTTAAGTCCTATGCATCGCCACAGCCCTTCAGGGTCCACCCTCAGAGAACGACTCGACCGTCAGGTAACAGACTACCTCGCCATAACTACAGATATCGACACTATGAGGAGCGATGAACCCCTTCACTACTGGGTGTGCACGCTTGCCCTGTGGCTGGAGCTATCCCAATTTACCATAGAACTTCTGTCCTGCCCGCTTCAAGTGTCCTGTCAGAAAGGACCTTCAGTGCAGCAGGAGGTTTTGTCACTGATAAGAGAAGTCGCCTAGGTCAAAAAAGTCTAGATTACCTCACCTTTATTAAGATGAATGAAGGATGGATCCCGAAGGGACTGACAGTGGGCGATACATTCGATTAAAAAAGGCCTGATAAATGAGCTGCCTTGAGCTAATAATGGTCCACACGCTGCTGTATTTTATCCCTGAATGCCGGATGACTTGCGTGACTTATCCGCCACCAACTAGGGTTCAAGACGCAATGTTTTAGGGCACTTTCTGCCTGGCAAACTAACATCAATTTTTCTGGTCGCTGCAACAATACCTAATTTTTGCATTTAAATTATTTTATTTTAGAAGGCGTACAGCATGTAATGAAAAATAAAGCATTTTTAGACAATCTTGCATAACACTTGTGCAAAAATACATATTTACAATAGAGACATTTTGTGAAAGTTAGCTGGCTATTCCTTCTTATTTTTACTTTTTAGGTTAATAATTTTTCTTATTTTTTACTGTGATTGCAATTTAAGAGATACCTAAAACATGGTAAAACAGACAGTAGTAAAGAGTATATCTGCAGGAAACACCAAAGTCCTATTAGCTATCATCCCTCCAGCAGTATTAGCTTATTATTTACAATATCTAACCTGGGCAATCACCCTTGGGTTACCCTAGGGCAGGCTTCAGTAAGCGACCTCTCCTTTCCTGGGATGATTTTGCCGCTGGTTGCTTCTGAAGGGTCTCCAGGGCTCCCCCACTCCGGTCCTTCCCCCAGTGTCGCTTCAACCAGTAACAAACGTTTTATTTATGAGGTTTATCTTTACAAATTTTGGAGAACCAATTTAAGACCGGTGTCCCCTGTTTCTGGGTCAGGGAGTGCGTGAAATGCCTCAGCCTACAGTAATTGTAATGTTCTGACAGCGGTAGCTCATGCTTGTCCCTCAGTTCCTCATAGGTGAGCATCTGGCCCTTTACTAACCAGTCTCCCAGTCTATCTAGTTTCCTTGACCTCCACCAGTGTTGTGATGTTGTGCTCATGTGTTTCGGGGCCTGAGGGTGGTCAAGAATTGGGGTCATTTTGGTGGATCCAGGGAACAAACCTGTGTGTTTCTTGGCCCATTTCCAGTATGATAGTGAGTGTCTGATTAGGGGGTTTGGCGAGTTTTTAAGGCTCTGAGGCAATTCTGATAGCCAAGCCACCTTGTCCCAGGTTAAGGGCCTTAAAGTGTGGTTCTCTAAATACACACAGGCCGGTTGATGACATATAGAATGTGCTATTGGGAGGAAAGATAGGTGACGTAACAGGTATTAAACTGATAGGAATGAGTAGTACAACTTAATACACCACTCCTATCTGGTGGCACCTTAGATTGCACGTGCAGTGCCCCAAATTCGAAGTAGGAGGTCCGACCAAGCATCTTTTTCCATCTCCCTGTTCCAAAAATCCATGCCATATACACGTGCCCTGATAGGTAACGTAACAGGTATTAAACTGATAGGAATGAGTAGTACAACTTAATACACCTCTCCTATCTGGTGGCACCTTAGATTGCACGTGCAGTGCCCCAAATTCGAAGTAGGAGGTCCGACCAAGCATCTTTTTCCATCTTCCTGTTCCAAAAATCCATGCCATATACACGTCCCCTGATAGGTAACGTAACAGGTATTAAACTGATAGGAATGAGTAGTACAACTTATAATAAACTGATAGGAACAGTACACACCTTATAATAACGCAGACAGAGGCAACGCGTATAATCTTCCATGCTGGGCAGTGGAAGCCCCCAGACTCTGACCTGTGTATAATATTCCATGCTGGGCAGTGGAAGCCCCCAGACTCTGACCTGTGTATAATATTCCATGCTGGGCAGTGGAAGCCCCCAGACTCTGACCTGTGTATAATATTCCATGCTGGGCAGTGGAAGCCCCAGACTCTGACCTGTGTATAATATTCCATGCTGGGCAGTGGAAGCCCCCAGACTCTGACCTGTGTATAATATTCCATGCTGGGCAGTGGAAGCCCCCAGACTCTGACCTGTGTATAATATTCCATGCTGGGCAGTGGAAGCCCCCAGACTCTGACCTGTGTATAATCTTCCATGCTGGGCAGTGGAAGCCCCCAGACTCTGACCTGTGTATAATCTTCCATGCTGGGCAGTGGAAGCCCCCAGACTCTGACCTGTGTATAATCTTCCATGCTGGGCAGTGGAAGCCCCCAGACTCTGGGAGTCTGAGGAAGAGAAGTCAGAGGAGGAAGGTGGCTTTGAGGAGGTGGAAGACCAAACACAGCAGGCGTCCCAGGGGGCTTGTTGTCCCCTTTCGGGACCCTGGGTGGAGGAAGAGACCTTCAATGACATCAGGGAGGACAAGGAACGGGACATGGCTAGCTTGGTATCCAACCTTGTGCAAATGGGGCGTTTGCGGTTGTGCAAAGGGACTGTTTGCGGTTGTTTGCGGTGCATTAAACGGGGAGTCTGGTCTGTTACTGTGAAGCGGGTGTAACCCTTAAACTACCTGATCGATACAACATCATACCCAATGTTTTAAAGCATGTTATTCCAAACAATTTAGGAATGTTAGGTGATTTATGCCCTTTATGGCTTAAAAACAGACTCTGCATCAACTATGTAATTTTCCGTGGGAGTTTTGCCATGGATCCCCCTCCGGCATGCCACAGTCCAGGTGTTTGTCCCGTTGAAACAACTTTCCCATCACTATTGTGGCCAGAAAGAGTCCCTGTGGGTTTTGAAATTCGCCTGCCCATTGAAGTCTATGGCGGTTCGCCAATGTTCGTCCATTCGCAAACATTTGATGGAATTTGCATCCGCGGCTCGCGAACCGAAAATTTGATGTTCGCGACATCACTACTTATAAGCCCCCCCCCCCAATAGCAGTGTAGTTGATTGATAAATACCCATCACACTTGGCATTGTTTACTCCTCCTGAGAGTGCCTATAGAGAAGCATTTCTTTATATCCTTAGGCCAAATGCCTTTTGTTATCTAGTTATCAAAGTTTATATATAAAAGTTTTTGAAATGAGAATTATTTAGGAGTAAATTTAGAGTATATGGGATAAGAACTATAGTGTAGTGGGAATCCAAAATCGAATTCCGTTGAGGAACAATACATAGTGAGGAGCTAGAGTATGGACATTGATAGTATCATCAACAGCACCATTAAATTCCCTCTACATGTTAAATCATAGCTCGTAACGTAGCTCGCAAGACTTAAGGCTATTAAATTAGCCTCTTAAAGCAACCTGCAGACAACTTGTGGGTTAAGATGGAGCCCAAAGCCCAAAGAGTACTGGAGAGGACTTGCAAGGGGGGTAAAGTCCAATACATAGCACTTTAACTGCAAATAAATACACACTACTGTACTGCTAATAAAAGGGAAAGTGATGTTAGGTCTTAGAATTAATAGCACAACATTCTTAAGACCGCAAATCGTCCCAGAAAAATATTTTATTTCATGTATAATATTTGTGTTATATCGATCCTGGCAATCAATGTGTTAATACATATACTGTAACTCGCATGTGATATAATATAATATTTACTGCTTTATTAATATTGCATTATTCTGGAATGTGGGTCCGATCGCAATTAGTAATTGTAGCCCGTAGGCCTTTGAAATCTAACCTCCCCTTTTTCAGTGACGTAATGATGATGGTCTCTTTTACCATTGGCTTTGTCTAAACCTATAACTACGGGTTTGATTAATTGATCCTGCACTGCAAATCCAACGTTCGACAAATGAGTTACAGGTTTGCGTCTCAAACTCGTAACTCGCAGCCCCTTCTAACTCAATAGCACCGTAACTCAGCCAAATTTCAAGCCTCCAGCAAATTTAATGGGGCTGCAAGTCAGGAGATGTTACTGCTTTGTAGTGTAGGAATGGTCCACTGCTTTTAGTAAAGAAACCCTGTGACGATATGGCTGCCATAGCTATGATCAGTCTATGAGAAGAACTCTCCCATTGGATCAGAGAGACCAGGCCAGATCAAAAAGGTCCCTAAAAGTGTTCATGAGTAACACTTCAGGAGGGTGAGCAAGTTCTGATGAAATCAGTAGACAGAAGGACAAGAATGTGTGTGATGAGTGACTGATGGCAAGTGGGAAGACATCGATGGGAAGAGGACACAAGAGAGGTGGGAAATTAGAAGAAGTCTCAAGCTGAGCAGGTCATGATTTTCCCATCTACTCCTTCATTACTACTAATATTCCATAAAAAAATAAAAATAAAGTATGGCAAATAAAACTTTAGTTTATTTCAATCTTATACAAATTACAGGAAACTCTGTAATATATATATACTAGCGAATTGCCCGTCAAAAAATGACGGCAATGAAATTGTAAGGTAGCTAAATTAGTAAATGAATATAGTGTACCTATTTTGAAGCATTGTGATGAAGAGCTTGCAATCTGTGTTGATGTTGCTGCAGCATTAGTGGTGTGGAGCTGCTGTGTAAGCATGCTGAATGTGTGCAGTGTAACACTGTGCGTGCGCGAGACCAAACCGTTAGCGTAGTCGTGTACTTCCGCATTGGCGTAAAATGGCGAGTAATGTGTGGTATAGGTCTGTATCGGAATATCCGTAGGTGTTTTGTGGTGTTTTGCGAGTTTAGAGTGCTGTAGCCTCGTTTTCGTTTTGTTCGGCGGCCATTTTTTCTCTCGCTTAGATTTTTTTTTAGTCTCTAAACTGTATTATTTCGAGTAAAATCGAGGTGTAAGTTGCATTTTTGAGGTCCTGGGTGCTCCCTCTTGGTGTAGGTAAGGTTTTTATGTATGTGCTGTGTATATGTATTGTGTTTTAAATGTTTGTATGTCGGCGTGTTGCGTCCGATGTTTGCGAGGTCGTAATGTGTGGTAACGTGTTTCGTACGTTGTTTGCGTTCCTCGTAAAATTTAGCGAGTGTCGTAATTTGTGTGTCGTGTTTTTTGAGTAGCGACGTGAAGTTTGCGAGGGTTTGAGGCCCTTGCCCAGTGACCTCGCCAGCAACTGAGTCCCTCGCTTCGCGAGGGGCCTCAGTTGCTGGCATGGAGCGCCTTCGGCGCTCCATGCCAGCAACTGAGGCCCGTGCCCAGTGACCTCGCCAGCAACTGAGGCCCTCACTTCGCGAGGGGCCTCAGTTGCTGGCATGGAGCGCCTTCGGCGCTCCATGCCAGCAACTGAGGCCCTTGCCCAGTGACCTCGCTGCGCGAGCCGCGGCCCTCGCTTTGCGAGGCCCGCGGCTCGCTACGCGAGGGCCGCGGGCTCGCTACGCGAGCCCGCAAGCGTGAGCAACGTCCCGTACGCTCACAACTATATATGTGATTTTTTAAAATGGATGAGTGTTAGAGCAATACCCCATGTTGCAGCTAACTGACACCATTGCTGCCCTATTCAGGTAATTCCTTCTTCTCTTGCTTGGCATCTTATTCTTTTGCTTGTTACATTTTTTGGAAACCTATTCCAGGCTGAGGTAATCCACTGTGTATATAATTCAGTCTAAACTCTATTACAGAAAGCAAAATGCAGTCACCTAGACAATATCCTTATTAAAAATTCAGAACCTGCACCAGAACTTAATTTACATTAAAACCGGTATTTATAGATTGCTGAGAATCCCCCCTCAGCATTAATGAGGTAACCTCATGCTAAATAAAATCAGCTATTTCAATGTGTACAAAGGAGGTGGAAACTGTCTGCCTGGTTCCAGTTTCATCCTATTTCCTTGATTGTATGCTCAGTAACAGCACACCTAGGAATGGGCAAACAATACGCTGGATAATGCTGTGTCTGAAACATGATTCTGCACCTTTCTGATATACGAACTGACACCACCAAACAAAAGGCACGTGAATAATACATGGCAATGGGGAATCCCTTGCAACACTTGAGGAAACACAGTATAATTATAAAATGCAGATTATTATATTGTATCAGTAAATGTTGATTATTATATTGTATTGATATCGTCCGTGGGCTGAGAGATGAGATTGCATAATCAGTGACGAAGCTAGTAAGTGGAGGGCCCCGGTGCAAAAACAATTTGGGGGCCCCCCGAGGGAGCGGTGCACACATTTTTTTTTTTCGTGTTGGGCACCGTTCACCACTGGTTCCTCCTCCGGTACCAACTCCTTATATTTTATATGTATATAATGTATATACATATATATATATATATATATATATATATATATATATATATATATATAATTAATATTAATAATATATTCATATATCAATCTATCTATTTATTTATATATATATATATATATATATACATATAATATAATACATACATATAATAATTAATAATATGTTCATACACACAGCCATATATATATATATATTTCTATATATACATATATATATATATATATAAAATAGTTAATAATATATTCATCTATCTATATCTATCTATATCTATATCTATATCTATATATCTATATACAATATATATATATATATATAAACTATATGTATATATATATATATATATATATATATATAAATATTGTATATATATATAATAATTAATAATTTATTCATATTCACAGCATCATTATGTACTATACTATATACTATACTATACAAAAAAAGGGTGAATTTAGGGGAAGTAGGTGTCAAATAAAAAGGGGAGGAAAAGGAAAAAAAAACGTGAGAAAGGAGGTGGAGAATCCACAATCGGGCAGATGGAAAGTCAGTACTGATTTAATTTTATTGCTTTATACACTTGTTACGATCCAGTATAGGGGCTATTACTGTCAAGGGCCACCTGCTATAGACTACAGGATAACTACCCACAAGGACCTTTTGGGTTCTTAGAAATCTTGGCACCAGCACCCTGATATCTGGCTTCTGTGTCAGTCTCTCCATCAGGAAACAGCTCTTCCAGGAGTCTAAGTAACCTTCCTGTGGTAGTGACCAGGATAAGTTACTCGCAGGGTGGAGATAGGTTCAGTATCACAGCCACCAGGAGCAAAATAAGAGACACACAATGTCTGTATGTCTCCAGAAGTTAACTGTTTTATTTTGAAAAGTCAGCAATATTTATAGCAGTTAGATACAGAGGGGGTGTACACAATGAGAGGGTGTGACAGACATTTACAGGAGATGAATTACTATCATTAGCTTGATGGCTACCTTCTAATACACATCCTGTCACATCCTACACATCCTGTCTAGCACATTAGAGATGTACTTATCTTATCTGGCAAACAATGGGATAAAGCAGATTACAATTCAATGGAGTGGCTGGAGCCAAGCCGTCTGTCCTATAATGGGCTAAGATCCAGGAACTGGAAAATGGGTCCGTGACAAAACTCTTATTAAAAATTTTAATATATATCTTTTAAAATATGTAGGAATAAAAAATGTATGTGATAAAATCTTTGTTGAACAGTGTTATCTAGCACTTTTACTCATTTTTAATAACAACCAGCTGTAGTACTACTTAGTTATAAGTGTACTTTTCATCTGTGGAATAACTGGGACCTTTTGTTAAATGTCCTCTTAACCCTATTATTCATTTACAATGTCTCTGATTGAACTGTACCAACATTTAGCGTAATTATGCAATGTTCCAGAGTGGTCCAGTGGTTAGAATTTGGTGCGTTCACCACTTCGACCTGGGTTTGATTCCAGTCAGGAAACCAAGAGGTTACACCATCCTGAAGCCATGCAGGGTTGGGCCTAGTCATTACTTGGATGGGAGACCTACTAGGAATACCAGTAGCGGTATGATGTGACCCACTGGAGAAGGAACTGGCAACGCACTCCAGTATCTCTGCCTTGAATACAAAGTGGATCAGCATGGTGTTTTACACTCCATAAGGTAACAGGGAGTCAGACACGATTGTTCAACACACTCTAACACATACTGCTTATATCAGAAACACATATTACATGAATTTATTCTATACACATACATATGTAATTTATATAAAACAAAAATTGGTTTCCACACCCCAAGAGCTGCTTACATAGCCACCATTTATTGGAGATGTGAGTTAGAAGAGAGGGGGACAGATCTGGTGCGGAGAGGTAGATTTGGGTGTCATCTGCATAGAGATGATAATGAAGCCCAAAAGAGTTTATGAGGGTACCAAGTGAGGAAGTGTAGATGGAGAAGAGGAGGCCTAGGACTGATCCTTGGGGTACACCAACAGACAGGGGGTGAGAAGAAGAAGAGTTGTCAGAGGAGTAGATCGATTTTGTAGGTATGATGAGAACCACGAGAGAGTAGTGTCTCGAATACCGAGGGAGAAGAGCATATGGAGTTGAAGTGGATGGTCGACTGTGTCAATGGCAGCAGAGAGATCTAAAAGAAGAAGAATTGAGAAGTGACCTTTTGATTTGGTGGTAAGCAGGTCATTGGTGACTTTAGTGAGAGCTGTCTCAGTGGAGTGGTGGGGCCGGAAGCCGGATTGGAAGGTGTCAAGAAGGGAGTTAGAAGAAATAAGGCTGGTAAGGCGGTTATAGATGAACCGCTCCAGCAGTTTGGAAGCCTGGGGAAGCAGAGAGATAGGGCGGTAGTTAGATGCAACGTCAGTGTCAGATGAGGGTTTTTTGAGGGTGGGTATAACTATGGCATGTTTTAGATGAGAAGGAAACATGCCAGTAATAAGGGAGAGGTTGAAAATATGTGTGAGAGCTGGGATTAGTGTAATAGAGAGGGTAGATATGATCTGAGATTGAATAGGATCCTGAGGACAGGTAGTGAGGCGAGTGGATGATAGCAGTTTGAAGACTTCTTCCTCTGTAGCCGGATCAAAGCAGTTCAAAGTGGCAGTGGGATTTGGGAAGGGAGAAGACTGGGTGTTGTTGGTTAGTTGAGAGGGTGGAGTGTGTAAACCACTAAGAGTTAAGAGTTCATTGTGGATGTTTTGAATTTTATAAATAAAATGGTTGGCAAAGTCTTCAGCTGTGAGAGAGGAAGGGATGGGAGGAGGTGGTGGGTGGAGGAGAGTATTGAAAGTGGCAGACGCTTGGGGTTAGAAGACAGAGTTGATATTAGTGATGTAAAGTAGTGCTGTTTGGCAAGGTTAAGGGCAGAGGAATAGGAGCGTAACATAAATTTGTAGTGGAGGAAATCTGCTGAAGTGCTTGATTTCCTCCATAGTCGTTCAGCAGTGCGGGAGCACCTCTGGATTTATTGTGTTTGTGTAGTGTGCCATGGTTGTCGATGACAGCGAGGGCATCTGCGTGTGGATATGGGGGCCAGAGTGTCAAGTATGGAACAGAGAGTAGAGTTGTAAAGTGAGGTGGCAGTGTCAGAGCAGAAGAGGTTGGTGATGGGACTGAGAAGGGGTTGGATAATAGTGGAGAGCTGAGTAGGGTCAAGTGCTCGCAGGTTTCTGTTCCTGATGGTGGTAGGGGTTGGAGAGGGGTGGAGAGAGGGTGATGTGGTGAGGTTGAAGGTAAGGAAGTGGTGGTCAGTTAGAGGGAGTGAACGGATGACTGGGTAGGAGGTTCTGCTGAGATTGGTGAAGATAAGGTCAAAAGAATGACGAGCAGAAGAGTCTGTTGGTTGTGAGAGGCCAAGGGAAGAGGTGAGTGCGAGCAGTTTGGCTGCTGCTGGGGAGGTGGGAGTGTCAACAGCAATGTTAAAATCTCCAAGTACCAGTGAAGGAACATTGGAGGAGAGAAAGTGAGGGAACCAGGCAGAAAAGTGATCAAGAAATTGAGAGGGGGTGCCTGGGGGCGATAGATCACAGCTACACGTAGAGAGATAGGTAAGAAAAGGTGGATTGTATGAACTTCAAAGGGTGAGAATTGGAGGGATGGGACAGGGGGTATGAGGGGAAATGTACAGCGAAAAAAAGCAAAATACCTACACCACCACCTTGTTTGTTCCCCGGTCTAGGTGTGTGGCTGAGGTGAAAACCACTGTGAGAGACTGCTGCAGGGGAGGCAGTGTCTGAGGAAGAAAGCCAGGTTTCAGTAAGAGCCAGTAGATTGAGGGAGTTTGTAGTGAATAAGTCGTTCGTGAATGTGAGTTTATTGCAGATAGATTGTGCGTTCCAGAGGGCGCAGGAGAAAGGTAGAGTTGAAGGTTTGTGACATGTGATGGATATCAGATTCTGGGTGTTACGGGTGTTTGCTGGCCTTGAAACGGAGCATGGCTGATAGCAAGTGGAGATGTGTGAGGGGCCTGGGTTAGGGGATATCTCCTGCAGCCGGGAGAAGGAGGAGTAAAAGGGAGAGAAGATGGGACTGGGACTTAAAGTGTTGTTTCTGCTTGTGAGTGTTAGGGAGGGGATGATATTGTGACTGGAGGAGGGAGAGGAGCTCATGGGAGCAGAGAAGAGGAGAGCAAGGAAGGTGAGATGGTAATATTGTTGGGGACGTGATATGGAGATGCTGCAAAGGAAAGTCTGAGAGAGAGGCAGTAGGTTATAAGAAAGAGGAAAACGTGAGAAAGCATTGTGACAATGTGTGAGATTAGGAAAAATAGGTTAAAAGATTGTGGGGGAAGAATTATTATCCTAAGATATGGTAGAAGTAGTAATATAGATTCAGGAGCAGTGAAAATAGTGTGATAAGGTTTATCATAATGGCTGAGGTAGGTGAGTAGCTCAGAGACTAATGACAATGTTTTTTTTTGTGTTTTTTTTATCAGGTGGTGTTGACTGAGCAGGTGCAAGTCATATGAGTTTCTATAAGTAAAGAGAATGCAAGGGTGGGCGGGCAGAGAGAGCAGTTGCAAGTGTCAAACTTCAGGGAAGGCAATTGCTATGAACTAAGATGGAGGCAGTTACTGGAAAGAGGAACAGAAGAGATCAGACCCAGAGAATATGAGCAGATCAAATTTGTTACCAACAATTGAGAGGTGGGATGAAATAATGGACTTAATGATTTCCTCAGTCCTTGAGTGCACCAAAAAAAATATTATTTCTCCTTGTTCTCATTAGTTTAGATATATATGCTTGTTGTATAATTTTGATAGCACCGGCATAACTATAAGCCTGAGATTTGATGAAAGTAATACAGAGATGACCATAATAACCTTTCTTACCTGAGATGATGATCCCCATGACCCTATCAGTGATTGCTGACATGTCCCTATCATCCCTATCATCCACGTTGACTCATCAGTCTATAAAAGTTTTTAGAAGTCCACATCAGGCTATATATATATATTTTTATGATATCCAGCAACCTCCAAATTGTTTCTGTTCCACCATCTTTCAAGTGTTTTTAGATGTCCTTATAACCTGACAAGTAGTTTCCGAGATATCCTCATAACTCAACAAGTAGTTTCCAAGATGTCCCCATCATTCTACAAGTGCTATCTGTAATGTCATCACCCTAGAAGAGGCACCTGTGATGAGCTCATCACCCTATAAATGGTGTCTGCGATGTCTTCATCTCCCTGTAAGTAGTATCTGTGGTGTCAATTTAAGTGGTTTATGAGGCATCTCTTTCAACATAAAAGAAATGCCCATATGAGCGGAGCATACGAGTTGTTTTTTTCTGAGATGCACCATCCGACTCCAAAGGGTTTTCTAATGCCCCTTCAGCCCAATCCCTTTAAATACTACTTGTACTTAAAGGAGCACAAATAAGGTTCCAAATATCATATCATTTAGTTTACGTTTTCTACCAACTAGCAAGTTGTCCGGTATCATATGTTATATTCAGTTAACTGTACTGTCTGTGTGCTGTGTATCTCTGTGCATCCCCTGTCCGTGCTCCCTCTCTGTGCACCAGCTGTCTCTCTCTGTGCCCTCTCTCTCCCTCCCTGCCTTCCCCTCCCTCCCTCTGTGCCTCCCTCCCTCTCTCTCTGCCTCCCTCCCTCTCTCTCCCCCCCTCTATCTCTACGGCGCAATCTGGTTGCAACTGCGTATGCAAGACTCCGTCGTGCATGCACAGTGGCTACGGAGCGAGATAGCCGCTATTTAGCGGTACTAGCTTGTGAGTAACGCCTGCGCAGACCGCACCTCGCAGGCATTACTCGCAAGCTCATAACTATAGTAGACTCTCAGTTAACTGGCAACCATGGGGATAAATGTAGTTTCTGTTTGCTTCAGAGTCACTATTAAAAAAGGCCTAGATTAGGTGCACATAGGATGCTCTGCTAAGTATATTTGTCAGTGAGGGCTGTTGTAGCAGCAGCAGCTTTCACTCCTCACTTACACACAGGTACATTCGGCTGGAGGGTGCGGTGCTGACCCCGGGGAATGGAACGCTATATATATAAGAGATATATAACTACTGTATTATAGTGGATTATATTTTCTTAGAGTAAACTTACATTGAAATGTGCAGTTTTTACTTATGGATAAGGACAGCCTGCAATGATAGACTGAATTCTCTTTTTAAAGAAGCTTTTACTCAAAAAATTGTTGAATGCCCCCTGGGGTTCTGAATCTATTGCTCTGGGTGTAAAGCAAATGGAAATGAAAAGACTGGGCCATTAGAGGTCTGACAGAAAATGTGCATTTCAGTGTCTTATTCAAGTTATATTTGAGTAATAAATTGTGGAACTCATAAACATATTGTTTATCTATTGGAATCCTCTTACTTTTGAGCCCTGTAATTCTATTCCTTCGCTGCACGATCACAGTAACAAAAGCCAACATCATTTAAACGGCTGTAGTATTTAAGATAAAATATCCCTTGTTTGTCAAGTATGTAACAGACTAACAATATTAGCATCTGAGTAAGCCATGAGCATAAAACCATTCTTGAAGATTATGTATAGAAGGTTTGCAACTCGAGCAGTTTCTTTTACCTTGGTGTCTTGAATGCATGTTATCTACTGAACATTTGTGGGGGGGGGGGGGAGGGAGAGGAGTTAGAGATTTGTCGTTGGAAGCTTTGGTATCTGACACCTACACCCTTCCCTTACACATGAGCACATTTTTCAATTAAAAAAAATTTCAATTTTGTTCTGATTTATTTCAAAGATTTAGATAGATAGATAGATAGACATACATATTGATAGATAGATAGATAGATAGATAGATAGATAGATAGATAGATAGATAGATAGATAGATAGAGAAATATAGATAGCTATAGATAGAAAGATAGTTAGATTAGATAGATATAAATGGATAGATACAGAGAGATAGAGATTCGATAGATAGATAGATAGATAGATAGATAGAATACAAAAAAATATAGCTAGCCATGGATAGATAGAAAGATAAAGATAGATTAGATTGATAGATATAGATGGATAGATGGACAGATAGATATATACTGAGAGATAGATAGAGACAGAATAGATAGACATATATAGATAGATAGATTAGATAGATATAGATGGATATATATATATATATATATATATATATATATATATATATATATAACGAGAGAGAGAGATAGATAGATAGATAGATAGATAGATAGATAGATATAGAGAGTTGGATAGATATAGTAAGGGTGGTTAATCTGTGGAATTCTCTACCAGAGGAGGTGGTGACAGCGGATTCGATAGATAACTTTAAAAGGGGACTGGATTTATTTCTAATTAAAAAGGGAATTCAGGGTTATCCTGAATAATTAGAGAGAGGGTATTGATCCAGGGAGAAATCCAATCGCCAGTATCTGGGGTCAGGAAGGATTTTTTTTTTCCCCCTTTGAGATGATTGTCTAAGTTTCACTTGTTTTTTTTTTCTGTTTGCCTTCCTCTGGATTAATTAATAATTAAAAAAAAAAATAATAATAATAATAATAAGGTCTTTTTCAACCTTAATTACTGTGGCCCTTATTCAATTGCGATTTGGCCAATTGAATAGGGCCCTAAATAAGCACATAGCATATTTTTTTTTAAGAAGTTTTTAGTTAGCAAGCATCTATCCAAAAGCAAGGTTTTCACTAACTAAAAACTTATTTAAAAAAAATATGCTATGTGCTTATTTAGGGCCCTATTCAATTGGCCAAATCGCAATTGAATGAGGGCCTATGTAACTATGTAAGATAGATAGATAGCTATAAAGATACAGAGATATAGATAGATAGCTATAGAGATAGTAATAGATAGAAAGATAGAGATAGATTAGATTGATGGATATAGATGGATAGATAGATACAGAGAGATAGATAGAGATAGATTAGATATACATAGATAGATAGATAGATAGATATAAATGGATAAATAGATAGATAGATAGATAGATAGATACATAGATAGATAGATAGATAGATAGATAGATAGATAGATAGATAGATAGATAGATAGATAGATAGATGGATAGATACATAGATAGATAGATAGATAGATAGATAGATAGATAGATAGATAGATAGATAGATAGATAGATAGACAGATAGATAGATAGATAGATAGATAGATAGATAGATAGATAGATAGATAGATAGATAGATAGATAGATACATAGATAGATAGATAGATAGATAGATAGATAGATAGATAGATAGACAGACAGATAGATAGATAGAGATAGAAATAGATAGAAAGATTGAGATAGATTAGATTGATGGATATAGATGGATAGATAGATACAGATAATTAGATAGATTAGCTAGATAGATAGATAGATATAAATAGATATACAGATAGAGATATAGATATATAGACATAGCTACAGAGAGATAGACAGATATAGATTAGATAGACAGATAAAGATATATAGACATATGGCGATAGATAGACATAGCTACAGAGAGATAAATAAACAGACAGTTATTGTGCATTACCCCAGTCATTATTCCTGCCCTCTTTAATATCTCATATAATAGATGTCAAACTGTGAGTTGTCATCACGCTTGGGAGCCTCGCATAGAAGCCTTCCGAGCTCGGAGCACTTAAGTGATGAGCGCCGAGCAGTTGAAGCATTAAAACATGCAGGACTTTGACTGAAAGGAGCACCGAAGGCCCTCCTGCAGGCCTCACAAAGCGAGGCGAGGCGTTGGGGCATTGAAACACGCAGCACTTAGGCAAAATGAGTGCCAAAGGCGCTCCTGCAAGCAGTTGAGGCATTGAAGCACGCAGGACATAGCCTGCAAGCAGTTAAGAAACGTGGGACTTACTTAGGCTGCATGTAGTTGCGGAACGCGGGACTTAGAAAAACATTTCTGACCTCGGAATCTCAGGGATGAAAAAAAAGGTAATCGAAAAACATGAAAAAAAATAAAATAAAAACACACTCACACACAGCTTGGGGGGAACGCCAGGACGCCTGGAAGTGAGGTTGCACACACATTTAAGCCGAATTTACCGAGTTTCAGCACTAGAAAATCTAAAAAAGTGAGAAAAAAAATGGCGGATGAAAAAAATGAAAACGAGGCTAAAGGAGACCAAAGCGCGCATCTCAGTGCAACGTACGAGTTAGCCAGGAACATAGGAGATACAAAATATACCATAACAATGGACGGAAAAGCTCGCGAGCCAAGTAACACATATTTATTATTATTATTATAGTTCATTTGTAACACACGGACATATTCCGTAGCGCTGTACATAAGTTAAGTTCAGACAAAGATAAATACAGATTAACATATTGCAAAGCAAGGAGGGCCCTGTCTGAAAAAAAACGCCATTTTACAACACTAACTTGCAACTAATAACATTACGATTCTAAAATGCCGCTTTACCCTCCTTAACAAACGGTTTCCCCTCGTGCACGCAGCCTATTTACACTGCACACTTGTCACATTGCTGACACTTTCTCCTCAGTTGGTCAACACTCCAACCGTACATTGTATGCTGCAGGAAAATCCAAAGAGATTGTTAGCTCATCAGGATACTGATTGTTGCATATTAAATATAAATAGGTAAAATATTTTACACTGCCCTTACTTTATGAATATATAAATGCTTCGCACTTTCTAATACATTTATTCAATCGTTCATTCATTATTAACGTACATAAATTTAATAAATATTAATTAGTAATTTAAAAAAAAAAATGCTCATTGGCTGGCAGTGATGGACTCTCAAAGCAGTTCAATTTTTAAATCACTTTATTATGCTCTGACACCTCCAAAACATGGATAGTTTACACTGTACTAAAAATGTTTTATTTTGTACACTGTACTTATATATCTGTCTTCGCGATGAGCGCCGAAGGTGATCGTTTCATAGCTGGAAACTTGAAGTACACAAGGGGAGAGGTTCACAATGAGCGCCGAAGGATCGCAATGAGCGCCGAAGGTCCTCAGAGGAGCAAAAGCCTTGCATAGTGTAGCAAACAGCATTGCCATGGCTTCAAATTGTATTGCTGTCATTTTTTGACGGGAAGGTCGATAGTACATGCCTGGTATAATTTATTATTTTAAATAAGAAGCCAATAAATACATTAAAAATAAATTAACTAATTAATTAAATAATACATTTAAAAACATTACTGAGTTTTATTCTTTATTTTTATATATATATTTTCTTTATTATCTATTTAAATCCATGTAATGACGTCACTGTCACTTCTATCACTTCAGCTCCGCCCCTCTGTGTCAGTTCTCCAGCCGGCTGAACTGACAGCCACTGGAAACCGTTTCCTTATTCTGTGCCGACCACACCATTCTTTTGGTACGGCAGGGGGGGAGTTTTGGTTATCAACTACTTAAATGCGCACGAAATTGTATTGAAACACCAGCGGCCGCCCCTTAATCTTCTCTATTGGACTGCTCCGCTGACGACTTCTCTTTTGTGGAATGAACCATTCAGTGCTAGAGGGGGGTTTAGAGAATGTCAATTGCGGTTAGTATAGTCTTGTAATGGCTGTGAACTAAAGGCGTCCCCTGCGGCAGAAGGTGTACTTCTACAAGTCTTCCTGGTTGTGGCTGTGTGTAATCAAAATGTGTTAAGGGTCTGAGTGTTGGTGATCAGGTGAGTGATGTGCAGAGGGCGGCTGCAGGTGATGCTACTGTGCAAGGCTTGGATTCTAGGAAAGCTCCCTGCCTGTGTTGGGGCCTCCTGTTATGTTATTTTATCATGTAAACCAGTTAAATCATCCTCATATACAATGTTTCCTGGGGCAGGCCATTAAATATAGTGATTTATAGCACTGGCTGTAGATATAGAGCCGAGTGTTGTATATTACAGTCATTGCATTTATTACACATGTTATATGGTGATCATTGGGTGCCTGGGACACACAGTATCCCACCCTAGGCCTGTAATTAGGATATATGCAGGGCTTATCTACAGGAGTGATGCACAGTGATTTTTCTCTCATTTATAAAATATGCCCCCCCCCCCCCTAATGCTCTTTACCCCGTCCCTAGAATAATTGTGGTACATTTACAATAGTTTATTTAGCCTTTAACAAAGCTGGTTGGTGTGGCGAAACGTCTGTCAGGCAGTCTGAATGCTTGATACTGCATTAGATCGGTTGTGAGGTTCCCTAGTTAGGGCCACTTATGTTGATAGTGGTTATAGCCTATGCCTTTATCATGTGGTTAGTAGCACTAGTGACTGATTGTTGTTCAGTTGTGTCTGGCTCTCTGTGACTCTATGAACAGCAACAAGGCACGTTTATGGAGTGGGTTGCCTGTTCCTTTTCCCGTGGGTCACCATTTGTCTGTCCTCTCTGCTATGACCTGCCCATCTTGGGTGACCCTACATGGTATAGCTCACAGCTTCATTAAAGTACATAAGCCCCTTCACCATGACAAGATAGTGATCCAGAACTGATTATACCCTTTATTAGAGCCTGGGTTCCCTGGCGTTCCTGTGCTTAGGATACAGTGCATTCACCACTGTGACCAGTCATGGAACCAAGGGGTCACACCAGCCAGAAGCCAAGCAGGGTTGGGCCTGGAGCTGTATCCTGTGGCTCACTGGAAAAGGAATTGGTATCCCACTCCAGTATCTCTGCTATGAATACCAAGTGGATCAGCATGATGTGTTGCAGTCCATGAGGTCACAGAGAGTCGGACACGACTATACAACGCACATACACATATTCGAGCATATGATTTTGAGAGCTGCACTAATTAAACTATTTATGGGGAATTATATCAAAGCTTGGAGCCTGTAAAGGGGACGTTACCCATAGGACTATTTGTAGCATTATAAGCTTCTTTAATACTCAAATTCAGTCAATTTGTTTTTAATAATTTTTGTTTTTTTATCCATTTTGGTATTCTTTCACATAATTGCACCTATAGTGGTCATTGTGGACCAGATTATAGACTGGTTATTATTTTTTTCCCATTTGGGAGGGTATATGACAAAAAGGCTTTGCTTTCTATCTTCTAGTATGGAAACTAGCCAGGTATCAACTTAGGTTGAGCCTTCCAGGTAGGAGGAATCCTTTGAGATCATATGGTTCTACTTCTCTTACCTGTGGTGGTCTTTACTACACTTTCTTCATTTCAATATACTTTCCCTTTGGTTATATACTATTTATTCCCAGATTGACCTACCTGGTGTCATTACGCCATTAAGATATTCTTCCTTCCTTCCTTTTTTTTTTTTTTTTTTTTTTTTTTTTTTTTTTTTTTTTTTTTATAACTTTGGCGTAATCTCATGTGTAATAATGTTTTCCATTTTTAATAATATACTACGAGAATTTGTGAACAAGGAAAAGGCGCTCATTGCGAGGCCCGCGATGTACGCCATAGGCCTTTAGCACTCATCGCGAAGGCCCCCAAGACTTAGACAAAGGCAAGGCTTTAACGCCCGCCTTTTTTTAAAAATTTGTAAAGCTTGTAACTCGGAAGGTGTTCGGACAACCTCACACACAACGCAGGGGGAGAGGCAGGGAGCCTGTACATGAGGTTAAAAGCAAATTTGATCTTCAATTAGTTTTTTTTTTTTTTTGAGAGGTCTGAAAAACCTAAGCCAAGAAAAAAAATGGCGGCTGTAAAATCGGAAGACCATTTCCCAAGCCCACAAATGGTTTCAGACCCGTAGAGCACAAAGTAGGGAGAGGGAGGAGAAAGACACGACTAACCTGTTTAGGTGATTCCAGCATTCCATGCTCTGCACTGATTGATTTGTTGAGTGTTAACTGTTTGTTTTTTGTTTTTCTTTTGATCACCATACAGAGTAGAAGCTGCATGTCTGGGAGTGGGGCAGTCAGTGACACATGTAAACACAGATTTTACTTTATTGAATTTTCAGTGAAAACATGCATGTATTTCAAAAAGTAATTTCAACATACTTTTAGGAGATCTTTACTGTGATTTGGTCCAAATTGGAGTATATTTTCAGTCTGGACGCCTCTGTTTATGAAAAGATTTGGACCCCATTAGGTTGCCCCCAACCCTCTTTCCGTAAAAGTATACAGAACTTTCCAGAATTAAGAAGGCATCTGATAGAAACGGTTGTGCATGAAATCCTGGATCTATCCTGTTATGTCAGGACAGGTCCACTGCTGCAGTGCAGCCTCTAACCGCTGGATGGCGCTGCCGATATTTTGCAGCGCTGCCGATATGTGAGGGAATTTCTAAGCTTATAATGTTAGCCTAACCCTTGAACTAACCCTCACCCTAAGCCTTGACTCTATTATATGGCACCGGAATATTGTGCTGCGCTACCGTAAGAGGATGGGTCCAAAATCCCAAAATAAACATTCATAAACTTACTCTAAATCTTGCAATTTTCGTTAGTTTTCTGGCAGTTGATTTTAAGACGGAATGCCCCTGAAAATCCAAGATAAATTAGCATAAAATACATTATTTGTTGTGGCCAATCAGTGGGCAGCTACAACATTGTAGCATTGTCTGGGGATTCTCTGCAGCAAAGCATTATGGAATGTTTAGTCATTTGTTCTCCATGCAAAGAAGCAGCTCTGGCAGTTCTGATATGGATTTCTGCTCTGTGCTGCTGTTATTTGGAAGGTTAGTATAGGGTTAAAAACAGTACCTGAATGCAGTATTTCTATTGGTTAGTACCAAGTGCCTATTTAAGTGCCTTTCTCCCGTTATTTTCTTTGTGCCTCCAATTTATTATTAGCAGTATAAATGGGTATCCTACAGTCTTTTAGGCCCTTTTCTTATTCCCCAAGTGATCTCTTGCTAACCACCCCCATCCTAATTAGCTCTTCCTAAATATAAAGCAATTACTCAACGCCTGCTATGAAATGGGTACTGTATCCCAGACTGCTCTCTATTGTAGGTCAGGAAGTAACACAACAACCTGGAGTAGGAGGAAAGGGTTAAAAAGTAATGGAACACAATTTATTTTTCTCATTAATTTGAAGAAACATTTTTTTTTCTTTATAGAAATGATTTAAGTAGATTAATTGTATCCTCAATGATATTATAATATAACATTTATACTTAATTTCTAAAAAGCCCAGATCTATCCTGTTATGGTGTCTGGACAGGTCCGCCGCTGCAGTGCGGCCTCCAACCGATAGATGGCGCTGCCAATATTTTGCAGGGCTGCCGATATGTGGGAGAAGTTCTAAGCTTATAATGTTAGCCTAAGCCTTGACTCTAATATGGTACTGGAATATTGGCAGCGCCATCTAGTTGATGCTCACCGCCACTGCTGCCTTGTGCTGCGCTACCATAAGAGGATACGTCCAAAAGCCCCAAGGAAAACTGATTCTCACCTTCTGGAACCTCTTCCTCTTCACACTGGTGACCTTAATAACATTCAGACACACAGCATGTCACTGTGTGTTAGCAGCCTGAGACACTGGCAGTGTGAAGCTCTTCTCGTGTGGGTGTTGCTTTAGTTTACAGCTGTGCAAGATGGCACCTTTCATGAGGGTGAGCAGGAAGACAGGAGAATCCAGAATGTGCATTTTTATATCATTACATTAACAAAGGGTAAAATTAATATAGTTAAAACATTTATATACATATTTTCCTAAATAGTCCTTTTTATACTTTATTGAAATACACAAATCATATTGTAGATCTTTATTTAGTCGTTCAGTCGTGTTGACTCTCAGTGACCCTATGAACTGTAGCATGCCAGGCACAATCGTTGTATCTCTGGTCGTGCTTATCCATAAGGTTTTCTTGTCAAAGATACTGGAGTGGGTTGTCAGTTCCTTTTCCAGTGGACCGAGATTTGTCTGACTTCTCTGCTATGCCCTGCCCATCTTGGGTGACCCTTCGTGTTATAGCTCACAGCTTCCACAACAAGATAGCGATGCAGAAGGGGATTGTAGATCCAACAGACAAGTATAACTCCTAAAACTAATTAACTGCTCTGCCCCCCTCATCTGTCAGCCAAACATTTGAATCAATTTATTATGCTCTGAGTTTTTCATTTGCACACTGACATATTAAAGGGATATGTAAGTGAGCTGGCTTTCAAATGTTTCTTAATAAACTGCTACTGATTAGTAGAAAATATGTATCATATTGAAAAGTTGAATGTACTTACATATTTATATGCTAGATACTGATATGTGGATGTGCACCCCCCTAGGAAGCTTACATAAAGTGTACCCTGCAGGGTACAGTGTGTGACCTCTAAAGGAAATGATGGTTGGTGGGGTCACAGCTTAAATTGCTCATAAGGAGACAGGAAAAAAACAGACAGAACTGCCAGATTGTGATACAAATGTTTCAGTCTTTACTTCCTCCTGATTGTCCAACATTTTTTTCAAATTGTATACCAGTTTAGCCTGGGTTTGGCGAATGTTAACCCTGACAGAAATTTAAAGATATTTTGAGAACGTCAATGTAAGGGTTTAAATGCTTCTTTTGGTATTTTTTTTCATGGAAAAATAAAGTTTTTACACACTAGTAGTTCTCCTCTTGGATGCGCTCATAACCCCAGCTCCCTTTAACAAATCCACTCTGTCCGAAGCAACAATGTTCCTTTAACAGTGATGTGCTTAAAATGCTTCTGTATAAGATCTCTCGAGTAAACTTTGTTTTCTGTATAGAGAAGTTCTTTATTATAAAATCCCTATTTTCACTATTTACTAAAATACACAAAAAATACATGTCTGTGGTCTTCATGGTTCATGGCTTTATGTTCCTGCAGAAGTTGGCGATAAAGCTGCTTCTCACGCAATATGCTTTGGCGTGAGAGATATAATATCAATATTAACCCTTTACAAATAGTGTGAATGAGAGGTCCGGCTTTAATTCACATGAGATTTTAGAGCTTCTTTTGACTAAATGTTTTGAGTTCTTACTATACAAATGTATTGTCATTTAGTAACTAGCCACTTGCCCATCAAATTATTCCAATAACATTTTAAACCTAGCAATGCTGTTTGCCACACAATGCGAGGCTCTCCCCCTCTATCTTGCGGGCCTTTGGCGCTCATTGCGTGCCTTTCCCCACTCGCTCACCCCTGTGTCTTTCCCCTCTCTCCCTCCCGTGTCTATTTGCCCCCTCTTCCTCCCCTGGGTTTTTCCCCTTATCTCTAACCCCTGTGTTTTTTTTTTTTTTTTTCTCTCCCTCCTCTGTGCTTCTGTTTGCATTTACGGGGGTGAAACCATTTTCGGGCTTGGGAAATTGTTCATTTTCCCCAAGCCTGAAATGTGTTTCCGACTTGGGCTTGGAAAAAAAATTATGGCTTTACGGCCGCCATCTTTTTTCCCTCGCTTAGCCGTTCTGAGACCTCCCAAAAATGCCCAATAATTATCAAATTAGCTTGCAACCTCAATTTTCTAATTAATTAGCGTCTTTTGGCGGTCTCCCATTGGCTTCAGAGTTACAGGCTTGAAAAAAATGTCCGGCGTTAAGCCTGTAACTCGTAAGCCTTTCGGAGCCTCTTGATGAGCTCATTGCAGCCCCGTCAAGCCAGTCACGTACGGGCCTCGCTATGAGCTCCTTCAGCGCTCATTGCAGCCCTAGTCAAACCCGTACGTTTCAGGCCTTTGTTGCTCATTGCGCAAATGCAAGCCCTTAATTTTTAACATAGCGTTATCAAAAAATTGACAATTACGACAACGATATAAGTGATTGATAGTACCCCTTTTAAAGAGCGAGTGTAAGTGCTATGTAAAGGGCTGTTTGTATCCAGTACACCATTTGTTCGGTCAAGAAGTGTGTGTATATAAAGTCAATAATAATGTCACATAAAATAAAATGGTTTTAAAATGAAGGCTGCCCTGCCTGATGTGCTGGGTTTGTCTCTACCTCCTATAACTCATATTGTTTGCCTGGAAGCCATTGTATCTCTGCCAATTGTTTTCAGCAGTGGTGACTTAGGTATTGCTTTCATATGGTTAAGAAAGCATTGTTTGGAAAATCATATAACAAAAAATATTGACATCACTAATATCAGGTGAGGCCCTGTACAGCCATTTACAGGGGGCCATCGACAATACCGAAAAACCATGAATAACTCCGACTATGGGTAAATAGTGGCTAGGGTGACTCCCACTCGACCCCTTGCTGCGGGTCTGGGACCCGCGGCAAGGGGTCAAGTGGGACTCTCCCTAATGGGAACAATTGCATTCAGACCTTCTTTATTTATTTATTTATTTATTTATTTATTTTTTTAATTATCCTTATTTTCAAGTGTTTAGTTCTTCAGAAAGGGCTATTTTTTTTTTTAAATGCTTCTGCTGACAGCAAACTGGTATCAGACCACTCCAGCAACTAAAGGGTTGACGGGCTTGCCTGTTGAATAACTTTTTAAATTAGATTAGTGATCTGCCAGATTAAAGCTTGTATAATTCCAATTTGCAGTGCACTGCTGGCTCTTCATTACTGTGGGACGTGGAGCGGTTAATGTTGCTTTCTGTTCCTTGTAGTATTAGTGTTCAGGATGCAGACGGATTTTGTGAATTTCCTAAAAATGAGCAAAAGGTGACGAGCTCCGGAGCGTTTGTCCATGTGCTGTGTCTGACCTGGCGTAATTCTTATCTATTCTCTCTACAGGATGGCCTCGGCGGCACAGGAGAAGCAGTACCCTCCGTCACTACTGAGCTTCTTCATATACAACCCCAAGTTTGGCCCTAGAGAAGGAGAAGTAAGTGTGAGACAGTCTGAGAAGAGGATATAGTCAAAATGTCTTAGAAAAACTAAAATATGGTGTGTGTGTGTGTACATTCAGAAGCTATTTAGTGCTTATTTTTAAAACAAAAAAAAAGCAATAAACCTTTTTTTTACTTTTATTTTTTTATAAACGCAGGTGCGACATCAATATAGATCATAATTATCTTTTTTGTAATTCACATGACAGATAGTCATTGTGTGAATGTCTGAAAATAAGTTGAGAAACTTATATCGAGCTCATAATTGAGTAATAGTTCTTGCACTGCACTCTGGGAAACTGGGCAGGGACATGCAAATCAAATACCACGTTATACATTGCTCCTTTTATGCATATGCCTGCTATATTGTACAAAAGCATGGTAGAGGTAATAGCCTTCCCATAAATCTACAGCATTGGGTGGATTATACACGAGTTAGGAGACCTACCCACAAAACTATTATAGAAAAAATGATGATCTATATTGCTGCTATCCTAGGTGCTTAAAACCCCTTGTGGTATCAAAAAAGAATATATTAAAAAAAAAAAACTTTAATTGGATACTCTAGATCCAGAAACTACGCCGTTTTAAAATATGTAAAAAAGGACTGTATAGAGATACTTGGATAATTGATGTATATGAATTATGGAGTATTTTCATATTCCTTGATCATACCGTGAAATATAATGCACAATCCTCATAAATCAGAATATACTGATCATCCTGTTTAATACAGGATATACTGATAATCACAGGATTGTTGCCAAAAAGATATATTTAAAAAGTCACGTGTATCTATATACATATCTATAAAAACAAATATACAATAGAAAAAATCTGATACCAAAAAATGCTTTGAGTTTGACTGAAAGTATCTATTATCTCTAATGGATTACTCTATTTGGATGTCTCAAGTATCTATATAGAGGAGAGATCACACTACTGGATCAGAGCAAAACACATATAGCAGTATAACAGTATTAAAACAATAATAGCAGTATACTTGCTGTTCAGTAATAAAGCTCTCCGTTAAGGCTCTCCATTAACTCTCCATTGATAGAGCATAATAATATTGTATAATGGAGAAAAAGAGTAAACCAATGATGTAAAAATAAAGTTACACTTGAAAAAGTGTTAAACTTAGCTTTCAGTAGTCTAAAGTTCAGATAGGGTTGAAAAATATGTTGCCAACGGGCCGTTTCGTCCCTCCACGGGGACTTCTTCTAAGGCTTTTAACTTTAACTGGCATTTCAGGCCTATTTAAGGCCTAAGAATAGCTTCCGTGATTGAATTACGTTAAGAACGTAGTGATGCGTAGCGTCATGATGTAATGACGTTCTTCAGAATTGAATTACCTTTATGTATATCAGCAGGGGCTGAATCAGCGCCGGAACGTCAACGTGGTGACGTCCCGACGCTCATTCAACCTACCCACAAACATTACTGTTTCAATATTAAATGGTTCTCATCGGTGGGCTGGTGTCTAACTAGTGCTATAGATTTGTGGGAAGATTATTAACTACAACATAATTTTAGCTTATTTTGGCGGGCGAAAGACTGATAGAAGCCCTCTACCATGCATATTGTGTAATATAGCAGGCATATGCTTAAAATGAGCCATGTATAACATGGTAAAGATATTACACTATCAACAAAGGCCCACATACTTCGAACTATGGTATTCCCAGCAGGAACATACGGATGTGAGAGCTGAACCCTAAAGAAGTCTGAGCACCGTAGAATTGACGCCTTTGACTTGTGGTGTTGGAGAAGACTGCAGAGAGTCTCTTGGCCTGCTAGAAGATCCAATAAATCAGTGCTTTAGGAAATCAAGACAAACTGTGCACTAGAAGGTATGATCATGAGGCTGAAGCTAAAATATTTTGGCCATATCATGAGACGCAAGGATTCCCTAGAAAAGACTCTGATGCTGGGAAAGATTGTAGGCACAAGAAGGGGATGACTGAGATGGATAGATGAAGGCAATGAACATGAACTTGGTGGAGCTCAGAGGGGCAGTGACTGAGATGTACCTGGCTTGCTGCGGTCCATAGTGTAATGGAAAGTCGAACGCAACTGAAAGGCTAAACAACAATAACATGGTATTAGATTAAAGAGTGAAAATGCATTGTGGATTAATTTGCATGTCCCTGTCCAGTTTCCCAGAGTGCAGTGCAATAACTATTTAGACATACAAATGTACTATTTCTATTACTATACGGCTCATTTGCAGATCACAAGCTAAATGGTAGACTAATCATCGTCGTAGTTGCATATAATATGTAATAAATTAGAAACTTTCTTTTATATATTCTGAAAATGTGTTTCAATCAGCCTCCCTCCCCCAGTCCCATCTCTCCCCAACCCATCTCAGACCCTCCTATCACCACATTATCTCTTCCAAAGGTCCACTTGTTACTTGTCTTTTCTCCCCCTCTCTCACACTCATCCATTCTCATCACTACTACTCTTGTCCAAACCCTCCATCCCCATTTTTACTTTCTCTCTGAACTTCTTTCCACCTCACCTGCCAACCCTCTGTACTCTTCTCTTTCTTCCTTTCTCACGATCCCTCTCTTGATTTGGCGCTACCTGATTGATAAAATCTCCCCCAACAGATCTGTTTTGTGAAGCGTCCCTAACCTACCTTGGCAAAGGAAATTAATAGTTCTTTACATACTTAAATCCACATTTAGTGGTCATACAATAGGTTCATTTGTTTATTTAATAATTAATTACTATTAAAATCCATATTTGAAGAAAAGATAATCAGGGTAACCTTTAAATCTTAACTTTATTGCTGCAGGCTCTAGCAGAACTGGTCCTCCCCACAGCTTGTTAGTTATCCAGAACATTTTAGCAGATCTCCCTAGGCAGCGATCCTGAAAAATGTTTCAAACCTATCTGTTTATCTGCAATATCCACAGAGCCAAAGACTCATCAGGACTACCTCCTGGGCAGGTCCTCTGTCACTTACACTTAAAGGGCAAGTGTAAGCACTTTTCAAGTTAAATCTATTTTTTATTTCACCATTAAAGGACAATTTACCTCACTGTAAGTTCTCTTCATGGTGTGAAAAAGAGAACAAGATTTATATGTTAAAATTAACTATTTTTTTAATTGCACTAATAACCGCTAAAAAATCTAAAGTTTTAAGTCTGTTTACAAACACAGTGTATCCTGACTATTGCGTGAGTAATAACAGAAAGCCGAACCCTGTGAGTGCTGTGGGGAATATGTTCCTGACAGCAGTTTTTTTTCCTGGACTCAGCACTGCACTGACCAGTTAACCCTTAACTGACCTGTTTAGGTGATTCCAGCATCTCATCCCTGCACAGATAACTTTAAGGGTTATTTTTTTTTGATTAGATCACTGCTCAGCATGGTTCAAATTCCAGAAAGGAAATAAACTTGTATTTTTTGTCACTTTGTTGAGTCGCATCCGACTCTCTGTGACCTCATGGGCCGCAACACACTAGGCACACACTTATGTTGGTCAAGCTGATCCACTTGGTTTTTGTGGCAGAGATACTGGAGTGGGTTGCAAATTCCTTCTCCAGTGGGCCACAGCATACAGCTCATGATATTCCTAGGTGGTCTCCCATCCAATTACTGACCAGGCCCAACCCTGCAAGGCTTCAGTGTGGTTTGACCTCTTGGATCCCTGACTGAAATCAAACCCACGGTGAAAGCACTGAATCCTAACCACTGGACCACACAGTCGACTTTAATAGGACACACATCCTTGCAACCTGATTGACTGCAGTAATGCCACAACATTGCACACACATAATCACAGATTTTATTTTTATTTGATTTCTCAGTGAAAAATGCTCATATTCAAAATTAACCTAACTTTCCAAAAATCTTATTGAAAGCAATTCAATGTAAAAGCTGTAGTAGTAGGAGCAAATAGTAATGCTATGAGCAACCTATTGCGCTTTGTGTGTGTGTTTTAAATGGTGGTAATTTCCCTTTAATAACTCAAGATCTCAGGTTTCAAACACAAGTCTGTACACTGAGAAATGCCCGATGCCAAGGCTGGTTTTAGCTGTAGGGTAGAATTTAAAATCCCTTGCACAATTTTAATCTAATCTTTCTAAAATGTGACTCTCCGAGAAACACTGGAAGCATGTGACCAAGTTATACTATTTCATACTGAATTAAAAGGACACAGAAGCTTCAAGCATTCTTTCATACGTTTAGAAGGACACAGCAAAGGTCCCAACTATTGGGGAAACTTAAAGTACACCAATGAATCTAATTGCATTTGTATTTTATTCAAAGATTTGAGTGGAAGTGTGAGATAATTGAGCTTGAAAGATGGGTATTTTTAAGCATACATTAACTGTAAAATGGGTTCCCTGATGGTCCAGTGGTTTGAATTCAGTGCTTTCACTGCTGTGACATGGGTTTGATTCCACTCAGGGAACCAAGAGGTCACACCACCCTGAAGTCGAGCAGGGTTGTGCCTGGTCAGTACTTGAGTGGGATACCACTTAGGAAT
This sequence comes from Discoglossus pictus, assembly GCA_027410445.1. Classification (NCBI taxonomy): domain Eukaryota; kingdom Metazoa; phylum Chordata; class Amphibia; order Anura; family Alytidae; genus Discoglossus; species Discoglossus pictus. The sequence continues at coordinate 85,921,841 of CM050172.1, forward strand.
ACCAGGAGCTGTATGCTGTGGCCCACTGGAGAAGGTACTGGCAACCAAGTTAATTTTAGTTGGAGGATCTCTTGAGCCGAGTGACAGACAAAATATAGTAGATTCATAGCTGTTTTTATTAAGTTATTTTTTTAAAATAATTTTATCATTTTAATAATTATTTGTAAGAATTATATATTGCTATCCTACCATAATTGGGACCTCTGCTGTGACACTTTAAATTATATCCTGTAAAACTGGGAAGATGTAAACTTGTATTATCATGAAACCTGATCATTTTGATAAAAAATTGGGGAGGATTTATTTAATTTAGCACTTCAATGTATTTATATTCTAGATTTCACTGTAATTTTATTTTAAAAAGGATGTCACGTTCAAAATATATATATATTTTTTTTAAGAAACCAGCAGTCTGGAAGGAACAGATAATTGGATGCATTTTCCTTTTTTGGCAAGAAAACACATGTAACTCCATTTCTCCTTTTTTCTTATTACCAGGAAGAAAATAAAATTCTCTTCTACCATCCGAACGAAGTAGAAAAGAATGAAAAGATAAAGAATGTTGGACTTTGTGAAGCAATAGTGCAGTTTACCAGGTATGAAATCTGCAGGGTTAGTTCATCAGTTTACAGACTTTGATATTGACTGAACTGGAAAAAATAAATTCACAGACTTTATGTGTTTAGGATATGCAGATGAGTAATTTAATTGCTATATCTCAATTACTATATCTATATAATAGCACATTTGTGTCATATGTGAATGTCTAATATAAGTTAAACTTATTTCCTGCTTAGAATTCCAAGGAATACAGTTATTGCACTGCACTCTGAGAAACTGGACAGGGAAAAGCAAATGAGTCCACAATACCACTTTGTACATGGCTCCTCATAGCATACGCCTGCTGTATTACACAGTTTAAAATGCAAAATTATGAATATAGTGTGACGATCCGAGGGTAGGGGGTTTTACAAGTCCAGTGCCACCTGCTGTAGACTACAGGTTAACTACCCACAAAGACCGTCGGGTTCTTGGAAATCTCTACACCAGCACCCTGATATCTGGCTAAAGTATCGGTCAGGGGCCTTGCATCAGAAATCCGAGCTTCCAGGCTACCGAGAGACTACAGATCTGCTTCTTCTTAGGGGGCTTGGTAAGACTTGTTACAGTCAAACCTACCCCAGCATGATCCTACAGAGTCCCCCAGTACCTCCTTGCAGGCTTCCAGGAGATCAAGAGCAAAATAAGAAACATACAATTTCTATATGCCTCAAAAGTGAACTGATTTATTTTAAAAAGTCAAACAATATTTATAGCAGTTACAGAGGGGGTGCACACAATGTAATAATGAGAGGGTGTGGCGGATAAATAAAGGAGATGGCCCCACATCGGGTCTAACCGTAGCTTCCTGAGGTCAATAGGCTTAACCTCCAATACACATCCTGCCGTCTCTTAACAGATGTGATTAATTTTATCTGGCAAACCATGGAACAAAACAGTTTACAAATACAATGGAGGTCTTTACTTACATAATCCAGTGGCTGGAGCCAAACTGTCTTTTTTTTTTTTTTTTTTTAATGGACTAGGACCCAGGCCCTGTAAAGGGGTCCGTGACACATAGGAACCCCATTGAAGAGTATATACTCCATAGTATTCTGTGGACCACAACAGAAGAGGAAAAATAAATGAGTTATTCTATATATTCTAATTTTTTTCTTTTTCCTCATTCAGTCGTTTCCGACTCATTTTTATGGTCATGCTGATCCACTTCATGGTCACACTGATCATGGCAGAGGAAATGGAGTTGGTTACGAATTCCTTCTTCAGTGGGTCACAGCATACAGCTCCTGGTATTCCTAGGTGGTATCCCATCCAAGTACTGACCAGGCCAAACCCTGATTGGCTTCAGGGTGGTGTAACCTCAAGGTTCCATTGCTTGGAACCAAACCCCGGTCGCAGTGGTGAAAGCACCAAATCCTAACCACTGGACCACCAGGGAACCCTAAAAGAATATTGGCATCAATTCAAGAGGGCAACTAAAATGGTCAAAAAGACAAAATTAAAAGGAAAGACTTTATGATCTGAATATGTAAAGATTAGAGGAAAGAACATAGAGGGGGGCTATGTTTGAAACCTGCAAATAAATCAAAAGATTTAATAAGGTTCAAGAGGGGAAAATCTGAAATAGAGGAGCAAAAACAAGAAGTCATGGTTGAAGTTGAAGACTGGACGATTTAGGGGGTTATGTACAGAAAGGTAATAATGAGGACAAACATAAAGGAATTGAAGCATGTCAGGGGTAGACATAATGTCGTCCTGAAGATTAATTAAAGTCATTGTCTTTAAATGGGTAGAATGGGCCTACAGTGCCTTGCAAAAGTATTCACCCCCCTTGGCATTTTTTGTGTTTTGTTGCCTCACAACCTGGAAATAATATGAATTGTTTCAGGATTTGCATCATTTTAATTTAAAGAACATGCCCACAACTTTGAAGATTTTATTATTTTATTTTATTTTTTAAATGTGAGCAAACGACAAATAGGACAAAATGACAGAAAAAGTCAATGTGCATAACTTTTTTTACCCTCCTAAAGTCCAGACCAGTTTTCCAGTCCCGGCTGCTTAAAAACATCCCCACAGCATGATGCTGCCACCACCATGTTTCACGGGGGATGGTGTTCTTTGGGTGATGTGTTGGGTTTGCGCCAGACAGCGTTTTCTTTGGCCGAAAAGTTCAATTTTAGTCTCATCAGACCAGAGCACCTTCCTCCATACATTTTGGGAGTCTCCCACATGCCTTTTCACAAACTCAAAACGTGCCATTTTGTTTTTTGCTGAAAGTAATGGCTTTCTTCTGGCCACTCTGCCATAAAGCCCATCACTATGGAGCGTACGGCTTATTGTCGTCCTATGTACAGATACTCCAGTCTCTGCTGTGGAACTCTGCAGCTCCTCCAGGGTTACCTTAGGTCTCTGTGCTGCCTCTCTGATTAATGTCCTCCTTCCCTGGTCTGTGAGTTTTGGTGGGCGGACGTCTCTTAGCAGGTTTGCTGTTGTGACATGTTCTTTCCATTTTGGTTATGATAGATTTGATGGTGCTCCTGGGGATCATCAAAGATTTGGATATTTTTTTATAACCTAACCCTGACTTGTACTTTTCAACAACATTGTCCCTTACTTGTTTGGAGAGTTCCTTGGTCTTCATGGCAGTGTTTGGTTAGTGGTGACTCTTGCTTAGATGTTGCAGCCTCTGGGGCCTTTCAAAAAGGGTGTGTATATGTAATCACAGATCATGTGACACTTAGATTGCACACAGGTGGACATCATTTCACTAATTATGTGACCAACTTAGACTATTGTGTTCTGATCCATCACATATCATTCACATTAATAAAACCTTGAACTTAAGACTGTAATGTAACAAAATGGGTAAAAAGTCAAGAGGGGTGAATACTTTTGCAAGGCACTGTATGTCTGCTATCAAATCAATTTTCCATATGCAATCTATTCCTAGAACGTTTTTTTTATTCTTATTTTAGGTTAAAAGCTCATTACCTGAAAGCCTACCTTGACTTGATGTAAAAAGTATTTGTACTTCTGTTAATTGTTCCATTGTTTAACCAAAAAGCTTGGCTAGATTTGAACCTTATTTACATGTAGCTACCCAGAATCATTCTCCTCACTATTATTATTAGAGTGGGATATTTTTTAGCCCACCATAACTTACCTTCGATAGCTACAAAAGCGGAGTTTTGCTATTTATAAACTGTTAAATCAGATCTCAGCTTATCCTTCTGTTAATAAAACCAATTCATATTATTTTTTTTATTTTTTTTTATTTTTTTAATTTGTCAACAAAAATCATTTTTTTTAGAATTAAAGATGCCAAGCCAATGGGCACAAAAAGCCAAATGTATTTATACATCTCAAACCGATTTTTAATAAAAAAAAAATAAAAAAAAATATATAAAGTTTCAGTGTACTTATGTTTGAGTGTGCATATCTTGTATGGCATAGTTAAATAATATAGCTTAAATGTATATCGAAGTCTCCCTGTGTGTAGTGATACAAATGTACTAGCTGCCTATGATTGGTCAAACAAATTATGAATGATATGCTAATTCTAGCAGGGATGTCAAGAGTTGTTAACTTTGAAAATCACCTCCTTGCAAAATCAAGATATTTAGCAAATAATGTTTAATGTTTATTTTGGAATTTTGATGCAAAAAACAAAAAATGTCTTGCACTACTGATTCTCCTCTATCAGATGAACATAATCCATGAAACTTTAGATATGCCTTTAAGGGCTCTTGGCTCAGATTGCATTTCACAAGTGTGTGTGTGTGTGTGTGTGTATATATGTATATGTTCATATTCCTTCTTAGGCCAATAGACCCCTATGTAATTTCCAAAATGTGCTAAAATTACTATATCTTGACTACAATTCTAATATCCCGGCTTGTGTGCCTTCTTTTTGTTTAGAACATTTAACCCATTAAAGCCAGCGCAATCTTTGCACACACAGAAAAACAGACAGTTCTTTCATGAGCCAGAAGATGGATTTTGGATGGTTATGGTAAGTGTTTAGTGCTCTGTAAATAAATATAAATAAAATCCATTATGATTATATATTTGGGGCATATTGTTTAAATACAAGAAAGCAATATTTAGAAGGAAGACTTGCATTTTAATCGTTAAATCGTTTTTTTATACAAAGTAGAAAACAACTTTACGGTTTATTTTGATTAGAAAAGTTGGGCTTTTATACATGGGCAAAGCGTCCCGGTGCAATGCGACAGGGCCCTGCTCTTGGGGGGGCCCCATTGCTGCATTGCCTCATTTTTTTTCTATGTGTTTGTTTAATTTCTCAATGCCCCTGGCCCCCTACAATATAATTACATTATCTATCTCTCTATCTCGTAATGTACGATTTTAAGTTTAACTTTGCTATTATCTGTGTCCCTTATTCATTTGATCTCGAGTTCCTACGCCCTTGCTTTTATATGTACCTCTAGCACTTAAATGACCAGATGCATGCACATTCCACGAGCTGTAAAGCTTAGTGCCATGAGCTTATTTTTTTCAGGTGGTGAAAAATCCAGCAACAGAAAAACAGAAGGACGGCAAGGCAGTTATGGAGTTCCAAGAAGACGAGTTATTGGTGAGACTAGATGGCTTTACATTTTGTGTATCAATACCTTCACAAGCTATCTGTAACATACACAAAGCCTTTAGGTTGTGCATAGTTATATCTGCATATTTCATCTATATATTTTTTTTTTTTTTTTATACGCTCTTTCATTCTAATTTTAACTGGGGGGGAAAAGTCCATATATACATTGCATTACATGTATTGTCAATATAAATACAAGGCAGGCTTTTCCGGTATTTTATTTTCCGAATTTATACAGTGCCGTGGACACAAGGTGAGAATAGATATAAGTTTACAGTTAAATAGAGAAAGGTGATTACAACAAAAGATAAGTGGAGGATACTTTTGAAGATGCAGAGATAAATCCATGGCACTAATTATACTGTGTGTGTAACGGGAACCAGATATACTTTATTATTTAACTAGCGAATTGCCCGTCAAAAAATGACGGCAATGAAATTGTAAGGTAGCTAAATTAGTAAATGAATATAGTGTACCTATTTTGAAGCATTGTGATGAAGAGCTGGCAATCTGTGTTGATGTTGCTGCAGCATTAGTGGTGTGGAGCTGCTGTATAAGCATGCTGAATGTGTGCAGTGTAACACTGTGCGTGCGCGAGTCCAAACCGTTGGCGTAGTCGTGTACTTCCGCATTGGTGTAAAATGGCGAGTAATGTGTGGTATAGGTCTGTATCGGAATATCCGTAGGTGTTTTGTGGTGTTTTGCGAGTTTAGAGTGCTGTAGCCTCGTTTTTCGTTTTGTTCGGCGGCCATTTTTTCTGTCGCTTAGATTTTTTTTTAGTCTGTAAACTGTTTTATTTCGAGTAAAATCGAGGTGTAAGTTGCATTTTTGAGGTCCTGGGTGCTCCCTCTTGGTGTAGGTAAGTTTTTTATGTATGTGCTGTGTGTATGTATTGTGTTTTAAATGTTTGTATGTCGGCGTGTTGCGTCCGATGTTTGCGAGGTCGTAATGTGTGGTAACGTGTTTCGTACGTTGTTTGCGTGCCTCGTAAAATTTAGCGAGTGTCGTAATTTGTGTGTCGTGTTTTTTGAGTAGCGACGTGAATTTTGCGAGGGTTTGAGGCCCTTGCCCAGTGACCTCGCCAGCAACTGAGGCCCTCGCTTCGCGAGGGGCCTCAGTTGCTGGCATGGAGCGCCTTCGGCGCTCCATGCCAGCAACTGAGGCCCGTGCCCAGTGACCTCGCCAGCAACTGAGGCCCTCGCTTCGCGAGGGGCCTCAGTTGCTGGCATGGAGCGCCTTCGGCGCTCCATGCCAGCAACTGAGGCCCTTGCCCAGTGACCTCGCTTCGCGAGGCCCGCGGCTCGCTACGCGAGGGCCGCGGGCTCGCTACGCGAGCCCGCAAGCGTGAGCAACGACTCGTACGCTCACAACTATATATGTGATAATAACATTATTATTATAGGGCTCCAACTGTAAGCTGCAGTCTATAATAAGACACACAGCCTTGCAATATATTTTGTTTAAAGAAAATTCTGAGTTATTACTTAAAGCTCCCATTTTAAAATATACAATCTTATATGATTAACGCCATATCTACGTTTCCTGGATTATGAATGCATCTGATAGAGAATCAGTAGTGCATGAAACATCAGAATAAACCTTTAAACACTTGCCTTGAAATTTGGAAAAATGTCTTGCAATTTCTGACAGTTGAAAACTAGCGTTAACACCCTCTTGAAACCAGGCTAAATTATCATAAAATTCATAATTTGTTTTGGCCAATGAGGAGGAGGCTCAGGCAGCTGATACATTTATATCAAGCTCTGTGGTTTCTGGCTGTGCTGTAAAGTATCTCTACCAAAAAGGTCAAACGTACCTGGCTGCCTCTCCTTTGTGTACTTGGTTATCTAAGCTCCCTGTGAGTGTGCAAAGCTGGATTTTACTTTGCTGCCTATAACTTTATAAGTACACTAAACTTCTCTATAGAACACACATTTTTCTGATAATCGCTGCCTGTTTCTTACCAAACATTTGAAACCCAGGGTACTTATATATACCTTTAATTATTGATGTTGTCACAGTGAAATTAAATCCCTGTTAGTTTACTATAATGTTACTCTAACTAACCCAAGCATTTATCCCACATTTAAGACTCCACTGGGATATTAATTTCAGGCTGGTACATGCTTGTATCCTTCTCCTCTGATCAGAATTGGAAAATGTCATTTAAGATTGCAATACAATGGTTCTGAAAAAAATGCAAAATTGTTTGTTTATATTTTTTAGAACTGTAGTGCTCCTATAATAGGGTTTCATGTGTTGGTAACTAACCATAAAATCATAAATTTTTTGTAGAAAAAAAAAAAGTTTAATGCTTGGGGACTAGCAGAGACAATCTGCCTGGGGGACTGTCCTAAAACTTTTTCTGACCGCTCTAGGTCTGCCTGCAGTGGCCACTGCTATGAAGGAGGCAAATAAAGACTGCTATTAGGACAGCCTCCTGGGCAGATCCTCTCCTACCCTTTGGACATCTGATAAGGGATGGAAAGAAGCAGCTGTAATATAGTCTTATACGCTAAAGTTTAAGTGTAAGTTTTTTTTTTTTGTTTGTTTGTTTTTTAAGTTGCGGTTTCATTTTATTTCTTTACATATAAATTTTTCCTAGTTTATTAATTAAAGAAAACATTATTGCAAGGTGTTAAATATGGAGGTACTTTAATTATATACCTTCATAGGAACATCCTATCTAGCATAGGGGTGTGCAAAAATGTGTTTAAATGAAGGCTGTAAAGGCCTAACATTTGCTAGATTTTTAAAGAAGTAATTGATCCTGGATACAATTTCTATTCAATTATTTAGAACAGCAATATTCAGTATTAAGCTTCCTTTCAAACATCAGCGTCTACACCTCCAGTTGAGCTGCTTAACTCTACCCATTGTGATGTTATGAAAGGGTGGGAGCAATTCTGACTGGGAGTCAGTCCTAAACAGTCAGACACAAGCTTGCCAAGGAAAACTAATTTTACACTCCTCCGACCAATGAAGAGCATCTTTCATCTAGATTGCATCTTACCCTTTAGGACTGCCTGCCAGTCAAAGTGGCTCCCATATCTTGATGACCTCATGAGGGATGGAGACGAGCAGGTCAACTTTAGGTTTACAAATTGATGTACGTTTAAAATTACACATTGCCTTTTTGAATTTAAATAATAATCAATCCCTAAATAAAACATGTAGTTCATATTAGGGCATTGGAGTTGCCCTTTAATAAAGCTCCACACGGTAATTTAATATTTTTTTAATAGCTTATTATAATATCCCTCCCTATAGGATGAGCAAAACTGATAGACATTGAGGAACAGCAGGATATTGGGTATAAAACTAAATCTAACAGATTACCAATATATGGATCTAGACATAATTTCCTGTTTTTGTTCTGTTCAATTTAATGAACTCTGATTTCAACAAAATAACTGAAATAAACACAGCAGGACATTACATCTGATCTATTTTTTTTTCTTATAACAGGACAAAGTGTATTCTTCGGTGCTCCAGCAATGCTATAGAATGTACAAGGTAACTATATTCAGGGGTATGTGGATTATCCCCCTTGACTGCACCTCTAGATTAAGGGTTTTACTTTACTGATGGACCTCTTAGTATTTTTAGGTATAATTAGTGTGCTTTACTTAACCAAAATTACATTGCACCCAGTATTATAATTAACAGCTTGTCACTTTCAGAATGTTCGTGTTACACATGCCTGTTAATATGTATATATTTTTTACATGTACTTTTTGTTGCTGCTCTATGAAGGTGTAATCAAGTTACTGTTCGCAAATGCAGATTTCAATGAGGACTCTTGGGGAGCTGCCAAAATGCTTCAGCTACCCTTAAATAATGGGAGAGTTCCTATGCAGAGGTGCAAAAAAAAAACGAATCTAGTTATTTTATTTTTTTATTGAAAGACATGGTTATTAAAGTATATAATGAAGATAAATACAAGATATTCACAAGTGAGCTAAAAGAGGCTGCTCGGAGTATGCAACCAGACCTATAGAACAAACCTACTTAGGTGCTGTTCGTTCTCAGATGAGCATCTCTGACTCTCTCTCTTTTTTTTGTTTAGTTTTTTGCTCAACTTATGTGTGATGGGGGAACCACATGTGGACTCCTTGCTCACTGTGTCTTATGGAGTATAGCTGAACCTCACTGATGAAGCCCACAGAGGCCAAAACATATGTTTGCGTTTTTGCTCTTTCTCCTGTTCAGGGTAGAATTGCCTGGTATTTCGGGCCTGGATCACTCTAGTGAGTGAGACCAGACTGATATACTACAGGATATTTCTCCATGTGAAGGGCACAAGTGAGCTAAAATAGGCTGCTCTCCGAGTAGATAACAAGACCTATAGAACAAACCAATGTAGGTATTGTTCATTGTCAGACGAGCACCTCTACTTAATAAACCAAATGCATATATTACATTTCCAATTTCAACATCTTATCGTGCTATTTTTGTCTTTCTTTAAGAAACTAAAACTCTTAACCCTTAAAAAGATATGCCAGCACAAGCAATGAGAAAAGATTCTAACAAATTGTTAAAAAAGAACAAAGTTTATCACTGATGGATATCTCCCACAAAGAGTATCGTGCAATTATGTCCCTTAGGTTTTTTTAGTTTTTTAGTTTTGTTTTTGTCAACCCCTTATGACATTTTGAGAGAACTTATACTTCCTTTAGTATTTGGATTGTATAAGTCGTCTTCTCTAGTTGGGGAAATACACCAGGCGTTGCGTCCATGTCTAAACTCGAGGGACAATGGGAACTGGTGTTTGAATATATCTATTGATCACAAAGAATAGTTTAGAATAGTAGTTGTCAACCTGGTCCCTACCGCCCACTGGTGGGAGATTGAAGCCTCTGTGGTGGACGGCGGGGTAATGACTAGGTGGCGTCGCTGACGTGTGACGTCACGCACCGGAGACCCGCAGCATCATGCTTGGCTGGTTGGAGAGCTGGCGAGAGAGCCTAGGGACAGCAGTCAGGACCGGATCACCTTCTAGTAAGTACAGGGCAATAGCTAGGGTCATATGATTTATGGAACCAGAAATGAGCAGTTCAATTGAGTTACAGCGGCAATGTTGGGCAACAAGGACATTTTACCATTAAAAGTGGGTGGTAGGTATTAAAAGGTTGACTACCCCCTGGTTTAGAAGTTTAACATTTTCTAATCCTTGATACTGGATTCCATTCTTTTTTGCGTCTGTCTGATCTGTTGAAAGGCTACCAAAGTCTGCTTTCTACCCAGTCAATCCCATCCCATTGCCAAGGCATTAAGCATTTCATGCATGGGCTCTGATTGGAGCTTCAGGAATAATATCTAAGCTTATGATTGGCTGAAGCTTAAAGAAGCTGTGACAGTACATTTTAAATATATAAATGTTTTGAAGAATTGCACATAATTGGCAACCTTTTTAGAAAAATAAATATTGACTACAAATTTTTACCTTTTCATCCTGCAGGGGAATCTACCATTTTGGTTTATGATTAACTTTCTGAGGTGGGAGAAAAATTTGAGCAAGAAGCTTCTAATTTTTATTTTTGTATTCTTGCAGTTATTTAATGGCACATTCAGCAGGGCAATGGAGGCTGGCGGGGTGGTGCTGCTAAAAGACAGACTTGAGAAATTCTTTCATCGGGTGAGTACGTTGGAATATTGTGTGTGTGTGTGTGTATGTATATATGTATGTGTTTAAAAGTATTGCAACATATGACTCTGCATGTAGCTCTTAAAAAGTGAAAAATAAATTGTTTGTGCTCTGTGAGGTTTAGAAAGCTCCAAAATCATATCCATCTTATACTTCCACCTAGTAAGTCAAAAATACAACCCAAACTAATCAGAGAGCAGGATCTTAAATGTTAACTTAGGCGACAAGCAATGGCAGAAAATACTTCACGCAGAAGTTAGTGCCTGTTTAATAAACCCTTTAAATGGCAAATTAATAAAAAATGCTTTGCAGTGTAAACCTTTTAATCGATTTTTTATAATTTATAATAAAAACCGTGAATGATTCAAAAATAAGTTAATTGATGTACAGATTTTAAAATTGGAGCTTGAAAATTCTGCTTTCACCAAGTTAAAGAGCTCAACTAGTTATTGGCACTGAGGGTTAAATATACAATTAAGAGAAATGCTTTATAACACAGTAATGCTTTAATACCTTAATCCGTTTACAGGGATGTCTTGCTATAGAGCCGTGACAGGCAATCTGTTTCATTGATGGGCCTCATATTCGTCCCCATAGCCTTTAAAATGGCTTCATGGTGCTTTAAACTATATTTTGCCCAAAGCAAAAAATGGTAAAATCTCTGTAGAAAGCAATTGATTTGTAACAGAGCAATTAATAATGATAATATTTGAGTACAGTTTGGTATTTAGTTTTAGATAGCTATAATAGACTGTATATTGTTGAAGATGGGCATTCTCTCCCATTCCCATGTAGCCCCCACATTTACTCTGGAAGTGTCTGAGTATGGCCCTGAGCTACCTGTTGCCCACTACTTGGCTGCAGCCAAGAAGAAGCTCTTAAAATCTTAAGTAGCACCCCCTATAGCATGGGGTACACAGCATTATTGATTTATTTTGCCTCTATCCCCAAATAAATAAATCCAGATCTTCCCATAAAGGCCTTACCTAACCTTATCCAATACTTTATAGCCAGACATGTTCAATAAAAAACTGGAAACCTCCCATAATCGCAGGTCTACAAATAAAAAAACTAAATCCTTAAAATATTTGTTGACGAAGCTGGCTATTTATACCCTTTTTACCCTTATGGGCCAACTGACTGCTTAAGACCTGTCCTGCTTCCTTTGCCATCCTTATGTCTTGTGCCTTTTCTCCCACAGTATTTGCAGACGTTACACTTGCAGTCCTGTGACCTGCTTGACGTGTTCAGTGGTATCAGCTTCTTTCCATTGGATAAAATGACCTACCTAAAAATCCAGTCTTTCATCAACCAGGTAGAAGAGAGTTTGAGTATTGTGAAGTACACTGCGTTCCTGTACAATGACCAACTCATATGGTAGGTGCCAAGGGGTCATATATATGTATTCGAATCGGGTACCCAAGGTGTCATGGAGATTGGGGAAAAATAACTCCACTTTTAAACATTGCAAGGGAAGAAATTCCAATTTGCCTTACAATCCAAAATCGTCATATTTCTATTCATATACAGTGCTTGCTTGGAGTAGGACTGTCTAGTTACATGTGAAAGAAACTGATTGGCTGGTACCACTCATGCAAAGAAACAGGAAGTTAATTGATCAAGCCAACACCTTGATAGGGTATCAGCCTCTACTGGGAGGGTTTTAAACAGTTCCCTTTAAATGACCGCTGTATAATGAAAAAATATACGTGAAAAATGTGGGTCTGACTGAGAACACAATCGGGCAGGGGAAATGCCAGAAAGCTGAGATATATAAATGCCCCTCTCACAGAAACCACCTTTTTTGTTGTGTCTGACTCTTTGAGAACCTATAGATCGTAGCTCGCCAGGCACATCTGACAGCCACTGCCTCTCTGAGCTCCCTCAAGCTCATGTTTATTGCTGCAATGCCCTCATCTATCTGTCTCCTCCTCTGCCGTCCTCACCTTGTGTGCATTCAATCTTTCCCAGCATCAGAGTCTTAGTGTATTATGTGGGCAAAATATTTGAGCTTTAGCTTCATGATCAAACCTTCCAGTGGACAGTTATGCTTGATTTCCTGTAGTATTGATTGGTTGGGTCCAAGGGACTCTAAGCAGTTTTTTCCAACATCACAAATCAAAGGTGTCAATTCTACGGCGCTCAGACTTCTTTATGGTCCAGCTCTCATATCTGTATTTTACTACCAGGAATGCCATAGAACTTTGCAATATGAAGCTCATGAGTTGAGCCTCAGTCAGTTCAAGATCTTGTTTCTGACCGTATAGAGCGCCTACCACCCCAACAAAGTAATGCAATAGGCAACTTCTGATCTGTGGGGCTCATCTTCCAGTGCCATATTGTTTTGTATCTTGTTGTGTTTATCTTGGCAAATATACTGGAGTGGGTTGCCAGTTCCTTCTCCAATGGACTACAGTTTGTTTGACCTCTCTGCTATGACCTGCCCATCTTGGGTGGTATAGCTCCCAGCCTAATTGAAGTAAATCATGACAAAGTAGCAAGGTACCTTCTAAATAAAACTAGCTTTATGATATGTTTTTCCTACCCAATTATGCTCTCAGACTTTTTTTTTTTACAATCAAATAGTCATTTAAGTTGAAAAAAAATATAATCCTCTCCGTGGCCTTTAAGTGAATCAGCATTTTGTGTATGGTATTGTTGTCTCCTGATCTATCTAATCTGTGATCAAATTGGTATCAAAAAATGTGTCCAATCCCAGCAGAAATAAGCTATTTTTAAATCTGCTGTGCCAGTCTGAGCAGATCAGGGTGTGCGACCTACAATTACAAGAGGACAAATCACCGTAATAATTTACAGCCTCAGTGTAAAATGATAGAATGAATTAGAGCCATCACTTAACGAGGGGCTCTTCTGTCGGCTATCTGTTTGCACCTTCCTCATTAAGGGCTACTTCAGTTCAAGGTGCAGTCTGCCAGCGAGTGACCCCTTTTAGTGAATGTTAGATTAGCTCTTCATGTCTAGAACTTCTGAAACCTCCTCTATATCTTCCATAAATGTTTCCCACGTTAAATGACCAGAGGGTGTCAAATTCTAAATCTTAATATTTAAAAAAAAAAAAAAAAATTCCTCCACCTGTTCCTACAATGAAAAATCAGAATACAACTACCCCTTAGGCTTGAAGCTATTGGGATGTTTTTGAAGTGAAACGAGATGGAACCTTCTACATGTAAGCAGAGTGTTCCAATTTTTTTTTTTAAATGTATTTCCATTCATGGCTTGCACGGCTGCTGATTAATTTGTTACATCATAAGCATGATGTAATGCAATAATGATCTAAAAAGGGGCGCAGACAAGGTTTCACTAATTATAACCTGTATGTGATTTGTTAGGACCTGTTTTAATTGAAACCTTTTCTGTCACGTTTTAAAAAAAATGTATTTGAATAAAAAACAATATATATATATATATATATATATATATATATATATATATATATATATATATATATATATATATATATATATATATATATATATATATATATATATATATATATTGATCTTGTAGACTAAAGTTTGCAGGAATAGTAGGTGTCTAGGCAGCAATAAAAATGGCTGCTATCTCGCTACACACAGCAATTTGGTCAATTCCTTTTCTATTTTCCATGACTGATAAGAATAATTTGGCCTCATCTAGTCTTATTTACCTCTCCAAGTCAAGGCTTAGACCAGAGGTAGTCAGTTATTTTATTTTACAATTGGTGAAAATGAAGGCTAGATCCAGAATGAAAATATATATATATATATATATATATATATATATATGTGTGTATGTACTAGCAACTTGCCCGTCAAAAAATGACGGCAATAAGATTGTAAGGCAGGTAATGTTGTTTGCATGCAAAATTAATTTTGTTGATGTTTTTAAGATCCTTCGGCGCTCATTGCAAGCTGAGCGCTTTCGGCGCTCACCACGTGGCTCACAATGAGCGCCTTTGGTGCTTATTGCAAGGCTCTTGGTTGTTTGTGTGCTATGAGCAGCGTTGGTGTTTTTTTTTTTTTTTAGGTATGGCAATGAATAAGTAATAAGAAATTGATATACTTTACCTATTTTGAAGTAAAATATGCAGGAAGCATTGTGTTGAAGAGCTGACAATCTGTTTTGATGTTGCTGCAGCATTAGTGGTGTGGAGCTGCTGTGTAAGTGTCATGAATGTGTGTAGTGTAATAGTGTGCGTGCGCAAGGCAAATCCGTTAGGGTAGCTGTGTACTTCCGGATTGTATAAGTTAGTGTTCTAAAATAGGGCCTAATGTGTGGTATGCGGCTGTGGCTGACTTAACGTCCTTGTTTTCGGAGGTTGTCCGACTTTTTCAGAAAATCCGTAGGTGTTTTGCGTCTTTAGAGTGCTGTAGCCTCGTTTTTTTCGGCGGACATTTTTCTCTCGCTTAGGGGATTTTCGAGTGTCTAAACTCTTTTATTTGTACTTAAATTGAGGTGTAACTTCAGTTTTCGAGGTCCTGGGTGCCCTCCCTTGCCATATGTAAGCTTTTTATGTATTTGTTGTGGTTTTCGCAACAAAAATACGAGACGTGTTACGACCTTGCAAAAACCGCACGAAACCCGCGCACCTGAAAACCACAATATATACACACACCAAATACATTTTACAAGAACTTATGCTGCCTGAAATATACTTTTACTGACTCTTTAACGGTTTAGTTTATTTAAAAAAATCGGGCAGGAGGAGTGTAGTCTATTTTAGTAAGGTAGTTGAGATCCTTCTTCATGTTGGCGACTCATGCCTTAGACTGTCTTGTTCCAGAATGGAAAGGAAAAGCTATTCTGAATTGAGCAACATACTCTGTGAAGAGGGTTTCCAATACTTCTAAGGACTCTGGGTAGTGATATGCAAATGAGGCTCAATGCGCCCACTTAACATGCGATCCGTTTTATGCATATGTGCTCTCTGGAAGCTTTCACAACAAAGACTTGGATTAGGGTTCAGTGCTAGAAACCCACTCTGACAGCCGTTTCGTCCTTATATGGGAAGCATCAGTGGGCGAATGTGATGCCTAGAGAGAGGACTCAAACCAAGGTGTTTGAAAAACCCTACATTTATATACACTGTATGGAAAGAAAGTAGATCTGAGTACTTGTACGTGTTGTAACGCACAAAAGATGTAAATTTTGAGGCCCATTTGTATGCCACAACCCAGAATCCTTAGCTGTAGTGAAAATACTGATTGATCCCAGAGCTCAATCTCTACAGAAAAACTACACTTAATGGATACAAACAGAGAACAAAAACAGATGAAGGTTAACATGAGCGCCTCTCCATGGGGTCTCCTCCCCACCCCCCAAAAAAATGCAATGCAAATGCATCTCACTTTCCTTCTCTTGGCCTCTCCTTTCCTTATAAGTTTCTTTTTAAAATTCAATTTTACTGTTGCCCTAATTAAAAAATAAATTTAGAAAAATCTTCAAAGCTCCTTGTGCCTCTCATTCTAAGTCCGTCAGGATTTGCCGTTAAGCCAGTGAAATTAAGTGTACCTTATTTCTTATCTTGTTGGTACGGAAATAATATGGGAACTAGGCCTTCTGTCCCTGCCTGTCACGTCTGTCATCGGCCCCCACTTCATTCTGCCTTTTCCCGTTAACACCCAGTGCTATGGAACTGTCCTGCTTTGGTTACACATGTAGATATCTGATCAGATTACAGCACATGCTATAGAGTGGCTAACTTACAGGGAACTGCGATTTAAACAGAGATACCAGCCAGTGACCTTATTTCAGCAACCTTTATAAAAATGTCCTGTTTTTCCAGTAATACATTCTCCGTAATGCAACTTTTCAAAAAATGCTTAGATGTTTAACATATTTTTGCTCCCTTTAAAACCCTACAGTAGTTTGGGAAAAACCCTAATATTATTAGCAAGCCATTGGTATAAAAAGCATTTTCAGAAAAAAACTAAATTTTTAGCAGCTTCTGGAAGCTGCTATTAGTAATTGTCATTTTTTCAAGGCATAAGTAGGTGGATTTACATGTTTTTATACGACTACCCTCTACTGAGTGTTCATGGGCTGATGTAAACATATGTGAATCAACCAACCAGTCAGCAAATCCACACTCCACCCCCTCCTTCCATTCTGCATTCAAAAATGAAGGTCATTCCCACTCGGGCTCCAAGCCAGCAGGAGGAATGGAACATGCAAATATGAAATCCCTCCTCATTTTAGCATATATTCTAATAGGAGGCTCTGCTAGTGTATAGAAGCTGGCATGATAGTAATCATCCTGCTCAAGGTATGAGGAGCTAGTAACAGAGCAGGGCAAGCAATACTTGTAAGCTTACTTGTGGGGGCCTGCTTCTGGTCGTACCGGGGGGAGGGATGGGTCCGTTGCTAAAATCTTTTTTATTTTATTTTTATTTATTTTATTCGTCCAGTGAAGAAACAAATCCCTTATTCTTCTCTTCTTTCCGCTCCTGAGTAGATGATAATAACTATACATTTGCAAGTTTTCAATCTTGTGCCAGTGCTTTGGAAACCAGAACTATGTACATTTGATATTAAACTCAAAACCAGGGCCCTCCATTCCTTGTAATGTGTTCATTTTGTTTCTACCATGTACTTAACCCCTGTATAGTGATACGGAATATGTTAGCGCGTTACGATAAAGATAATAAGTGCATGCCCCGCAAACACCATGCCAAATGATTTGTTGTAAGTATCCAACATGTAAGCCCTCAAGCCATAAGTCTGCTAAAATTTTAAATGTTTTTTTCTCTAAATTTCTTTATATGCTCGTTGATTTGCATACTTACAGCCTTATTAAATTGTGATTCGGCCAATTGAATAGGGCTCTATATAAACACAGAGCATTTTTTACAGAAGTTTTTAGTTAGTGAAGACTTGTCTTTTGGATAGAAGTTCACTAACTAAAAACTTCTGTAAAAAAAAAATATGCTCTGTGTTTATATAGAGCCCTATTCAATTGTCCAAATCGCAATTTAATAAGGCTGTTAATAACTTGTAAGAATGAAGTGCTGATTTGAAAGTAAGGGGATGTATGCTGTTCTAAATAGATTTCTGAAGTATGTTTTTTTTTCTCTTGCTGTCTAGGAGTGGGTTAGAACAAGAAGACATGAGAATCTTATATAAATACCTCACTACATCACTCTTTCCAAGGCACATCGAACCTGAGGTAAATACGATAACTGGGTAGGAGTGCAGTGAATTGTAAGAAAGAGGCCATAAAGTCAAGCAGCCAGATTATTTAAAACAGTGGTGAAATTTACGGTCAGAGGGACACAAGACCTGCAGAATGAAACATGCTCCTTATTGAAAAACATCACATTGTTTGAAAAATTATGTAAACTTTAGAAAACGAATGAGTTTTCTAAACGTCGGATAATTTGTTATTTTACTTCTTAAAAAACAAACTTGTGCAGTGTTTGAAACCAGCTCCTTAAAAACTGGATGGTGATGTTTCTTATGTGTCTTTAATGTCTGTATTGTTATTATTTACAGCCAACCTTTTGATTGCAGGAAGGTCTAGTGGTTTGTTTTTTTGTTTATGCAAATGACCCATAGGGATTAGTTTCCCTAAGGCTGATGGGGGACTCCAGACGTGGACTCCTTGCTCACACTGCCTTAGGGAGTTCAGCTACACCTCACTGACGAAGTTCAGGGTAGAATTGCCTGGTACTTAGGGGCTGGACCACTCTAGTGAGTGGGACCAGACCGATATACTACAGGATATTTCTCCATGTGAAGGGCACAAGTGGCTAAAAGAGGTTCAGAGTGAGTTATCATGTCCATAGAACTAACCTATTAAAGGTTAGTTTCTTCTCTTATTGAGCAACTCTACCTTTTTTTTTTATTTTATTTTTTTTTATTTTATTTTATTTTTATTTTTTTTTAGGTCTAGTGGCTTAACAGCTTTTTCATTCCATTGTTTTTCTATTCTGAATATATGACCTAATCCAAAAATTTTACGTTTATTTTGCTGCGTTTCTGAATATATATATATATATATATATATATATATATATATATATATATATATATTTATTAGTAAAATACCTGTTGTATGGCACCTGTTTCACTGCCATGTTGTAATAGGTAGAAACCCACATTCTCCTTATTTTAATCCTTCTTTTTTTTTTTTATATTTGTAAAACATAATACTCTAGCTCCATTTCTGCAACAAACCTCATGTTTCCCTCTGTCCTCTACCCCCATGTGCATTGCTGCAACTCCTCATTGGCCTTCCAGCTCATACTATGATCTCACTCCATCAAATATAAAAGTCTCCCGTTTACATTACGGAACTTGGAAGCAGGTTGGGTAATGATGTCACTAGCCCTGTAAAATGACACGTTTATCTTCGCCACAAATGCCTATATAGAGGTAACGGCTGTACTGTAACCTGCTTGCAGTTGCCTCTTTGTCCCGCCCAGTTACTGTGCATGATGGCCCGCCTCTCTTTACTGCTCAGTCTGGACCAAAACCTTGACTGGTCATTTAAAAAAAAAAAAGTATTTTAGTCCTGCTTTCAGACAGAGCTGGCCAAGTCCCCTGATAGGCACAGGTAGGCTCTGCTTGGTGGGGGGAAAAAACACTCTGGTAGAAAAAGTATTTACTATTTATTTTAAACTGCATTTTTTTTTATTTTTTTTAAATAGTCTCTACCAAACAATGAGCTTTACTTGTAAATGCACTACAGTGGTCATTTAAGTATTCCCCATACATCCAACCCTCCACTCTTCTACCACTGCACTTTCAAATCCCTAACGCTTGTCTGTAACGTACCGTACTAAACGCTCAGTGTCTGCAGCTCCTCTCTGTCAATCTCTCCACTAGCTTCCTGTAGCCTCCAGAATAAAATGTTCAAATCATGACCCTAGCCTACAAAGACCTCGAACGGTGCACCCCCTTATATCTCTGCTCTCATATCAAAATACTCCCCCAACCCACCCTCTTTGTTCTGCTAACGACCTTCTTCTTACCATTACTCTTGTCACTTCCTCTTATTCCCACCTTCATGACTTCATTATTTTGCTGTCCCTATTCTCTGGAACTCCTTGCCTCGATCCACTAGACTATCATATCGCTTTCCACCTTAACATGTACAACACTTCGCTTACCCTCCTGTACATCACATATATAGTTGTCGTAATTGCGAATTTGTTGAACGCAATGTTAAAAGTTATGGTTTGTGCAGTGAGCACCGAAGGCGTTCGTAGCGAGGCCTGCAAAGTTACGGGTTTGATGATGGCTGCAATTAGCGCCTAAGGTGCTCATTGCAGGCCTTGCGATGAGCGCCCACCGCGCTCCTCGTGACGCCCACAAGACTTTGAAAAAGGCTGCCAATGAGCGCTTTAATGGCCGTCTTTTTTTCAAGCCTGTAACTCTGAAGCCGTCAGACAGCCAAAAGACACCAATTAATAAATAAGAAAAAATAACTTGCAACCTGACACACAGCACAGGGTGAGAGGCATGGTGCCTGTAAGTGAGGTTGCAAGCTAATTTGATGTGTAATTGGCGTTTTTGGAAGGTCTGAAATTGGCTAAGTGAGGTGAAAAATGGCGGCCGTAACGACGTAATTGGAAAAAAAAAAGGCTCCCAACGAGGCCGAAGCCCATAGGGCTTAGGCGCTCATCGCAAGACTTAGAGGGAGGAGGAGGCGCTCATTGCGAGTTGCGCCAAAGGTGCTCATCGCGAGGCCTTAAAGTTAGAGGGGGGAGAGCCTTTGCATTGTGTGGCAAACAGCATTGCCAGCCTCCAAATTTTTATTGCCGTCATTTTTGACGGGCAAGTCCCTAGTTTCCTATAATAACTTTTTATAGACCACTCTTGGACGCCAATCTGAAAAGAGTGGTGTTTGCTAGATTCTCATGCCTTGCAGACCTTCTCAGCTGAAACCCCTAATCTCCAATTCAGACCTTGAATTCCCAGCTTTGCCCAGATAGCAGCAGTTTGACATTCTTAGAATTTACAAGAGTATTACTTCAGTTGCACACAATTCTTGGTTTTGTATTAAAACATTTTTTTTTTCTTAGTTAGCAGGAAGAGATTCTCCATTACGGCCAGAAATGCCTGGAAATTTACAGCACTATGGAAGGTATTGCATATATTTCTGATATTATTCTAGCTGGTATTGTCATACTAAAACAAATGCATGTTTTTTTTTTTTTTAAACATTATAAAAAAAAAATCTTGATTTGGGAATGAATGATCTATACCTTTGAGAACATTATAAAATGTTTCAGAGGAACCGTCTTCTTCTCCTTATGCTGAATAATTTTGCTTCATACATAGTGGTAGGGACACTTGTTTGTCTATTGTACATATAAAGTGATCAAATCGACTGCAAATTTAGAAAAAAAAAATCGAAATGTCTTGGACAGGTCATTCTAGAGCAGTGGTAGTCAACCTGGTCCCTACCGCCCCCTAGTGGGCGATTCAAGCTTTAATGGTGGGCAGCGGGGTAATCGCTAGGTGATGTCGCTGACAAGTGATGTCACGCGCCAAGCTTGGCTGGTTAGAGAGCTGTAAGAGAGCCTAGGGACAGCAGCCAGAGCCGGATCACTATCTAATAAGTACAGGGTGATACTTTGATGTCTTCAAGAATCTTCATTAGATCCGGCTGAACAGATGTCAGTTACACCAAGATCCATTGTATAGCTAGTGTTAACTATGGTAAAAGACATATTGATCTGGTTAAATGTCCAATGTAATGCCTTAAGAACATGATCTAGATCAGTAGTGGTCAACCTGGTCCCTACCTGGGCGATTTCAAGCTTTCATGGTGGGGTAATCGTTAGGTGACGTCACACGCCGGAGATGCCCAGCGCCATGTTTGGCTGGTTGGTGAGAGAACCTAGGGACAGCAGTCGGGACCTGATTACTATCTAGTAAGTACGGGGCGATACATAGCTAGGGTCATGTGATTTATGTAAAGAGACCGTAAATTGAGTTACTGCGGCACCGGTGGGTGGTAAGGAACTTTTACCATCAAAGGTTTGCGGTAGGCATTAAAAGGTTGACGACCCCTTATCTAGAGGATGTTCAAACACTTTGATCTGCAATTCTTTTTTTCTTACATTAGCTTTTGCTTTTTTTTAATCCCTAGTTTTTCATTTTAAAAAAATCACTTTTGCAGTTTTATAAAGGTTTCTATTCTTAATTGCATAAAAAAACATGGTTGTTTGGTCCATCTTGAATTTTGTTCTTTTGAAGAACTTGATTTATTGGATAAAATTTGTTTAGGCGGATAAAAATACAAGACTTTTATTTATTTTAAACTATTGTATATTTGCTTTAATGATTATTAATTTATTTTATTTTATTTTTGTTTGTAAAATGATTAGAAACCTGAGAGGAGTGAGAATGGTGAACAAAGATAAGATCTGTATTGACTTCTGGTAAAATGTTCTCTTCAAATAACCCTTTGATAATAGTATTAATGGTCAAGAAAGGCCTATAGGATAGCCCGTCCACTTAAGTTACTAACCTGCTAGAAGTCCACAAGTCCTCAGAGCCATCTAAATAATTTTCTCAGATATGCTCATGTTCTGTCTTTCATATCTGCTAATGTTGTATATCTTTTTTTTGTAATGTATAGGTTCCTCACTGGACCCTTGAACCTCAATGATCCAGAAGCGAAGTATAGATTTCCAAAAATCTTTGTAAATACAGAGGAGTCTTACGAGGAGCTGCATCTGGTTGTATATAAGGTAACTGCACATGAACACGCCTTGCACATTGTAGTATATATCCCACAGAGTTGCTTCTCTCCACACCCAATAAGTTGTCCATGGATGGTAGAGGATCTGCCCAGGAAACTGACCTCTATCTGCAGTAAGGCAGATAAAGACCCAAATCAGGACAGCCTCCTGGGCAGATCCTATTACACCTCTTGGATAGAAAATGGAAAGAAGCAAATCTACTGGTATGGAACGTAACCTTAAACTTCATTAGATTGTTTTTTTATTTTTCTCCACACTTTTTTTTTTTTTTTTTTTTTAAAGACCTATGTAGTGAAGATTGTCGCCATTGTAAGTTCTACTCTGCATTCTTCTGAATCTCTTGTGATTGGATGATTCCTAATTATAGTGCAGTTATCATGCAAATAATGTGATTTGTGGGTAAAGAAGCTCCAAATAGTAACCATTGATTTCTTTTTTTCTCCAAAAGGTAAATAGTGCTTTATTGTGTGTTCTCTAATACCCCACATGCAGCTTTTCTGTGTCCTCCTAGCAGCTGCTTGTATATACCGTGTGAGTGTTTTCCCAGCCATGTAACTCTGTATCCCTCTGCATGGCGTGTTAGGATGTCTTACAGTAGCGGGTCTATAGGGATCGCTGACCTACACACTGACCAACAGACAGCTCAGCATATCTATGTATCTGTGGAAGATGGATATGATTCAGCTGTCTGGAATATAACCCCCCAGGGACCTCTCAGGCTTTTGTTTCCTCTCATTAAGTAAAACAGCCATTCCCCTGACACCCCAGCCTCTAATGATAATCTAGTCGCAGTGCGCACACCTCGTCTACATAATAACAGTATGGCAGAAAAAAATGTCCAATTATAGATCATTTGCTAATGTGAAACTCCTCTCTTCTATTTATTTCAGGCCATGAGCGCCTCGGTGTGTTTTATGGTAGACGGTGAGTATTAATACTATAAATGGTGATTTTTTTTTTATTTTTTTTTTTTTATATTATTTATTTATTTATTTATTTAATTTTTTTAATTTTGTTGATTTTCTAATCGAACACATGCTTCTTATTTTAGAAACACACATTACATTTGTTAATTCTATACACATACAGATTTATTTTATTTGAAAATAAATGTTGTATTCCACACCCCCAGAGCTGCTTACATAGGCACAGTGTACCTACCAATAGAAACACTGGATTTGGGTATGTGTGTTTTTTTTTTTTTTTTTTTTTTTTTAACCTTCAAGCCAACAGCAGTATAATGCAGAGATCTACACCGAAATACCTATGCTCCTCCTTGCTTCCTTGTGCAGGGTTAAAACAAGACTACACCTCCCATGATGCTTTGTTGCACAAACTGCCGTCACAGATTAAAAACAATATTTTGAAGCTGACTGTGATTGGCTAAAATGAAGTTTATGCTTATTTTAGTAGGGCATTTCAGGAGAACACTCAAGTGATTTAGCAGACTTTAGGATAAGTTTTTAATACTGTTTATTTTGGTATTTTTTTCAAGCAAAAAATGTTTGCATACATTACTAATTCTCCTTTATCAGATGCATTCATAATCCATGAAACTTAAATATGCCTTTTTAAGCTAATTCTGTTTTAGGGCTACTTTGAACTAAAGTTTAAGTTCCATTAAGGACTCTCCCACTTAACAAGACGGGGGCATCTTATTAGACTGCAATGGAACTGGCCAACACTTCATTTAAAGAATCGTCAGAATGCCGTAGCAAGAGGAGCTACTTATTTAATTATGTATTTATCAGTAATTTAATATAAAAAAAATGAATATACATTTTTGGATAACAAACACTTTAAACGATGGCTAAAATGTGAAAATTATTTAGAAGTTGGATGCTGGGTTACAATTAAATGGCCATTGTGGTCCAAAAATCATTTAAAAGATAACACACAAGCCTGGAGGACAACACACAAGCCTGGATTTGATGATATCCCTGCTGCGCACAGGTTTGTGATTGACTGACTCACGTGTGCACAGAAAGGATATCTTCAAATCCAGGCTAGCTTGTGTGTGTGACCTTCCAGGACCGAACTTGCCCACCCTTGTTTTAAACATTACAATTTGATTTATGTTAAATAATTGATATGTAGTCTTGAAATATTATATTAAATATACAAGTGGAATTGTTCTTTTCTCTGCAATAATGATAGGTTACAGGAACCAGAAGGGCACTGAGCCATATGGATCTCTAAACTGCAACTGCTTTTTGTTGAATTGGTTTTAATGTAAATCCAATTAGAAAACACAATTAACAGGGTCTTTGAGCCCTCTGTCTTAAGGGAAGCTGATACAGACTCAAACGCACTGTTCTGCCTTTAAGTGTTAATTTTCTTCAATTAATATAATTTATATCCATGTGGGGGTAAAAAATTATTTGCAATATATAGAACCTGCTCTTAAATACATGATAGTAAATAAACCGTATATTTGGGTTCACATTTGAATTTCTAAAACAAGTTTTTAAACTTGTTTCATTCCTAGAATTCCAAAAAACACAGTTATTACACTGCATTCTGGGAACCTTGGCAGGGACATGCAAATGTGCACACAAAGGCTTTGCTCTTGCAATCTATAACCATATCAAACATGGCTTCCCTTAAGCATATGCCTGCTGTAGCAAACAACTTTGAGCAATGCTAGGGTTGTATTATACACAAGCTAGGAATCCCACCCACGTACAGCCGTTTCAAGGTTACTGCCTCTCATCAGCGTGCACCGGTTCCTTATCTTGTGTAGTGGATATTTTGAGTAGGTAGTTCACCACAACATTTACTTTTTAATATATGGTGGGCAAAAGAGTGATAGAAGCCTCTACCTTTCCATAGTACAGTAAATAAATAGTACAACTGTGTTCACATTTGAATGTCTAAAAAAAAATGTGTTTCATGCCCAGAATTCCGAGAAATACAGTTATTACACTGCATTCTGGGAACCTGGGCAGGGACATGCAAATATGCCCACATGATAGAAAGTCTTTTGTTACAGTGACTCTTTCTTCTAAGGGCACGGGGATCTTGCACAAACTGGAGTGTCTTCGGAGTTGGGATGTAATGTTAGAAGGCGCAAAACACTTTACTTCATGCTGAAGCCAGATAGTCCTCCATGTTTTAGAATAAAGAATGGATGAAAGGACCAGAAGGGGCAGGTTCTTGACTGTTTGCTGTAGATTGCTGCTAAACTCCCTGACCTGTGACACCTCTAGTATCAATGTAATCCTGACCTAGACCCACACTATGCTGTGTGTGTTTACATGCTGTGTGCCTCTAATCGGCTTACACATGCCACCCTGTGCCCCCTGCGCTCCTTATTAGTCACTGTGACCTGCTGGCCCCTGGTTACTGCTGAGAGAGCTAATCTTTCCCAGAAATACACTGTGTAAAGAATTTAGTAAAATGAACCATGAGGCCGTGTCTGGGGGGTCTTCAGGACCTGAAGCACAGTCTGTCCAGTAGACATTCAAACGCAATAACTCGTTAACAGATTTGGCTTTAATACGTTTTTAAAAAGTCTATGCAATGTTAGTTGTTTTTAAATACTTAAAAACTAACTAAAAACATATACCAAAATATATATTTATACTGAAGTTACAAATGTTGCATTTTAAAGAGCGGATTTGAACATTTACAATGTGTTCCTGAAAAAGTGTTTTAAGTATTAAAATGTATTCTTTCAATTCCTATACAAACTGTTTTTGGAAATATTTTAGCTGTAGTAGCGTTTTAATTTTTATCATGAAGGGCCTCATTCAAATGTGATTTGGCCAATTGAATAGGGCTCTATATAAGCACACCACATATTTTTTGACAGAAGTTTTTAGTTGGTGAACTTCTATCCAAAAGCAAAGTCTTCACTAACTAAACACTTCTGTAAAAAAAAAAAATGGTCTCTGCTTATATAGAGCTTTATTTAATTGGTCAAATCACATTTGAATGAGGCCCACAGTTGGTGCAATGCCCTGACTTTCCTCCAGAGCAGGTCTATAAAGAGGGAACCGTCTGGGCCTGTTAAGCAGAATCAATATGCTGTCCATTTCAATCTGATCCAAGTATTGAGCCTTCCCTTCCCCCCTTCCCTTCCCCCCTTCCCTTCCCCCCTTCCCTTCCCCCCTTCCCTTCCCCCCTTCCCTTCCCCCCTTCCCTTCCCCACCTTCCCTTCCCCACCTTCCCTCCTTCCTTCCTTCCCTCCCTCCTTCCTTCCCTCCTTCCTTCCCTCCTTCCTTCCCTACCTCCTTCCCTCCCTCCTTCCCTCCTTCCTTCCCTCCTTCCTTCCTTCCCTCCCTCCCTCCATCCTTCCCTCCCTCCATCCTTCCCTCCCTCCATCCTTCCCTCCCTTCCTTTCCTCTCCTTCCTTTCCTCTCCTTCCTTTCCTCTCCTTCCTTTCCTCTCCTTCCTTTCCTCTCCTTCCTTTCCTCTCCTTCCTTTCCTCTCCTTCCTTTCCTC
This sequence comes from Discoglossus pictus, assembly GCA_027410445.1. NCBI lineage: Eukaryota > Metazoa > Chordata > Amphibia > Anura > Alytidae > Discoglossus > Discoglossus pictus. The sequence goes on from CM050172.1 coordinate 85,948,821, forward strand.
TCCTTCCTTTCCTCTCCTTCCTTTCCTCTCCTTCCTTTCCTCTCCTTCCTTTCCTCTCCTTCCTTTCCTCTCCTTCCTTTCCTCTCCTTCCTTTCCTCTCCTTCCTTCCTTAAGTCTTAATTTTTTTTTTTTTTTTTTTTACGAAAACGAGAATTTCTTATGTCCATACCTTACCCAGGTGGTGGTGGTGTTTTTCTTTCATATGTAACAAACCATTCCCTTTTACTTGAACAATGGCCCTTTTATTAGACAACTCCTTTATTGGCCATTTTATTACATTATGGGTAAACCTAGAGAAAAATGTTTCCTACGGTCTCCTGAGCACATACTCATGTAAACCATACTCAACACTTAAAGGACCATTTAATTTTCTTTTACAGTTTATTTAATAACAATAAAATCAGTATTTAAAGAAAACAAGATCATGGTCATACATTTCTATAAGACCATTCTGTGAACACTGCAGGGAAGGTGGCAGATAAAGACCCCTATCAGGACAGCCTCCTAGGCAGAGCTTTTCCCACCTCCTGAACCACTGATAGATGGTAAAGGAAGCGTAACCTGCAACATTAAAGTTAATTTGCTTTTTCAAGAACTAGTCTTAGCTTGAACAAACACATTAAACACTATTCTATGGCCCTCTTAGTCTGCAGGTTTTGTACATATAAATAAAATATAACAAGGTTGATCTTTTTTTCGTTATTTCAGCATCCGTTGCGCTAACACCAGAGTTCTGCCGGAATTTAGACAGCCTTGTTGGACCTCAGCTTACAGTATTAGCATCAGATATCTGTGAACAGTATAATATCAACAGGAGGATATCTGGGTAAGTTAACGGCACTTTTTTAATGAAGAAGATTGTTTTTATGTACATTTATCAGCTTGTAAAAAAAAAAACCTGCCTTCAATACTTCAATAGAGGATCTTCGTCTCATCAGCAGCACTACACCAACAAATTATACATATTTGGCTTGTTCTTATCTTATATAATTTACAAAAAAAAGCCAATAAATCAAAACTGGGGTAAAGCTGGTTGTAATTAGTAATAAAGTATGAATATGTAAAAAAAATATGTAAAAAAAATTGGAACAGCAGATGATTGTCTTAGGCAGTGTAAGTATTGAATACAAAAAAGAGAAGAAAAAGTACACCTTTAATTCCCAAGACAGCCACCTCCCCCAAAGGAACATCCACACAGATATCTACAGACAAAAGTCATAACTCAAACCCATATAGTATAAAATATAACTTTTATTAAATATATAAAATATAATTATTAAAAACGTGACGCTGTACGTCTCCCAAATAGCACAACGTAGTGTCATATGCCAACCTCAATTGTATACATAATAAATAATATATAAATCTAAGTGTGCTAAATATACGGTCCAAATACCTATATTAGATATATTCAATATGCAGAGTTATAAATAAAGAACACAAAGTAATCAATAAGGTGTCTCAACCAATTTCATTGAAGAGTAGGAAGTATGCAACCAGTAGGTGATGAAATAATGTACCACTGTGGCCCTATTTACATACAAATAGTGGATTAGGCAGATAAGGGCCCACTATTTACCCAATAACCTGCCTATAAAAAGCTAATCTATACTCCCTATCTGGGACTATTCACACCACTGGTGCACTTACCTACTCTCCAATGAATAATAGGTGAATACCATAGCCAGAGGTACAAACACTACAGTTCAGATCGGTTACTCCCTAAGGAGTGACGTCCTCATCGGGAGACACGCAGCTCGGATCCGACGCGCACGTTTCGCGCCAGCTTCCACAGGGATCGTAAGGAAAAGCTTGAATCGCCCACTGGTGGGTGGTAGGGACCAGGTTGACTACTTCTAATCTAGATCATGTTCTTAAGGCATTACATTGGACATTTAACCAGATCAATATGTATTTTACCATTGTTAACACTAGCTATACAATGGATCTTGGTGTAAATTACTTTTTTTTTTTTTTTTTTTATAGGTCTGAAAAAGATCCCCAGTTTAAATTTATTTATTTTAATCATATGAACCTAGCAGAGAAAAGTACAATTCACTTGAGGAAGACGCCAAGCGTATCGCTGACATCTGTTCAGCCGGATCTAATGAAGATTCTTGGAGACATCAATAGTGATTTCACAAGGTGTGAGCTTGTCTTACTGAAATATATGTTGTATTATTTAATTGCTTTTGTAGTCCAAAACTTTATGTATTTAAAAGAGAATGTTTTATACATTACAAACGTGTTTTTTTTTTTTTTTTTTATATCCTGAGTCTCTACCCTGTCTACTTCCTCCCCTGTGTCTCCTTTCCCCCCTCCTCTCCCTCCCTTGTTTCTCTCCCCCCCCTCCCTCTCACTCCCCTGTGTATCTTCTCCCTCCCCTTTTTCATCGCAAGTCTCTACCCTGTCTACTTCCTCCCTTGTCTCATTTCCCCCCTCCTCTCCCCTCTCCTTCCCCTGTGTCTCTCCCCCCCTCTCTCCTCTACTTTTATGTACTTTTTATATTAATAAGTTGAACTTTAAAAGCTCTGTTTTTTTTTTTTGTCTCCCTAAAAATGTGTGAACTTGTTGCAAATACATGATAATCCCCCTCTACTGTACAGTGGGAGTAACAGACATATTTGCCTCTTCAAAAAAAATAAAATAGAGGTGCTCAATCAGGTTAGTTCTGTGGACATAACCCACTCAGAGAGCAACCTCCTTTTAGCTCACATGTGCCAATCACAGGGAGACATATCCTGTAGTATATTAGTCTGGTCTCACTCACTAGAGTGACCCAGCCCCGAAATACCAGGCAATTCTATCCTGAACAGGAGAAGCGGCAAACCACAGACGTACGTTTCGACCTTTGTGGGCCTCGTCAGTGAGGTGTAGCTGAACTCCATAAGGCACTGTGAGCAAGGGGTCCACGTCTGGATTCCCTTATCACTCCTTGGAGAGACTAATCCCTAAGGGTAATTTGCCAAAACAAAATAGAGGTGCTCAGAGAACGAACTAACTTACAGATGCACACTAAGGTGACACAGCAGAGGTTCAAAATGTTTTAAAATTATAGGTAAAAAAGTAATTTAATGTTTTAAAAAATAAATTACAGTAAAATATCACTTGCTATTATAGTTAGTTTTTCTAATTAATCATTATTGTCAATATTTGCCATTTTCCTCAGGGGCCCTGAATGTCTTGTGTTCAGATTAAAGCAATATGCCCAAAACTCAGAGTAATTAGCCTAGATACTCTCCCTAGTTGTTGCCTCAGGTGTTTATTAAAGCCCTAAATGGAATTTGGCAGAGGTAAAAAGGGGGTGTCTATTTCATTGCATATTTCGTTATGTTGGAGGAAATGAAGCATATCAAAATGATTTGAAATCATCTAAACTATTGTGGATATTTTATAGGGCAGCGGAATCCATTTATCATACATCTTTCCAAAATGTTGCTGTATTAAACACAATCTTAAATCCTTTGCAAATTGTACTCCAGAAATATTTAATGTTTCAAATGTCATTCTTTGTCTCTTAAATTCCTCTCCAGAGCGCATGAAGATGAAGAGATTATAGTCAAAGCTATGAGTGACTATTGGGTTGTAGGAAAAAAGTCTGACCAACGGGAACTATACGTCATCTTGAATCAGAAGAACTCCAATTTAATTGAAGTTAATGGTGAGTTTCCAGAATACTCACCCACAAGGGCAACCTCTAAGCAATAGATAGATTGATCGATATTTCTATCTAAGGGATCCTAAGGGTAACAGTGTCATGACCCACTGCTTCTGTTGGGCTCAGAAAGATCCTAGATCAATCTCACCCAGTAGGTTGTGGGGTTCTTGGAGTATCCTTGTTAGCAGGAATGAACCCTAGTAAAGCATACAACCACCACCAGTACCCAGGAAGTTTGTATTACCCGCATTGGTTGGAATCCAAGGTAATAATTCCAGTGGTTAAAATGATTATATTCGGCAGAATAAACCATACATCTGGGTTATGTAGGTTTAAACTGACCACTCCTTTTATTGATGCACATACTTATAGGCATAGTAACATTAGCATAACTAGAAAGTGAACACTTAAAACGATGGGGAAGGGGGTCAGTCCCAGGCCCATATGAGGGATTTCCTACATACCCACTCTAGTATCTCTGCCATGAAAACCAAGTGGGTGAACATGACCATGGACATAAATATGTACATGGTGTGTTACAGTCCATGAGGTCGGAAACAAATGCACAATATAAAAAAAAAAAAAAAACAGTGACTCTTTGAAAATGGAAGCAACCAGTAAAGAAACATTCCATGTAAGAGTTAAAAATCTAAATGTGACGATCTAGCTCATCACTTGTTTGTCCTAGAAATGTTAGCTTTATAAAGTCAACTAGCGACTTGCCCATCAAAAATGACGTGGCAATAAAATTGTAAGGCAGGTAATGCTGTTTGCCACAGACATTAATTTTTTTGGTGGTCTGAGATCCTTCGGCGCTCATTGCGAGGCTGCTGGTTGTTGTATTTTTTTTTCTGAGAGGCGCTTTTGCTGTTTGGTCAGCACTGATCTGCTTATTGCAAGGCTTTGTGTGCTATGAGCAGCCTTGGCGCTCGTTGTTAGGCCCGCGGTGAATGGATTTTGTGTTTATTGCAATAGTGGGTTTTTTTTTTTGCTTTTTTTTTTTTGTGTATATGTGTTTTTGTACCTATTTAGAAGTAATATATGCAGGAAGCATTGTGCTGAAGAGCTAACAATCTGCTTTGATGTTCCTGTAGCATACAATGTAGGTTTGCAGTGTTGTGGAGCTGAAGTTTAAGTGTCAGCAATGTGTGTAAATAGGCTGCGTACACGAGGCGAAGCCGTTGGTGTAGCTGTGTACTTCCGCAATTGTGTAAGTTAGTGTTGTAAAATGGCGGCGAATGTGTATGTGGTACTCGGGCGTGGATGATTTAGCGTCCTTGCTAAAAGTGTATCTTTACCTCGTACAGCTTTTTTGAAAATCTGTCTGTGGTTGTTGTTGTTTTGCGGCTTTAGGGACCTGTAGCCTCGTTGTTTTTTGTTTTTTTTTCGGCTGCCATTTTTTCTCTCGCTTAGGTGATTTTCGGGTGTCTAAACTCAGTAATTTGTACTTAAATTGAGGTGTAACTTCACTTGCAGAGGTCCTGGGTGCCCCCCTTGCTGTGGGGAAGGTCTTTATGTAATTTTTGTGTGTATTGTGTTTTTAATGTTTTCAGGTGCGCGCAGTTCGGCTGTTAAGGTCGTAATTTTGCGAGATCATAATGTTGTTGTTTTTTTGGCCAAGTCCATAAATTTTGCGTTCTAAGACCCGCAGTTCGTATTTTTTTGTGTAAGTCCGTATTTAGTGTTTGCATGTTAGATCTATTTTGTTAAAGTGCCGCGTGTGTGTTTGTAACCGCTTGGCGCCGTAGAGCCTCCACCTCCGCAAATGCAGCCCCTCGCTTTGCGAGGGTCCGTCGTATTCGCGGCCTGCAATGAGCCTTCAGCTCATTGCAGCCAACGTGGGAGCCTCCACCTCCACAAATTTGCGGACCAAACTGTGTCCCTCGCTTTAGGAGGGAAGCAGTTCTTGCGAGGTCGCTTTGCGAGCTGGCAAAGCTTGACGATGATTCGTAGTTTGACAACTATCATATGCGATAATAGCCCGTCGTGACTTTGTTTGGCTAGAAGCCATTTAAGTTACAGGGAAGCCGTTTAATTTAAAGTAAAGCACAGGTAAGTCACAATCCCTGAATAATGAATCCGTTCCCAGATGACTCCAGGCAAACAATGTGAGTCGTGGTGGGATGGAGACAGGCTTGGCAGAGCAAGAAATGTTTGATGTGTAAATCAAAATTAATTTTACCCAACAAGTAGTTAATTAGATACTCACTACCCTTAAGCTGACCCTTTAAACATGTGCTTTAGATAATAAGCCTGTCTAATCTGGTCATTATTCCATTTTATTTAGCTGCCACCGATCTGGTTATAATCTATGTTTCCATGTAAAGTTGTCACCTCAAGCTTGTCTCCGTTTCTGGATAAAGCACCTTCCAGTCTTGCGTGCTGTTCAGTGCTGCCCTCCTAATCCCTCTATGCTACTCTGCTCTTGCCCGGGTCAGGTTGCCTCCTGGGTTTCTCGTTTCGGTTTCATGCTAAACTTGGGAACCAGTCCGAGACGTCATTAATATTCATCCCATCTTTTTTTTCAGCAGTTGTTCTTAATAATTAAAACGCAAACACTATCTTGCACCTTGACATTAATAGCTCTGCTGTTGGGGCGTCTAATTCAATAGTTCTTATTACAAAGTGCTAATCCTCCCCAGGGCAATTGATGTCAGACTTAAGACCTAAAGTGTCAACATTTCATTTCAGCGCTAGCAGGTGCCAGCCTTGTTCCTAAATTGTTTTGACATTTGTAATTGTCCTCTTTGTAAGTGATTGATGCGCAGAATTAGATGCTTAATCCCTCGTAGATCCCAGCGTGCTAAAAACACTGTAATATTTGTATTACAAGTACTCTGTAGTGGGAGTTTTTTTCTCCTATATGGATTTGGCAAAAACTTTTTGAAAACATATAAGAAAAAGATGGAAACATTATAATAAAGTAAAAAAATAACTATATTCAGGGTTTACAACATGCTTGCTAGAAGAGCTAAACATTTGTTGACCATTTGTAATTAATACGTCCAACAGAAACCATGCTTGTGTAGATAATAAGAATCTTATAAAAGGGGTGTTAAAGAAAAGTGCCCTGAAAAAGCAATTGTTACCATTAATTTCAGCACACTTGTGCTCTCTTCACTTTAGGTAACTTGAGTGCAGTAGATCCATATACATATAATGCTCTGTTGTGGGTTCTTTAATTGTGGGCAAGGTGCCTGCTTCATTGCCCACAGTTTGTTATGTCACTGGAATCAATGAAACCGTTGCTAACCAGCTATTTCCTAGCTGGGGAGATTCAATGGATTACCAGTCGTCCTGGACGTGATGCAATATGCCTAGATGTATGATTAAGTTAACAGAAGAGCGAAGGGGATACTATAGAAACCTTCAAATATAAATGATATAATGAAGTTCAGGTTTTGGGTAGTGTTTTTTTATTTTCAGAAAGAGAGGAATACAAGAGTAAGAGACCATGCTTTGAAGTTGGAGGGTGGAAGATGTAGTGGTAACATGTGCAAGTAATATTATTTAACTGAAAGGGTGGCAGATAAGTGGAACATCCTTCCAATGGAACGAGTATGGATGAGTTTAATGGGCCGGTTGGTTCTTCTCTTCCATCAATCCCTATGTCTTTCACTTTTAATTTGAAATTGGTCTGAGTGATTGAGCAGATTCTGAGCTGTGGCTCTATCACAGTGTTTTGTAACATCTCCTCACTTCTGTTTCACCTATCTGTGCATAGGATAGACACCCTCTCTACCTTGTTGGACAACGGTTGCTATTACTTACTATGTATGCATGTCCAACCTATCCTTTGGTTTTTATCGTCCAGATTCATTTTGATTCTATAAAACAAAATCTCTGGATTGAGAAATGCGCGTCGGGCTATTCATCTTCAGCACCCAGGTCTTGTCCCAAGTTGAGAATTAATGTGTGTATCTATCTTTTTTCTACAGGGAAGCTCTTTATTCAATTCTAACGTGTTGTTTCTCTTTACAGATGAGATCAAGAAGCTGTGCGCGACGCAGTTCAATAACATTTTCTTCCTGGATTAACCTGTCAGGACACATTAGGAATGTCTTCAAAAACGGCCCAGAACAGCCTTTTTGTTTAACATGGAAAAGAATATCAGTCGTATTATTGACTGGAAAAATGAATAATATTGTAAGGCAATACTTGCCTTGTAAGAATCTCATTTCTATTGATAAGCTCAAAGATCAGACCGTTTTTAAATTTTAAATATTTATCTGAACTTATTCATAATGTTCACCTTGAAACTGCTATGCCATTCCATTTCTGTTATGTTAATATTTGACTGGAAAACAATAAACTCCGCTAATCATTGTTATACTTTTAACCATTTAGACTCCTTTCTCTTCCTTGGCCTTCCTGTCTTTTTCGATGCACAAGTTTACCATACTGGTGTTGGGGAAAAACGTGTGTTGGTTGATGTAGCCATCACCTTCTAATGGGCCATACATTTAGTTTGGGTGTTTTTTTTTTTTTTTCTTTTGGGGCTCAATACATTCAGTACCTTTTTATCTAATGTATATAATATAATCAGTTCTTAAAATAAATATTTGACCCTATTGTTGGTGGAAACCAGCATCATTTGAATCCTTAAAACTCAACCAATCGAATGGCAAAAGCCGGTCTGGCTGGAGGGAAGTACCAAATTGTCAGACACAAACGGTTACACACAGTACTATTCAATGGCTAGAGCATTGTTTTGTCAAATGGTTTCCTTTGGCAGCGAGTTATGGCTGGAAGCCAGACAACGAATGCTTATCTAGACACGGTTTCCACCCTTGTAAAGCTCAACAGAGGTCAACTAACAGAACCACCGGGGCTGATGCTAATCTTTAAAAGCAAGTATAGAAATTAATTAAGATTTTTAAAGTAATTGAATATGAATTGCATGAATGATCAATGGATAATTAAAAAAACGCCACCTCTTAGGGCAATACAGTGGTCTTTTTAAAATACTGCTGTAGTCTTGTATTTCCGTAGGCTGTTTGGAAAAACCGAATTTGGTAATGGGCACAAGTTTTTTTTAATGTATTATATGTAATTATGCCACAGTGATTCAACTTATATGCAAAATACAGCAACCATAAGGCGGGACTGGACTAATCCAAAGTTGGGAATCTATATAGCTGGGCAAAATCTAGTCTGCTGCTCAACCTTAAAAAGATGAAGATCGTGGCAAACTGCAATCTTGGTCCCTGGCAAACAGATAGGCAAGAAGTGGAGGCAGAACCAATTTCATTTTCCTGGGCTCCAATATCTGCAGATGGTGACTGCAGCCATCAAATTAAGAGGTTTGCGTCGGGGGAGGAAAGCTATGGCAAGTCTGGACAAGCTATTAAAGACATTACACTTCATTATTAAAACTATGGTATTCCCAGTAGTATTATATGGATGTGAGACTTGGACCATATACTGTAGAAGTCTGAGCACTGTAAAATTGACGCCTTTTGAATTGTGGTGTTGGAGAAGACTGCTTAGAGTTCCTTGGACTGCAAGAAGTTCCAATCAATTCATACTTCAGGAAAACAAGGCCAACTGTTCATTGGAAGGGATGATTATGAGGCTAAAGCTCAAATATTTTTTGCCATATCATTACAAGTCTGAGGCTGGGAAAGATTGAAGGCACCCAACAAAAGGGATGGCAGACGTGAAGGTGGATAGATGAGTTCATCTTTAGGGAGCACAAAGAGGCAGTGGCTGACCTCTTTGCAACTCTATGGACCGCAGCAAGCCAGGTAGAGTTGGACACAACTGAATGACTAAACCAGCAAAAATGGTGGCTGCCACTGTGGCATTTGTGAATGTTATGAATTGTAGTTTTTCAAAAGTGCATACTGCAAATATGGGACTGCAGTGGTCCTTTTACAGGAGGGGATGATGTTTTAGCTGCCTTTTTTTTACATCGATCATGATTTGATTGTCTTAATATATGCTACAAGAAACTGTACAGATAATGGTGGTTTAAATATTTAAAGCCACTACCTTTTTAGTTGTCTCACAAACATCTCTTTACAGTTTTTCTGTTTTACCCTAGATAAAAAAATAATACTGGGAAAGGAGCTGGTGGGATTTGAACTCGCTTACTTATTGTACCATGTCATAGGCAGTTGCCTTTCCCACTAAACTAGCTTTCTACATTAACATTGAGGGGAAACGAGTATAACGAACTGTTATAGGAAATTTCCTTGCATGATATAACTGGTTCTTATTGATGCCACCACATGTTGCAGCTTATTTTGTACACTGCAAATTTAGGGGTGGATTTAAAATGTCTCAACTACATATGATTATAACTAAATCAACTTGGCATCAATTTCAATAAGGAAAACACATTTCAATTATCCATTATATGGTGCAGAGAACAGCTAGTGCCTTCAGATGCACTTTAGTTCCAAAATAGCTTGAAAATAGTCACTTTTTGGTCTCCAACTTCCTTATCCACTTCATACTTTTTAAAGTTTTATAAAAATTACACAAACTAATAGAAGTCCAATTTACTTCAGTCTGTCAAATTCTCAATCTGATATCTGTGAACATCTGCTCAGTGGTGGTGTGATCTGCAGCCTGAACACTAGCTGCTAATTACTTTTTTTTTTTTTTTTTTTTTTCATTCTTTAAAAGTCTCAAATCTTACACATTCTTATAGATAATGACTCTCCTATGGGGGAAATGTGATCACTGTATTTATATTTCATGTTGGTCCTACCTGTGTATATATAATAGTGGGGCTAATATCTTTCTTCCCTCACATATTTTATATTCCTATTACCACAATTCTTGTTCCCTTCAGGGCCCACAACAATCAAGTCCAGTGGTCCATCCTGGGCATCACAATTGCCATAATCACAACATATATGAAAGGGGGAAAAGCTGAGTAAGCTGAACTACAGTAAGTCCCTTACTCATTTCTCATGCCATTCATATTTCTGTTGGCCCGACTTGCAGCTCCTTTTTTACCTTTTTCCATATCTCAAGCCATTTGTGTCTATATGTATATATGGCATGGCTAAAAGTGCAATTGCATATATATATTTATGTGCATATATAAACTTGTTTCAATGTACGGCATTGCATCTCCAGCCAGACTGCTGTCCCCTGGGCCAAAATGCACCTTTGAGCTACAGAATACTTATTAACCTTTATAAAGTACAAACATTTTAGGTCTCATTATTACAAGGGAAAAAAATAAATGACTAGAGTTAAAAGATACTTAAATCATATAAAATGGATGAATAGAGGTCCCTGAGCACTTACATTACAAAAGAGACAATTGGGCCAGTAATACAAAAGGATTGGGGTCAAAATAATCAGTTGGAGGTGGTGACTCTGTGTCAACCTGAAGACTAACAACCTGCTCCGCTTACTAGTCAGTTAACCGCTATGCTAAGCCATTACATGTTTTCCAGTTGGTGAAATAGAACAATATACCTGATATCGAGCGGATATTCTAAAAGTGACTGTTCCTTCCACAACCTGCTCGATTGATTCTAATTATAAGATACTAGGAAATTGCCCGTCATTGACGGGAGTAAAATTGTAAGCCTGGCAATGCTGTTTGGCACACAATGGGAGGATATGGCCCCTCTGAGCCCCTTCAGCGCTCATTGTAAGCCTCTCCCTCCCAGGGTAGTTTAGGGGCCTCGCGATAACTGTTACTACCTTGGGTTAAGAGTTAGTGCCTTGAGTTGTGTTACTTCTTTGAGCTTGTTTTTACATCCTCGTTTTACGTCCTTCGGCTTAGTTTTCGTTGTTTAGGTTTTTTCAGCCACCATTTTTTTTTCTCGCTTAGGCTATTTTTGTTTGTGAAAAAATGCAAAATATGCCTCCAATTAACGTGCAACCTCACTCACAGGCTCCCTGTCTCTCCCCAGGTCCTATGTGTGAGTGTAAATTTAATTTGAGGCATATTTGTTGTTTTTAGCAGATCTTTCGAGTTCCGTGGTTCGACCGTTAAAGTCATCATTTTCCGAGACCCACAGTCCATCAACGTGCTTTGGTTCTTAAGTTCTACGGGCCACGATTTTGTGCATCGTGCAAAGTCCTACTGGCCTCACAATGGAGTGCCTCAACTGCTCGCCTCGCCGATACGTGAGCAACTATCTTGGTGCAGGCGTCAACGGCTAGCCTCGCTCTGCAAGGCTTGCAAAACACGGCCAATGGCCTGCCTCGCTCTGCGAGGCTCTCAAAGCAAGTCAACAGCCTTTATATACACAACTATTATAGGTGATGTATTCAAACAATGGAAGAGTGGGTAAGAAAAGGCTTAAACCCACCAAAACTCACAATTTCCACCCTCTATTTGATTCAAGATTTTAATGCAAAATGGGTGTAAAATACTTAAAATGTAAGATTTTAGAGTGCCTTTAAGCCATTTATTGTCAGAGGGGGCTAGCATGCATTGCTGTGCATCACATCCTGACTGCTGGTCCATGTTGAGTAAACGTGTTAATGCACGCAAGATTCCAACCTAAAGCATTAACATTACAACTTTTCCTAATCTAATTTTGCACTCTGCCTCCTCCCCCTTACTAAATGGTGATAATGTGTAAAACCGCCCCGCAGTGTATTTTGTGTAAATCCATAATCATCAGATCTATAGCAGTTCAGCTGTTACTCCAGTTTGGCAGCTGTTCCCACGATGGGGTTTCAGATACGCTGCAAAACTGATCCTCCGCTCCCTCTGCCCCATTTATAGCTTGTTTGTTTCACAAGACACGCAGAGCTGTTAATCAATGAGTTATGAGAGGCACCTAAATTATTCTGTTTTAGAACATTCCTCTTCTCCAATAACCAGCTACTTAAAGGGACACAGAAAAGCTTAAAATAAGAAGCTTCTTAATAGCTGTATTAGAAGTAACGAGATTCTGAACTCCGCAATATAGCTCTGCACCATTATGTGGAGCAGATACAATCATGAGGAAAAGGTGTAAAGTTATTTTTCAATGTTTTGTAATTGTTTTTAAACTTTGTAATTATGAGAGTAGGAGCCCCAAAAATTCAACTCTACTCACAGGACAGAAAGCAGGGATGGATCTACCGCCGGTGGACCAGGGCCCTGCTCTGGTGGAGGGAGTGGGTGTCCCTCAAACACTTTTTTTTATTTCTTTGTTTAAATTCTCAATGCCCCTGGCCCCACCACTATAATTAAAAATTATAAACATAAATTATGGGTCAAAGCTTTCATGGGAAAGACCTACTACTTCATAGCGCTGGTAATGCATGATCATGTTTAATTTTGCTGTTTGTTGCATCCCCCATTCATTTAATCCCACCACCACCACCAAGTGCTTATGCCTCTGTCTGCAATGCTAGCTTGTACAGTACTCTGTGTTTATCTAGAGTCTTATGATAAGTCCACTTTCACAGCACAATATCTTGAGCTTAAGGGCACAAACACTTAGGTTCTGAAGGAGCAATAAATTACAAGCTCTGGGACAGGTGGAGTATAATGGTCACACTTCAGCAATGTGTAGTCTACAGTAAGATAAACAGCTATTCAAAATACTTGGCTTGTCTCAAAGTGCTGATCTGGTGGGTCAGTTTGCAAATTACTATGGTTAATTCAAAGTAGCCTTAAAGGACCAATGTAATGCCCTTGCAAGAGTAACTAGTTTTTTTTTAAATATGCATTTAACATTAAGATTCCCATTTAATAATTTATAATAACATTATTCAATATTAAATCCATTTTCAAAGATTTGTTTCTGACCCCAACAGGTCTGGGTTGTGGGTGTGAGGGCTATAGGTGAGGTAAAGTATAAGGAGCATTTCCAACATTTAAAAAAAAAAAAAAAAAAAAAAAAAAAAAGCTTTCCAAAATTGTGGGTATATTAGGTACCGTAATTAATCAATTTGCCTAATTTATCTGGCATAACTGTGGATATCTACTTTCTTCAGTTGGGCTTGATAAGGCTGTTATGGCCAAACCTATCCAGCAGATCTTTCAGGTTTTTCTTTATACCTTCACCAAGGCAGCAGATGTCTCTCAAATCCTCTTCCTTGCGTGCAGCATTTAAAAATGTGATCACACAGGATCAGCATACAGGACACTATATCTGGACAAGTGGTGCTGGAACGGCTTTTATTGTGGTGGAAACTTCATAAATCTGTTTACTGGGTAAATATTTAAACTTGAACTGATAACATTCTGTGAGTCTTCTGAGTTTTGGATACATTGCTAATACAGTCATTGACAATGTTTCATATTTAAGGTATCATAACATCCACTCCACTAGTTGTACAGGACCAGGACAGCTATTATCTTCTCTAGGGATTCTGACATTTATGTCTTCTAGACTAGATATCGTATCATCTTTTCTAGGGATTCGGACACATATATACATATCTTCTAGATATCTTATCGTCCTCTCTATGGATTTTGACACGTATATATCTTCTAGATATCTTATTCTATATGTATATTAATTCAGGCAGACAATGATAGTTGTTACCTCACATTTTTCCAGTCAGGAGCATACACACATCAGTCAGAACATACTTTACATTACATCCCAACTGTCAGTTAAGCCCTCATGAACTGGTTATAACTGAACATACAGCATAACATATCATATTAAATAACTAAAACAACTACTGAACCCAGTCCCTGTGCATGTGGGTCAGACAAGGTACAGTTTCCCATCCCACAACCAAATATTCCCAGGGGGCAGTCTTGATCGGAGTCATTATGTGACCAGAGTAATGGTCTGTTTTAAAAATCTTAAACATCCTGTGCGGATCATATGGGTCCAAAAGAGCTGGTGGTCAGGGGGTTCATGACAATAACAAACAAATAAGAGGATGAAGAGAGAGTCTTAACTTCCAACATTCAAGAATACTATTTAGTAGCTCAATATTGATAAATAGCAAACTAGATCAAATATACATACACCTTCACACTTGTAGCACGGTCACTTAGTATTATCTTTGGATAAATTGTTGCTCAATAGATACACCTCAAGCCTCAGGAACGTCCTACACACAACAGGGACAACCCATTAAATTTGGACAACATATTAATCATGGCATAAGCTACAAAAAAATTTTTTTTTTTTTTTTTTTTTTTACACCACAAGTACAGGTTTGTGCTCTATCCACCCCTACCAGCTTTCACAATTTTCACACCAGAAAGGTTCAACTTTCCTTAGAGACTTAAGCAAAATGACCATTCAAACTGAAAACTCTGACTTAGTGGCAGAGGAATATCCACACCTTACCAACAAATTATTTAACCATCTCCAATACAATCACTCTGCTATAAAAGATACATAACCACGTACACTGAAGAGAGCAGCCAGGTACAGGGTTTGACCTTTCAAATGAAATACTTGCTACAGGAAGTGAAATCACATAGTTGGGTGGGGTCTGAGCTCACAGCTGAATCAAAGCACAAGGATAGAGAGAAACGACATATCCCAGGCTGATTTGCAGCACAGGGACCCCAGAGTTTAATACAAATGCATCAGCTAATCTCTGCTTTCTCCTGCTTGGCCAAAATGAATTATCAATTTTATGCTAAACTTAACATGAATTTTCAGGGGGTGACAACTGACAAAAGCTGCAGCTTGCAAACTGAAGGGATTTAGCAAACAACCGGCTGAGTTTGTAAATGTTTATTTTGGTATTTATTCATGCAAACACTACTGATTCACGTCTGTCAGATGCATTCATAATCAAGGAAACCGATATGCCTTTAATTAATTAATTTTAATCTATAGTCCAGAATGTCCACCCACAAGTGGCAACATATATATAGGCTTAGTAGCATAGTTAAAGAGCTACTTGAACTGTCAGTAAATCAGATGAATGGAGCTGCATTGTCGGCATAGATGTGAGACAAGCAGCTGCAATTGGGACTGAGCTCTCAGTGTATCTATTTCATTAGCTTCAGGGTGACATGCACGGACATGATTTGTACAGGTAGACGTGACATTATGCAAAGTTCTGCTAGTTGTTCAGAGATGTGCACCAGGGAATCGAGTAACTGAGTCCATGGTTGTCCCATACCCATCCTTACAATGTATACTTGTTCTTGGTTTTATCCAGAAATCTAACAACAATTATTTCTATAATTGAGTGGGGCACCTTGATTGTCAATTACATCTTTTAATCAATATGTGCCTATTAAAGCCACCAATAAATTATTACAAAGATTTGTGCCACGGAACCACCATTTTTATTCTCCTTATAAACCCCTGTATTAAGCAGCCTTTTTTTTCTTTTTGCTTGCTGGTGTCGCCTTGGTGCTTTGGGGGGCTGTGGCTGCAAGGGGTTCTTTTGGTGGGGCTGGGGGCTGGGCATTTTTTTCCTCTTCTGCCAACTCTTTAGCAAGCTGCATCTCTGCCAGCAGAGCACGGGCCTTTTCTGCTTCGAGCTCTGCCTTTAGCTTGGCTTCCTCCTCTTCCTTCAATGCTTTCAGTCTAAAAAAATGGTATCAAACCAAAGAATAGTTACAGAGATGCTGAGGTCTACAGTTTTCAACATAATGGTACTTCGATGGAAGACATTAATTTGCTGACATGCATATAAAAGATCAGGTTTTAAATATGACAATAGATTTTGTTTGCATTTGATCTCTCAATAAACTGCACTTGGTACAGTCAGGACCTCCGCTCTGTTGAAATATCGTCTACACCCTCTACTGGTTGAATATAATACAGCTAAAATGTTTTCACAGAGTTTAGTATGGTGAACCCTCCGTACTCGACTACCTCAAAACTTGTCGATTTTGGCATTCGACAAGTGTGGATGAGAAAATATCCTTTGGCACGCAACGTGTTCCTTTAATACATGCTTCCTCTTACTCCTGTCAGCACTGAATACATTATACACAGAACAAAACCCCCCAGTCCATACCTTAGTCTTTCCTCTTCTTCAATCTGCAGTATCCTGGCCCTTTCCTCCTCCTGTTCTCTGATTTTCAGAATTTCTACCTTTAAGTTTTCCATATGCTCATAGGCCGGGAAAAATATCTTCATGAAAAATATGTCGATCTTAATAAACCAGGTGTCTGTTCTGACGTCCAGATCCGTTTTTTCTGCAGCAAAATAATAGAAGTGATGTATATCAGAATTTGTACTGTTAATTAATTGGCCAGACATTAGGTTATTATAATGTACTAGCGACTTGCCCGTTACAATTTTATTGCCCGTCATTTTTAAGGCAGGGAATGCTGTTTGGGCCAGACATTATTTTTTTTTGGTGGTCTGAGATCCCTTGGCGCTCATTGCGAGCCTCGCGTTGAGCGCCTATGGCGCTCATCACATGGCTGTTGGATTTTTTTTTGTGATAGGCGCTTTTGCTGTTATTGTTTGGTCGGCGCTGATCTGCTTTTTGCGCTTATTGCAAGGCTTGTGAGCAGCATTGGCGCTCGTTGTGAGTCGTACGGTGAATGGGTTTTGTGTTTTTTTGTGAGTGTTTTTTTTGTGTATATTTGTTTTTGTATGCTAATTAAATAATTATTAAATGAATATACTTTACCTATTTAGAAGTAATATATGCAGGAAGCATTGTGCTGAAGAGCTGACAATCTGTTTTGATGTTCCTGCAGCATACATTGTAGGTTTGCACTTTTGTGGAGCGGAGGTGCAAGTGTCAGCAATGTGTGCAGTGTGTAGTGTAAATAGGCTGCGTGCGCGAGGAAAATCCGTTAGGGTAGCTGTGTACTTCTGCATTGTGTAAGTTAGTGTTGTAAAATGGCGGCGAATGTGTATGTGGTGCGCGGGTGTGGATGATGTAGCGTCCTTGGTAAGAGTGTATCTTGTACCTCGTACGGCTTTTTTGTACTTGGTGGTGTTTCGCGTGTTTGGGGTCCTGTAGCTTAGTTTTCGATTTTTCAGCGGCCATTTTTTGTCTCGCTTAGGGCATCCTGGGTGCCCCCCTCGCTGTGGATAAGCTTTTTATATATTTTTTGGGTGTATTTATTGTGTTTTTAATGTTTTCAGGTGCGCACGGTTCGGCCGTTAAGGTCGTAATGATTTTTTTTCTAAGTCCCGCGTCTCGTATTTTTGTATGCCAAGTCCCTAAATTTTTCGTTCGTATTTTTTTGTGTAAGTCCGTATATAGTGATTGCGTATTAGATCTATTTTGGTAAAGCGTAGCTTGTGTGGGTGTTTGTAACCAAGTGTGAGGCGCCGTAGAGCCTCCACCTCCGCAAATGCGGCCCCTCGCGACCAAACTGCGTCCCTCGCTTTGCAAATCGTGACGACGATTCGTAGTTTGACAACTATTATATGTGATACTTGTAACTTGCCCGTCATAAATTATGGTGTCATATGTTATGTTCAATTGTCTATGCGCCCTCTGCCTCCCCTCTTTCTCCATCCCCCTTTCTCTCTCTCTCTCCCTCCCCTTTTTCTCCAGGCCCCTTTCTCTCTCTCTCCCTCCCCTCTTTCTCCATCCCCCTTTCTCTCTCTCTTTCTCTCTCCCCTCTCTCCATCCCCCTTTCTTTCACTCTGTCCGCCTCCCTCTCACCCTCTGCCCCCCTTCTCTTTCTCTTTCTCTCCCCTCTTTCTCCATCCCCCTTTCTTTCCCTCTGTCCGCCTCCCTCTGTCTCTGTCCCTCTCACCCTCTGCCCCCCTTCTCTCTCTCGCTCTCTCCCCTCTTTCTCCATCCCCCTTTCTTTCCCTCTGTCCGCCTGCCTCTGTCTCTGTCCCTCTCACCCTCTGCCCCCCTTCTCTCTCTCGCTCTCTCCCCCCTGCAACACCGCATTATTGCGCCTGCTCAGCTGTACCAGACATGCCTAGTTTGTGTGATTACCCCAGTGCATCACACATGCGTTACTCACATGCTACAAACTATTATAGTTGATTACAGTATTAAATATATACTCATCTCCACACCCTGCAACTTTAAAAAAAAATATCTGAAATCTAGATATGCCCTAGATGTCATTGAATGCGTCTTTTAGAATATATAGTCAAATATTATCTCTCACACAATGGGGATGTTGTCCGGTGG
Organism: Discoglossus pictus; assembly: GCA_027410445.1. Taxonomy (NCBI): domain Eukaryota; kingdom Metazoa; phylum Chordata; class Amphibia; order Anura; family Alytidae; genus Discoglossus; species Discoglossus pictus. The sequence goes on from CM050172.1 coordinate 85,967,449, forward strand.
GATTCTGGGAGTCTTAGTTCTGCATTCTACAAATACAATACTAGCAAAGTGATTTTAAAAAATATAAAAAAAATTATATTTTCACTTATATATGCAATTAACTGGAGGCTTAATTTTTTAATGAGTCTGTCTCTTGCAGCCTCTGCTCAGCAGGGTATGTTCTTGTAAACTAATGAGCTTTGCATTACAGCTAATGAATGTACAGGCAGTTATAAATACCAAATCCCCAATGTGGAAAAACAAACTTCCAAATCTCAGGAAGTAACTAAAATGGTAGATTTCACGGCAGCCCAATTGTATATAGGAGTAATAAATTAGAGGATGTATATTTTTACATTCTAAAGACTTGTAAAATCTCATTTGAGGAACTTAATGTGAAAATAAACATTTCTGAGCACAGTTGCAACTGTTAAAGATAATTCACTTAGTCTACTTATTCTCATAATGTGTTTGCTTGTTTTTGGTCTCATTTCAATAGTATTACTGAGTAGGTAACCACAGTTCTAAGTTCAATCATTTATCCAGGTAGGTACATCCATTGACATTAATTGGCTAATGTGTAGAGTTGCGTGAATTTTCTGGATCAACAATTCCATAAACGATTACAACAATAATATGGTGGGTAATTACATCTGAATTCAAAAATGTATTTTTATATCATGTAGTTGTTGACAATTACAGAGGTATCACATATAATATTTGTCAATCTGTGAGTTGGCGTCACGGTTGCGGCCCACAGGGCCGCAACTGTGAGCCTCACAAAGCGAGGCGAGCAGTTGAGGTACGCTGCAGGATTTAGGCTGCAATGAGCGCCGAAGGTGAGGAACGCGGGACTTATGCTGCAATGAGCTGGCGCTCATCCTGAGACACGTGGGAATTGGCAAAATTTATGGGCCTTATGACTTAGAACCCAAAGCCCGTAGATGGACTGCGGGGGTCACAAAAATACGACTTTAACAGCCGAACCACTGATCTGGAAAAAAACATGCAAAAACACACCAATATGCCTCAGATTCACTTACAGACTCGCACTTAATTTGAGGCATATTTTGCCTTTTTCCACGATTGAAAATCTCTAAAGCGAGAAAAATAAATGGCTGCGGAAAAAGTAAACAACGAAAACTGGGCCAAATGGCGTAAAACCAGGCCTGAAGGACGTAAATACGAGCCCAAAGTCAACACAAACCAGTAACACTTAACCCAAGTCAGTAACATTTAACCCAAGGCAGTAACACTTAACCCAAGGCAGTAACACTTAACCCAAGGCAGTAGGCCCCTAAACTACACAGGCATATAAAGTATACAGGGAGATAGGCACGCAATGTGCGCCAACGGTGCTCATTGAGAGTCACACAATGATCGACGAAGGCGCTCATCTTGTGGGTCGCAATGAGCGCCGAAGGGTATCACTTCAAAGCAGGAGAGGTGCGGCTTGGCAAAAAAGGCAGTGAGTGGCAAAGCCGCTCATTGCAGGGCTTGCAATGAGCACCGAAGGCACTCATTGCAGGCCTGTAAAGTAGACAGGGAAGAGACTCGAATTGAGCGCCAAAGGTGCTCAGAGGGGCCATTTCCTTGCATTTTGTGGCAAACCAAAATGGTCCTGTAAGAGCCAAATTAAATAATAAACTAGAAATGATTCTGAATGGGCCGTTTAGTCTTTGCAAAGTTCATCTTTATATTCTGACTCATATGAGACAAGAAGTAAAATAATACAGTCACTTTAAACAGGGACAGGCTAATTAATCTAAGGCAGGATACGTCCGTCTGTCAATACACTGTATATATCACTTATTTCTTACAGCATTGATCTATACGTCTCATTCTCATTCTGTCATTCTCATAATGAATTCAGCTGTCTTACAGTGATCTATAGTTAGTGTCATTCCGCTGTTTGTGTACAACTTCCATGTTTAGACTGATTGACCGACATGCAAAAAAACTTCATTGTGGAATTAAACTGCCCCCTAGTGCCACTATAGGATAGTTATTCATGGTCACGGTCTGTCATATCTATAAGCATTTGCATAGAATCCACTGATTTATGAATACAATATACTTATGTAAAAAGTAATAAACAACTTTGCAATATAATTGTTTTAATTCAATTTTGTTAAGTGAAATTGTAGTTGCAAATTTTCATTTTTTCTCTCCAGAATATAGGCTTGTACCAGCAATTGTAGTTTTAGCAATATTGTGCCTAGTGAGAAAAGAACCGGCAAAAGATTATGGTCTTTTCCACTAATAAACCCAGTGGGTAATGGTTTAGATCCCACTCTACAGCCAAAGCAAGAGACAATTGTGCTTTTATATTGGGTCTTAGAATTATAATTAAAGGTTTTATATAGATTCCAATAGAGGTTTGTGGTAAGATTACAGTTATAGGACTATCATTTTACTGGAAGTCATTGGAAATCACAGGCTATGACCCCAAACCATATCTATTAACTGTAAATTTCATGTGTAAAAAAGTTATGTTTTAGAATTAAACACCGGGTCTATTAGTGAAATCGACCGCAATCTTTTGCTTTTTTTCCCACTAGGCACAATAATGGATTTACTTGGTGTATGGAAATGTAATTTCCAGGTTTTTAAAGATAATTAATTAAAGGATTTACTTAATTTTGACATTCGTGGATGGTGTCATTTCTGGTGAGTCTATTAAGCCTTTTTCACCGAAAACAGATGAGACACCTAAGCAGTGTACCCTCTTGGATGATGCCTACCCAGGGTGCAGTCTTCAGTTTCAGCTGATTCTGCCATTACAGAGGAGAAATCTACCTGTCTCTAAGGGCAGGCCAGAACCAAAATACAAGGCAAGTCTCATCTGCATGGGAGAAACAGCAACCCCCAGACATTTTTGCCTTCTGGTTTTCATCATTATACAAAGGTAAAGCTCTCCCAAGGCATAGCGAGAAAGGAAACCACTCCTGGTTTGCCATATTAGCCTTAGGAAGGCTATTTTTACAAACCACATATACAAGTTATCCATGGGCATGCTTGGCATACTATGCATGACCCCAGAGTGGTGCAGACAATTTGGAGGTATTTGAACCAGCAATTAAAATGCAGTTCACTTGTGTTTACCGAGGTCTGCAACATAAACCTCTAAACAAACATCTATACTCACTTTTACAATGAAATGTCACTGGTTGTGTCTGTCCTTTGCCAGTGAACTTCCAGGCGTTCCTAAGAGATTGGCCCTCCGGTGGGAGCTTCAAAAAACAAAAGGAAGATTCATATTATTCACGTAATAATTGGCGTTGCAACGGACGTCCGATTCAGGAAGAGTTAATTTACTAACCCTAGAGTGATGGTGGATAACAGGCAGTGTGTGACCCTCAAACCCCCCATGTATCTCCCAGCTTGTTCTCTGGAGTGGTAGAGCATGTCCCTCTTCAACAGTACATAGTTTATTATATGTCTCTAAAGTTATCAAATACCCGGTTGAACGTTCAATGGTTCTCATGAACTATTTCCAATTATTTTTTATCCTATGGCGATTTTACCACTTTGCTATGGGTAAAATAAAAAAGGCTTAAAGCACTGTGTGGCCCTCTTAATGACTCAGTAGCCACATGTGAAGCCTTTCAAGTGAAATAGGTTGCCCATTACTGCCTTGAGTCATTAGGATTTCTCCCGTGCTGCTCCCACTCTCTTGAATCTACGACAGGGCACGGTAGAGAATTATTATTATTAAAGTTTATTTTTAACAAGCCAACATATTCCGTAGCGCTACACATGGATTGTGTTCAAAGCAAAACAATATTATTAACACATTGCAAGAAATGAAGGGCCCTGAATCCAGTGTCCAACGTGCATTCCCAAGGCACATTGCACGATTGCATATTTGCAGACTTACAATCTAAAGGGGTTGGGTGAGGTACAGGAGGGTGAACGATGCGGTGTACATGTTAAGGCGGCAGGTGATAAGCTTCTTTAAACAGGTGTGTTTTTAGTGAGGTTTGAAGGATTTGATGCAGGGAGATAGTTTAGTGGAGCAAGGCAAGGAGTTTCAGAGAATAGGGGCAGCAAGAGAAAAGTCCTGAAGGCGGGAGTGAGAGGAGGAAAACAAGAAGCGAAGAGGGCGCGTGGGGGAATATTTGGAGATGAGAGCAGAGATATAAGGGTGTGCGCTGTTGTTGAAGACTTTGTAAGTTAGGGTTATAATTTAACATTTTTTTCTGGAGGCTATGGGAAGCCTATGGAGTGATTAACAGAGAGGTGCTGCCAACATTGGGTATGGTAGATGAGTTTAGAGGTGGAGTTCATTATGGATTGAAGTGGGTAGGCCAGCCAGAAGTGAGTTGCAGTAGTCAAGATGAGATATGATGAGAGAATGTATTAGAATCTTAGTTATGTCTTGTGTAAGGTAGTGATGTATTTTGGAAATGTTTTTTAAGTTGAAAAGACAAGATTTTGTTAGTGACTGTATGTAAGGAATGAAGGAGAAGGCAGGGTCCAATTCCAACCTTCTCTGAAAACTCATTTATTCAGACAAACTTCCAACCATGCCCACTACACGCCACTGAAAATCTTCCCCTATATGGCAACGCAACTGCCTCAATTCGATGAATCCTGCAACCTGACCAGAGAAGCATCAAGTAACACATTGTAGCCAATGCCATCTATACCAATCTGGATTGAAACTATCTGAAGAGCAGGGTGCCCAACTTCTTATGTACCAGTATGTATTTAATTGCATTGTGTTTCTTTTGTATCCAGTATTGATATATAGTGCTATTGCATGTTAACAGTTTATATATAATAATGGGCAATAGAGCACATAATGCTACATAGCACTCTAATTGGCTGTTCAACTTTAGATTGGTAGCATCAGAGTTGCTCTATAACATTATGTAGGGACGAAAAGCAATAAAATATAATAAAAAAAAAAAAAAAACTTTCAAAGTGCCTAATTACCTTGATATTATCTCAAGGGAAGAAACAGCTGTAAGCTTTCAGACCATGAAGGAACCATAATGTGCTGGAAACTTGTGATTTTAAGTCATTTCAGAACCTTCTGGTGCTGTGCTTGATGACGTAGAGCAGAATTGATGAAATACAGGTGTATTTAAGATTGTCACAGGGAAGAGATTTGGTTTTCAATTGTTGTATACATCAAAGGATTAATGGTAGGCAAATACCGCAACACGGCGTCTTGTTGACTATAGGATTATGACTCAACCAGCCAACATCCATTGGGCAAAATGTCACTCTGAATTGCATGGTGCCGATAGGGTCAGTAGTCTATTCTCATGTAGACTATTCTCAAAAAATCATTACTCAAAAAGGAATACATACCATAAATATGTTAAATTAAAGCATCAGTATAAGAGTTTTTCAAAAATATATTTTTTACTACACCATTAATTTTTGTGGATGTTGGATCATGTCCTCTCATTAAATGACAATAATTTGGGCTATCTTTAAAATTCACTAACCTTTGGGGCTCGCTCAGTTATGTCTGCTGCAATCCTGCTAACAATATCATCGGATTCTTGCTCTTTTGTAAGTGATCCAGTGTTGGTGCATTCATTGACCATGTCATCTGTAACACAAATATCTGCGCAGCCAAGAAGAGCTTCAAAGAACTCCAGAAATGTAATCTAAAGAAAAAGAAGAAGTAAGAATTAATGTCAATACCTCCATTGTATTTGTAAATCTATTTTGTCCCATTGTTTGCCAGATAAAGTTAATCATGTCTGATATGTGCTAGAGACGGCATGATGTGTACGTGAGGTTAAGCCTATTGCTCTCAGGAAGCTACTGTTAGACCCTATGTGGAGTTTATCTCTTGTGTTTGTCTGCCACTCCCTGTCATTGTTGTGCTGTATACACCCCTCTGTATCTATCCCCTATAAATACTGTTTGACTTTTCAAAATAAAACAGTTCACTTCTGGAGACATATAGAAATCATGTGTCTCTTATTTTGGTCCTAATCTCCTGGATGGCTGCAGGAAGGTACTGAGAGACTCTGTAGGATCCTGCTGGGGTAGGTTTGAATGTTACAAGTCTTATCAAGCCGCCTAAGAAGAAGCAGATCTGAAGCCTCTTGGCAGCCTGGAAGTGCTGATTTCTGCAAGGACCCTGAACGATACAAAAGCCAGATATCATGGTGCTGGTGCAGAGATTTCCAAGAACCCAATGGTACTTGTGGGTAGTTAACCTGCAGTCTATAGCAGGTGGCCCTGGGCAGTAATAGCCCCTACCCCCTGATCGTCACATATTACTTGTGATAAAGTCTATATATCTAACTCATCTCACACGAATAGGAGGGGGAAAAAAAATAGGGCAGGATCCTGCAGCCATAATCCAGGGAGTTCAAAACAATCATGTCAGTTTGGTAAAACTCAACAATGTGTTCAGTACATGAAGAGCTAATTACCAATACAATGGTCTCAACAGTTCCTGGTCAAGCCCTCTAAAAAGTAAAGCTATATATATATATATATATATATATATATATATATATATATATATATATATATATATATATATATAGTGTAATATGCTGTTTTTGTCAAAGTCACATCCCAGGAAGCAAAAAGGGGACAAATGGCTTCCAACTTTAATGCATAATTGCACATAATAGTGATTACATTAAATTAATTTTTAAAAAAATATCAAAAACTTTATCAAGTCAAGTTATTCAATAGAACAGGCTATAAATATGGTACTACAGTGGTCCTTAAAAATAGCTACATTTTCAGGTTTTATTTCTGGCAATAGATTTACTATTATTTTTTGCTAACAATAAAATATACACTTGCTGATTTAGGATTGTAGTTTACTGTAATGGAACAAATAATGCCCTTTTCTTAGTCCATTTTTACACACAATTTATATTTATATAGTTTTCCAGTCTTGGGTTCGTCTCTTACCTCAAGTTCCACGGTAATGTCATCGCCAGTATTGACAGATGGGTTATCATCTCCTAAAACATCCACAACGCTCTTTACATTTAAATCTTTGCCTGTGATTTTTAAATCCTGTGTACATAAAAAAAAAAAGAATTACTCAAAAGGAATACATACCATAAATATGTTAAATTAAAGTCAGCATAAGTGTTTGTCATGTGAAAAATATTTTTTGTATACCATTAATATTTATAAAAAAACTAAAAATGTACAAAAGGCTTCAGCCAAAAAATATAATTTAATAACACAGTTTACCTTATTAATGCAACCCCACCTCATTATCTGAGCACCACTGTGCAGAGGGGAAAAAATAACCTATAATACAGTTGTGAGTATATTACTAAACTATTGGCAAAGTGTGCAACTGCGCATGAGCGGCTTGCCACTGGGAGGGAGGAAAGGGGAAAGAGAGAGAGAGAGAGGGGGAGGGAAGGGGAAAGAGAGAGAGAAGGGGAGAGAAGGGGGGGAGGGAAGGGGAAAGAGAGAGAGAAGGGGAAAAAGGGAAAGAGAGAGAAGGGGAGAGAGAGAGAGAAAAGGAGAGAGAGAGAGAGAAAAGGAGAGAGAGAGAGAGAGAGAGAGAGAGAGAGAAAAGGAGAGAGAGAGAGAGAGAGAGAGAGAGAGAAAGAGAGAAAAGGAGAGAGAGAGAGAGAGAGAGAGAAAAGGGGGGAGAGAGAGAGAGAGAGAGAGAGAGAGAGAGAAGGGGGGAGAGAGAGAGAGAAGGGGGAAAGAGAGAGAGAGAAGGGGGAGAGAGAGAGAGAAGGGGGAAAGAGAGAGAGAGAAGGGGAGAGAGAAGGGGGGAGAGAGAGAGAAGGGGAGAGAGAGAGAAGGGGGGAGAGAGAGAGAAGGGGGGAGAGAGAGAGAAGGGGAGAGAGAGAGAAGGGGAGAGAGAGAGAAGGGGAGAGAGAGAGAAGGGGAGAGAGAGAGAAGGGGAGAGAGAGAGAGAAGGGGAGAGAGAGAGAAGGGGAGAGAGAGAGAAGGGGAGAGAGAGAAGGGGAGAGAGAGAAGGGGAGAGATAGAGAGAGAGAGAGAGAGAAGGGGAGAGAGAGAGAGAGAGAGAAGGGGGGAGAGAGAGAGAGAGAGAGAAGGGGAGAGAGAGAGAGAGAGAGAGAGAAGGGGAGAGAGAGAGAGAGAGAGAAGGGGGAGAGAGAGAGAGAGAGAAGGAGAGAGAGAGAGAGAGAGAGAGAAGGGGAGAGAGAGAGAGAGAGAAAGAGAGAGAAGGGGAGAGAGAGAAAGAGAGAGAAGGGGAGAGAGAGAGAGAGAGAGAAGGGGAGAGAGAGAGAGGAGAGAGAGAGAGAGAGAGAGAGAAGGGGAGAGAGAGAAAGAGAGAGAAGGGGAGAGAGAGAGAAGGGGGAGAGAGAGAGAGAGAGAGAGAGAAGGAGGAGAGAGAGAGAGAGAGAGAAGGGGAGCGAGAGAGAGAGAAGGGGAGCGAGAGAGAGAGAAGGGGAGCGAGAGAGAGAGAAGGGGAGCGAGAGAGAGAGAGAGAGAGAGAGAAGGGGAGAGAGAGAGAGAAGGGGAGAGAGAGAGAGAGAGAAGGGGAGAGAGAGAGAGAGAGAGAGAGGCAGAGAGAGAGAGAGAGAGGCAGAGAGAGAGAGAGAGAGAGGCAGAGAGAGAGAGAGAGAGAGAGAGAGAGAGAGAGAGAGAGGCAGAGAGAGAGAGGCAGAGAGAGAGAGGCAGAGAGAGAGAGAGAGAGAGAGAGAGAGAGAGAGGGAGGGTGGATACAATACTCTAAAACCCTATCCACTAATGCTTACAACTCAATCAATGTATCTGCAAATTAAAAAAAGAAAACATTTTCCACAAGCTTTTCAACTGTTCATCTGAACATGTGCAACACAAAATATATTAGAATATGACAAAATAAAGATATACAATATACATACATCCAGCATCCAAAGAAAGTTCCTCATTTTCATGGTGGGGTCATAAGGAGGGGTAGCATTCTGGTGCCTTTTATTCTTGTAGATCTCCCAACATTTATCAATGTAAGACATTGCATGTGCTGTCTTTTCAAGGTCATTAAATAGATATCCTGCAGAAGGTAAGCATAGGAGAGTTGGTACAAGAAAAGGAAAAATGCACTGGTTTGTGAAGTATGTAACAAATTAACAACATGAGCAGTTGTGTAAGCCACGGACATAAAAAATGTTTGTGAAATCAGAATAAGTCTCTATGAGCTTGCCACATGTTACCACTGGGATTTTTGCCCATTCCTCCTTGCAAAACTGCTCCAGCTCCTTCAAGTTGGATGGTTTGCTCTTGTGAACAGCAATCTTTAAGTCTGACCACAGATTTTCTATTGGATTGAGGTCTGGGCTGTGACTAGGCCATTCCAACACATTTACATGTTTCCCCTTAAACCACTCAAGTGTTGCTTTAGCAGTGTGTTTGGGGTCATTGTCCTGCTGGAAGGTGAACCTCCGTCCTAGCCTCAAATCACGCACAGAGTGGTACAGGTTCTGCTCAAGAATATCCCTGTATTTAGCACCATCTTTCCCTCAACTCTGACCAGTTTCCCAGTCCTGGGTGCTGAAAAATGGTGTTTGGGTGATGCGATGTGTTGGGTTTGCACCAGACCTAGCGTTTTCTTTGATGGCCGAAAAGTTACATTTTAGTCTCATCAGACCAGAGCACTTTCCTCCATACATTTTGGGAGTCTCCCACATGCCTTTTCACAAACTCAAAAACGTGCCATTTTGTTTTTTGCTAAAAGTAATGGCTTTCTTCTGGCCACTCTGCCATAAAGCCCAACTCTATGGAGCGTACAGCTTATTGTCGTCCTATGTACAGATGCTCCAGTCTCTTCTGTGGAACTCTGCAGCTCCTCCAGGGTTACCTTAGGTCTCTGTGCTGCCTCTCTGATTAATGTCCTCCTTGCCCGGTCCATGAGTTTTGGTGGGCGGCCGTCTCTTGGCAGGTTTGCTGTTGTGCCATGTTCTCTCCATTTGGTTATGATAGATTTGATGGTGCTCCTGGGGATCATCAAAGATTTGGATATTTTTTTATAACCTAACCCTGACTTGTACTTCTCAACAACATTGTCCCTTACTTGTTTGGAGAGTTCCTTGGTCTTCGTGGCAGTGTTTAGTTAGTGGTGCCTCTTGCTTAGGCATTGCAGCCTCTGGGGGCTTTCAAAAAGGTGTGTATATGTAATGACAGATCATGTGACACTTAGATTGCACACAGGTGGACTTCATTTCACTAATTATGTGACTTCTGCAGGTAATTGGTTGCACCAGAGCTTTTTATGGGCTTCATAACAAAGGGAGTGAATAAATACGCACATGCCAGTTTTCTGTTTTCTATTTAAAAAAAAATAGTTTTATGTACTGTATATATTTTTCTCATTTCACTTCACCAACTTAGACTATTATGTTCTGATCCATCACATAACATTCAGATTAACAAAAAACATTGAACTTAAGGCTGTAATGTAACAAAATAGGTAAAAAGTCATGGGGGGGGGTGAATACTTTTGCAAGGCATAAATATTAAACAGACATAAATAAAGAGTTTAACTTCACTTTAACTGTACTGAGAGGACTTGAGGACCCAATGGGATGGTAGCAATATAGAGAAAAGAGAAAGAGGAGAGAGGGTATTGCTTGGAACTTTAGTTCTTATAGGCACAGGCTGCACTTTGATTCTTGCAGGCATAGACTGCTCTTGGGCTCTTGTAGGCACTTACTACACTACGCCACAGTATAGAACTTTATTCCACTTTCTGATAGGCAGGATGCGGGATGTTGTGATCGTGCCGAGTTCTGAGCAGGTGTCGCGTTCCAAGGCAATTTTTTGTAAGTGAGACACGTCGAGTTCCGAGGCAGTCGAGAATGGAGGGTCCCTTTCATGCATGTGTGTGTATATACACTAATTTATCACATATATAGTTGTGAGCATACGAATTGTTGTGAGCATACGAATTGTTGCTCGCGTAGCGAGGGCCGCGGCTCGCAAAGCGAGCCAAGGCCCTCGCGAAGCGAGGGCACTGGGCGAGGGTCTCAGTTGCTGGCATGTAGCGCCGCAGGAGCTCCATGCCAGCAGCTGAGGACCTCGCAAAATTCACGTCGCAACCCAAACACCACGACACACACATTACGACACTCGCAAACAACATACGACACACGTTCACACACACTACGGCCTCGCAACACTCGGACGCAACTCGCGAACATTCCAAAATTAAAAACACAATACATACACACAGCACATACATACAAAACTTACCTACAGCAAGAGGAAGCATCCAGGACCTCAAAAATGCAACTTACACCTTAATTTCACTCAAAATAAAAGAGTTTAGACACTAAAAAATTTGATAAGCGAGAGAAAAAATGGCCGCCGAAAGAAACGAAAATGAGGCTACACACGCAAACACCATAAGAGACACGTTACCACACATTACGACATCGCAAACATCGGACGCAACACGCCGACATACAAACATTTAAAACACAATAAATACACACAACACACACATAAAAAGATTACCTACAGCAAGAGGAACCATCCAGCACCTCAAAAAAACAAGTTACACCTTCATTTAAATAAAAATAAAACACTTTACACACTAATACAATCGCTAAGCGAGAGAAAAAATGGCCGACGAACAAAACGAAAACGAGGCTACAGCACTGTCAACACGTAAAACACCACAACACACTCGCAAAACACCACACGAAACTCGAAAAACACCACGAAGCACCGACGATAATCCGCAAAGACGCATACCACAGATAAGACGCTATTTTACGCCAATGTGGAAGTACACCACTACGATAACGGTTTCGTCTCGCGCACGCACAGCATTACACTGCACACATTTAGCACGCTTACACAGCACCTCCACACCACTAATGCTGCAGCAACATCAAACAAGTTTCACAGCTCTTCAACACAATGCTTCAAAATAGGTAAAGTATATTCATTTATTAATGTATTATATATTTCATTATTACACACCAAACAGCATTAGATATTCATTTATTAATGTATTACACTTTTCATTATTATACACCAACCAGCATTACCTAACTTACAATTTCATTGCCGTCATTTTTTGACGGGCAATTCGCTAGTATATATATATATATATATGCAACGGATCTCCTGGCACCCCGACCGGGTACCTCCGTTGATGGACGCGTCCTAGTTTGCGTCGAGGCCTACAAGCACCGCACCGGACACCACAACCACCACAGACTCCACAACCGCCGTAGCTTAACTGGAGCCTCACGAATAGCCGCTAGCAGCTGAACAGGAAAAGCACCCCAAGATGCTTACACTCCTGGCAGTCAGTCTGTAACAGCATACCATGAATCCCCCCAAGAACGAGACATAAGCTCTGTGTTTGAGGGTCAAGCAGTGAACTCTTTTGCTGGCACACCCAGCCTGGTTTTTATTACAGTCAGATAAACAGAACACACCCAGGGGGGAGGTATAGAACAATCAATAACACAGTAGTAACGCCCACAGTTTACCTCCCCTTTGTTTGGGAGATAATTGAGTTTATTACTGTATCTACTAAATTATCTCCCAGCTAAAACCTACACATTTTTATACATTTTTATAACTTTATGATTTTACATAGTACATAAATAAATCTTACATTTTTATGAACAACATAAATTGTGGAACAACATATAAAAAAATGGCATGAATCAGACCAGGGGTTCAAAAGTTAGTAAAAGTATCTTTTACACATAACACACAGACATTTCACATATCCCCCATAGTTGGCCACACAATATACATATAGGGACAATAGGTGGGTCACACCTCCCTGAGGCTACCTGGCAACTTTGATACAATCAGACATGGATTAGATCATCCTCCTGTGTTTAAAGGGCAATCTGTCCCAGGGCCATAGTCGCAGGGCAGGAGGCTGGCAAACAGTCCTCTCCAAGACAAAGTGGCGAAGGGCACTTCGTCACAATATATATATATATATATATATATATATATATATATCTATATATATATATATATATATATATATATATATATATATATATATATATATATATATATATATATATATATATATATATATATATATATATATATATATATATAGTAAAATCCCGGTTATCCTGCACCTAACCAACTGGGACTCTCAAGCAACCGGCACCGGGATCAATTCCCCATTTTCAAAAAAATCCTGCTAAACCGGCACTATTTGGCAGTTCGAGACTGCACAAAAAAAACACTAACTTACAAAATGGCCCAGTTTAGGTGCTAATGCCTTTTTAAAGGCATTTCAAGGGTATATATATATATATATATATATATATATATATATATATATATATATATATATATATAGTCATTAGCAGAACGAAGATGGAGGGTGGGGAGTATTTGGGGATGAGAGCAGAGATGTAAGGGGGAGCGTTATTGTTGAGGGCTTTGTAAGTTAGGGTCATGATTTTAAATTTTATTCTTGAGGCTAAGGGAAGCCAGTGGAGTGATTGACAGAGAGGTGATGCCGACACTGAACGTTGTGTATGGAAGATGAGTCTAGCAGAGGCATTAATAATGGATTGAAGTGGAGATAGTCGGGTGGTGGGTAGGCCAACAAGAAGCGAGTTGCAGCAGTAGTAGAGATTATGAGAGAGTGTATTAGGATTTTAGTTGTGTCTTGTGTAAGACAGTGATGAATTCTGGAGATGTTGTTTAGATGGAGAAGACAAGATTTAGTTAGTGATTGTATAGGAGGGATGAAAAACAGAGCGGGGTCCAGTAGAACTCCAAGACAACGCGCTTGGGAGGAGGGGGTGATTATGTCGTTGTTGACAGTGAGAGAGATATGAGGAATTGACGCTGTGGGAGATGGAGGGAATGTAAACTTTATCCAACTTACCTTTGACATGTTCAGCATTAGGCAAGATATTGTTTTGCATTATTCTGGAAAAGCCCTCAGCTGGCGTAATATCACTGCAATACATTGTTTAAGGATAGACATTAAAAAGACATGGAAAAACTTTTTATTGCATTTAAAAAGAGCAGAGACATTAAATATTTTTTTTTGCATGAAAAATAGGTCTATAAAAGATTGCTGACAAGAGAAAACACAGACATGCAGTTTCCATCCAATGGAGATCAAGTCGTTTGTTGTACACTTTGTATGTGAACACTTAGCAGATTCCAGGGAACAAAGCCACCTCCCGCATTGACCTTATAATGGGTGGAAACCAGCAGCAGCGAAGTCTGAACTTTAAAGAAGTAAAATTCAATGTTCAAGTACCAAAGGGTTGAATATGAATGTTATTCCTGACCAGAGCCTAACCGGAAGATATAGCTCATGTTTTTCAGAAATGAGTGGTCTTTTACTAGGCATTTTAGGATCCGTTGAGCAGGTTGTAAAAATATCACAACGTGTTGAGAAAGTGCTCAATAGATAAAACTGGTCTACGTCATGTCCGCATTTGTCACATTTTGTTATATTGCCTTTTCTTATTATTTTTAGTCTCCTACTTAAAATACACAACTGTACCATGCCGGCACTATCGTACTGCGGCTTCTATGCCACCATTTGTGAACTACACTATGCTTTTACAGACCTTCCCCTATCAGGAACATGGCAGGACTGGCCTACAACTTCTTTACCCAGAGCCAACAAGTGACATAGAAAATCCCTTAAAGTCAGAACTTTTTGGTCAGACTAGAAGGACATATTTGTTTTCTGCCATCAGAGTCTTTGATTGTCACATATCACGACTGTCAC